>OY757932.1:46031673-46282517 GCA_963585895.1 Sepioteuthis lessoniana | reverse complement strand
GATTCCTCACCCCTAATGTGTGCTGCCCTGATGGCTCAGTTACCACTTGAACGAATCCAAACCATACATCGACAATGTGGTCATTCTGGCATCAGACATACGATCTATTTCTGCCGTAGAATATCTGTGAGGACTGCCAATCGATTGACCCCGCCCGGTGGGAAACTACTGACATCGGCTAGGTATGGACATAACCCATTACAGTGGCAATGGATTCTTGACGCTGACCAATTGCAGGCCGACACGTTTCACTGTGTGGCGCCAGCTGGCAATTCAGGTTGTGCCAGCCATCATGCAAGAACAGACGTCCATCTTTGAACATGGTAGGCCAGCTGAAATACTGATGGATAATGCCCCAGCTTTTTGTTGTCAAACTTTCCTCGCTTTCACAGACGAATGGGGCATACAAATGTGATACCGGAGCGCTTATGTCCCAGAAGGTAACAGCATTGCGGAGCGGTGTCACCACGCTGTCAAGAGAATAGCCGCAAGCCGTGTTTTGGTATAATGCAACACCCAAAGATAATGAAATACTGTCTAGCACACCAGCGAATGGCATATACCAGTATGAGCAGCACGTGAAGGGCATAGACCCCAAACCGTCTCCGTCAGAAGTTATGTATACAAAATTGGGGACCTGTCTGGGTCAAACCACCGGAGTGCCGATGCACCACCAGAATTTACAAACGACAGGTTGATGCGGTGATCAGTCCTCAGACAGTGCTGGTCAATGGCACACCCCGCCTTGGGAAAGACCTTCGCAGACACAACAAATCAGCTGTTACGGAGGAAGACATAAGTGACATATCGTCCGGTAGTGAGATGGAGGTCATGGTGACTTGTGAATCAGAAGGCCAACATTCATCTGCAGTTAACACCTGAGGAAGATACCAAGGATAAAGATGACCAAACTAGTGAAGATAGAGGGAATGCAGGAAACCTGACAGAAGAGCATCCAACACTTCCGCGAAGAAGCACCCAGCAGAAATTGGTGCTGCCCCCGTGCCATATTTGTGATCATGAGATCAGGGAGGGAGTGTAGTGAAAATTGGGAAGAAAATTGGCACTCACCCCAGCACATATGCTTTGTGTGCAAGATCTGTTTCTTTGACTAGGAAAAAAAACACGAATTGATTAGAGGAAAAGCGGTGGTCAGTTTAAAGAGAGGAAAGAGACAAGAATTATCGAATACTAAAACGAAGTGTTGACTAGTGATTGCATCTTTTTTTTTTCTTTTCTTTTTCCAGTTGAGAGACGCAGTGGTAACTCTACCCGGTACATGATTCTCTTTGTATCATTTATTATAGTATTAGAAAATTTCACATTGTTAGTAATTGTTGTTCAAAGAATAATTTTTATTGATTTTTATCATGATGAACATGTTAAAAATCTGAATTCAAACTGGGATATTCCTGACGGTAGCTCAGCCATCGTAAATCTTTTTATAATTTTGCAGGCCATTGTACGTGTTTTATGGTTATACTTTACACAAACCACTAAACTATCAACGTAAAAAAAAAAAATTAAACTTAAAAAAAAAAAGTTAAAAATAATAAAATCTAGGCGCTTTTTTTAAAAATAACAGCCTAGAAAAATGTCTGCGGTAATGTTTAAAAAAGAATTGTGTAAAAATATAATACTTACTTTCACAATCAATATGAGATAAAGTTTCACTCATTGTCTTTATCTATGAACTATTATGCCCCAAAAATAATCAATGTCCAATCTTCAAAGGCAAACCTCTCAGTCGGCTAGATAAGTAGAATACATTGACAGCACTCTTGCAGAGAGGTAAAACCTTTGGGACCACCAGTTGGTGACCTGTAATGACTGAGAACGGGATCTTGACGACTGAACCGTCCGTGACCCGCATCACTTCTCTTGAGCTAGACTAGTGGTTCCCAACCGATTTGGGACAATGCCCCACTTTGGTATTTCTGAAATTCTAATGCCCTCTGTAATATCTAATTCTTACATATTCAAAATTTTCCCGCAATTCATGTGAACGAAGCTTAAAAGGCCATTAACTTGGTCTCTAAACAAGCCTCACCGCTAAGGTATACGCCCCACGTTGAGAATTACTGGGCTAGACGATTGGTCAGAAAAACCTGATCCAATTAACTAGCTGGTCATGTCAAGCTCTTTCACCAATATGATTAAGTCCCAACCATATTCTTTGAAGTGTTATGGCAAACAAATACGCAACCCTTTTTATCTTATAAGCGCAAGAAAGTGGTGACTAAGGGTCAACCGTGTCGAGAGAAACAGTGAATGAAAATTATTTCTACCAGTTTATTAATACAAATAAAATTAATGAAAATTATTTAACCAATATATATCAATACATATAAAAAAAAAAACAGGGTTTTATATGTCATTAAGCAAAATAATTAAGCAAACAATCAAAGACAGCCATATTGATTTCCCTCCCTCACACACAACTTGGATGAAATCTCAGCAGGAAAGGGATTTTTTTACATATAAAGTTGGTAGTTAAACATTACTCAAACCCTACTTCTAATCCTAATTCTAACTAATTTTGACCTTCACCATTTAAACATTTAAAAAAATCACCACTTTCCTGCTGAGGGAAAAGAGATTGTTTTGGTTCTTGAAAAAAAATCAATATGGCCTCCTTTAAAGATTAAGCGGTTTATTTTTCATTTCTTATTTCATTTATTTGTTCATTTATTTTGAGTGCATCATCATCATCATCATCATCATGTCGTGCTGCTAGTACGAATATCCCTGACCCTCTCTCTTGCCACTTCTCCCTATCGTTCATCGCCTCTGGCAGATCTTCAGGGCTACATCCCGTATCCTCACATAGCTGCTGGTCGTCCTGCTTTTACTCGGCCATATGTGGGGGTCCATAGGAGTACATCACTTATGAGTTCGTCCCTGCTTCTTCAGCAGTATCCTGCGTGTCTGGTTCGTCTAACTTGTATAGTTTTCGTGATGGGAGGCAGGTGGTCGTATAGTTGGTGCCTTGTGGGGTGTTGCTCGCAACGTTCTTGTGTAATTGCCGTCTAGCTTCTTCTCCAGCTGTTTTGTAAGCATCAAAGTAGAGCATCCAAATTTCTCTCCCAACCATCTACGTGTTAACGCCCTATGGCTGATTTGTAATTTTACACTTAACTGTAATTAGGATTAATTACTTTACTAGATTGAAAAGTGTAATATAATTAAGGTTGATATTTGATTATATTAGTTATTTTTTTATTTGTTGTAATAAATTGTGAATTAGCTAAAAACTTTGAATTGAAGTGTAAGTCGCATGCAAAGGTCAGATGGTGTACGTGTCGCAGGATATGTAATTGATAGGGTGTTTTGAAATCGCAGTTGTAGAAAGGATGTTAAAAGATAAACATTTCATCCGCTGGGAATTAAGTAACGACTTAAACTGGAACATCTTAATGACACGTTTTCTTATCATCATTAGTCAATGAGATAATTAGAAATATATATAAGCAAAGTGATTTTAGGGCCAGTGAGTCAGCCGGGTAGAAAGCAGAAGGTCGGACAGTTTCGGATCCAGAGACGACAGCTCCGTTGGTGGGGTGACAGGTTTTGGTCGTCGAAGAAGGAAAGTGACGTCGATGTCTTAATCGTTCGTCTCTCATGAATGGAAACACCTGCGTTTCTTGTAACATGACATAATCCTTTCATTCTATTTCTCTCGTTCGTTTGGTTTCTTTGTTTTAAAGGCATATCAACCTTTGTAGGTTATCTTATGCCAAAGTCAACCTTCTATAAGAACAGACGTGATACTATTTAACCCATAGTTGGGAGGATAAGGAGTTAGGGGGGGTCATACCTTTCCCAAGGGTATTTGTCCGAAAGTGAACGTAAGAGCGCGACTGGAGTTCGAACTCGTTTACTACGATTCCGCAGTCTATCACTTTTACCATTACACCACAAGAACACTCTCCGCTATTGTTCGTGCGACTATGTCGAAAAGTTGCCGACTGAAATAAACTTTCCTATCAAAAGAAACAATGGAGTTGTTTTGTACTTGCGAAATGTAACATCTATTGATTTTAGGTCTCGTAGGGTAACACCTTTTAATTACATCTGTTTGCGTCATTATATCTGATCCCTTAATACTACAAGAAAGAGAGAGGTGATATAATTGAAACTTTCAAAACGATTTGTAGAGAAAGGAAAAATTTCGTATCTTGGTTTGGCGCGCAATTTACTTCGATACTTAATTTCACCCAATCAGGATGACTTATCCTATTCAACCCGGACCTTTATTTCCGGCCACCAAATCTTGTAAGCTGCCAAACACACTCTTTTTGCCTGGAGAACGCCGACCAGTGCAGACGTCACACTGGCCGTTCTTCAATAGCGATGCTTTTTAGCTGGACAATGCCGCCCAGTGCAGACATCTCACTGTGCTCTAGTATAGCAGCAGCAACATGGACACACGAGGGAATCCATCTAATTTATGGATTCCTTACAAAGAATCCCAGTTGAACATAAATTAGATACATTCAACAAGCCTCGCACTGGCACAACTTTATGTCACCCCAAAATTGGCTATGTCGATCAGACGCGTAATCCCGCTCTCGATACGCTAGCTCTCAATTCACCTCTGGGCCACCTTAATGGAGATAACGCCTATTCTCCCCAAATACCAGACACAAAACTCACGGTGACATCCAAAGTTCAATTCCTACAACTGCAACATGTCTTTCGTCAAAAATGCAACGAACACAATCCCTCACACGTCCGATGACACACGCTGCCATCTCAACCTTCTCAACATCTCATAACTCTATTTCGTCTCAATACTCACAACCCTTCACGAGTCTTGCATCATCCTCCTTTCATTTACTCTTAAAACCTTAGCGAGGGCCTTACAACACTCAGCGAGGAAACAACTCAACGCAAACACACATACGTTACACCATCTTCCTCGCTAACAAACTTTCCCTCGCTACTAACAAACCAATTTCTCCAGCTAATATCACTCCTACAAAATGGTTCCCCCTCGCTAAACAATAATAACCATTTCACCTATCGCTAAAGATTTATGCAATTTCTAATTAAGTAGACAGTTTTTTCAATATTTCTGCTTCATTTGGAAATGGCCCAGTCAGCTGGGGCTGTAGAATACACGGACTGCATCTTTGCAGAAGAGTAAGAATCTCCCAACGAGTGTCCTGATATGACACTCAACAATCTGACGGTTAGGCTTCAGAAATGCTGGAGCTTTGAGGAATGCGGAGTACCACTCTGGCCTGGAGTTGTAGCACCTGATAGGGTCCTATTTATGAGTCAAATAGAACTAAACAGTGTGCTTATGCTAAACTGAATTGTTTGAAATAGAACTGTTTGTATGTATAAAAATGGATTTGGCATTAAATAACCTACAATGATTGATATGTCATAAAACCAAACAAAAATATCCAGTCAGAAATTTTTTGTCATGAAACCTTTTAAAAAATAAGGCCACAAACCAATCGGATTTTTTAGTTTATCATCATCATCATTATCATGTCAAGCTATCAGCATGGATATTCCTGACCATCTCTCGTCACACCTCCCTATCGTCCATTGCTTTCGGCTGATACTCAAGGTCACATCCCGTATCGGCACAGAGGTGCTGTATGTAGGTTCGAACTGGACGTCCTGCCTTTGTTCGTCCATGTGAAGGGGTCCACTGGAGTACATCACCCACGAGCTCGTCCCTAATAAATATTTTTGAACAAATTGTCTACTCAGCGTAAAAAAAATAAGAATGAATTGGAAGATTTCAGAAATAATGGAAAGAAAAAGAATTTAAGACGGTATTCTTAGGAACTAACAAAATTTAATCGGTATTGGCCTAATGGTAGAGTGTTCGCCAATGGCCCGGGAGACTGGGGTTCAATCTCAGGTCGATTCATACCAAAGACTCAAAAATGGTACTTGATACCTCCTTGCTTAACACTCAGCATTATAAGCTACGTTTCAAGGGTAAAGTGGAGCAATCCAGGGAAAGGAGTGGCGCCCTCTCCTACACCTTGGTGTAGTAGCTATTGAAAAGGAAGCTTTCGTGTAGCCCTCGACTACGGTCGCCAACTTATAAATATTGTATTTATTGGGTATATTTTCCGAACAAACATTCTTTTTTTAAAAGGAAGATCTGAGATGATAGTAAAAAGGAGAGATGCCAAGGAAGCATAACAAACAAATAATAATGATTACTGTTTTGTGAAAAAATGATACTTGTGACTGAAAATTACTCTAATCTGGATAGAGAAATATACATCTCAGTGTGTATATTTTTATACATTAAAATAATAAACGTAAATTTTCAAGGGTGGGCTATTCTGTACAAGCATCCCCAGAACTCTCCTCAGTTTTCTTGATGATTTTAACAATAGTGGAGAGGAGCGAACGACCGATAATCTGTCTGGTTTTCAAAATTTCTCACCCAATTTACCGATCTCTGTAAAGCTTCTTCTATCGACAACCACTACATCAATTGTCTCAGATATTTTCTCTAGTTTGAATGAATAAAAATATGCATCTACCCAGCCCCTCTCGCCAAGAGCAAGGGTGTGACAGAAGCTCAGTTTTTAGCCGGAGTAAAGTAGGTTTGAAATCAGAGTTTTTGCCCAACCAAGGCTAAAGAAGCTGATCTGCTTCCATAACAGTGGGAGAAGGTAATGAAATAAGAATGAATAAAAGTACACATCTACACAGCCCCTCTCAGGAGAGCAAGGGTGTGACAGAAGCTCAGTTTTTAGCCGGAGTAAAGCAGGTTTGAAATCAGTTTTTGCCCAAGGCTAAAGAAGCTGATCTGCTCCCATAACAGTGGGAGAAGGTAATGAAATAAGAATGAATAAAAGTACACATCTACACAGCCCCTCTCAAGAGAGCAAGGGTGTGACAGAAGCTTAGTTTTTAGCCGGAGTAAAGCAGGTTTGAAATCAGTTTTTGCCCAACCAAGGCTAAAGAAGCTGATCTGCTCCCATAACAGTGGGAGAAGGTAATGAAATAAGAATGAATAAAAGTACACATCTACACAGCCCCTCTCAAGAGAGCAAGGGTGTGACGGAAGCTCAGTTTTTAGCCGGAGTAGAGCAGGTTTGAAATCAGTTTTTACCCAACCAAGACTAAAGAAACCGATCTGCTTCCATAACAGTGGAGGAAGTTAATGAAATAAGAATAAATAAAAGTAAAAGATAATAAATAAATAAATAAGAAGCCATTTCTCTCTCGACAAATTGACCCAGATTCACCGATTTTTCCTTCTAGTTAGTGCTTTGAATAATTAAAAAAATGTTGATGATTTAAATAAAAATGAAAAATGAATGAAGCAATTTGGAACAAGTCTTATTAAAATTTCAATATGGCGAAAGATGAAAACTGTGTCAGTTCACCTCCTCATCAATCGACGATGCTGTTTCGTTTAAAAAGTGGCTGGGTTGTGTTGAGGGTGGGAAGGAAGGGTTGGTGAATGGGGTGGATAATCATGCAACTCCTTGCAACTAGAAGTTAGGATTTCTGCTCTCAGGACAGTATAGTGTGGAATAGAAATTAACAAAAGACTTCATAAGATACAAGTATACTGTAATGAACATTTTCATTTTTTTGTTCTATATCTCTTACGTATCTGTTGATTCTTTAGTTGGTCATATTTACGTCTTTGTCTACAAATCAAAATCAATCAATACCGATACGTTTTTCTTTTTTTCTAATGAATATCAGTTGGTTCACGTTCTTCATGGTCTTCATTTGTGCGAAGATAATTTTGGCTTTGATTATTTTTTAAGAATTCTTTAACTTCTAATCATCAGGTGTACGTCAAAGATACCACCATTTTATAGACGCAAATCTACTGATGCGAAAGAAATGATACAAACAAGGGAAAGGATTTCTTTTTTTAATGTTAATATTAACAGATAATTTTAGCAAAATTAGAGGTTAATGTGCTGAACTGTGAGGTAGTAGTATGCGCGTTCGAACTCCAGTCGTGCTATTACTTTCACATTTGGACTAATAACCTTTAGAAAGATATAAACCCTCTTATCTCCCTAAGGAGGGATTAAATCATACCCCTATTATTCTTCTACTAGGATGGCTTTTACAGGGATTACTTTGACATCAAATTGAATATGCCATGAAAAAATCAACCAACCAAAATACGTACGTTACATATTCCATGTACTTATGTATAAGTCGATCTCATGTATTAGTCGACACTTGATTTATGATCCTAAATTCCTTAATCTATAAATATTTAAAGCCAAATCTTACTCATAATCCCTTCCATTTGGTTTGAGTTTCAACCTTACGAAATTATTACTCATGTATATTTCGACGTCGTTTTTGAGGGTTTTTAACCAAAAATTTGGTCTTCAGAATGCGGTATACACGATTTGTGTTCAAAAAGTACCAAGACTGAAGCTGTATTTTCCAAGGCAGAAATAAACAATGAATGAAACTTTTATTTACGTTCATTTTCAGACTATTAACCGTTGCGAAAAGTATGAGCACCGTTGTCCCCCACCTCGGCTCTCTACTGTCCTACTACCAGGATGGCTTTGGCAATGAATAGCCCACGAAGGTTGATATATCATTAAACAAAAGAAACTGAAATCAAAACTAAAAAATTTTTCAAAGTACGAGGTGTGTTCCAAAAGTATCGAGACTGAAGATATATTTACTAAGACAGAAATGAACAATAAAGGGAACGGTAATTTTGTTTTTCAAAATAATCTGTATTTTACCAAAATCTGCTGATCAAAAACATTTAAACCGGTTCCATAATTTTTTTAAAGTTGCCACTTCCATTTCATGATGAAATGTTGATATCGAGACAGCAATTTACCAGTCTAGATATCAAGATGTCTATATATCAAGATTCCTTAACATCAAGACGTCTACAGGATGTAGAAGCAAAATATGGAATCATTTTAAAAACTTTTTTTAGTTATGATTAGTCCAGTTTTTGAAAAAAAAAAGCAAATAATCTAAATTTTCATGATTATCTCTATTATTCAAGCACTTGTTTTATTGAAATTCAATCCAATATGAGTGAGCTAGAAAAGAAACGGCAAAGAATCTATGATTTGCTTAACGCCGAAACTATATATATATATATATACAACCCCTCCGCACAAGCAGAATGCGACGTAAGGTCAATTTTAAATGGGGTATCACAGGTTTGATTTCAGAACCTTTTTTTCTCTTAGACCGGTTGCCGTACCAAGGTTAAAGGACCTAGTCTGCCCTCCTATTTAACCCTTGTTGGTGGGAGAATTCGAAGAGTATTAGCGCTATGTGAAATGCAAACAGCCTCGTCAAAGATTTGAACTCGGGTCGCCGTGTCCATTTCTTACGACAGAAACCATTACACAATCTTCATTGGTTTATATAAAGTAGCTGAAAATTTCTGCTCGGCTATTTTTTTGTAGGAGGGGTCGCATCTTCTCTTTTCATTCAGAATGCCTACAACAAAATATAATGATTAGGTATGGAAATGACAACAGCAAGGCCAAAATTTCATTTTCAGAAATATTGATATCATTAAATACCTTTTCTTTTCCAGTGAATGGCATTTCCTTAACTAAAACCATTAAACACTTGACATAGAATTATGAGTTGTTTCTGCACATGCTGTAAAGGTTTCAGATCATTTGAACGAGAATTAGTCAAGTTATAAGATTACGAAATGATATAAATTTTTCTTTTGCCCAGTCGGTTGGGGCTGTAGAATACACCAACTGCATCTCTGCAGAGGGGTAAAAACCCAACACCACCACCAACGAGTGTCCTAAATATGACACTAAACAATCTGATGGTGAAGTTCTGCTTATGCTGGAGCTTTGGGGAATGCGGAGTACCCCTTCATAGCCATCGCTCCCAGGTTCAATCTGGCCTGGAGTGGTAGAACCTGATAGTGTCCTATCTATGGGTCAAATAGAAATAAACTGTGTACTTATGCTAATCTGAATTGTTTGAAATGGAACTGTTTTTGAAATTGAAACTGTACTTACGCTAAACTGAATTGTTTGAAAGAGAACTATTTTAACGTCTCTATAAATAAAAACTATACTTATACTAAACTGAATTGTTCGAATTAGAACTGTTTGACTAAACTGAATAGCTTAAAATGGAAATGTTTTCACAATTAAACTGTGTACTTATGCTAAACGGATTTGTTTGAAATAGAACTGTTTCTTTGCACAAAAATGAATATGGTATTAAATAACCTACAAAGGTTGATATGCCATAAAACTCAAATATCTAAATCAAACCGATTTTTCTTAAACACCCTGTGTTTATATATATACATATATATATATGATAGAAATAAGTGGAAAGTTGGATAAATCAAACACTTAACTCCGATTCAGATGCGTGATATTTCGTTCTTTTTACTCCATCGAACTTTTTCAAACTGAGACCGTTTTCTGAGTTTTTCTATCCAAAATAAAATGAGATGGTGGAAACCCCTCCGCAAGAGCCGGATGCAGCATAAAGTCAATTTTTAAGCGGAGTTTCATCATCATCATCATCATATCGTGCTGGCAGCACGGATATCCCTGACCCTCTCTCGCCACTCCTCCCTATTGTTCATCACCCTAGGTAGGTCTTCAGGACAACAACCTGTATCCTCACATAGCTGCTGAATGTACGTTCGAGATTTGCAGTTGGTTGCCGTACCGAGGTTAAAGAGCCCAGTCTGCCCTACTATTTGGCTGTAGCTTTAAGGAAAATAGATTCATACCTACCCCGGGGGTATTAGCGCTATATAAAATGTTAACAGCCTTATACAGGATTCGAACACGAGTCGCTTTTTCCAATTCCTATAACGATAACCATTACAACATGCGCGCTTCGATATATACATATAACGTATGCATTAATGGTTACTTTTTTACTTTAAACTTATAAGACCTCAACAATGGTATCATGTCGTAGCATAATGATTAGTAAATAAGTAAGTTTGACGCTTTTTAGCAGCACCAAATTTGTGGCCTTGTGCTAACACTTGTTTGTGCTTCGTAAATAACTGTACGCTGTTAGCAAATATCGCTTTCGTATACATTATTGTTGCATTTGCTGAAAGCAAAGATATTTTTAGTCCCAGTTTGCAAATAAATTTTATATGAAATACACAAATTATACTTTAATGTTTTTTTTTATTTATTTATTAATAAATGCAAACGGGTTTCAAATAGATTGGAAATAACAAGATGATATTTCTTTAAATAAATGATTGAGCTGGGATGTCTCAAACAGTCCAACAGAGTTGTCTTCTCCTTTTCACACTGTTTCCAATTATAATTTACAGCTTTTTTCAAAATTCGTTTTTCTATTTTGTTTTCTTTTAATTTTTTCAACAAATATGATTGGCAGAAGTTAGTATGCTCAGAAGAATATCAATAAAAAAAATGACTCAGATAACGAGTCATGGTTTATTTCAGTAACTATATTAGTTTCCATTTTTAATTTTTAAACTCTTTTGAAAGTTTTTCATACCAGCGTTTGCTGAAGGTTTTTCACTGGAGTCTGAGTGACAGTAAGTCTCCTCAAATACCCAGGACTCTTCTCAGTGTTCTGGCCGATCTCAACAAGGCTGTAGTTTGTATGGTCTCCACTCGTCCTCTGTAATCAGTCTTCCTCCACCCTTTTTTATGCTCCGATGCTATCTTGAATGCTGGCAATTCTTCTCCCTCCTTCTTTTCTTGACACATAGAGTCTGTCTATGTCTTCTCTAGAATGAAATGCCTTGTGTATCGTCATGAGTGTTCTTGTTCTCTGTTGAAGTTCTCTCGTCCACTTTCAGAATAGTCACAAATATCTCGCGAGGGATCACCCCAGGTGTTTTTCCAAAATTATCATTATTGTACTCATTTGAGAGTTTTCACACCAGCGTTAGCTGATGGTCTTCCATTATAGTCTGAGTGACAGCATATCTCCTCAAGTGTCCGGGGCTCTTCTCAGTATTCAGGCCAATCTTAATAATGCTGTAGTTTGGATGGTCTTGACTCGTCCACCGATTTCCTATTTCTCGAGTCTTTTTACCAATCCTTTGGTGACTGTACCGAGTGCACCGATTACTATTGGTATCACTGTCACTTTTATAGATTTTCAGTTCTCTAGCAAAGTCTAGGTACTTAACTCTCTTTTCGCTTTCTTTCGGTTTTACCCTGTGATCAGCCGGAACGGCAAAGTGCCCTATTCGGCAGATTCTCTCTTTTATTTATTTATTTTTTTTTTGTTTTTATTTTTGTAGACTATCACTGTGTCTAGTTATCTGGACGAAATAAGATGATCCGTTTGTATCTCAAAATCCCTGTGAATTTTGTGCGTGTCATTCTCCAATACGTATTCTGGGTTGTGCATATACCATTTATTCGTATGGTCAAATTTCAATTACTTGCACAACTCCCTGTGGATCACCTTACCCACCCAGGCGTGTCTAGTCTCATATACTCCTTGCGTTAATTTGCTGCATTCACTTATTATGTGACTGACCGTTTCGTCTCTGTCACCACGTAACCTACATTTGCTATTTTGTTACGTCTTATCAATTCTTGTTTTGATATAGTTGGTCCTAATGGGCTTGTTTTGTTCTGCTATTAGAAATGATTCAGTTTCTCTCTTAAAGTTTCCCTTTCTTAGCCATGTCCAGGTTTTCTTGTGTGAGATGTTGTTTGTTTGTCGTTTGAAATGTCCATACAATTGTTTTCCTTTTCATTTTTGTTTTCTAGTTATTTTTGTTCTATCTAGTCGCAGTAATCAGTCTTCATTTGTGCTATTTTATGAAGTCTTCGAGTCGTTGTATCGATGTATTGACGCTATCTTCAATACTGGCAAGTCCTTCTCCTCTTTTTCTTGACACATATAATCTGTCAACGCCATCTCTGGGGTGTAAGGCTTTATGCATCGTCATTAGTTTTCTTTTCCTCTGGTCCATTTGTTGAAGTTCTTCTCTCGTCCACTTCAAGAATGGTCCCGAGTGTCTAATTAAGGGACAGCCCAGGTGTTTATCCCTTTGAAGAGATTTTTGCTATATAGTTTGGTTTCGAGTAGTTTTGTCGTTCTCCTGCGATACTCTATTATTAGTATTGTTATTTTTTCATTTCTCTCGAATTCTTCACACCAGTGTTAGTTGTTGGTCTTTTACTGGAATCTGAGTGACAGAAAGTTTCCTGATGTCTCCAGGTCTTTTTTTTTTTTTTTTTTGTATTTTGTATTTTCGCCAATCTCAATCATGCTGTAGTTGGAATGGTCTCGATTTTGCATAGTCATTGATTTCCTTGTCCTTTGGTTTATTTGTCTGAGTTCTTCCCTGGTTCATTTTTAGAATAGTCCAGAGTATCTTACAAGGGGAACTACCCAAATATCTATTCCTTTGATGTGATCTCTGCTGCAGAGTTTGGTTTCGAGAATTTTCTTAATCTTCCGATGCGTTTTTCTAATCTTTTCTTTCATATTATTTTCTTCGATGGCGTCTGCGTTCAATATTCCAAATTACTTGTAATTTTCTTTCTCTCACTATTATTATTCATTTATTATCCCACTTTGGGCATTTCCCCATTTATCCATCTACTTACATCAACCATTTTTTTTTAAATTGTTGTACAGAACATATACACAATAAATCCGATATCTATATACAAATTAAAATTATGTTAAGTAATTCATCTGACAGTTCCAAAAAATGTCCTTTTAATTTTTTTTACCATTATTTCGGAAATCATCCAATTTAATCTTAATCTTTGCTCTACTGCTGTTTTTGATCTGATCAGGCAATTTATTCCAAAAATATTTTACTCTATTAGTTAAAAAGTATGATTGGTTTGTAAACTTAGTTTTTGAAATCTGTCTTGAATCAATTGGAGAGAAAATATTGAAAAAATGTCTACACAATTAGAAATTCCCTAAATTATTAAGGGTTTTCGGACTATTGTCTTCATCGTTATTTCCATAACGTTTCGGCCGATATGCTCTCCGGCCTTCTTCAGGTATTTGTCGAACTCGGGAACCTAAACGGAACTTCGAACTACGTCCTTTTATTGACGGGGGTCACCTGCTCTGATTCCGGTAGCCATAACCATGTACAAGCGTTAAGTATTCCTGTATTGTTACTCGCCTGCAGTCTGGTTTGAACCTGCAACCACCAGATAATTGTCTCCTTAGAACCTTAGGAAACCAACTCCTATAACCGTTATGCTATGTGTCTTGTTGGACATTTCAGAGTGAATTTTTGGGACTTATAAACTTAATGTTCTTACTTAACTAGGATTACTACTATTATGTATGATTTTTTACCTATGCTCATATTCAGATTTTTTTTTATCTAACTTTTTTAATTATCGGTTCCCATATTGTATTTATCTCTATACTTGGTCTACTCAGCAGGTCCATTGTAGCCCATATGTGCTGATTCCTTAATGCGCCTAATCCTCCAATGTTCAGCACTATTAATATTTCAACTTCATCCCATAAGGGCAGTTGTTTTCCCTTTTCCCTCAATATATGGTCTGCCATACTCGACTTTTCAATCTCACCTCGTACTACTGCCTTCCGATGTTCTTCTAGCCTTACTTTTTGTGGGTGACCTGTCTCAGCTTTGTATATTTTACCACAACTGCAAGGGATGGAGTAAACATAGTTCTTGATCATGTTGAATTCCGTTGATGGCTTCACCCAGAAGAGATATATCCAGAAAATTGAACCATTTGTGAATACTGTCCTGATGTCATATAGACTACATATCTTTTGGATCCTTTCGGCTAGTCCTTTGACATAGGCCAGACATACTGTGGTGAGTTTTTGGATATTGTCTTCTATCCTCCTATCCAGGTTTCTTGGAGCCGATGTTATGCGCTCTGGGTAGTTGATGCGATGAAGGTTGTGTCTCAAACTAATCATTTCTTCTTGATATGCATCAGTATCACTACTAATGGTTTTAGCTCGATATTGTAAGCAACGAAATATTCCTTTCTTTGCCGTATATCGCTGATGGGAGTTGAAATTGAAATATTGTCCGGTGAAGGCGGGCTTGCGATACACAGATGACCTGAATCTGTTATATAATTAAGGAAAGATTTTTTTTATTTTAATTATTTTTCATTAATTATATTTTATCGTTCAGTTTGGTTGGGCTTTGAACTATTCGGGTTAAGAGTTCAGTTGTGTAGTCAATTGGTGCAGTTTACGTTCGCGCGCAAAGGATATGACAATCACTATTGTCATAATAAAACCCAGATTGAAAATGGGGCTGGAGTGTGGATGATGTCATGCCCAGAAGAGATGGGCTGAGAATTTGGAAGATTTTGAAAAAGATTCAGTTGAGGTCCGACTATGGTGTTGATAAGTTAGTGTCCGACCAGGAAGTTGAGGATTTAAGATTGGACCATGCAGGCAGACAAGTGAGTTTCTGCCATTGGGGCAGAGAATGGAGTTTTCTACCGTTGTGGCGGCGGTTAAGTTTTGCAGGTCCCGACCAGCGAAGATGAACTGAGATCTAACACACCACGAGATGTGCCGAACGTTGGGAATGTTGTTAGCATAGTATGATTACGAAATACTTTTAAGAATTGACTCTCTTCTCGTGTCGAAAAACCGAAATCAGAAGTTAATAAATGAGTTCGTACCTGAACAATGGAGTCCGCTTGTATTTGTATTACGGCTATATAACAATTCCTTGCTCTGTGCGTATTACTAATATATCAAGGAAGGGTAATTTGTTATCTTGCTCTTTCTCCATAGTGATCTGTATAGATGGTCAGATTGAGTTCACGTGATCAAATAATGTCTGAACATCTTCCTGATGAAGCCAGAAAATGAATGTATCATCTACGTATCTAAGTCACATAGATGGCTTTAGTGATGTAAATCCTAATGTCATTTCTTCGAAGTATTTATTTATATTCTCTTAATTACTTTAAAAGTTTCAATTAAATCACTTCTCATTCTTCTTAACTCGATAATCCATTTATCCTAATTTCTTTAATCTCTCACTGTAATTTTATTCTTGGGTGGTACTTGATGGTAGGGAAGATATTTCAGTAGCATCGTTATCACTAAGAACCATGCTTGTAGCATTAATATTTGGGTGAGTCAGAAGTTTTGCAACATTTAGTACATGCTTGTTTGAAACGCATATATTACGTAGCGGAAGCAGTTCACGTCGTAGTTGATGGATACCCGCTGTGTTTACTAGTGTCGTGGTAGTTGATGCGCTGATACGAAGCGCATAGCTTCACTCGGAGTGGGATTTGAAAGCCGAATAGATGAACGTGCAATGTAGTCTAATTCGGTAACTTACGAGGAGAGGGTCAAAAGTTCATTAGCTGACCAAAATATCCTCATGGAATGTGATTAAATGAGGTTTATTTTCCAACATAGTTCCAATTGCATCCCACACACTTCTTCCATCGGTGTTGCAGCGCTTGGATTCCATTTATGAAAAAAAAAAAAAACATCAATAGCAGATATGACGTCATTGTAATGTGACCCGATGGGTGGCATTCTTTTTTGTGGGTGAGGGCGAGTGCCAGTCAGAGGATTCCTTTGTCTTTTTGGTGCAAAACCCACACAATGGGCTTGCACGCAAGATTTCCTACGAGACTGGAAAAATACGAGGGAAGGCAAGGTCCCAGTGCAGTCAGCGACAATCAGGGAAAGGCGATGGTCAGAGAAAGGCGGCTGCCCAGCGAGGAATTGGAACCTATAGACTCAGAAGCCAGATTTGCCAATGCGAGAGGATGAGTCAGCGTTCCTGGTGGCTGTTTGGGAATTTCGCTCGAATACACGCTCGCGATAGCCACAGATGCACAGAAAACCACAAAAACTTCTCCCTTCTTGCGCTAGGAGCTAACCCAAGTCCGTCCTTATTTGTTCTTCTTTCTTCTACTCTCGGTTGTGTATGTTGTTTGTAAAGCAATATGAAATGCCCCAGGCTGGAGATGAGAAAAACCACCAGACGATCAGATGGCCATGAGCTGGTTTAGGAGGTTGTGATAGTGGGGACCGGCCAGCTGGCATATTGTCACAGTATGAACTTTTCAGCCTACCCACGTACGTTCTATTTGTTCGAACTAGACCATAACGCTTCGGAAGCGATCAAAACATTTATTGCGCGAAAAGCAATGGCACAGTTGATCGCCGTACAGTAACCAGATAGAGCAAGAAATTTTAGTCGAGTTGCAAAAAACCTTGACGATCAGGCAAGGTCAGGTAGGCCTAAAACAGTAGATTCCGAGGCCGAGCACCAATAGAGGCAATTTGGCATATTACAGTATGGTTCATCAGCTTTACGACATCGAAAAAAGCATCTGATGTTACTGTATTGTGACTCACGTTGCTAAAATATTGCAAAACTTTTGATTCATGCCAGCATAACCGGAGATGCTCATGGCGTAACATATATCGTCGTAAGATTGGGCTGGGCTAACCGACACCCATCCTGAACAAGGCCGTTAACATTTCACATAGCATTAATATCCTTATGAACTATTCTCCTTCCAACTATATATATATATATATATCCTAGTCCACTTGTGCTGTAGAATACGCCTACTGTATCTGTGCAAAGGAATAAGACATCCCCCCAACGAGTATCCTGTATATGACACTAAACTGCACTTGATGGCGAGGCTCAAGTCCAGGAATTTTGGAGAATGTAAAGTACCTCTTCATTGCCATTACTCCCAGATCCACACTGACCCGAAGTGGTTATACCTATTCGGGTCCCATCTACTGGTCAAATAGAATGGTTCAATCTTTTATTTGGATTTTTATAGATATTAAATAGAATTATTTGTGTTAGACAGGAATACCTGAAACCATTTAACAGTGTGTAAATAAATGAGCGCTGGCTCGTTTAAAAATAATGTTACCTACAAAATATTCACTAACACATCATATCTATCTATATATATATAAGTTGAGTGACCACAATAGCTACTACACCTTTTCTCTTGATTGCCCCACTTCACCCTTGATCCGTACCTTATAATGCTGAATGTTAAGCAAAGACGCATCAAGTACCATTTTTTGAGTCTTTGATATGACTCGAACTGGGATTGAATTCAAGTGGGGGGGGGGGCAGTCGATATAAATTTGCATATACTCGTGCCTGCGTTTACATTTTTTTACTGTGAATTATTCTTTGATAATACTATATTTTGGCTTATTATTTCGGCTTTTATTTTATTTTATTCTATTTTATTTTTTTACAGTCGTTGAAATGCATTAGAATATTTCCTCTCAATACGGTATAAGCCAACAATCTAAAATTATTTTGTATTTTTGCTTTTCTTTCTTCTTTTTCTTTTTTTTTTATTGTCTTTATTGGGTTTTTTTTAATGATATTTGATTTGATTTGTATATTCCTTTATTAATGAACTTTGATTTTAATTTTATTTTTAATTCCCTTCTCTTCCCCGGCGTCACGCTGCCCCAGGGTCGTTTACCAAATTTATTTCTTATATCTTTATTTCGTTATCAGTCATTTATAGACAACCACTTTTAACTTTTATGATTCGATCATGGTAAAAATTGAGTGTAAATGTTTGTGTAAAAGGAAAAAAAAGGAAAGATGTATCTTAATTAGCGATTCTATTTTCGTAGGTGAAGAATGGGAGGTGGGGGGTGCGCTGTTGAGTGTCTTGAAATTTTCCTCCAAGTTGAGACAGGAGTAGATAAAAGTAAAACTAACCAAATAATTTTCACAGGTCATCCGAGTAAACATCAATAACAAACTATTACACGTTTCAACCAGAACCAGATTTATCTATCTTAGTCTATGACTAAGATAGATAAATCTCTCTCTCTCTCTCTCTCTCTCTCTCTCTCTCTCTCTCTCTCTGTTTATATCTGTCCATCTTTTGGCTCAAGTCTGTTCATTCCTACCTATTTACCTATCTGTTTCTCTGTCTATTCGTATCTATTTTTTGTTAAGTTCTTTCTTTCTCACTTTCAGCCTTTTCATATCGATTCAAATGATGATAGTGAGAGGAAAGAATTGGGTAGATAACATTTTTGGGAGGTAGGGAGGACCGACATAACAGCAAAGTCTTCTTCATTTATTGATTCTGAAACGGCAGTCAAGACAATAGTGATTGTGACCGTTATAACGGCTCTCTCAATCAATCTATCACTCTCTCTCTCTCTCTCTCTCTCTCTCTATATATATATATATATATATATATATATATTGTCATCCTCAGACAGTCTGTTTCGTTGTATCACAACACTTCAGTGTGGCTGGACACGCAAGATTCTCGAAGTTGGGATCGAAACCCGGTTGACATTTACACCAGCCGGAAATTCTACCGCACGAGGAAACTCACCGCAAGCGAAGGGATTTTAACGCATATGTATCACTTTTGTTTTGTTTATATATATATACGCTTAACGGGTAACGAAAGTTCAATTCATAAACATGAATAAAATTTTAAACTAAAAGTGTTTTAAATCAGTAAATAAAACCTCTCAGTACAAAAATGCAGAGAAATTGCATAATATTTTCAACTATAAAATAGAAATAGAACAAGTTAGAGATAAAATCTCACAACTATGAGTTTCACTTTGCTCACTAAAGGATTGGATTTCTTTTTTATAGTAGAAAATATTGTACATATCTCTATCTCTTTCAAGTCTGTTCATTTCTTTTTTTTTTTTTCCTTTCTTTCGCTCTTTCTTTCTTTCTTTCTTTCTTTCTTTCTTTCTTTCTTTCTTTCTTTCTTTCTATTACTCTATCTCTCTGTTTCTCTGTGTTCATGTCTGTCTATCTTTTTATCCCAAGTCTTAATTTCTTTCTTTCTTTCTTTCTTTCTTTCTCTCATGCCTGTTCATTCTATATTTTTAGGTTAGGTGTCTTTGATGGCATATCAAATTTCGTGGGTTATTTTATACCAAACCCATCCTTGTAGAAGAACAGCAGTGATACTATTCAACCCACATCTGAGGGAATAAGGGGGTTCATACACTTTCCGAGGGTATTAAACCAAAAGTAAACAGAAAGGCGCCATTGGAATTCGAACTCGCTCACTACGATGTCGCAATCCTGCAGTATATTTCCTTAGATTATCAACAATCTCAAAGGGAATCAGTGTGCAGCTTTGTAAATGGTGGTAGTGAGAGGAAGGAATTAGGCGGGTGACATTTTTTGGAGGTGGAGAGAACCGACTAAGCAGCAAAGTCTTCATTTTTGGCAATCTAGCCAATAGTGATTGTGACCGTTATAACAACTCTCTAAGTAAAATTGAAATGAACAAAAATTCAGACCTTGCCCGAGAGCTGCAAAACTTTTGGAATATAATCTTTTCTATTATCATTTAAGCCGTGGGAGAGGATCCAAACGTAATCTGAGCAGTTACTAAAATCGTGAATAAACTGTGAACGATGGCATTATTGAAATCGGTAGGGATTACGAAATAAGAGGTTAAGATCTGCGGAAACTCTGACATCATCTAAATCAGATCTTCCTAAAGTGGGGGTCATGATCCCTTTGTAAAGTTACGTGAAAATTCGAGAGTCGCAAGTGCAATTGGGACATTTAATCCCTAACATTCCGAGTGGGAGATAATTATTAGGACCCAAGTTTCAATTACGAGAGCTAGTTGACATTTAAAAATAAGGACAAGGGAAAGACAACTCGTGTACGTACAATTATCAGCCCATCAGAACAAACTGGATTAGGTCAGAAAAAAATTGAAAGATATTTTTCGCAAATATTTTTTATTTCTATTCCTTTTATTTATTTATTTATTTATTTTATTTAACATACAGAAGACCAATCTCTACTCATGCAATTTGTCAGTTTTTGAAATATTGATTTCATAAGATTTTTTAAGTAGGGTAGTTCTGTTAACAATATAGATAATATGACAAAAACGATCTCCGACTTTTTGAGACGCGTGTATACTCCTTACCTTTCTCTTAAGTTTATTTACAAATATCAACTTTGAGAAGGTGATTGTATCATTGAAAACTGGGTGCCAATAGTTTTCTCCCACTTATACGAAGAAATTTTCTCCTCCTCCTCCTCCTCCTAATAAAAACAACGGGAAGATAATTCGTATACACGCATTTTGGATAGTCAGAGATCGTTTCGATATTGTATTTATATTGTAAATAGATTACTTCCATCTAAAATCAATGAAAAATCAATACGGCAAAATTTCAAAGCTAAAGAACCCCGTCTACCCTACCATTTACTAGTCTTGTCGGCGGGGGCTGTTGAATACACGGAATGCTTCACTGCAGAGTGGTAAGACTCCCATCTCCAATGAGTGTCCTGTTCATGACACTAAACAATCGGATGGTGAGGTTCCAGTAATGCAGAGATTTGGGGAATGCGGAGTACCCCTTCATTACAATTGTTACCAGGTCTACTGTGACCTAGAGTGATAGCACCTGATAGGATCTTATCTAAGAATTAAATAGAACCGTTTGACATTCAAACTGAGTGCAAATAAATGAGTTATGCTAAATTGAACTGTTTGAAATAGAACTGTTTGAACATTTTACTTTTTGTAAACAAATAACTGATGTGTAATCGAATTGTTAGTGTTACAAAGCAATACTTAGAACCATTTAACAATGAGCAAAAGAATGCGCTTGGACTCGTTTAAAAAGTTATTGTTGTGGTATCATCCCTATTTTCGATACAAAATAGACTCTTCCCATAAGGATTTTTTTTCATCATACAACGTGTGAAAGCACGCGCAATAACCTGCCCTCATCAGCCGTTAACCAGGGGTGATAACACAGTTTCGGTAGCTCAAGGCGGTACTGCCACTCCTGGCGCTACCAAACAGCTTTTGCCACCGGACAAGGTATTTAAAATTATTTACAATATATATATATATATATATATATATATATATATATATACGCCAGATCAACCAAGAGCAGAAATTACATTGTACGTTCATCTTCATTTTTAAAATGGACTCTTCCAATAAGAATATAATATATGACTGTAATCCACTCAGGAAGTAGCGAGCAAAAGCTTTTCTCTACGTACAAGGATTTATAGCTATCGACGTTAGTTTATTTTTCAAAAGTTTTTTCCTATTTATTGACCCTCCCCAAACAATTCAACCGTTATTGTTTTGTTTTTGTTTTGGGGGTGGATCAAACTACGCAGGTTTTTTTGTTCATTTTTTGATACTCATTTGAAGACGACCGTTTTTTCAAATTTCTTCATTAGATTTTTATTCGAAAGTCGCTCTTTTCATCTCGTTTTTTAACAACATTCGGTCCCTCTTCCTCTTAGTTGCCACAAGCAACAATGGAGGAGCCAAATTCACAACAGGACCTTTTCAATGACCTGAACCCCGCCTCAGTGAGATCTATTAGCTATTTCCATCAGCTTCATCGCTTCCGGCTAGCTCTATCCAGCCAGCCCAGAAAGTGCCTGCAACGCCAGTCTCCTGGTCGTCGCAATATTTTTAAAAGAAACGACCTAGAGACAACGAAAAAGACAAAGTCGAAAAGTATGCAAAATAATTTAAAAAATAACGAAATCCCACCGATCTCAGAACTAGTAGAGGCGATTGAGCCTAAGACTCTGTCCTTCGTAGTCACAAACTTATTTACCAGGAAACTTGCTGATATAAAAAAGAATTCTTTGAGGAACTTTTAAAAACCACAGGCATCCCAGGCAGGTAATTTTGTCGAAGAAGCTTTGGCACCTGGCATGTCCTTCTACCCTCAGAAGAACTTGCTAAAAAGCTGACTGGAAATAACATCATAACTAAATCCTTCCGGCTTCAACCGGAATACAGAGGCGAAAGACGACTAAAAGTCACCATATGAAACGTCTCAATGCAACTAAACGGAAACGTTCTCGCCTCCTACCTAAGCGCATATGGTGGCGTAAGAAATATAGCACAAATAACATCCACAAGTGGAACGGCATACGGTGACTACTCTTTCACCACGTGCCTGGATAGGGAGTGTTCAGGCCATTCTCCCATACAATAGAATATAAAGATCAAACGATGATAGTGATCGTTGAAGGTAGGAGGCCCTTATGCTGGTCTTGAAAACAGCCGGGCCATTTCGCCTGATCTTGCCCTTAAAAAACGACCAAAACCACATCTACAACAACAAAGACAGCTGCAGTAGCTGCAGCAAAAGCCACAGCAACAACAACAGCAATCAACGAAACCAACCCGGAAACTGGAGACTACCCCAAAAAAGAAGAGGGGTGAACCCAGGTAACTCGTAAAGGGAGCAAAAATAATCTCCTGTCCAATCATCAACAGCAAACACCACAACAACAGTAACAATAGCAGAAGCAACAGCAAAAGCGTCAACGTCAGCAGAAGCAATAGCGACAAAAGTGACATCAATAGAAACAACAGCAGTAACAACAGAAGTAGCAGTAACTAAAACAGTCTCTCAATCACTGGCATCATCTAAAAAGAAAAAGAAGAAACAGCACCCACCGGAAGAACAGCCTAAGGTCATGGAAACTTCTACAAACCTAAAAAGGAGGAGGGACAGTGGGGACACGGCGAAGGAGGAGAAGAAGAAACTCTGTAAAGAAACTCCACCCCAATCTCAACCACATACCCAGCCGTAACCTGAAAAACAACCACAACCCAGCAAAAATCATGCCACCTCAGCCTTCACACTCAAAACATTCCCCATCCCAACATCTTGATATGGAAGCTCCCCTATCCCCAACACTGCCCTCTCTTTCACCTCCCAGGCTGTTCTCCCGGTCTCGTTCCGAAAATAGAATCCACCGTCATCCTCATCATCCACACCGCAAACCTGCCAAAAAACCAAGGCTGCCTCAAACGAGGACCGACAAGGACTCATCGGAATCATTTTTGTACAGAGAACATAGAATCATCAATCATCGACCATCAACTGAAAAAGACTCTTAAACCACTACTTGAAAAACAATTGACAATCATTAAAAAGTTTCAAACCCATACCTGTTTAGGGGTGCACCCATGGTGACCACCTTTGTTCACTTGGCTGGTAGCCGCATAAAAGGGCAGTGGCGCTTCATTGAGGAAGCCAATTGGGCGGACATAAGGCTAGTGGAATTGGAGCACCCCTTGCTCAAAAAACGTGTTGTTTTTTTTTGTTGTTTTTTTCATGCAGAGTCCCGATTTATGTTCATCCATCGTTTTATAGGGCCCTTAAATTAAAGTACTCCTTGGATGTCGGCGAATTTCAAGGTACGGCCGAGTTACCTCTGAACTCGGCACCGGTTCCCTGCCTCAAGTCGTTGGCATCCTCACCCGAGAACTTCCGGCCTGTGGTCGACAGTGAGTAAGGAAAGTGGATTTAAACCTTGCCACTTTGAATGCAAGGAGACCGAGGGATCCAAGTAAGTGCACTTGCTTGCTTGCTTGGTGAACTCTCGATCCACAGCGTGAATGTTGCTGCAGTGCAGGAGAGTCACTTCATTTGCGCTGCAGACCGTTGGGTGCTAGAGAAAGACTTTGTCGTTTTTTTAGTATACGGCAGCCGCGGCGGTGCTGGGGTTTCTCTGCTAGTTGGACGCAGCCTTGATGCTAATGTAAACGTTGCTTTTGCAGGTGACGGAGGCTGACTGGTCGTGGCCGATGTTGCCGTTAAAAGCTTCAAGTACCGGGTGGCCGCGGTTTATGCGCCCAATATCGTTGCGGAGAGAGTTTCCCTTTTTCGGCGGTTGGCGCCGTTTCTCGAAGATCCCTTGATCGCAAGATAGATAAGGCCGGGCGGGGAGATAGAAGGGCGGAAAAGTGTGAAAGCAGCTTGATCGACTAAATGGCCCGGCACGACTTGGTCGACAGGTTTCGTCGGGATCACCAAGAGAGGGAGATGTGGACGTGGCTAGCGAGCTTGCCCTCTGCCCAAGTAGAATCCTACTTGGGCAGAGTGTTAGAATAGTTACAGACCCATAACTCTGCTAAACGCAGAGTGAAAGATTTGGGCCTGGATCTTAACAAACCGCTTGTCATTAGCGTGAAAGGAAGATCGATCCAAGACAACCTGCACTTGATTCCCGAGATCCTAGAGGGGATTAAAGACGGCATCGAAGCCGCACTGATCAATTTAAATCAGTCCAAGTCCTTCGATAGAGTAAACCATCGGTTTTTAGCGTCTGTTTTAGAGACTGCCGGATTCAAACCGGAGTTCTGCAGCGGGATGGATGTATGATGTACCATAACCCTCGGGCAGTGGTGCAGGTTAACGGAAAGCGTTCGGAGGCATTCATTCTCGAGCGGTTGGTTCGGCTGGGTTGCCCCTTGTCGCCTCTTCTCTATGTACTCACTTTGGAACCCCTGCTCTGAAGGCTTAGGGATGAGGGGGCAAATCCGGCCCTGTGCGGTATCCCTTTTGCTGGCCCTCTTACAGCAAAGGTTTCTGCGTTCGCCGATGGTATCACTATCCTTGTGTTCCGCTGCCTGGACATAAAGGCCGTGAAGAAGGCAGTTGCCGAGTACGAACGAATAGCAGGAGCCAAGGCCAATTTTAACTGAAACGAAGGTTTGCGGCTCGGTCCCTGAACAGGTTGCAATACCCTGACAGGGCCATTCCGCTGGAGTGACGGACCCGCCTGCATCCTTGGGGTGTGGTTCGGGCCCGACCTCCAACGGGAGCGAAATTGGTCGGAAGTATAGGCCAAGGTAGATGCCCAGGTGGGTACCTAGCTTCGAAGGAGGTTATCTTTTAAGGGCAGGGCGAAGGCGTGCGCCGCGTATATCTTCCCCTTGACCTTTTACCGATTGTCAGTACTTCTTCTGTCTGAGGCTCGTCGGCAAGCGCTACAACGATCACACACCAGATTGCACGGGGGAGGTTGAAGGCTGATGGTCCGCGGACAGGTCTGCATTCAACGCACACACAATGGGGATCTAGGTATAACTGATCTGGTGAGCCACTGGCTCGCTGAATAACTTGCTTACTTGGGACGATCCTCGTCGGGGGACGCGCTCTGGAGACGAAAGGCGAGAGATACCTTCCCTCACCTCAAGTCAGACCCAAAGGCTAAAGGTCGACAGGCCGATAGGCGAAGCACCGTTTGTACACGAATGCCGTGCAACCCTCTTTAACCTTCTTGGGTCCAGTGACCTTTCACGGCATCGGAAAGAACTGTATCAGAAACTAGTGGTGGCCTCCGCTTCAGACCTTCTTGTCACGGCTGGACGATGGAGGAGATCCGCTCCAATTGAAATTGGGCGCCATGTTCGAGCTTCTTGAACAATTCTGAGTTTTCTCTCACCTGGCGGCTGGCACGGAACGCATTACCCCTTCTCGGCTTGAACTTCAAAACAGGCCTGGCAGACATGCCCGATTGTCCTCGCTGCGGCAGTGACTTAGAGGAAACCTTTCTCAACGTGATTTGATGTTGTACTTCAGGCATCAGCTAAAGGTCAAGATCAGATGTGATAGAAAACGCTTCGATCGCATAACATTCGACAAAAGGTGGGTGAATGCAGCGAGCCTGGTCATAAGAAAGGGGGCAATGTTGGAGTTATCCTTCCCTCCATTTCCTGTGCATGGCGACTACGGTCCGGGTCCCGGGGTAAGTAGGTTTTGTTGTCCTCTAATCCCTAGTTGGTAGTGTGTTGTGAGTCATCATCCCCGTCACCTAGTTGTTAGCCTCCAAGATCTTCCCCATCCCTATTTTTATACCCCAACTCTTACTTCAGCCCACCTTTTCTGAAGATCTTGGAACTTCATCAGAATAAATTCATGCTACCTGTCTTCATCGCACCCAACCCTACTTTTTTTCTTTTTTTGTCCCATTAGATTAGATCCCCCTCCCACTTAGGGAATGTCCGGCTTGTTTTCGGCGTTCTCGGACACCGGAAAACAGTCGGCCTCTATATCTTAGAAGGGGGATGGGATGGCAACCAAACGGTGATTTTTTTTTTCATTCGGGGTTTTAAGTAGATCTTTTCACAGAGCAAGTGTGGTATTTTGGTGGTTGCAGCGTGCTTGGGGAAGGATGGCTGCTTATTTATTGTATTGATGAATGGGTCGGCGAATGTGGCAAGCTAGGGCCCCTTAGAAAATATAGACGCAGCATGACCGCTCACAACACTCCCCTTAAAAACCTGTTAGGTATCACCTACCTTTTCACCTACCTGTTCCATCTGCCATATATGGCAGTAGCGGAAATCAGTCTGGGAATAAGCCTACGAGTCAGACCAGAAGAGCCGTTCCTATTGTTGAAGTATATCATTACTCTATCACTAATCCTATGTTCTTATTACTAACAGTCTCTCTCTTGTAAATACTCTTTCCTGTAAATATAACTATTTTCCTCACATATCGTGGTTTGTCTTATTATTACTACTGCTTGTGTTCACTAACCAGAACACAACAAAACCTCAGAGCTTTGTGCTCTCCACTGTATTTTTCAGTGGAAACATAGCAGTTAGTAGCAAGAGTTACACTGGCGACTTTGTATTACTTGTTTTACTGTAATATATAACCTTTTTTCTTCTCTCTTAACACCCGTCTGTCTTACTTATTTTATGCTCTTTTACGAGGACATAACAGTTATCAACAAAATGTGTTTTCAAAACAAATATATTTAATATATATATGTATAAAGAGAATTTGGCAGTAAATAACCGACATGGGTTGATATGGAAATTTACTAAGCTTTTTGCTTAGATGTGGCACAAGGCCATATGAAAGGGGCACCCAATGAGACTCGAACTCACTCGTGTAGGTTTGCTAGCCGAGCTTGCTAACCATTACACCACCAGAGGCGCCTACCGACATGGGTTGATATGCCATAAAACCCAATCGAACCAAACCTACTATTTTCTCATTGCTAACGGGAGGAGACCAGAAGAATTCATGAGAAGTGAAACGGAAACTGCCTTGTCCAGGATTTGAACTTGGCACGCATTTTCTACGAAGTCAACAGTTACGCTTATCGTACCTAATATAAAACTGTAAGTCTCTCACAAACCTTTGTACCTCTTAGAAACTTCACACTCGCCTGAACGCGTTATATGGGACGTTTCTACATAAATACCTTCATTCGCTCTTTTTTTATCGCGTTTATATATTGTCTTTTCTATTTTGTTTTGGTCTGTCAATAAAATCTATTGAGTAGTATTTATTGTTCTCATATTCTTTGGGGGTGTCCTCGTGGTCTAATGGTTAAAACGATGGACTGCGGAATCGTAGTACGCGAGTTCGTACTCCAGTCACGCTATTACGTTCACTTTCGGGCAAATACCCTTGGGAAAGGAATGAACCCCCTTATCCTCCCAGCTATGGGTTAAATAGTACCACTACTGTTCTTCTAGGAGAATGGCTTTGGCATTAAATAACCTAAAAAGAGTTGATATGCCATTAAACAAAGAAACCAAACCTCATATTCTTTCTTCCGAAGACTCTTTATTTCTTAATTCAAAGTCTTATTTGTTAATATTCCTCTACCAAATGACATCTCCGGCGTAAAACACAAACCCTACTTATATGCCAAACTTTCTGCCAAATATACAACGCCATTTCCGCAGAGTCAAGAACACGACGACTAAATCCTCTACAGAGGTTTCCTGGGAATGCCACTAAACTGCATCCGGTGGTAAGGTTTTATTTTCGAAGACCCCAATTCTGGAGCTCTGGTGAATGTGGACAACCATTGTTGCCATTACTCCCAGATCTACTTTGACCCGGTTGAAAGAGTACTCCGCATTCTCTAAAGCTCCAGCATTACCATAAGATTGTTTAATGTCATACACAGGACACTCGTTGGGGAAATAGAACTGTTTGATCTTTTAACTGTATCTAAATCAATGACTGATAGGTTCCTATCGATAATTCAAATAGATCAGCTTAAAAATTATTCTTATTCAATGGGACCATGCACACTTTTGTATGAATATGGCAGCAATACAGCAAAAACGGTACATGGTAGCGAAGTCCTTGTTGGCGCAATACAGTTAAAATTCGCTTAAAGAATAAAGCAATTTACTACAAAATTTTCAACTGAATTCTAATAATGTAGAGTCAAAGTTCACGCTCATTTCGATCACTATAACTTTTTAAGTGAGATCAATAACAAACGCTAACATTAGATAAATTTCACATATTCCTTTATTTACTTATGATTAATTACAACATGTATTGAACAAATAGGATTAATGAAATGAGAGACTTGCTTATAATAATAATAATAATAATAATTTCAGGGATTTTGAGATAGAAACGGATCACCTAATCCTGACCAAAAGACTAGACCTAGAGTTAATGAAAAAAGTGAGAATTCGCCGTCTAGAGGATTTTACCGTTCTGACGAACCACAGAGTAAAAATAAAAGAAAGCGAAAAGATAGACAAATACATGGACCTTGCCAGAGAACAAAGAAATCTATAAAATATGAGGGTGGCATTGATACCAATTGTAGTTGATGCGCCTAGAGGAGTCCCCAAAATCTTCGAGAAGAATCGAGACCATACACATGACAGCATTGCTGAGATCAGCCAGAATATTCAGAAGAGTCCTGGATACTAATGGAGACTTGCTGTCACTCATACTCTAGTGAAAGACCGCCAAATAATGCTGTTGTGAAAAACTCACGAGGAATAATAATAATAATAATAATGATAATAATAATAATCGCCTTAAGCGCTTTCTAGATAGGAAAGGACACGCCGATGGAACAAAATTGTTTTTAACATTGTTCTTTTTCATATAATCGTGCGTGGGAGTGCTTTCACTTTAGAATTGACCTTGTGTCACATCTTGTTAGTGGCTGGGTTATGAAGTTGGATTAAATTCAGAGCGGCTGTGTTGACCCGCTCAGTGTGAGATGTCACCGACTGGATGAGAACTCTCTTAAAGATGAATCTAACTTCAGGAGATGGTCATTCCCCTCTCCAAGATCACATAATAAGCGAAAACAGCAAATTAGCACAAAAGGAATACAGAAGCAAACACGACTGAAAGGTTTAAGTATTTGTTTATCTTTTCGCTGTTTAGTTTTACTCTGAGGTCTGCTGGAATTGCAGAGTCCACTAGATGACAAGCTTTTTTTGTTTAGTTGTCTAAATTTCTGAGACGAAGCTTGATGATTTTTATCATTCAGGGTTTTCGGACTATTGTGTTCATCTTTATTGTTATATTCACAACGTTTCGGCAGATATGTCATCCGGCCTTCGTCAGGTTTGCCGAACTCAGGAGCCTCCACGGAACTTCGAACCATGTCCTTTATTTAATCCACTGGGCATCGTTTGTTCTGATTCCATTAACCATAACTGGGTATAAGTGTAGGCCCCTGAGTTCGACAAACACCTGAAGAAGGCCGAAAGACATATCGGCCGAAACGTTGTGAATATAACAATAAAGCTGAAGACAATAGTCCGAAAACCCTCTTTTTCTTTTTAATTATCTCTTAATCTGGCCTTCTGGTCAAGATTTGGTGATCTGTTTGAATCTCAAAATCCAAGAGAATTTTAGGCATCTTATTCTCTAAAACAGAGTCTGGTTTGTACATATAGCATTTGTCAACATGGTCAAATTCTAATCTCTTGTATAGTTACAAGCGATTTCCCTTTCCCTTGTGCTTGTTCTTGTGTTCCTTTTGTGCCACTTTGATACAGTCGCTAACATGTTATAAATTCTTGCTTGATATAATTAGTACTTATATTGCATAGCAGTATTATATACCCTACCGATGAACATTAATGGGTATGTCCCATTCCTCATAAATACATTGGACACTATTGTGAGGAGGGTATTTTGCCGAGTAAGTAGTCACCATTAGCAGTAATTTACTTTCTTCACGCCGCTAGAGAGTATTGTATTTTGTTAATGTTATAAACATTTCTATTTCCTTTCCAACCTCCGTTTTTTTTTGGGGGGGAGGGGGCTATTTCTCATTCAGTAACCTTTTGTTAGGTTACAACAAGCAGGGAAAGACAACAACGCTGATGTGGAAAAATATAATCTGTTTCTTTTCTTTTCCTTTAATTACTCAAAATATAAGGACCGGTAAGAGAGGGAGAGGGAGAGAGTCGAAACGGTTGAGCTTGTACACACAGAGGCGTACGGTGCAGACCTTCAGTGAAACATCTCTGCCTTTCTGCTCTTCAGGTCGAAATCTACCTGGTTATATGCACGTGATTATGCTTCGTTCTATCATGCCATCCACACAATTCCAACTGTATTTTCACCGGGGAACACCTGAGTCTTGTTTACTTTAGGTAACAGGTACATTTCCTATTATTTTTGTTTCTAGTGTCCGACTACTTTCTAGTATACCACCCACGCAATTTAAGCGAGAGGTAGTCAATATCCAACACTTATAGAATTATTTTGCAGTGCTATTGATAGAGATTCGGCTTCCCTTTTAAAGTGTCCTCTTAGTAGCCATGTCTAGGTAGGTTCATTTACAATTTCCTTGTTTTTGTTTTGTCGCTTGACGTATCTGTACTGTTGTTTTTCTTCCAATGTTTGGTTTTTAGAATTTTGAAATTATTTTCTTGATTTTACTGTTACTTGCTGCTGTAATGAACCTATCTTTGTTATTATTATTATTATTAGTAGTAGTAGTAGTAGTAGTAGTAGTATGTATGCATGTTTGTATGCATGTTTGTATGTATGTACATCCCCTCCTTTGACATGATCAGGATTTGACATAAGGTCAATCTATTAAGCAGAATACAACTGGTTTGAATTCCGAGTTTTCCTTCTCCTAGACTGGTTGCCTTACCATAGTTAAAGAACCCAGTCTAATATTTACCCATTAAAAGTAGTAGTAGTAGTAGTAGTAGTAGTATAAGCAAGCCTCTTCAGACCTCCATCTTTCACTTCATGTATCTTTTTTTAATGTGAAGCTAGCCTGATTCCAGGGATTCCAGCCCTGCGGCGTACTCTGGAAAAAAAAGGTGGGAGGAGTCAAACATGTCCGATACCTTCGTAGCACTGGTCACCTGGACCAACGCTTGCTCATAGGTACATGCATGGGCGTCCATATTAAACATGCGAATGCTGATAGGTCATTTTATTTCCAAATGTGAATAAATGTCTTCAAGAGTAAAAAAAACTTTTTTCTTTCTTTCTTTCTTTTTTCTCTTAATTTTATTTATTTATTTATTTATTTATCTGTTTTCATTTTTTTATGCAGTCTAGCGACAAACTAGAACAGTTCAGTCGAGCAAGTGAGTGGCGTATAAGTTCCTATCTGTACTTCCACCAAACTTGGCCGAACTTCGCCTTGAGTCACCGCACCGACTGTTACTGCCGCTGTTGCAGCTGTTGCTGTTGCTGGTGCCGAGGGAGAGTTCGTTCTTTGGGCCGTCGCAGAAAAGTACAACAAATAACTCTGTGGATATTAGAAAACACGAGACAATTTCACCAAACCGTAGCAAGTTCTGCATTCGAAGCCAGGGCCAAGCGTCAGCCGGGTTCTCACTGCTCAGAGGACCAAATTTACTGAATAGAAAGTAGAGTTGACTGAGAGAGACTGTCGAGCAAACCAGAGCTGCGATACAGATGAGAAGAAACAGTCGCCATATTCGAGGTTCGGGAATGACTGGAGGTGGTGGGGGGGAGAAAAATTTGAAAAGCAGAAAAAATAATAAAATTAATAAAAAAAAAACAAACAAGTGGCAATTCTAACATAAAGTAAAAATAGAATAAGAAATATAAAAAATAAAATAAAAAATAAAAATAAAGATAAAATGAAATATAAAACAAAGAATAAAAACAAACGGTATAAGTAAAAAAATAACATTGAAGAAGATAAAAATTAAACAGAAGCTAAAAAAATATAAATATCAAAAACAAAAAAACAAACAAAAGTAAAACAAATAATAATAATAATAATAATAATAATAGTTGTTGTTGTTGTTGTTTTTGTTGTTGTTGTAGTAAGTACCTGTTCAATTGAAATCTTTCGTTTCTGGCAAAATAATTAAGAGTAGAGAGAAAAAAGCAGGAAAAAAAAAGAAAGAAAAAAAAAAACGGAAAATGACATAAATGCTTGCATAAATGTTCTTAGAAGCTAAGTGAAAAGTCGGAGCATTCGACAGAGGACTACTATCACCCATTAATCCAAAACTGACGACCCCAGAAGCTAACTAAATTATCGCTCAAATGTTGGAATTGATAAGCATGCTGTCTGTCTTTGTTACTAACACAATTATTATTATAATTATTATTATTGTCAGTGTAAAGGTAGTACAAGTTCAATTGACACATTTCGTTTCTAGTAAAGTAATTAAAAGTAAAGGGGAAAAAAAAGCAAAATAAAAAACAATGCTCGCACAAATGTTCTGAGAAGCTAAGAGAAAAGTCAAAGTATTCGACAGCGGACATATTAATCCCAAACTGGTGACCCCAGAAGGTAAATATTAATCCTAAACTGGTGACCCCAGAAGGTAACTAAATTATCGCTCAAATGTTGGTATCTGTCACTGATTTTAATGTTATTACTATTATTATTTGTCGGTCTAAGACTAACCAGGGAGAAATTATCCTTACAGGGCTTAATCTTACAATAACTGGTCTCCACAAGTCAATAAATCTGAATTTCAAAAGTAGCATAAATGCGGACTTATACAAAACTTAAGGAACGTACGGGAGGTAAAGACAAGAAGTAAAAGAAGAAAAAGAAAGCAGAAAGAAAAAAAAACTTTTTACTTTTACTTTTTCTGTGACCCGCTTAAGAGTTCTCTTTAAGAAATCTAGGTCACGTCTGTGTCAGGCGCGCAAATTGTAAACAACCCTGGGTCTGGTATAGCCACAATATACCGCCCATGATAAAAATGTTGAATCAAAATATGGCACAATGTGGGACCCAAGCCAGTTGCCTGGATGTCATGATCGGCAGGTGCTCTACTGATAGCCATTGTCATCCTGGGAATGTTGGCTGTTCTTTTTTCTGGTACACGAATAACGGTCAAAGGAACCACACAAATCTGAGACGCAAACACAAAACATGGACAATGGAAGGCAACCAATTTGCACTACACTGCTATTTTAGGAGCAACCCTACACAAAGAGGATATAGAAAAAGAATGATAGAGATCTGACAAAAAGGCGCTAGTTTTCAAACAACAAGCCAAAGACTTTCTGACCAGGTTAGGACAATAATAAAAAAAGGTTGGTTTTCTGACCTTGAAATACTAGAAATACACCAGAAAACAAATAATAACCAAGATACTAATACAATAACAGACACACTAAGTATTGACAAACAAGAACAATCTAACCGAAATGAACTGCCAACTTCTAAAAATAGAAACATCACACAACTAAACGACACACAACCAAACAACACAGAGCAAGCACTAACACAAGAACAAAAATTAAATCTAGAAAATTTGAAGAAATTATGCATAGAGAAATGACTACCTTACCATCACTAAAAAACATAGAATGGAGAACAGTCAAGACAGAAACGGAGAAAATAAATCAAGTACAAACATATATATATATAAAATTAATATAACCTAATTAAATGAACTAATCTATGCAGGAGCGAAATAAGTTGGTGAGAAAATCGAGATCCCCTCAAAAAGCACGAAGAAAAAAAGCAAAACCTGGATGGGAAATTCGACTGGAAACGCAGATAAAAAAATCTACAAAAACGAGCCAAAATGATAAAATAAAGGATAAACGCTGGAACATGTAGGAACGAAAAGGAAAAGGCAACCCAAGAAAAAATAAGGGTCTTTTTCAATCCTGACTACTGGTGAATATCAATGAATGTTTACCGTAGCTGAACACTTGTACCCGGTCATGATTAACGGAATTAGAACAATCTACAATTGTGGATTTAATAAAGGATTCGGTTCGAAGTTCCGTGTTGGCTCCCGAATTCGACATAAAACACTTGAAAAAAAAGCCGAAGGACGCATCGGTTGAAACTTGAATATAACAATAAAGATGATGACAATAATACGAATACACTAAATAATAAAAATTATCAGGCTTCATATCAGAAATTTGGTCAAAGAATGAAAATAAAAATTAAAATAAAACAAAAGTATGATAAAAAAAACACCAGTGACCATACTAAAAAAATAGAAATTAAAAAACTAAAAATTAAAATTAAATTAAAAAATCAAAATAAAACAATTTCTTTTTTAACTAAAAAATCATGAGTGACAAAACTCTCAAAAGAATATAAAAATAAAAATAAAATAAACAATAAAAATTAAAAGAAAAACAACACTAGGGACACGGGAAAAAATCGTAAACAGTAGGTATGTTGTGTGATAGGCTATTGTAGATTTTTGAAGTACGGTTTTTAGTTAAGATTAAAGATTTTAGAAATTATTGTCCACAAAATACAAGGAAGTTTTGGACTGGTAAGGTGTGTGACAGAGGAACTGATTGCACAGTAAAGTCGAGAGATATCAAAGTGAAACTGACAGTAATAGTGTAAATTCCTTTATTGAGAGTGACGTGTATATTAATTCGATATTATTGAGACCAAGGTACGCATTTGAAGCCAGTTTCCACTTGAAGGTGCCGAGGAAGTGGGGAGGAAAAGATGAATCAGTTTTAGACATAAATTATGCCATCTAACCAAACAGAAAGGAAAACACAACTAATAAAAGCTTTTCGAAAGGTCAAAAAACATTCGTCGCGTTCCTTTTCTGACTTTCCTTCTACATAGAGTATCACCTCACAACAGAAGAAGCAAATGGTCCTTCTCTGAGATTAGCAACGATTCCTGATCATATGTCATGTTTATTTCTCCATACGTTCAAAGTTGAAAGTCAGCGACTGTGTGACTTTTCGCTCTGTAAACAGAACTGATAATATTCGGATTAGATCTCCTGCTGCGGGGAAAGTAACCCACCAAAGGAAAGGCGTGTCCTGGGTATTACAGTAAACTGCATCTAGTAGTGAGGCTTCAGTTCTGAATATCAAGAGAATGTGAGGTACTCCTTTTTGCCATTACTCCCAGATTCACTCTGACCCGGAGTGGTAGTACCTGTTAGGGTTCTATCAATGAGTCAAACAGAACTGTTCGAAAATTATTTATATTCGATTGGAATACATAAAACCATAGAATTGTGCAAGCAAATGATTGTTTAATAATAATCATTTTTTTTGCACACAGTTATACGATTAATGTTTGGAATATTTGAAACCTAAGAATTAAAAGTTATTACTTGAAATCATACAGTTGTTTGCAAATTATTAATGTTAGATAAGAATACTTGAAATCATAGAGTTGTATCCAAACAAATGATTTTCATTATTAGATAGGGAATAGCTACTCTAAACGATATAATTGTTAATAGATTATTAGTTTTATATAGGAATACTTGATACCTTATATTTTTAAATTATTTATATTAGAATAGTTAATTTCAGTTATTATTGTTCACGAAGAGTTAATTATCATTATTATTATTATTATTATTATTATTAGTTTCTTGAAACCATATAAGATAAATAAAGTTGGCAACCTTAGTCGAGAGTGACTCGAAAGCTCCCTTTTCAAAAGCTACTACACTGAGGTGTAGAGGAGGGCGCTACTCCATTCCCTGGATTGCTCCACTTTACCCCTGACCCTTACCTTATAATACTGAGTGTTAAGCAAGACGGCATCAAGTACCATTTTTTGAGTCTTTGGTATGATTTGACCTGGGACTAAACCCCAGTCTCCCGAACCATTGGCGAACATTTTACTCATTAGGCCCGGTTGAAACCATATAATTGCTTGCAAATTTTTGGTATTATGTAAGAATATTTGAAAGCATGCGTCTATGTGTAAACAAATAATTATCAAATAGAAATAATTACTTCAAACCAAATAATTATGAAGAAATTGTTAGTATTTGATAGGAATATTTGATACCATATATGATTAAGAATAAATAATGAGTATTAAACAGAAATACTTGAAACGATACAACTATAAGCGAATTATTAGTATTAGATAGGAATACTTGTGTAATATAATGGACGGGCGCTGTCGTTGAGAACGCGCGAGCACATCGGCTGTCATCAATCATTGAAAAATGTCACGAACCTAGCACGTGCGGGCAGAATGACCTGTAGAGTTCAAGCGTGATTTTAATATAATCACGCATGAACTTTCACGTGCTACACTATTGTTTTCACTGGTGTCACCGAGCCTTCTGGAACCTTTGAATTGATCCATCAAATCTCTATATAAGAAATCAAGTAACGAGATTTTGGGAGTTCAAGGCAAGTTTCTAAACAGGTTCAACAGAGGTCCAGGACACCCCGACTCATGCCATACCCAGCCTGTCAACAATACGACTGATATGAACGTATCAACAAGCCCGCTATAACGACACTGCAGTCAACCCAAGAAGGGAAAGGAGGAAGAACGCTATTGAACAAACTTTTTTTTTAACTACCGCCCGCTGTAGTCCCTATGAATAAAAGTAACTACTATTTTCTTCCTTAAATTTCGAGTTTTGAGTTTTTCTTTCCTGCGAGCTCCTTTCTTTCAGACACAACGTATTTTGGTTCTATGTTACACTTGTTATATATCTGTATGCAAAAAAAAAAAAACTCTTAAGAAGCAGGTACACGAAAATGTAAATATAAACGTACAATGTACGTAATTTCTGAACATCTCGGCATAAACTAACCCCAGACGGGTTGACATACCGTTGAAGTCTCGAAACTTGTCCACTACTATAAAGATCTTTTTACTTTGCCCCTATTTCTATAGCCAGTCTTTATCAATGCTAAATGGCAGGTGACCTAACCTGCCAATCAAACAGGGCCGGATGTAGGCCTAAAGAGACAAAAAAAATTTAGGCCCTCTTCAATAACGTACGTTCGCTCCCCACCTCCGGATCTATAAAAAATAGACCCATTTTTAGATGATGCTTTTTAATCTTTATCTTGTATTCCACTACTTTGTATCTGTTTTGATTCCTTTGTTTAATGGCATATCAACCTTCGATGGTTATTTAATGTGAAAGCCATACTTGTAGAAGAACAGAAGTGACGCTGTTTAACTCATTGCTGTGAGAAGGGAGTCCATACATTTCCCAAGGGTATTAGTCCGAAAGTGAAAGTAATAACACGACTAGAGTACGAACTCACTTACTTCATAACTGCAGTCTTGGACGATAACCACCACGCCCCTACATGTCTGTGTTCTATCAAACGTAAAATGCGCGAAAATTGAGCTAATTTAATAACATTTTGAAAAACTTAAAGAGCTACATGAAAAATCTATTTGTATATTAAAAAAAGATACGAGGATCATTTAATAAGTTTCCAGACATTTTTCGTATGGGCACTTTTATTGATAGTATACACATAAAACTCTAGTCCCATTCGAAGTAATCTCCTCCGGCTGCAATGCACTTGTACCATTCCAACAACTTCTGGAAGGCCCCATCGAAGTCCTCTTGTGTGAGCGTGTCAATGACCTTCATAGCAGCCTCTTTCATCTCCTCAATTGTCTCATAACGACAGCCTCTGAGCTTAGGGAATAACCAAAAGTCACAGGGAGCAAGGTCTGGACTATAGGGGTGGGGTGAGGAACTGTCTTGATGCCCATCTTGGTCAAATAGTCTGTGACAAGGATGGAGTTGTGGACTGGTGCATTTTCCTGGTGGAAATGCCACTGAACCGATTTGAAGAGTGCTGGCCTCTTTCTTCCTGAACTCCCTTAAAACCTCAACATAGTAACCCTAACCCTTCTTTATTTGGCCAATCAACTCTGGTGTATTGATTTCCTTACTCCTCCCACACCTCTCATCATCCCTCACAGACTCCCTGCCTTCCTTGAATCTCTTATGCCACTCAAAAACTGATGCTCGATTCATGAAAGATGCTCCAAAAGCAGTCTGAAGCATTCCATACGTTTCTGTAGCATCATTTTTTCCAAGTTTAAAACAGAATTGTATTCCATATCGTTCTTCTAAAGTGTCCTCACGTCCAGATTGCATTTTTGAAATTCACCAGCTGTGACAATCAGGCTTTAGTAGGGTGTATTCCAATTGCTGCTGTAGCAGTTGATTTAAACGTGAAATCATAAAAATTGGTCAGTCATCTCATAAGATGTATAGTAATAACATACTGAATTTTCAAGAGTCTACAACAATTTTAAATGCCTGTACAAAAAAAGTCTGGAAACCTATTGAATGCACCACGTACATCCAAATCTAAATAGGGCACTTTGAAGGGACCCATCGAATTTAAAAGATCCACTTCAATTCGAGTGGGGCAAATACACTGTTGTTTCATATTACTTCAATGGATCATCATTAAATCTAAAAGTAAAGAAATCTCCACTGTTCTTACATGTCCATTTTTTATGATTTTTAAGAGGTCCAATATTAGAGAGATCGTAGGGGTCCCATGGCTGCAGCTCATTTTAACCCATATGTAAATACGTCACTGCAATGACCCCTTTATGAAGTTGTTGCATAATTGCTCGTACCACGTGACTTCCAGTATCATGGAAGTATAAAAGACGCCGTGTCTCTTAAGCACGGAGAAGCAGAAGCAGAAAGAGAAGCAGAGAGATAGCTCTGAAAGGACGTCGGTCAGTAGTAAGACCAATTTCGGACGTAACGCCAACAGCGCGAGACTTACAATACAAGTCGAAACTACCACTTGAGTTAATAAATGAATTAATTATATTTCACTGTGTATCTTATCCTTACTATGATACAATAAAAATAATGATAAATCTTTAAGGATCCTTACCATTCTTTACAGTTGTCATTGACCAAAAACAGTAATAGAGTTTTAATCCTAAGAGAGCATAACCAATACTGACAATCAATCCCCAAACAGTGGACATAAACTGGCAGATGACGTAGACAATTTTTGCTCCGGGCACTGACAATAAAACCACATCACCAAGCATGACCATTACAAAATGAATCCCTGTGACCCCAGCTAGCGACCTCCATCGTTGGGTGGCTTCGGGCAGGAGGGACATATTGGTGGAGTCAAGCATCGCCATTAGGAGGACAGCATAGCTGGCGGTCAGACAGGGAGCGGCCATTGACCAGATGAAATGACTAACCCCGTAGGTTGATCGCTCCTTGTGGCCGTATGCGTCGGCCAGCAAGGAAGTGGCCCTCAGCAGGCTGAAAAGAAACACCAAAGTGGTAAGAACCTCTGCAAAGAGCTCCCGCTTTTTAGGGCCCTCTTGCCAGTATACATAACAGCGGATGGTAGTGACCAGCAGAGCAGCCAATATAAATAAAGCGCTGGATATATAAACATGGCTGGGCCACGTCGATTTCCACTTCACGAAGGCTAGGCTCCAGTTTGGTTTGGGGATGATCCAGTCACTGAGGCGAACCGGTTTAGTTTCAACCGTAGGATCGCCTGACTGCACATGCTCGTTGTTGTTTGTAGCTTCTCTGATAGTTCGTACCAATGGGATGTCGTTTTCGGCAAACACTTCGTGTGATCTGTCAACGATTTCCTTTTCCTTGGCAGAATGTGTCGCCTGGAACTCTGTATTCTTAAGATATATTGCAGCTCCATAACAAGTAACCGATAGAGTTAGATAGAATAAAGCTTTAAAACACATTCTTCTTCTTCTTCTTCTTCTTCTTCTTCTTCTTCTTCTTCTTCTTTCACCTAGAAATAAACAGAAAATATAGTCACTATATTTGACTGACAGTGATCTGGTTGATTGATTTTACCGATTTAAGTCGTCTGGGTTTATTTTATGCATAGAAGTTTTAAAAATTGCGTACATAATACGTTTATTTTTACATTTTTGATGTTTCTAAATAGTTTTTTTTTTTGTTTTTTTTTTGCTTTTTGTGAGGGTTGGACACGGTCATATGATATTAAGTATTTCAATCAAATACAAATAATCTGTAAACAAATCTTTTTAAGCTATTGATGGGAGCAGCTTTTAGGTAACTTTATTTGTTATTATTTCTTGATAGTTTTTCTTTTCTTTTTTTTGTTTGGTAGTGGTTGCACACGGTTATATAATATCAAATTGTTCTATCAAATACAAATAATCTGTAAACAAATCTTTTTAAGCTATTGATGGGAGCAGCTTTTAGGTAACTTTATTTGTTATTATTTCTTGATAGTTTTTCTTTTCTTTTTTTTGTTTGGTAGTGGTTGCACACGGTTATATGATATCAAATAGTTCTATCAAATACAAATAATCTGTAAACAGACTTATTTAAACAGTTCATCGGAATAACTTTTAGGTAACTTTATTCTTAAACGAGTCGTCAAAGTTTATTTGTTTGCTGACAGTTAAATTGTTTCGAGTATTGCTATTTAATACTAATAATTTTTAAAAAATCTTTTTAATATCAATCATTTGTTTGCACACAGTTAAATGGTTTTATGTAAAGTAAATGATAGAATAGTTTTCTTTGACCCATAGATGAGATCATAACAGGTACTATCAATCTGAGTCAGAGTGGACTTGGGAGTAATGGTAATGAAGGGGCATTGCACATTTTCCAAAGCTCCATAACTAGAGCCTAGGCATCAAATACTTGAGTGTCATACCCAGAACACACGTTAAGAGGTGCATACGGCGTATTCTACAGCCCCAAACGGGCAATGCCACTATGTAGAAAAGAAAAAGTGAATGGAGGCGTGTATGTTTCTAAAATTTGTGTCAAACTTAGATACTTGCAATTTACTTTGAAATTTGTACCATTTTTTGGTTGATTGGTTGGTTGGTTGGTTGGTTGGTTGGTTGGATTTTGTGGCATATCAACCTTTGTAGGTTATTTAATGCCAAATCCATTTTTATACAAATAAAGTAAAGTAAAATTGGCGACTATAGTCGAGGGCGACCCGAAGACTCCCTTTTCAGTAGCTACTACACCGAGGTGTAGGGGAGGGCGCTACTCCTTCTCCTGGATTGTTCCACTTTACCCTTGATACGTACCTTATATTGGTGAGTGTTAAGCAAGGAGGTATCAAGTACCATTTTTTCAGTCTTTGGTATAATTTGGTAATTTTCAGTCTTTGGTATAATTCAACCTGGAATTGAACCCCAGTCTCCCGGACCATTGGCAAACACTCAACCCACTACAGCTTAATTGTCAAAAACTTTTTTATTTCAATCTATTCAGTTTAGTCAAACAGTTCTTATTCAGCCAATTCAGTATAGATTTTGTTTACACACAGTTAAATGTCAAAACAGTTCTATATTAAATAATTCAGTTTAGCGTAAGTACAGTTTCAATGTCAAAAACAGCTCCAGTTCAAACATTTCAGTTTAGCATAAGTACGCAGTTTGAATGTAAGTACATAGTTTAATTGTCAAAAACATTTCTATTTCAAGCTATTCAGTTTAGTTAAACAGTTCTAATTCAAACAATTCAGTTTAGCATTAGTATGCTGTTTAGTTCCATTTAATCCATAGATAGGACCCTATCAGGTGCTACCATTCCGGGCCAGAGTGGACCTGGGAGCAATAGCAATGAAGCGGTGCTCTGCATTCCCCAAAGCTTCAGCATCACTGGAACCTCACCATCAGATTGTTTAGTGTCATATCCAGTACACTCATTGGAGGGGGTCTTACCCCTCTGCATAGGTGCTGAGCAATGTACCATTAGTCAATTTGATTATAATCACGACTATACTTTTAATGTTACTCTGCAATTATTTTTTTCAATCACTCTTTCTTAGACTCAAGCAATCATTTGTTTGTGCAGTTATCTAGTATCAAGTATTTCTGTATAATACAAATAATTTATATACTGTTACAGATTATAGTTACTATTCTTATTTAATAATCATTTTTAAAACATCTATTTGACTCATAGATTGGACCCTAACAGATACTACCACTCCAGGTCCGAGTGAACCTGATCCAGAACTGGAACCTCAACACCAAATACAGTTTAGAGTCTTACACAGGACACTATTCCTTTTTACCAATGGATGGGACCCAAACAGATACTACTACTACTCCGGGTCAGAGTGAGCCTGGGATTATTGGCAATGAACAGGTATTCCACATTCCCCATTGATCTACAACTGGAACCTCACCACAAATTTCAATTAAGTGTTATACTCAGGACACGTTGGTTGTGTAGAGTTAATAAACAAGACAGTATGTATGTCATTTACATTTTTCGGACTATTGTCCTCATCTTTGTCGCCATGTTTATCGCAACGTTTCGGCCGTTGTACGCTCTGGCCTTCTCCAGGTAGTTGGAATGTCGAACTTAACCCTTTATTTCGCTTACTGGGGTAGCCTGTTCTAGTTTCACGAGCCAAGTTTAATGGATGTCAGTTATCTATTATCTCCTGTTAATTTCCCCTCTGAAAGTTCTCCGGGTATTGAACTTGCACTCTTTGGGTATTTCACAGGATCTAACCGGCGGATTTATCCACAGTGCCATGTGTCTTTGAGTCATACTGTATGTATGTATATATGTATTTATCCAACTTCTCTGCCAGGATCAGGACGCAACTCAAGGTTAATTTTCAACAGTGCTGCTGTGTTTTCCTTCACCTAGATTGGTTTCCTTACTAAGACTAAAGAATACAGTCTTCTCAACTATTTGCCTAAAGTTCTAGGGAGAAAAGATGGATTCATGCCTTTCTTAAAGAAATTAGTTCAGTATTTGAACTTGTAATGGTGTAATGGTACTATTTACCAACCCCTCCACTCGGGCAGGATATGACACAAGGTCAATTTTTAAGCGGTGTAATGGTTATCGTCGTAGGAATTGGACACGACAATACGAGTTCAAATCCTGGACGAGACTGATTGCATTTCACATAGCACTAATACCCTTGGGAAAGGTATGAATCCAATTATTATCCCTCCAGCTATGGGTAAATAGTAGGACAGACTGGTTTCTTCAGCCTTGGTGAGGCAACTAGTCTAGGAGAAGGAAAACTCTGAATTTAAACCTGTTAAACTCCGCTTAAAAATTGACCTTGTGTCATATCCTGCCCGAGCGGAGGGGTTGGTAAATAGGATAAATAACTTCCAGTCAAGTCACGTTGAAAGAACTGGTTCCTGCTTGATCACCAAAGTTAAGCAGCGATTAGTTTTAGTGAGGTGACCACTTCAATAACAGTATATGCTGTGAATTCTATTGTATTTGCATTTTCTAATTGAACTTGTCTGTATCTAAGCAAAAAAAAAAATTTAAGGCATTAAGTACTGTGTATTATTTCGTAGAGATGCGCGGGAGAAGATGGAAAGAAAGTTCCTCTTTTGAACGACGAGACGTGTGTTGTTTCTAGGCCATGTTGCGAGTAAAGATAATGACGTCTTTGTGGCTTTTTTTAATGCGTTGATAACGATATCTAACGGTCAATCGTAGAAATTCTTTGTCAAGCAAAGGAGGTAATCACTCAAAGTTAACAATTTGCCAGGTGTCAGTGTCAGACCTTGCAGCGCCACTTATAATGGCGCAACTAATCTCGATTAGTCTCCAAATTTCATTTGCTAACTATTGCTACAAGGAAAGTATTGCTTTTTATTCGTTTGGATATGTGGGCGCATACGTGTGGATATATGCGTGGTGGGGAGGTATTCTAGTTCTTAAAATTTGTCGGAGGAGTGTAACCGTCCGGCTTGAAACACTTTCGAAATATTCCGTTTCAAAATTAATTAGACAGAATAATCGATAATGGTTTATGACTCGTAAAGCAATTGGAAATAAATCGAATGTTGTCTTGAGAATTGATCGAATCATTTCAAGCCGTACGTCTAGTAATGATTAAATCGTATTGGATCTGGGCAAATAGATTATACCATGATTCTCTTTTCTATGGAAGCGTACCAAGCGGATTCATTAAGGACATAGCTTTTCAAATCTCGATGAATTCTGATTGGCTGGAAGTGGGGGAAGGAGAAGAGAAATAAATTTTTGATTTTTAATCCCCTTTTTGAACCCGATGATATTAATATCAAGATCAGTTACGTCACTATAATTGGAATCACAATCATTAAATCGAAGTGTAAATATATTTTTTGTATCACCTGTGGAAGATTCCAAGAACGTGTTGACAGAGATGGTGAATTAGTGGAAAAGCTTTGAAATCATAATGTCTTAAAGGTGCTCCCATAGAATTGTTTACATTTTTAAATCCACTATTCTATAAATAAATCATTGATATTTTTAATAAATGCGTGAGAATAAAATAATTATAAATAAACGAAGAGACATATAATACCTGAATGGATGAATTAGTTGGGTTTGTCTTATGGTATATCAACCATTGTAAGTTATTTAATGCCAAGTCCTGTTTATACACATATATATATATATATTAGATATATATGACTTTTAAACATGATTCAACAAAGTTAAATAGTTCCAAGTACTGCTATGTATCACTAACAATTCAATTAAACATCGGTCATTAGTTTACGCACAGTTAAATGATCAAACATTTCAATTTAGCATAAGTCATTTGTTTAAACTCAGTTTAAATGTCAAACAGCTCTATTTGACCCATAGAAAGGAGCCTATCAGGTGCTACCACTACGAGCCAGAATGGTCCTGGGAGTGATGGCAATGAAGGGATACTCCACATTCTTCAAAACTCCAACATTACTGGAGCCTCACCATCAGATTGTTTAATGTCATATCCAGGACACTCGTTGAGGAGGGAGTCTTACTTCTCTGCAGAGATTCAGTCGGTGTATTCTACAGCCCTAGCCGACTGGGCCACTCGTTGAGAGAGTCTTACCCCTCTGCAAAGATGCAGTCGGTGTGTTCTACCGCCCCAGCCGACTGGGCTAAAGGATGACTACTCTCATCCAGGATATGACACAAGGTCAATTTTTAAGCGGAGTTTAACAGGTTTAAATTCAGAGTTTTCCTTCTCCTAGACTAGTTGCCTCACCAAGGCTGAAGAACCCAGTCTGCCCTACTATTTACCCATAGCTGGAGGGATAATAATTGGATTCATACCTTTCCCAAGGTGAAACGCAATCAGTCTCGTCCAGGATTTGAACTCGTATCGCCGTGTCCATTTCCTACGACGATAACCATTACACCACGGGCACTTTTTTTACTATAGAAACCGATTGCTTAACTTGTTTCATTAAAAATGACGCTTTTAGGATGAGAAATAAATTTTTTTGCAGGTGGCCAATTGCTTTTGGCGAGTAGTGGATAGATAGATAGATAGATCGTCGAAAAATAGTGACTTGAAAAGCCAAGTATTATTTCGCGCCAATGCCTCTCTGGCATTTGACGCTATGCCAGCGTGTTTTAAACCGATAGGGCAACCGATAATTCACACAATTATATGATTTCAAAAAAACTAATTATAAACGTTTCTAAACAATTTTAGCTTCAAGTAACTATTCATAATACAAACAATTTGCGCACCGATAAATGGTGCCAACTCAATAAGTTATCGATCATATGAAAATCTGATCTCACTGATAAAGTGAAACAGGATTTCTTCCTATCTGTTATCGTGTCAGTACTACTGAATGGATGCACCACACGGACTAACAAAATGCATGGAGAAAAAGATCGATGGGAACTACTCTTGCTGTTTTGAACCAATCCTGGAAGCAATATCCCACAAAACAGCAACTGCACAGCCATTTACCTCCCATGTTACAAATCTAATGGAAAACTGAAATTAGTGAACTAGTTCATTTATCTCGGTAGCAATATCGCATCTACTGAAAGCCATATAAACCTACGTATTGGTAAAGCATAATCTGCTATTGACAGGTTATTGATCATATGGAAATCTGATCTCTCTGATAGAATGAAACGGGAATTTTTTCAAGCTGTAGCCGTGTCAGTACTGCTGTATGGCTGCACCACTTGGACGAAATGCCTGGAGAAAAAGCTAGATGAGAACTACACAAAAATGCTGAGTGTTGCATTGAACAAATCCTGCAAGCAACACCCTGCAAAATACTCCTATCCCACAAACCACATGAATAAGACGAATAAGACATGCTGGTCACTGCCGGTGAAATTAAGGACTAACTCATAAGTGACGTTGTCTAATGGACTCCTACACATGGACACACCAGTGTTGGCCAACAAGCAACGACTTACATACATCCGCTCTGTGAGGACACTGGATGTAGTCTAGAGGACTTGCCAGGTGAGATAGATGATAGGAACAGATGGCGAGAGAGAGAAGGGGGAGAAAGAGAGAGATAGGTAGTCAGGAAACTCCGTGCTGTCAATACCACTTGATATTTTTTCTCTAATACGAATAATTTTCAAATAGGACCACCAGACCCATTGATGGAACCCAAACAGTCACTACCTGGCCCAGTCGGCTAGGGCAGGAGAAGACACCGACCGCATTTCTGCAGGGGGGGGGTAATACTCCCCCAATGAGTATCCTGAATATGACATAAAACAATCTGATGGTAAGGCACCATTAATGCTGGAACTTTGGAGAATATGGAGTACCGTTTTACTGCCATCGCTCCCAGGTCCACTTTAGCCAAGAGTGATAGCAGTGATAGGGTCCTATCAATGGGTCAAATAGAACTAAACTGAGTACTTATGCTAAACTGAATTGTTTAAAATAGAACTGTTTACATGTATGAAAATTGATTTGGCATTTAATAACCTGGTTGATATGCCATAAAACCAAACTAAACCAGGCACCACCAAAAGAAAGAGCGGACCCGGGAGCAATAAAACGAAAAGGCGACTCAAAACTCACCAAAGATCCAGAACCAGAGCCTTATCATCGGATGCAGTCCAACATCACATCCAGAACACCTCAAGGGGACTAATAATTTACTCACTTATTTATAATTTCAAGTAACTAATAATAAGCGTTTTAAAACAATTTTAGCTTCAAGTAATTAATTCTTTACACAAAGAATTTGCATAATTAGATATTCCTGCCCAACATAAAAAAATTTTATAATAATAACCATTTGTTTGTTCATTTTTATTTCGTTTCAAGTATTCCTATCTGGTGCAAATAATTTTCAAACAGGTGTATTTGACCCATAGATGGGACCCTAAGAGTGGACCTGGAAGTAATAGAAGATCTTCAGAGCTCCAAAACTAGATCCTCACAACTGGATACAGGTTAGTATACTCAGGACATCCTTTTTAGGGTGGTCTTACTCCTCTGTTGAGGATGCAGTTGGCATATTCTAAGTTCAGTCCACAAATATGGAAGAATTTAGTAATAAAGATCCTCTATCATAAGAAACTAAATTTCTCTACTCTTGTTGCCATGGAAACTCTAGTAACCGTTGTTATATGACGAAGGGGTCGGAAGAAGTGAAATAAACCAGTTAGCAGCAAGCGAGCGAAAATGAAAAGAAAGGTTATAAGTTTTATCAATATTCTGGAGGGGTATTTTTTTCTCTGAACTCATATTAAAACAACGCCCATTTGCTTATCCAGAAATTAGAAAAGAAGAAAAATACGAATCAGAAGTATCAATAATAACTATAAGAAAATAGAAAAGTCACTTCGCGTAGGATAGTTGCTAGTAAGCGAGACTAACGGATTATTGTTTGCGAGTTCGATTTTTACTGGGTGCACCATACTTCTGACTTTGTTACGTGCTCGTAGTGTAACGGTTATCTTGCTCAAGTCCTATACGAAACTTTCTTTAACTTCGTGCAAATACCCTTTGAAAAAAGCTTAAATCCATATCTTCTTCCTTCATCAGTGGGTAAATCGTAAGGCAGACTGGGTTCTAGTTTTGGTCCCACAATTAATCCAGGAGATGGATACTTTAAATTTAAACCGGCTGTTCTCCGCAAAAAAAATTGCCTTGAGTCACACACTGACCGTGGTGGAGGGATTAGGAAAAACTACTTCTAGCTTTGTACATAACTGTAAATAACTCGACATAGCACAATGGTTTATGAGCTGGGCTTACTGATCATTGCTCGAGAGTTTGAGTCTAACAGGATGCCTCATACTTCCGGCATTGTGCCAAACGTAGAAGATTAAACAATAAAGAAATGAAATATGTGCTTTTAAGATTATTCCGATCATGACTCTCCACGGCTTCCTATGAATGATTACAACTGTTCAAGAGAGAGTAAGTCGAATACTTTCCCCAGTGCACCCCCCCCCCGGGATTTAGAGGCAGTCTCCATGGCATAGTGGCTAAAATTCTAGTCACCAATATTGTAGCCAGCGAGTTTGAACTCCAGTTGAGCTATTAAGTTCACTTTCGGACCAATTCCCTTGGGAAAGGCATGAATCTCCCGTATCCTCCCAGTTATGGGTTAAATAGTACTACTACTATTCTTCTACAAGGATGACTTTGGCACAAAATAACCCACGAAGGTTGATATGCCATTAAAAACGAAGAAACCAAGCCAAACCAAATCTTCATGGTTTGAATTCAAAATTGTCATTCTCCTAAAACGAACTCGACCATTTGAATAAAGTTTGTTTGTGCCGATAACCATAGCTGAGGGAGATGTGTATTCATGCCTTTCTCAAGGGCATTAGTGCATAGTGAATCCAAAAAGCGTACTCGGCTTACCGGCCCCACTTTTTGCCCCGATAACCATTACATCATTCGTACTTCCATTTAAGGAGATATATCAACAATTATCGAGGATTTGATATTTTGGTGCGTCTGGAATTAGAAACTATTTTTAAAATAATCTATCTCTCTCTCTCTCTCTCTCTTTCTCTCTCTCTCTCTCTCTCTCTCTCTCTCTCAATATTTACTTCTGTCTCAATCAAATGTCTGTCACTTTTTCTGCCATTTCTGTTTCTTTTCCTTTTGTCTGATTGGATTAGTTTTCGATATCGGCAGTAAATTGGCCGCCATTTTGTTTTATCAGACACAAATAACACATTGTGTCCGAGATAATCGCGTTTATATTTGATCAATTTTGTGTTTTTCTGATTTAGCGATTAAAAAAAAATCAATCTTCCTCAGCCATTTACCATTAAAAACAATTTTGTTGATACAAATTGACGTATTTTTTTAATTCCTAACTAAGCAGAAAATCAAAGTATTATTCATCTTGGGCGGCGGCCGAGGAACAACAGATTAACAGGCTAGTCTCAAAGAACTTTACAACAACATTTAGTTGGAAATTGAATCGGTGACCCACGTTCAAATCCTGGACGAAGCTTTTTGTGTTTAACTTTGTGCTAATACCTTTGGGATAAGCATGAATTCGTCTGTTCTCCTCTCAACTCTGGGTAAATAGTAAGATTGTTGTATGCAAACAAATGATTATTGATTAAGAATAGCTACCTTAAACGGTAATAGGTTAAAAATTATCTTTAGATAAGAATACTTGATTTCATATGGCTGTGTAAACAAATGATTATAATAGTCAAAGAAAGTGTTCACAAAGCACCTTAACCATAACTCTACGAACTAAAAGTTTAAAGTGAAACAGACCCAGTAAAGTCCGAAGTGAAATAGACTCGGCAAAGTCCTGAGCTAAACAGACTTAGCAAAGCCTGTTTGGTTGGTTGGGTTTTATGGCATATCAACCTTGGTAGGTTATTTAATGTCAAATCCATTTTTATGCAAATAATCAGTTCTATTTCAAACAATTCAGTTTAGCATTAGTACACAGTTTAATTGTCAAAAACATTTCTATTTAAAGCTATTCAGTTTAGTCAAACAGTTCTAACTCAGCTAATTAAGTTTAGTATAAGCCCAGATTTTGTTTACACAGTTAAATGTCAAAACAGTTCCATTTCAAACAATTCAGTGTAGCATAAACACGCAGTTTAAATGCAAGTACAGTTTATGAAAATAGTTCTATTTCAAATAATTCAGTTTAGGATAAGTACGCAGTTTAAATATAAGTACAGTTTAATTAGGGAAACATTTCTATTTCAAGCAATTCAGTTTAGTCAAGCAGTTTTAATTCAGATAATTCAGTTTAGTATAAATATAGATTTTGTTTACACACAGTTATATGTCAAAACAGTTCTATATTAAACAAATCAGTTTAGTGTAAGTACAATTTCAATGTCAAAAAACAGTTCCATTTGAAATAATTCAGTTTAGCATAAGTACGCAGTTTAAATTTAAGTACTGTTTAATTGTCAAAAGCATTTCTATTTCAAGCTATTCAGTTGAGTCAAACAATTCAGTTTAGCATAAGTATACCGTTAGTTCTATTTAACCCATAGATAAGGCTCTATGAGGTGCTACCATTCCGGGTCAGAGTGGACCTTGGAGCAATGGCAATAAAGGGGTGCTCCGTATTCCCCAAAGCCCCAACGTCACTGGAATCTCCCCATCAGATTTTTTAATGTCATACCCAGAACACTCATTGGGGGGAGTCTTACCCCTCTGCAGAGGTGCAGTCGGTGTATTCTACAGCCCCAGCCGACTGGGCAATACACAGTTAAATGTCAAAACAGTTTTATTTCAGATAATTCAGTTTAGCATAAGTACACAGTTTCGATGTCAAAACAGTTCTATTTCGAGCAATTCTGTTTAGCATAAATACGCAGTTTAAATGCAAAAATCAGTATAGTGAAGGAAGCACGGTTTACTTCTGTTTAACCCATAGAAAGGACCCTTATCAGTAAAAGGGTACTCCGCATTCCCCAAAGCTCCAGCATTACCGGAACCTCACTATCAGATTGCTTAGTGTCAAATCAGGACACTCATTGGCGGGGTCTTACCCCTATGCAGAGAAGCAGTCGGTGTATTGTACAGCCCCAGCCGGCAAAGCCAGGAGATAAACGAACATGGTAAACACCGAAACGAAACTGACTCGGAAACTTTGAAGTGAAACTGATCTCATAGTGAAACGTTCTCGGTAAAGTCCGGAGCTAAATTGACTCGGCAAAACTCGGAGAAAAACGGACTCCGCAAAGTCCAGAACAAAACTGACTTGGCAAAACACGAAGAGAAACGAACTCCGCAAAGTCCATATTCTAAATAGCATAAATATGGTGGGGAGATGAATTGCAAGGCATTATCGTTTATGGCTACAAATTATGGATTGGTTGGTTGGTTGGTTTTATTTTATGTCAACTTTTGTTTGATACTAAAGACAATCTTTTTTTTTTTTCCTATTTTTTGTAAGCAATTATATGGTTTGAAATCACTAATGATAATTATCATTTGTAAAGACTTTTAGCTTCAAGTAATTATTCTTAATACAAATAATTTGCATACAGTTACATGGTTTCAGGATGCAACACAAGCTCAATATTAAAGTGGGACTAAGCTGGTTTGAAACTAGAGTTTCTTTTTCCTAGATTGGTTACCCTACCAAGGTTAACTAGCCCAATTTGCATTACCCTTCACCCATAATTAGAGGCAGAAAAGATGTGTTCATGCCTTTCCTGATGGCATTAGCGATTAATAAATCGCAAACAGCCTCGACCAGGTTTTGAACTCGGTTTGCCGTGTCCAATTTCTTAGACGATAACTCAACACTATCTAATACAAATGATTCATATAGCCCAGTCACCAGGGGGTGTAGAATACGCCGACTGTATCTCTGTAGAGGGGTAAGACCCAGCCACCGTTGAGTGTTTTAGATATAACTTTAAACAATCTGGTGTTGAGGCTCTAGTCCTGGATTTTTGTTTAATGTGGAATACTCCTTCCCTGCCTTTACTTCCAGGTCCACTTTGACCCGGAGCGTTAGTTCTTGTAAGGTTCCCATCAATGGGTCAAATAGTACAGTTCAATCTTTTATTTTACTCCTTTTAGAGTTTTTCACACCAGCGTTGGTTGATGATTTTTCACTGGAGTTTGTATAATAACTATCATTATAATTCAATAGAATTCTTAGTTTTAAATTGCAGTACATGAAACCATTTAACTGTGTGCAAACAATGAATAACAATACTTGAAATCATTTAACTGTCTGCAAAAAAAAAATGATTAATATTAAATAGAATTATTAATAATAGCTTGTTAAATAGCAATCGTTAAAACCACATAACCGTGTGCAAACGAATGAGCTCTGGGTCATTTAAAAAATAATATTACTTGCAAATCATATATATATATATATGTGTGTGTGTGTGTGTGTGTGTGTGTGTGTGTGTGTGTGTGTGTGTGTGTGTGTGTGTGTATAAAAGAATTGGCATTAAATTCCCCCCAAAAAGTTGATATGCCATAAATAAAACCAAACCAAACCAAACAAATGATTTGTACACTATTACACGGTTTCAGGTAACATTTCTCATTCAATAATAATAATTTCTTTGCACACGATAAAATGGTTACAATTAGTGGAGGCAATTATACGGTTTCAACTATTCCTATCTAATACTAATAATTTGTACACAATTATATGGTTACAATTATTGAAATTGTAATTTTGTGGTTTCAACTAGTAATAACTCTTTCTAAATAACAATAACTTCAAGAAACTTTAATCAATATAAAAATTTGTTTGCACAGTTATATGGTTTCAAGTATGCAAATCTAATACAAATAATTATAAAAGTTATTACTTCATAGCCAGGATGGACTTTAGATTAATTGCAAAGAAAGGGTTGCTTCATAGTCCTCAGGGCTCCAGGATTGAAGTTTTATCACAGGATGCAGTTTGGTGTCACATTTATCAATAGAGGATGCAGTCGATGTATTCTAGTTCCTAGCGACAGGGTCCAGTATCGCTTAGAATGGATAGTGAGCACATTCTTTCTGCTTGTATTTTGCATACTTACATGCTTAGCGTAACGGTTATCGTTGTGAAAAAAGGAACTGGCAACCCGAGTTCAAATCCTAGACGAGGTGATTAGCGTTTCACTTCGCGCTAATAACCTCAGGGAAAGATACGATTCTATGTGTTTTCCTTTCAGCTCAGTGTAAATGGTTGGGCAGACTGGATTTATTAGCCCAGGTTAGGTAACCAGTCTTGGAGAAGGAAAACTCTGAATTCACTTAAAGTGTATCGGGTCCTAATCTAGCTTGGACCACAATAAACCAATCACCTGTACAGGTCGTTTGCTAAGCTTCAGTTTAGTTAATGGCTGATGGATGAAGATTATGTCCTACATTTGTGTGCTTGCCAGCGTGTTGGATTGTTTGACGGAGTGTCAAATGTATATACTAGCCATCTACATATTGCTAAGTATTTATAGACTTGCCCGTCAGTAGCAGCTTGAGATAGGCCAATCAGAGATGACTAAAGCATATATGAGCAGTGGCAACCTACAGTCTGGTGTCAAAACATATTCCAGCCATGTTGGTGAGAAAGCGTACCTTTTTGTATCGCACAGCTGAAAACAAGGCGGCAACCCGAATTTCAATACAGTGACATGTAGTAATTATTGTCAGAAGGTGCACACTGACTCAGAATAAAAATGGCCTTGTGCCATATCCTGTTCGTGGTGGGTGGGTTGGGTAAATACATGCAAAGGGATGCATGGTGTAGGTCAACGTTTTAGAAGCCAGTCCATTGCCATTCTCGGCATCACAGTGCATTCAGGTCTGTTAAAGAAACTCTGATTTCAAAAGCTGTATTTTGTCGTTAAGGAAACTTATAGCATTCCTTTGTTATTAGCTCATCCACAAAGTGTACCTGGTTAAACACAAACCTTCTTCGCTATAAACAAATCACCTGTGTTTGTTTGGGTTTATGGCATATCAACCTTTTTAGGTTATTTGATGCTAAATCCATTTTTAAACAAATAAACAGTTCTATTTCAAACAATTCAGCTTAGCGTAAGTACACAGTTTAATTGTCAAAAACATTTCTATTTCAAGCAATTCAGTTAAACACAGGACACATAGCGTAACAGTTATAGGCGTTGGTTCCCTAAGCTTCTAAGGAAACAATCATTTGGATGTTGCAGGTTCATCGTGACTGCAGGCGAGTAACAATACAGGAATAATTAACACTTGAACCTGGTTATGGCTAATGGAATCAGAACAGGCGACTCCCGTGGATTCAATAAAGGACGCAGTTCAAAGTTCCGTTTAGGTTCCCGAGTTCGATAAACACCTGAAGAAGGCCGGAGGACATATCGGCCGAAACGTTGTGGAAATAACAATAAAGATGAAGACAGTAGTCCGAAAACCCTTAATAATAAAAATCATCAAGCTTCGTTTCAGAAATTTTGACAACAATTCAGTTGATTCAATTAGTTCTATTTCAAACAATTCAGTTCATCGTAAGAACAGTTTCAATCTCAAAAATAGTTCTATTTCAAGCAATTCAGTTTAGCATAAGTACGCTGTTTAAATATCAAAACAGTTCCATTTCAAGCAATTCAGTTTAACATTAGTACGTTGTTTAGTTCTATTTGACCCATAGATAAGACCCTAACAGCTGCTACCACTCCGGGCCAAAGTGGACCTGGAAGCGACGGCAGTGAAGGGGTACTCCGCATTCCCCAAAGTTCCAGCATTAAGATAAGATTGTTTAATCTTATATCCAAGACACTCGTTGATGAGGGGGTCTTACTCCTCTGCAGAGAAGCAGTCGGTGTATTCTACAGCCCCAACCGACTGGGCAAAATCACCTGTGTGGTTCCATTGCTAAACTTTGGCCTTCTATACCGACATTAATTAATGATATATTTTTGCCAAGTTCATTTTCTTATGATAACCATGATGCCACCTATACTCTTTGGTAGGGCAACTGCTCTAGGAGAAGGAAAAACACTGATTTCAAAACCTGAGGAAAGGTGCTTTTGGAATCTGTAGGCCCACAGATATTAATTGTTATTAACTCATCCAAAAGATGCGACAGACTCTATACAAGTCTTTACCACGACGCACAAATCGTGGTTGATTTGGTTTGGTTTGGTTTGGTTTTATTGTAAAATACAGCTTGGCTGACAATATGGGACAAGGTGAAGGTCCAACCGTGCCATTACAAAGTGATGCACCGGAAAAGAGTGACCTGTGAACTGCATGATAGTTATTTCCGCTCGATGACGTTCATGCATGCCATTCCAAAGACGGCGGAAGTGACACATCCCGATCGCCAGATATCGGAAGAAATTGCAGGGGTCGTGAAGGCGTGTCCATATCTCCGCGTGGGAGTTTGAAGGTAATATAAGGCCTACGAATTGAACGGAAGAGAGTGAAAAAATTCCGCTGTTCACGAAGGCTGGTCCCGTCGTTGCCCCGTGTGCGTTGTCTCGGCCATCGTCTACTTCATCGAAGAGTCCAAACCTCATAGACGAACGATTCTAATTCCTCTCCTGACTGCTCCTACTTCACACAAACGTCCGTCGAGAGAATAAATATATATTGTTATATATATTCCGTGTTGTCGTTTGTTTGGCCAGAGAGCGGAACGTAGCATTATGGCATATCAACCATTGTCGGTTATTTAATGCCAAATCCAGTTATTCATATATATTAGACATATACGATTTGTAAACATAAGTCAACAAAATTAAGTAGTTCCAATTATTGCTATGTATCAGTAATAATTCAATTAAACAGGTATTTGTTTATATACAGTTAAATGCTCCAGTATATCTATTTCAAACAATTCAATTTAGCATAAGTCAACAAAGTTAAATAGTTTCAAGTATAGCCTCTTATCACTAACAATTCAATGAAACAGTCATTTGTTTACATACAGTTAAAGGATCAAACAGTTATATTTCAAAGAATTCAATTTTGCATAAGTCATTTGTTTGCACAAAATGCTAAACCGTTCTATTTGACCCATAGATAGGATCCTATCAGGTGCTACCACTTCGGGCCTGAGTGGACATAGGAGTGATGGCAATGAAGGGGTACTCTGCATTCCCCAAAGCTCCAGCATCACTGGAACCTCACCATCAGATTGTTTTATGTCATAACAGGACCCCTCTACTGATATACAATCGGTGTATTCTACATCCCCAGCCGACTGGACAATCCAGGACACACGTTGAGGAAGTCTTACCCCTCTGCAGAGATGCAGTCGGTGTATTCTACAGCCCCAGCCAACAGGCAGAAATCATTTGTGTAGTTCATTTCCGAAGCTTTGGGTTTACTACGACATTGCAGTACAACACGTGAACCACAACGTCACAGAGATTCTCCTTTAGCTTCGCTAATGTTCCACGAACACTATTACGCTTTTTACTTTCTTGTTTATTTTAATGGTATATCAACCTTTGTGGGTTATTGAAAGCCAAAACCATCCTTGTTGAAGAACAGTAGTGGTACTATTTAACCCATTGCTGGAGGGAAAAGAGGGTTAATATTTAGTCCGATAGGAAAGGTAATAGTTCGACTGTTGTTCGAACTCGCATACTACAATGTTGTAGGCTAGTACGTTAGCTAAAACGCAATGGGGATTCCCATTTTATTTATTTACCCTCTGTGTGTGTATGTGTGTGTGAGTGTGTGTGTGTGTGTGTTTGTTTTCTTATTGTTGTTGATGTTTTTCTTTTTATCGCCAACTAAACAAGACATTTTCGTAGGTTAAATTACTAGAAAATATGTGGCAATATGTTTATTTTGAAGAAAAAGCTTTGTGTGAATTATGCAAATGCTACAAATAAAAAAATCAAATATGTAGGACAAAGTTTGACGCATTTTGAGAAAGGAATGTGAAATTTAGCAAGCATGGGTAAAAATCAACATCAAACTAACAAAGAGAAGGGGGGAAGGAAAGAAACAAACACAGAAAGAAAGAAAGAAACAAACAAACAAACAATATGAAGGTCGTAGTGGCAAAATATGTTGTTTGTTTTTTTTGGTTTGGTTGGTTTTGCAGTATGTAAAACCTTGTTGGGTTTAAATGCCAAAATCAGTCTTTATTTTTGTTTTATTTTACTTCATTTTATTGCACGGAATTATATGGGTTCGAGTAAATAACAATAACAATAATAATAATAATAATAATAAAGTGAAAATCAAAGAAAACGAAAGCATAGACAAATGCTTAGATCTTGCCAGAGAACTAAAAAAAAAAGCTATGGAACATGAAGGTGACAGTGATACCAATTGTAATTGGTGCACTGGGAAAGATCCCCAAAGGCTTAATGAGAAGGCTGGAGGAGATGGAAGTCGGAGGACGAGTGGCGACCATTCAAACTACAGGATTGATGAGATCAGTCAGAATACTGAGAAGAGTCCTGAAGACTTGGGAAGATTTGCTGTCACTCAGACTCCAGTGAAAGATCATCAGCAAACACTGGTGGAAAAAACTGGCAAGGAGTAATATAATGATTATATGTACAACCCAGAAAATGAGATCCATAGAATTTACTGGTCTTCGGGATACAAACGGATCAGTCAATACCAGCCAAGAGGCAGGATTTAGATTTTCAAAATAAGAAAAAAATAACTGTTAATCTGATGGACCAGAGTGAAAATGAAAGAAAGGAAAGTTATAGACAAATACTTTGATCTTGCTAGAGATGTGAAAAACCTGGGGGACATGTTGGTAGTACCAATAATAATTAGCACGGTAAGGACTGTTGTCTAGGGTTGGAAAAGAAACTGGCATTATTGGAAATTAGAGGAAGAAAGGATCACGACAATAGCATTGCAGAGATCGGCTAGAATACTTAGAAAAGTTCTAGAGACCTAACTTGCAATCGCTCAGAATCCAGTGAAAGATCATCTGACGCTGGTGTGAAAAACTAACGAAGAGTGAGTCTCTCTACCTTGCTAGGGAATTGAAAAAACTATGGAACATGTAGATGACAATTATACCAATTGTAATTGGAGCGTTTGGAACTGTAACTAAAGGATTACTAAAGGGACTGGGGGACTTGGAAGTAGGCGGACGAGTGGAGACCATCCAAACTACTACATTATTGAGAACGGCCAGAATACTGAGAAAAGTCCTGGGGACTTGAGGAGACTTGCTGTCACTCAAACTCCAGTGAAAGACCATCAACTAATACTGATGTGAAAAACTCTAATAATAATAATAATAATAGCAGCACAAAACAACGCCATAAGGACTAACTATGTCAAAGCAAGAATAGACAGGACGCTACAAAATAGCAGATGTAGATTATGTGGTAATAGAAACGAAACAATCAAACACATAATAAACGAATGCAGTAAATTAGCGCAGAGAGAGCATAAGACTGGATGGGGAAGGTGATCCACTGGGAATTGTGCACGAAGTTTAAATTTGACCATACGATCAAATGGTATATGCACAACCCAGAATTCTTATTAGAAAATGAGACGTGCAAACTTTTCTGGGATTTTGAGATACAAACGGATCATCTAATATCGGCCAGACGACCCGTCCTAGAGCAGAGAAAGATTGATTACAGTGACTAGAAACAATACAGACAACACAATCATCAACAAAACAAAAATAAACAGAAAACAAAACTGGGAAGAAAAACAAAAGTATGAACATTTCAAGCGACAAACAAGTGAAATCTCACACGAGAAAACTTGAACATGACTAAGAAAAGGAAACCTGAAGAGAGAAACTGAATCTCTTTTGATAGCAGCACAAAACAACGCCATAAAGACTGTTAAAACACAAATACACAAGACGCTACAAAATAGCAGATGTACGTTATGTAGTGATAGAGTCGAAACGATCAATCACATAATAAGCGAATGCAGTAAATTAGCACAAAAAGATTATAAGACAAAACACGACTGGGTAAGGAAGGTGGCACACTGGGAATTGTGTAAGAAGTTTAAATTTGACTATACTACCAAATGGTATACGCATAACTCAGAATCCATCCTAAAAAATGAGACGCACAATTTTTTTTAGGATTTTGAGATACAAACGCATCACCAAATCTCGGCCAGACGACCAGACCTAGTGAGAGTCAACAAAAAAGAAAGAATACCTACCGAATAGCGGACTTTGCCGTTCCAGCTGACCATAAGGTAAAACTGAAAGAAAGCAAAGAGAGAGATAAGTATCAAGACCTTGCTAGAGAAGTGAGAAAACTATGGAGCATGAAAATGACGGTAATGCAAATTGTAATTGATGCTCTCAGTACAGTCACAAGGACTCGGAAATAAGAGGACGAGTGGAAACCATCCAATCTACAGCATTATCAGCTAGAATACTGAGAAGAGTCCTGGAGACTTAAGAAGACTTGCTGTCATTCAAACTCCAGTGAAAAACCATCAGCAAACGCTGGTATGAAAAAAACTCTCAAAAGAGTAAAGTAATAATCCTGAATGTTAGATAAAAACGATATAGCCGGGTTTTTTTCATGTAATTTTCACAATTTTTTTTCATGTAAAATTTTCAAAAGTACCAAAACTGGAAAAATGTGATGGTAAAATCTGAAAAAGATGAACAAATTATTATTAACAAATATCTCAACAAACAATATCATTGAACTTATCAAACTAATTTATGAAAAAGCGAAACTAGTCCATAGTAATATCGGTGTTCCCCGAAAGAATACGAAACCTGGATGGGAAATTAGACTAGAAAGACAGCTCAAGAAACTGCAACAGCTATTATTTTACCCATAGCTGGGAATTTATACAAATTTACCAACCCCTCTGCCCGAGCAGAATGCGACTCAAGGTCAATTTTTAAGCGGAGTTTTACAGGTTTTAAAATTCAGAATTTTCCTTCTCCTATACCAAAAGAACTGTTTATGTCAGATGTTAACAAGAAAGTGGAATGACAAATTCGGAAACAGTGATATCCTTGGGAATTACATTTCTGACATGGAAATATTCCTAATTCATTCTGCTGAGGTGGGTGAGTCACCTGACGCAGGCGGAGGTTAGAAGTCTTCCAAAGAAAGTTGGAGTCCTTATGGCGTAAATGCTAAAGTGCTGAACAATCTCGACGTAGGCGATTTCGAAATCCAGTCCCGTTCTCACGTTAACTTTCAGACAAATACACTAAAAAAATTGTATTGTATCTATTTGTGAATTGTCTCGAGTAAATTATAAAATACTTTTAACCCTAAGAAAAGGTACTGAACCTCCTTATCCCCTAGCTATAAGCTAAGTCGTATTACTGCTGTTTTACAAGGATAGTTTTGACATTAAATTACCCATGAAGATTGATATGACAATAAACAAAGAAACCACTTCAAGTCTTCCAAAACAATTATTCCATAGCCAACTCTACTTCGGTATAATTTAAAGATAACTTTAAGAAATGCAATTTTGACTTTGAAACATGGGAAAAATACAAAAAGAAAATCGACACGAATGGTGCAGTGATTGTTTCATGAAACGGAAAAACTTTGAGGAAAAAAGGCGGGAACTCCAGGATCAGTTACGTGGAAGGCTGAAACTCCAACATCTTGTTCCTACGACAGAGGAACATCCGTGACATTATTTTGACTTCATTGCTCACTGTAAAGCTGGTCCTCCTCATGAAAAAACCTGACACATGAATTTACTGAACACTCATCCATCTTTCTCGATTGGAGAGTATACAATATATAGAGAGAGAGAAAAAGAGGGAGAGAGAGAGAAATACTAACCTCTCTCTTTCACTCTCTCTCTCTCTCTATATATATATATATATATGTTTGTGTGTGTGTGTGTGTGTGTGTGTGGAGAGAGAGATACTACCTCCCACTCACTCTCACTCTCTTTATCTCTAAATATATATATATATAGAGAGAGAGAGAAAGAGATACTACCCTCAGATATATATATATATATATATATATATATATATATATATATATATATATATATATAATGGAATTAAAACTTTTACCAGATGTCCCTCTTGATTTTTTGTATTTAGCAGTAAATAATCTAACAACAGGTAAGACACAAAATAGTTTTTTCTTTAATACCTGGGAAAAAGTAGAATTTTATGAAGCCAGGGTGTTCAGGTATAAAGAAAAATGTTTTGCGCTTTATCTGTTAAAATCAAAAAAGTGCTCAAATGCTGGCCAGCAGAGCATGATAAAATCTAAAATAAATAGATGTCGTCTCACCTACTCGTGTCAGTCTCATGCCTATTAGTTTCATGTATTCATTTATTTTTTCATGTCTTATCTGAGGACTGTATTTTTTTTTTTTTTGTTTATTTGGTTTGATTGCATATCAACCTTTATGGGTTATTTAATGTCAAAGCAATCTTAATAGAAGAATAGTAGTAGTACTTTTTAACTCATACTTTGTGGGCGGGGGTAAGGAGATTCATAACTTTCCCCAGGGTATTACTCCGAAAATGAATTTATCAGTGCGACTGGAGAACTCGCTTGCTAAGATGTCGCTCGCTAATACCTTAACCACTACGCCACCAATCCTACTCTTGTATTTTTTGCAAAATACATGAAATTCATTGTAATGAGAACGTAAATCGACACTTATTTATCTTATGTTTGTTTGTTTGGGTTGATGGCATATCAACCTGTGTAGGTTATTCATTTCAAACAATTCTATTTCAAACAATTCAGTTTTGCATAAGTACACAATTTAATTGAAAAACATTTCCGTTTCAAGCTATTCAGTTTAGTCAAACAGTTCTAATTCAAACAATTTAATTTAGAATAAGTATAGTTTTTGTTTACACACAGTTAAATGCCAAAACAGTTCTATTTCGAACAATTCACTTCAGCGTAAGAACAGTTTCAATGTCAAAAATAGTCATAATTCAAACCGTTCAGTTTAGCATTAGTACACAGTTTAAATGTCAAAACAGTTCTATTTCAAGCAATTCGGTTTAGCATAAGTACACAGTTTAGTTCTATTTGACCCATTGATTGGACTCTATCAAGTGCTACCACAAAGTTAAATGCTCAAACAGTTCTATTTCAAACTCATTTATTTGCACTCAGTTTGAATGTCAAACGGTTCTATTTAATTCTTAGATAAGATCCTATCAGGTGCAATCAGTCCAGGTCAGAGTGGACCTGGGAGTGATAGCAATGAAGGAGTTACTCGCATTACTGGAACCTCACTACCAGATTGTTTAGTGACATATCCAGGACACACGTTAAGGGGGGTCTTAACCCTTTGCAGAGAAGCAATCGGTGTATTCTACAGCCCTCGCCTACTGGGCAATTATTTTTCTTAGGTTATACATATATATAAAGAGCGAGAGTGAAATTAGGGAAGATACCACAAAGCTATTATAGAACTGTTTTTAATATCTCTTCCGTAATATAAGTTACTAGTATGACCAAGAACATTATCTATTAATATAACATTTATATGTTAATAAAAATGCTAAATAAGTCATGAGTTGACAGGACTATAGCTTACATCCAAGCAAGGGTATACGTAACACACTATGTTGCACAGTCTGGTCGACATTAAACAGCGAGTTAAAAGAAAGTTGTCTCCCTTTATAGCTATACGAACGCTTCTAACCTCTGTTTTTATCAAAATGAAAGAATCTCCAGAAATTTCAATACCACTTCTTTCTCACCATCTTCGCAACTGCTTGTGTAATTGAAGAGGCTTTGATGTGCCGTCTTGAAATGGACTTAATGACTAATGATTTTAGATTGCTCGTTTAAAATAACAATTTCAAAGAAATAAAGTCAAGTATAAACGCCAGAAAATGAATCACTGGGTAAAAGAGAAAATGTATTGACGTCTGATTAAAAAAATCTTTTACATTGATTTGAATGAAAATAGCTAATGAAAGAGAGCTAATAACACACACACACACACACACACACACACACACACACACACACACACACACACACACACACACACACACATACATATCTGTATATCTATATATAATGCTTTTCAAGCATAAAATAAAACGATAATAAAACAGGAAAAACTAACGATTTAGAGTTTCACGTAGTCGATCCTAGTATTTAAGGAAACAGGTGTATCGAATACTAGCTCACCTGAGGATCGCCAACGTGAAACTCTTTTATCCTGTTATATAATTATCATCGTTTTTCTTTATACTGGTAAAATATTGAGATAATGCTCTGTATTTTTGTGTATAGAGCATTGTAAAGATTTTACGAATTAAAAATGATTTTATCGTTATCGATATATATATATATATATATATGTGTGTGTGTGTGTGTGTGTGTGTAAGTGATAAACAACGTTGCCCGGGCTGAAGGAATTACATCACAAATAACAATGTATATTCAGAAATATGTTCTATCACATATTTCTTCTAAATTACTCGTCAACTTTACTTTTGGTTGATTGGGTTTTATGGCATATTGACTATATCGGTTATTTAGTGCTAAATCCTTTATATATATATATATATATATATATATATATATATATATATATATATATATATATATATTTGATTTGTAAAAACATTTTCGCGAAAACATTTTTTAAAAAGCCAGAGCACATTTTTTTTTTTTTTTTTTGCGCACAGTTAAATGGTTTCAAGTATTGCACAATTCAATATCAGTTCAATTTCTTTGGGCAGGGGAGGCGCACATAGTTTGTAGTTAATTTTGTTTTTGAAAGAGTTTGATGAAATTTATTACTACCCTAGTGTTGCCATGGTTTCTACAGTTAAATGGTTATTTATCAATTGTTTCCACACAGTGAAGTGGTTACAAGTGTTGCTAATACTAACTATTCAAATTGAAACATTTTTAAACAAGCCTGAGCTCATTTTTTTTTTGTATACAGTTAAATGGTTTCACGTATAGCTATCTAACACTAATAATTCGATTTAATATAAATCATTTGTTTTCCCATCCTTAAATAGATATACATGATTTCTAAGTAAATAGTTTGTTGGTAATTTCATTTTAAATGAGTTACAACTCATTTGTTTGCACTCTGATATCGCTATTGCTTCTACACGGTTAAATGGTTTCATGTATAGCTATCTAACACTAATAATTCTATTCAATATTAATCATTTGTTTGCACACAGTGACGTGGATACAAGTATTGCTATTTCACACTAATTATTCTATTCAACATAACTCATTCGTTTGTACACAGTTAAATGGTCCCAAATATTGCTTTGTGTCACTAACAATTCAATTAACCATCATTCATTTGTTTACATAAAGTCAAATATATAAACAGTTATATTTCAAACAATTCAATTGATCATAAGTCCCTTGTTTACACTCAGTCTAAATGTCAGACAGTTCTATTTGACCCATAGATAGTCTCTTCTTCTTTGCGCATGCGTATGTAGTATGGCAGACTTGGTTCATTTATATTTGTACAGCAACAGGTCTAGGAAAAGGTAAAGTCTAATTTCAAATCAGCTGTACGACGCTTAAAATTTCCTTGCGTTGCATCCTACCCGGACAGCGGAGGTTGGGTAAATGTTTACGAATATCTTGGTCATGGCTCATTTGTCGATACTAATATAGTTATTCATATTAGATTAGTCTGGCTCAAAGCCACAAGTTTGGAAATCGAACTATGTTCAAATTGACCACCAAAATTATCTTTCTAACCATTAACACTGGAATATGCTATGTGTATTGAACAAACTTTTTTTTCTCAGAAAAATTAAAAATAGGAAAGCTGCAGGGCTGGACGAAATTCCCCCGGAAGTATGGAAGACCAGACAATTCGACGACATACTGCTCCGACACTGCAACGCAGTATACAATCAAAATCCGATAGATAGATGGATGAAGGGATGCATACTCCCCTTCCCTAAAAAGGGTGACCTCGAATTAGCCAAAAACTACCGAGGCATAACACTTACATCCATAGCAGCCAAAATCTACAATGCCCTACTACGAAACCGCATAGAACCCAAAATCGACAACATACTTAGAAAAAACAAAAATGGCTTCCGAAGAAATAGATCCACGACCTCACAAATATTAACCATCCGTAGAATCCTTGAAGGTGTACGGGAAAAAAACCGACAAGCGACATTAATATTTGTTGACTTTACCAAGGCCTTCGATTCCATTCACAGAGGAAAGATGGAACAAATCCTACTAGCATACGGCATACCTAAAGAAACCGTAGCGGCAATAACGATTCTCTATAGAAACACTAAAGTAAAAGTACGATCACCAGATGGAGACACAGAATACTTCGACATTGTAGCAGGAGTACTACAAGGGGACACGCTGGCTCCGTACCTCTTTATCATTTGTCTAGACTACGTACTTAGAACATCGATTGACAAAATCAGAGAGAATGGCTTCGAACTGACGAAGAAAAGAAGCAGAAGGTACCCCGCAACAACAATTACCGACGCCGACTACGCCGATGACATAGCGATACTGGCAAATACACCTGACCAAGCCGAAACACTACTGCATAGTTTGGAACGAGCAGCAGCAAGCATAGGCCTCTATGTTAATGCACACAAAACGGAATATATGTGCTATAATCAAGCGGGAGACATCTCCACTCTAGAAGGAACCCCTCTTAAACTAGTAGACAAATTCACTTACCTAGGAAGCAGCGTCGAATCAACCGAAAAGGACATCGAAACGAGGTTAACGAAAGCATGGACAGCTATCAATAGGCTATCGATTATATGGAAATCAGACCTAACCGATAAAATGAAACGCAGTTTCTTCCAGGCAGCGGTCACATCGATACTGCTATATGGCTGCACTACATGGACGCTAACAAAACAGCTGGAGAAGAAGCTAGACGGCAATTACACAAGAATGCTACGTGCAATCTTAAACAAGTCCTGGCGGCAACACCCCACAAGACACCAACTGTACGGCCACCTGCCCCCTATCACGAAAACTATTCAAGTTAGACGAACCAGACATGCAGGACACTGCTGGAGAAGCAGGGACGAACTCATAAGAGATGTACTCTTATGGACCCCTACACATGGCTGTGCAAAAGCAGGACGACCCGCACGAACATACATTCAGCAGCTATGTGAGGATACAGGATGTTGTCCTGAAGACCTACCTAGGGCGATGAACGATAGGGAGGAGTGGCGAGAGAGGGTCAGGGCTATCCGTGGTACCAGCGCGATATGATGATGATGATGATTGAACAAACAATAGTTGTAAAAGGAGTGCATTGCGTGGTGTTATGGTTAAGGAGCTAGACTAGCAGACCATTCGATTCGTAATCGGTGCTCTATAATTCTGTCTCAAATAGGTAAAAGCAAAAAAAAAAAAAAAATAGTTGCCATTGTCTGCAAGTTATATTTGCTAATCTTTGCTCCGCAAATGGACACCCCTAAAACTAAAAATTAGGCCTCAATTAGTCTGGCACCAAGACACAAGTTGGGGTATCCAATGGGGATTCAACTAGTTACAGTTGTAATGATGTACAAGACTCGGTTGCAATTCTTGATCTCTTACCCAGTGTAGACAGATACTTCAGTGAGAAGTAATTTACTAAGCTTTTTGTTTAGATATGACACAAGGTCGTATAAATGGGGCACCCAATAAGACTCAAACTCACTCGTGAAGGCTTGCTAGTCTAGCTTGCTAACCATTACACTAACCGAGGTACCCAGAGATACTTCAGTTAGTATATCACCTGATGATCGTATAAACGAGATCCTGTCATTACCACAGACCCAAAGTGCCGCAGCACTATCTTACAACAGACTTTGTATGGTTTTTCTCACATCGTGGGTATGGCAGATTAATATGCAGCTACTTCGTATAATGCGTTATTGTATACACAACCTTCAGTAATGAAGCGTAAATCTAATGATGAAAGAATTGACTGAGAGTATAACACATCATTACGCGGAACCTGAACGAGAGAAATTTAGTTCTATTTCACCCATTGATAGGACCCTATCAGTTGCAACCACTCCAGGCTAGAGTGGAATTGGGAGCAATGGCAATAAAGGGGTACTCTGCATCTCACAAAGCTCCAGCATTACAGGAGCCTCATCCTCAGATGGTTTAGTGCCATATCCAGGTCACTCGTTAAGGAAGACTTACCTCTCTGCTAAGATTCAGTCGGTGTATTCCCTCCGCTCCAGCCGACTGGACCACATCCGGAGCGGGGGTAGACTCTAGTTCTTGAGCTCTGTGAGTGTAGAATAACTACTTTATTACCATTACTCCCTGGTCCTCTCTGACCCGGAATTGTAGTACCTGTTTGGACCTCATCTCTGGGTCAAATAGATGTATTTGAAACAATGTTTAAAATAATTTTGAACTACATTATTACATAGACTCTTTAAAACATTAATATTGAAACAAGGTATAAAGTTAGCTTTGGTTTATTTGTTTAACATTATGTTAACTACCCCTCTTGCACAAGCAGGACGTGACACAAGGTAAATTTTTAGGGGAGTTTAACAGGCTTCAATTCAGAGTTTTCCTTCTTGCAGACCAGTTGAGAGGGAGAATAGGTGGATTCATACCTTTCCAAAGAGTATCAGTGCTATGTGAAATGTAAACAGTTTTGTCCTGGATTTGAACTCGTGTCGCCGTGTTAATTCCCCACGTCGATAGTAATTACATTCCAAGCATCTCTTAAGATTTTATCTATGAATCAGATCTACTAAAAAATTATTCTTATTCAATCAACAGAGTGCTAAAAAAGCAAAAATAAAATAAAAAAGAAACGTCTTAAGAAAAAAACTACACAAAAATGTAAATATGAACGTACAATGAACGTGATTCTCTTACTTCTTGGTTTAAAATAACCCTTCACAGATTGAAATGCCGTAAAAATCAATCAGCAATGGTTTATATCTTTTTCTTTTGTGACAGGATAGCCTTTACATACAATTTTCGTTTCTTGGGGTAGAGGGGTATTTCCACTTGACACCGGACACTATAGACCGTCAACCAGAGCTTGCTAAGATGGCATGATAGCTGTGAAGAGTTTGTTTTGGTTTGGTTTGTTTAGGTTTTATAGCATATCTACCCTTGTAAGTTTTTTAATTGCAGATCCTGTTTATATATACATATTAAATATATATGATTCGTAAATATATTTTGTTGATAACATTTTTGAACGTGTATTTACTCATTTTTTGCACACAGTTAAATGGTTTCAAGTATTTCTATCTAATACGAATAATTCCATTTACTATTATTCATTTGTTTGCACCAGTTTAAATGGTTTCAAGTATTGCTATGTAACGGTAATAATTTAACATCTGTCATGCACACTTGAATGGATATACATATGATTTGTAAGTGAATAGGTTGTACGTAATTTGATCTTTAAATGCGTTAGAACTAATTTTTTTGCACACTAGAATTGCTATTGTTTCTTCTCAGATAAATGGTTTCAATTATTGCTATCTAACACTAATAATTCAATTCAATATTCCTAATGTTTGTAGACAGTGAAGGGGTTACAAGGGTTGCTATTTAACACAAATTCTATTTAACACTATGTCTGACAAACAATTCAATTAAACAGTCATTTTTTTACTCACAGTTAAATGGCTAAACAGTTCTATTTCTAACAATTCAATTTAACATAAGTTATTTGTTTGCTCACAGTTTATGTGTCAGTTCTATTTGATCCATAGATAGGACCCTATCAGGTGCTTCTAATCTGAGCCTGAGTGGAGCTGGGATCAATGGTGGTGAAGCTCTGGAGTGTCACTATCGGATGGTTTAATACCATATCCAGGAAACTCGAGGGAGGTCTTACCCTCCTCAACAGAGAAGCAGCCGGCGTATTCTACAGCCCCTGCCGACAGGGTGAGTGAAAGGTGTGATTGATCTAGTAAATGGAAGTGTCTCTGGGCTCAATAATGAAACCCACTTTAATGTGCGCAAACAAATGATTAATATTTAATATTATTATTAATGTTAGATTGTAATACTTAAAACAATAATAACAATAATTGAAACAATTTAGCTGTGTGCAAATAAACGAGCACTAAGCTGTTTAAAAATTAAGTTACCTTCAAATCATTCACATAAAAATCATGTGTGAGTTTGTGAAAACAAGATTTGGCATAAAATAACTATCAAGGGTTGATATGCCATAAAACCAAATAACCTAACCTGAACTAATCCAGATAGATAGATAGATAGAAACATATAGTATACAATACGAGGTGCCTTCAATAAGTTTCCAGGCTTTTTTGTACAGGCATTTAAAATTGTCATAGACTCTTGATAATGTGGTATCTTATTGCTATACATCTTATGAGATGACTGACCAATTTTTATGATTTCACGTTCAAATCAACAGCTACAGCAGCAATTGGAATACACCCTACTAAAGCCTGATTGTCACAGCTGGTTAATTTCAAAAATGCAATCTGAACAATTTAGAAGAACGATATGCAATAAAATTCTGTTTTAAACCTGGAAAAATGCCACAGAAACGTATGGAATGCTTCAGACTGCTTTTCGACCATCTTGCATGAATCGAGCATCAGTTTTTGAGTGGCATAAGAGATTCAAGGAAGGTAGGGAGTCTGTGAGCGATGATGAGAGGTGTGGGAGGAGTAAGGAAGTCAGAAGACCTGAGTTGATTGACCAAATAAAGAATTTCATGGATAAGGACCGTCGTGTATCTATAGAGACAATAAGTGCACAGTTTGATGTCAGTGTGGGAACTGTACACACAATTATTCACGAGGAACTGAAGATGCGGAAGATTTGCGTGAAGTTTGTCCCAAGGGTGCTCAGAGAAGATCAGAAAGAAAGACGTTGTCATGACAGCAGGGAGATAGTCGAGCTGATCAATTCAGATCCCGCAGTTCTTGATGCTCTGGTGACCTGCAATGATAGCTGGATCTACTGCTATGACCAAGAGAGTTCCCAGTGGAAGCATGCTGGCTCTTCCAGACCCAAGAAGGCCAGACAGAGCAAATCCACCCACAAACTTTTAATGATCCTTTTTTTGACAGCACTGGGTTCCCACTGGACAGGCAGTCAACAAGGAATACTATGTTGAGGTTTTAAGGGAGTTCAGGAAGAGATTCTGTCGGAAGAGGCCAGCACTCTTCAAATCGGCTCAGTGGCATTTCCACCAGTCCACAACTCCATCCTTGTCACAGACTATTTGACCAAGATGGACATCAAGACAGTTCCTCACCCTCCCTATAGTCCAGACCTTGTCCCCTGTGACTTTTGGTTATTCCCTGAGCTCAAGGAAAAACTTAGAGGCTGTCGTTATGAGACAATTGAGGGGATGAAAGAGGCTGTGACGAAGGTCATTGACACGCTCACACAAGAGGACTTCCATGGGGCCTTCCAGAAGTTGTTGGAAAGTTACAACAAGTGCATTGCATCCGAAGGAGATCACTTCGAAGGGGACTAGAGTTTCATGTGTGTACTATCAATAAAAGTGCCCATACGAAATAAAAGTCTGGAAACTTATTGAAGGCACCGCGTATGTATAAACAGGATTCAGCATTAAATAACCATCAAGGGTTCATAAGCCATTAAACTAAATAACCTAAGTTAACCTAACCATTAAATAGAATTATTAGTGCAAGATAGCAATACGTGAAACCGTTTAACTGAGTTCAAGCAAACGATTAATACCAAATAAAATTATTGAAATTCTACCGCAGCACTTGAAACTATTTAACTATATGCAAATAAATTGGATATACCCCTCATTTTTTCTTATACTTATCTCTCTGGTCGGATTCTCTGGCCTCCTATCTGGGACCTCTTCAGGTGGTCTGGGGTATATCTTGGTCTCCGTGTTCACTTCTGTTCTTATTAATGGACACAAAGATTTTGATTTTCGACGTATTTATTCACCGAAATTCCCAGGTCAACCGTACGGCTGGGAAATAGCCATTTTATGCGTCTGTTCTTTACGGTGCCTTGGACTACTTTAATTAACTGACCTGTTCTCAGGACTGAATCAACCAGTCAGAGAACTGCTAAAAAGGTCAACCAGGGGATCAAGTCTTGTCTATCATATCACTGTTTATTTTCCATTACTCTTTTAACAAATTACCAGATTGATTATTAATACATATATTTTGGTTGGTTGGTTGGTTGGTTTCTTTGTTTAATGGCATATCAACTCTTTTTAGGTTATTTAATGCCAAAGCCATTCTCCTAGAAGAACAGTAGTGGTACTATTTAACCCATAGCTGGGAGGATAAGGGGTTCATACCTTTCCCAAGGGTATTTGCCCGAAAGTGAACGTAATAGCGCGACTGGAGTACGAACTCGCGTACTACGATTCCGCAGTCCATCGCTTTAACCATTACACCCCCCATATATTTTGAATTCTATACTTACTTCATGAAATCAATAGGCAACCTATTCATTATGTAACACTGCCTCGTTTAAGAATTATGTTACCTACAAACTATTCGCTAAAAACATGCATATATATATAATTTGGCATTATATAACCTACAAAGTTTGATTTGGCGTAAAACAGAAGCAAAACTAGAAACTATTTAATTGTGTGCGAATAGAACTATTTGTTTTAAATATCAATACTTGAAACCATGTGTATGCAAACAAATGATTCATATTAAATAGAAGGATTAGTGTTAAATAGCAATACTTGAAACTATCTGTGTGTGTGTGTGTGTGTGTGTGTGTGTGTGTGTGTGTGTGTGTGTGTGTAAAAATATCTCTGAACATTTCTATGTTTAGACATCGTCTATATTGGTAACTAGACTTAAAAGATTGCTTCCCTTCTTAACAATGAAAATTTTTAGAACGAAACAAAAATCAATATGGATCCATCCTGAAAAATCTATATTTTCAATCAATATTTCAGTGAGCAAACATTTGTTCATAATACAATGTTTTAAACTGTCTTTTTTTTTTTTCAGACAAGCACTCACAATTCCCTGGGGTAGCGCAGTCTGTAGAATAACATTTCTACAACTTTCAACTCTGTTCTTTCTTTCTTTCTTTTCTTTTTTTTTTTTTTTTTTTTTTTCGGGTACAAAAAAAATCATTGATAGAAGGGTTCTTGTCGACTTTTGTGGTCCTAGATAGAATGTGCTCTCCTCACATTGAGTGAGTTATTCTGCTTTAGATTTTATGCGGAAATGAAGTAAAAATATCAACCCAATTTTGGGAGCACCGTCTCTTATGATGTTATCCATGGAACATCCTGAGTTTAAAAAAAAAATTCTAGTTTATCGAAATGGCAAAGAAGGTTTGACAGATAGCACTATGCAAACAAGGAGGCGCGCTTAGCGTAACGATTATCGTTGTAGGAAATGGAATCTGCGATCCGAGTTCAAATCCTGGACGAAGTTGTTTCCATTTCATTTCGTGCTAATCCCCTTGGGAAAGACGAAACCGTCTGTTATTCTCAAACTATGGGTAGTCCTGGAGGCAGCACCCAACAAAGCAGCAGCTGTACGGCCACTTACCACCCTCACGGAAACTATCCAAGTTTGAAGAACCAGACATGCTGGACATGCTGGAGAAATAGGGACGAACTCATAAGTGACACACTCCTGTGGACTCCTAGACATGGACGAGCAAAGGTTGGACGACCAGCTAGAACCTATATACAACATCTCTGTGCTGGTATAGAATGTAGCCTTGAAGACCTACCGGAAGTGATGGACGATAGAGAAGTGTGACGGGAGAGGGTCAATGATATCCGTGCTGATGGCGCGACATGATGATGATGAAGCAACCAGTCTAGCAGAAAGAAAACTCTGATTGGTTGGTTGGTTGGGTTTTATGGTATATCAACCTTTGTAGGTTATTTAACGCCAAATCCATTTTTATGTAAATAATCAGTTTTATTTCAAACAATTTAGTTTAGCATAAGCACACAGTTCAAATGTAAATAGAGTGAAAAACATTTCTATTTTAAGCTATTCAGTTTAGTCCAGCAGTTCTAATTCAGTTTAGTATAAGTACAGATATTTTTTACAGACAGTTAAATATCCAACCAGTTCAATATTAAACTAATCAGTTTAGTGTAAGTACAGTTTCAATGTCAAAAACAATTCTATTTCAACTAATTCTGTTTAGCATAAGCACGCAGTTTAAATGTGAGTACGGATTAATTGTCAAAAACATTTCTGTTTCAAGCTATTCAGTTTAGTCAAACAATTCAGTTTAGCATAAGTATGCCGTTAGTTCTTTTTAACTCATAGATAGGGCCCTTATCACAGCAACCCGAATAGGATGTCTTGCAACGTGATCTTTGTTCCAACTCTATAACAGCGCTAAATACGAAGTCACTTCTCGCGATATTTTTTCCGGCGACTGTCTCTCAAAAAGTCTTGGGCCACGTCGCACGTGGTCATTCATCGTTTTCAGTAATGTCACCAATTTCATACTCTCGTGCCTTTATCTCTTGATCTAACCGATATGCGGATCACAGCTGCACATACGAGGTCTACCCGAAACCTACCCCGTTACACAAGACTACATATTTGGAGACTGTAAGAAACATGAGAGAGATATAAACTAAGGTGTAAGTAAAATCGGGTATTATAAGCAATCTGCAAGTGAAAACGAAGTAAAGTAAATAACTAATATATATATATATATATATACTCCTCTGCACGAGCCAGATATGATACAAGGACAATTTTTAAGCCTTCACTTCAGAGTTTTCCTTCTCCTAGACCTGTTGTCACACAAAGGTTAAACAGCTCAGTCTGCCCTACTACTTACCGATTGCTGGAGGGAGAATAATTGGATTCATTCCTTACCCAAGGTTATAAGCGATATGTGAAATGTAAACCGTCTAATCCAGGATTTGAACTCATGTCACCGTGTCCATTTCCCACGATGGTATCCATTTCACCACAATCGCCTCCACAACGATGATAAATACGCCCAAAGTTATGCAGTTTTGAAACTAGTGGAGAAGTTTACCTTCCTCTGGAGCTGTGTCTCATCAACCGAAAAAGACATCGACACGCGAGTGCCAAAGGCTTGGACTGCATCGATAGGCTATCGGTCATATGGAAGTCAGACCTGACCGATAAAATAAAACGCAGTTTTTTCCAAGCAGTGGTCGTGTCGATACTGCTATATGGATGAATTAAATGGACGCTAACTAAATGGATGGAGAAAAAGCTTGAAGGCAATTACACAAGAATGGTGCGAGCTGTACTGAACAAGTCCTGGAGGCTACTCCCCACAAAAGAGCAGCTGTACGACCACCTGCCACCCATCACGAAAACTATCACAGTTAGACGAAAAAGACATGCAGGACACTGCTGGAGAAGTAAGGACGAATTCGTAAGCGATGTACTCCTGTGGACCCCTTCACATGGACGAGCAAAGGCAGGACAACCAGCAAGAACCTATATACAATAGCTCTGTGCCGATATAGCCTGGAAGACCTGTCGGGAGCGATGGACGATAGAGACGGGTGGCGAGAGAGGGTCAGGGAGATCAGTGCTGGCAGCGTGACATGACGATGATGATAAGTGGTTTCATACCTTTCCCAAAGTTATTAGTCCGAAAGCGAACATAATAGCAAGACAGGAGTTTGAACTCGTTTCCTTCGAGGCTGCTATCCAGCTCTTTAGCTATTTAACCAGTATTTTTATTTGGAATAATAATTAGAAACTATAATTGTGCACAAATGATTATCATATTTACCAACCCCTCCGCTCGGGCAGGATATGACACAAGGTCAATTTTTAAGCGGAGTTTAACAGATTTGAATTCAGAGTATTCCTTCTCCTAGACTAGTTGCCTCACCAAGGCTGAAGAAACCAGTCTGTCCTACTATTTACCCATAGCTAGAGGGAGAATAATTGGATTCATACCTTTCCCAAGGGTATTAGTGCTATGTGAAATGCAATCTATCTCGTCCAGGACTTGAACTCGTGTCGCTGTGTCCATTTCCTACGACGATAATCATTACACCACGGGCACCTCCTTGTGCACAAATGATTATTATGAGATTTGATAGTCATTTGAAATCATATAATTGCTCGCCCAGTCGGCTGGGGTTGTAGAATTCACCGACTGTATCTCTGAGGAGAAATAAGATCCGCCCCCAAACGCGTGTCCTTGATATGACACAAAACAATCTGATGGTGAAGGCTCCAACACTAGAGCTTTGGGGAATGCGGAGTACCCCTTCATTGTCATTGCTCCGAGGTTTACACTGACCAGCGGTGGTAGTACCTGATAGGGTCCTACCTATGGGTAAAATAGAAGTGTTTGAACTGTGTGCAAACAAATGATTGATGTTAAAGCAAACTGTTAGTGTTACATACCAATACTTGGATTCATTTAACTCTGTGAAAACGAATGAGCAATGTTGATTAAAATTATTAGTGTTAAATAGCAATACTTAAAACTCTTAAACTGTGCCTAAAAAGGAATTAATATTACATAGGAATGCTGGGAACCATTTAACTGAGTGCAAATCAAGGATTAATATTGGTTTGGTTTCTTTGTTTAATGGCATATCAACCTTTGTAGGTTATTCAATGCCGAACCCATTCCCCTAGAAGACATAGTAGTGGTACTGCTTAACTCATAGCTGGGAGGATTAGGGAGTTCATACCTTTCTCAACGGTATTTGTCCGAAAGTGAACGTAATAGCGGCAGTGGAGTTCGAACTCGCTTATTGATGTTAGATAGCTGTAATTGAAACTATTCAACTGTGGGATCACGTGTCTTCTTCTTCTTCTTATATATATATATATATATATTGCCACAAAGTGATTTAGTGACAACCAACTCTGTTATTATATATATATATATATATATATATATATATATATATATATATATATATATATATATTGTGTGTGTTTTACACAAATTTGCTTATATATACATATATATGTATATATATTAGATTTATATATTTAATGCCACAAAGTGATTTAGTGACAACCAACACTGTTATATATATATATATATATATATATATATATATATATATATATATATATATATATATATATATATATATATATATTGTGTGTGTGTGTGTTCCTAGGATGAAAAGTTCATATGACATCATCGCTGTTGATGACTTTTTTACCAGTGGAATCTAAGCATTTCAACACCGACGGAAGAAGTGTGTAAACGCCAAGGGCGACTGTGTTGAAAAATAAACTTCATTCGGTCACATTTAATAAGAGTATCTTTGTAAGCTTAGAATCTTTTCACTTGACCATCGTATATATATATATATATATAATTACATTAATATACATGTATAATACTATTTACCAACCCCTCCGCTCGGGCAGGATATGACATAAGGTCAATTTTTAAGCGGAGTTTCACAGGTTTGAATTCAGAGTTTTCCTTCTCCTAGACTAGTTGCGTAACCAATGCTGAAGAACCTAGTCTGTCCTACTATTTACCCATGGAGGGAGAATAATTGGATTCATACCTTCCCCAAGGGTATTAGTGCAATGTGAAATGTAATCAGTCTCGTCCAGGATTTGAACTCGTGTCGCCGTGTCCATTTCCTACGATGATAACGACTACACCATTATGAGTTGTAGTTACTTTTGAGCTGCGACATGTTCAAAATCTTGGTATGGTTTGGTCTGGTTTGGTTTGGTTTGGTTTGGTTTCTTTATTTAATGGTATACGTATCAACTTTCGTAGGTTATTTAATACCAAAGCTATCCTTATAGAACATCAATGATTTTATTTAAGCCAAAGCTGAATGATAAGGTTGTTCCTTACTTTCCCAAAGGAATTAATCCGAAAGTGAACGAAATAGAAAGAAGATACTGGGCTCTTTTATCACAATTCAATCATTGTAACGCAGTTTTCCGTGACATTGAATATAAATAATTATTCACTAAGCCCTGTTGAATGTGGCTGGTAGGTCTCATGTTGCTACCCGTACCGGCTGTTCCTAAGTGGTCACCCAACTAAATAGTGAACTGGCTCAGCTGCTTAACTTCGAAAATCTGGAAAAAATCCGTTACTTTCAGTGTAACTTGACTGTAAGATTGGAGCAAAGTTATTTACTCAGTGCTGGTTCGATATGGCACACATGCTTCAGTTTGAGGCTTATCCCTACTTCTTTGATGATCTAGCGAAAAACAGTGCTTTCAAAGTGACTTGACCATAAAAGATAGGATCTAAGTTGGTCACTTTAACTTTGGGACTTTATACGGTCGTCAATGAAACGGATATTTTTCTTCTTTCTTTCTTTCTTTCTTTTTTATTTTGTTTTGTTTATTTGTCTGTTTTTTGCCTTTTTTTGATTACCGTGTTGGTTGGTTGATTAATTGATTGTTATAGCATATCAACCGTTGTGGTTTATTTAATAGCAAATCCAAGTTTTATATATATATATATATATATATATATACATATATATATATATATATATATATATATATATATATATATATATATATATATATATATATGTCGTGCTGCTTGCACAGATTTCCTTGATTCACTCTCGCCATTCGTCTCTATCATCCAGCACTTCAGGCAAATCCTCAAGACTACATCCTGTGTCCGTACAGAGCTGTTGTAGATAGATTTTAGTGGGTGGTCCAACACTTGCATGTCCGTGTAAAGAGGTCCATAACAGAATGTTGCTTATGAGTTCGTCCTTACTTCTCCCGTAGTGTCCAGCATATCTTGTCCGTCTTTTTGGGAGGTTTTAGAGACAGGAGGTAGTGGGCCGTACAGCTGCTGATTTATGAAATGTTGCTTCCAAGATTTATTCAATATGACTCGTAGCATTCTTGTGTAATTTCTGTCTAGCCTTTTCTCCATACGCTTAATCACCGTCTATGTGGTGCATCCATATAGTAGAATTGACACGACTACTACTTAAAAAAAATTGTGTTTTACTTTATCAGATAGGTTTGACTTCCATATGATCGACACCTTATTGATAGCAGTCCATACCTTCGCTAGTCGCATATTGATGTCATTTTCTGTAGATGAGACGCTGTTTCCCATGTAGGTGAACTTATACTCACACATATATATATATATATATAATTTGTTAGCGAATAGTTTCAAGGCATCTTTATTTTAAACGACTTATTAGACATCATTTGTTTGCAAACAGATTGTTCCAAGAATTCTTATTTGACTCTAATAATTCTATTTGATATTAATCATTTGTTTGCACACAGTTAAATTATTCCAAGTATCATTTATCATTCGTAATTCTATTTCTATGTAATATAAATTATTTGAACGCAAGTGTACGGTTTTAAGCAACTACTACTAATAATATTTTGCAAATAATCGGTAGTACCTGTTAAGATCCCGTCTATAGAATCCTAACAGGTACCACTTATCAGAATCTACTCGGGACTAATAGTTATGAGGTACACCACACTCCTCAAAGCCACAGATTCAGTTTAGCATCAAACCCAGAACACTCGTCGGACGGGGAAGGTTCCTCCTCTGCAGATGTGCTGTAAGTATATTCTTCAGCCCTAACAGACAGAACGCTGGTCACTTTGATGCTTTTCATGAGTTTCGACTCTTTTTCATTTATTCTTTGTATTTTTTTCTCTTTCTTTTATTGAAATGCATTCATTTGTAGATATTTCATTTTCTTGTTTCTTTCATTTTTTTCCTCCTTTCTACAATTCTTTCATAGTGTTTCTTTTTTTTTTTTTTTTTTCGGTGTTTTTTTTCTTCTTGCCAATCATTTTTACGCGCTGTTTTCTTTCTTTCTTCGTTTCTTTCTTTTTCATTCTTTTTTCTGTCTTCCTTTTTTTCCTTGTTTCCTTATTTGCGGCTAAAATTTCTTGTATCCATTCTTTCTTTCTTTCTTTCGTTCAGCTAAAATTTCACGTATGCATATTTCTTTCTTCGTTCTTTTCTTTCTTTCTTTCTTTCTTTCTTTCTTTTTCTATTCTTGCTTGCTGATAGATTTATTTATTTATTTATTTATTATTGATAATTTTCTTCTTTCTTTCTTTCTTTCTTTCTTTCTTTTATTCATTCATTTTTTTTTAATTTCTTTTAATGCCGTATTCTTTTTCTTTCCCATTTTAATTTCTTTTTAGTTTTCTTAAATTTTTCTTTTTTATCTCTATCTATATTTTCTTTAATATCTTTTTTATTTCTACTTTTCTCCATTTCTTCATTTTTATAACCACAAATTAAAATTATGATTGGAGAGAAAGTTGGTAAATCAAAGTTTTTAAAAATTGCACCCAGAAAACAATACAACTCAAAAAAATCCAAAACAAAGTTCTTCACACTTACCGATATTTGGCGAATATTATTCCTTAAAGATTGGCTTGTTAATACTATTTGTCTTTCTTCGAAAATGTAAAAAGGCCATTATGTCCCTCCGCCCGTCTTTCTGTGCGTCAGTCTGTCTGTGTGTCTCACTCTTGGGAGTTCAAGTTTATAAATATACTTTAAGAGCGCATGCGTGCCCTGGTGTATATGCGTATGCGTGTTAAGCTATAACTATGACGGGGTGGGCATCTTTATTCATAAGTATTTCTGTGTGAAGGTTTAGATTTTGTGAAGTATATACATGATTGCTACAATCTGAAAGATGATGATAGTGGACATAGGTTGTGATTGATGTGCGCATGTTCCTGTGTGTGTCGAATATTGAGTGTGATAGCATTTGTGTATATCGAGGTATTAATTGCATAAGAAAGAAAGAAAGAAAGAAAGAAAGAAAGAAAGAAAGAAAGAAAGAAAGAAAGAAAGAAAATGATTAATAAAAAAGAATAGGAATGAGGAACAAAAAAGAGGAAAAAGAAAGAAAGAAAGAAAAAGAAAGAAAGAAGATGAATTAGAAAAAAACAAAAAATATAAATGAAAAACAAAAAAAAAGAATGAGGAAGGAAAAAATGAAACGACAGAATAAGAAAGAAAGAAAGAAAGAAAGAAAGAAAGAGAAAACTATTGACGTTGAAGAAAGAAAAAAAGAAAGGATGAAATAAAATGAAGAAACGAAATAAAATAACGAAAAAGCTAAATTACATATGAAAAGTAAACGTTTTTCGAAGTATTATTTTATTTGTGTATGTGTATGTCGACCAGCTTGATATATACATATAAGGAGATGTACATGTACTAGTGTACGTATGATGCCGTCATATTCTGGTTGACCCCAAGGCCTATTCGTCTTAGGTGTGTGTTTGTGTAAGTGTCTAGCAATATGTTTACACATCAGAAGGGTACAACAAAAGGGCGTTCTTCTAAATGCACTTGAAATCTCGTCACTTCTCGCTAATTATCAGCCGATCAGTTGAGAGAATTATGTCCGCCATTTTTAACACTAATGTCATATCTTATTCTTTTAGCAAAAGGCCGGAAAAAATGAGAGAGAGAGAGGGAGAGAGAGAGAGAGAGAGAGAGAGAGAGAGAAGAGACGCGACGGATTCCACTTGAACCGACACTTAATTCATAAAAGAACTGACCATTTTAGTGCCACTTTAGTTTTTAGACAGACAAGAGTTTTAGAATTTGTTGAGTAATCTGAGGCGTGTGGTTAATTAGATAAATAAATATATAAAATATTTTCCATTGCAAAATGAGGTAATCAAAATTACGCATAATTTTTGTTATTTATTCAGCTTTTGTAATTGTCGTATCTGGTGCCTAGTGATGCATATGCAATAACAGTAAGCCTCGTTTAGCTCCTGCAGGACTCCCCTCCATATTCTTGCTGATTTTAGGAATCTTATTTGATTGGTTTTATTCTTTAAATTTCTCGTATCTTGGGTTTGGCACTAAACTGTATCTGATGGTGAAGCTTCAATCCTGGAGTTTTAGAGAATGTAGTGTACCCCTTTATTGCCATTACTCCCAGATTCACTCTGACCCTGATATGTAGTACTTGTTAGTATCCCATCTATGAGTGAAATAGAACTGTTCAATCATTTTCTAAGGATTATCAATAATAAGTAAAGTTGGCGGCGAAGGCTCTCTTTTTGATAGCTACTACACCTAGGTGTAGGGGAGGGTTCTACTCCATTCCCTGGATTGCTCCACTTTACCTTTGATTCCTACCTTATAATGCTGAGTGTTAAGCAAGGCAGCATCAAGTACCATTTTTTTAGTCGTTGGTATGACTCGATCTGGGATTGAACCCCGGCCTCCCAGACCATTGGCGAACAATCACTAAGGTTAAATTGGAATACTTGCAGCCATTTAACTGTGTGCAAATAAATTTGCTCTAACAACTCGTTTAAAAATAGAATTACCCATTAAATAGTCGCTTACAAATCGTGTATATACACGATTTGTAAAACAGGATCTGGCATTAAATACCGGTTACGTTTTTACGAACAAAGAGAAATATGTTAACAAAACTGATGAAAAGATCGACTTGTGATGTACGAGAAAATAATTAGGTTTTTGTAACAAGGCAAATTGGTTGTCTTTCCCTGTTACATTAAGAAAGGTGTAAAACAAATCAGTGGACGAGAATATTGATGAGTTCCAAAAACTTTAATGGCAGCTTGAGAGAAAACCCTGTGCTGTGAGTCGTACAAAGGAAAAGAACAGTTGCAGATGTTAGAGCAGGAATTAACTATCCAACTTGAAGCTTCGAGGACCAGTTGGTCTTGAAGGAATGAATACATAATAAAGGAATGATCTTCTAGAGAAAATAATGGTCCAAAAATTGAATGCGCTCTCCTCGTTAAAGTTGGTCTGTTCTGCAGCTAGAATGAATGAGGAAGAGAGAGAGAGCGTTGCGCGGATTTTTATACCACTCGAGAAAGTCATCCGAGTAGAATGGCATAAATCATCCTCATTGGTGGAAAATGTAAATCGAAACCTCAACGGCCAAAATAATTCCCGCGCTAAACAATAAATTTGAAATTATTTCTTTCTGTTACAAGGTTTATTTAACCACAGACAGAGATATGCGTCTATTGAACAGGAAAAGAAGTTTTAACTTTGTATCTGAGCTTATCGTCCCTCACTTGTATCCGTTCTTCCGATTTCTATAATCTCGAAACTATCCTTCAGGGAGGAATAACTTTGATTTTTTTTTTTTTCGTTAAATCTGGTCCCTAACAATAACCTACAAGAGTTGATATGCTATAAAACACCAACGATCAAACCAAACAGATTTCTTATTCTTCCGATCTTTTCAAGAGACTGTTCTAAGTGCTCCAATAATGATGGATACAATTTTTAGCTTTTAACACTTTAAAATCTCTGGCAACTGCGAGATGTTATTCTACTTTTGCAACATCTGAACGGGATCAGTCTTGTCTAAAAACCGAATAAACATTTTTTCGCAACTAATTTTTGTTACTTAGTATTCAGAAGACATCGTACCTGATCAGTGTCAGATCTAAGAAATATTGATCTTTCATGGTTTTAAACAGAACGCTCTGTTTGATTCAGTTGTAAAAGTTTAATTATAATCAAAACTATGTATATTCTAAATTCATTTGGTTTCAAGTATTCCTATCTTATACAACTAATCTGTCCGTTGGGGCAGCAGAATGCACCAACTGAATTTCTGTAAAGGGGTAAGGCCCTGCTCCTGAAGTGGCAACCTGTGGGCCGTGGGTGGCGCCCCATAATACTTGAGAATGGGTTCCTTGTGGCTAAACAGTCCTTGACTCGGCAATCTAGCTTTGGCTTAGGTTAAATAATACCACTACTGTTCTTCTACAGGGGTGGCTTTGGCATAAAATAACCCATGAAGGTTGATATGCCAGTAAAAAAAGAAAACAAACTATCTATTGCAGTATATATATATATATTGTCATCCACAGACAGACTGTTTCGTTATATCACAACTCAGAAGTGTGACTAGACCCGCGAGATGCTTCAAGCTGGGATCGAAACCCGGCTTACTTTATTTTAGCCAGATAACATAACGTCAATGTCATCAGCAGTCACAGCGTAAGCGAAGGAATTTTAACGCATATGTATTAATTTTTCCTTTGTTTACATTTACGCTAACGTCAGAAAAGCTTTGCATTATTCGAGTGACAACCGTTAATTACTTCGCAAGAGTGTGAAACCCCCGGGGTGGGGAGCATATATATATATATATATATATATATATATATATATATATATATATATATATATATATATCAGTTTTACACATCTGTCTATCAATCTATCGATCTATCTCAGTCTGTACATATCTATCAATCGCAATCTAATCATATCTATCCATCTATTTATCTCGGTCCACATCTATATATTGATTGATCTTGGTGTTTTTATATCTATCTTTCTATCTGTAAATGTTCAATTGTTTTATTTTTTGTCCATTACTTTATATGGATCGAGAAAATCGAGGTGAACGCGACTGTGCACATTCAGGTTCCATCCAGCTTGAAATCTAAACATCTAAACGCAAATCAATATTGCCCATCTGCCAAAACATATCAAATAATCGTCTATACGGCTGCAGTCATTTATTGACGGTTAGCAGGCTAGTTTCGAATGCAATTGATAGCAATTTCGAACTCTCTAGTTCATTTCTAGTAGAATTTAAGATTCCTTAACTAGTGGGTATCTCACTATTGAAAATTTGTTCTAACTTGGGAAATATCCATACAAACCTTATATTTTTAAGTCATCGACAAGACTAAGCCTGGAACTACGTAACCCGTATATATATTAGTGTGTTTTGATATAATTTTCATATTCAGCTAAAAGATATATGTTATGTCCTCGGAAAAGGGTATGAAATAAATAAGACAAACACGTACTTAGAAGAATAAAAGTTATATATTACAGAAAACAAATAATACAATGTCGCCAATGTAGCTTTTGCTACGAACTCCCAGACTGCATTACAGTCAAATGTAATATCTTTATTTGAAGATTCCATTGTGTACCGAAAATTGGGATGATACCACAATAATATACATAGAATATTATTTGGAAAATTACGTTATATAGGCATGTTTTAGCAGAGTTATGGCAAATGATTCTATATTCAAAATCGAATAAAACTGTTTGCATTTTGACGACGCTAGACCTCAGGCGTAACATGTTAATCTAACAATCCAATCAACCAACCAGCCAACCATCCTGCTATATCATCAAAGTGAAGTGGCGATGATCCTGTTCAGTACTTGAGTGAGTAAGCACTTAGAAACAGCTGGTAATAGATGGAATCTGATACCAGTGTGCCGGACAGCTCAAAGCTGAATAAATTAAACGCTTTACGCGATGCAATGGCTAGAGAGCCTGTTAGCGAATTTGATTCTCACAGGGTGCCCCATATTTCTAACCTTGTGATAAACTAAGCTAAGATTTATAAATGACAACTTTTGTGGAGAGACTAACATAGAAATCTGCTCAAGAGAGACAATGAACAATTGTCTTCCTTGGAGAGTGGAGGTGTCCGGAAAAGTGTCACATGATACTCATTCTGTTCTTACCGAACTTTTATGCTGTAAAACTAGCCGGGCTCTGACCATTTTACCATCCCGGAATCTTAAATAAGCCTTTTTCCGTTTTTGAATCGCTTTCATATACTGCTCATTCACAGAACAAGATGTGCATATTCTATATTTTGAGAAACGTTTGTGGATTCTTTTAAATACAAATTTTTATTTTTATTTTTTTACTTTTATTCTAATTTTTTCATACAATGTGTGAAAAACACCCGCGATACCCTGTTCTCGTCAGCCACTAACCATGAGTGATGCCACAGTTTTGGGGACTATGGTGGTACTGACATCTCCTGGTGTCACCAGCAGCTTTTGCCACCAGACAGGGTATGAAGACAAACAGACCCAAAGTTCCTCTTAGTAGCTTAAGTTTGTAACGGTGTTAAAGCATTTGCTTTCAGAAGTTAATGACGTGTTCGTAAAAAAATCGGTATTAACGATCATTCATATAACTTACGCATGTTATACTGTGGTGTCGTGAGCATTTTATTTTGATATTTTGATCGTGACCAAATCTATCACAAAGCCTGCTGAACTGCTGTTTGAAGGTGATGCGAAGCCCTTTTGAAACAACGACCAATGATGCCTATTTTTGAAGAAAAAGAAACGACTTGGTGTCCTGGCAACCCAGTATACCCACTCTCCGTAATCATCACTAGTTGAATGTATGTTATGTATGTAATAAATATTTCTCTGTGTGTAAAGGATCTTATTTTGTCTTTCCTTCCGTTTACTTCAGTGTTAGTATTCTCGGATATATCAATGCTAATATTGGTCCTTGGTAAGTGAGGACTCGACTAAATATCGTTCCTACCACTGAGCAACCTGGTGGCAATAACCGTGCTGGACGGCGGAATCGTAATAAACGAGTTCGAACCCCAGTCACGCCCTTACGTTCACTTTCGCACCAAAACCCTTGGGAAAGATATGAACCTCCATATTCCCCCAACCGGGCCATTCACCTAATGAGTAGAGTGTTCACCAATTGTCCGGGAAACTGGGGTTCAATCCCAGGTCGAGTCATACCAAAGACTCTACAAACGGTACTTGATGCCGCCTTACTTAACACAGCATTATAAGGTGGGGATAAAGGGTAAGTGGAGCAATCCAAGGAAAGGAGTAGCGCCCTCCCTGACACCTCGGTGTTGTAGCTATAGAAAAGACTAAGGTCGCCAACTTTACTTTCTATTCCCCCAACCAAGCTATGGGAAAGATAATACCACTACTGTTCTTCTAAAAGGATGGTTTTCCCTTCAAATAACCCACGAAAGTTGATATGTCATTAAGAAAACAAACCAAACCAAGCAACTCAATACTGCTAACCCTCTAAATCGCCGAAGTTTAGGATGTTCAGTACTTAAATGGGTGACCACTTAATAACAACAGATACTGTAAGCAACCTAAGAATTGTGGGTCTCCCAATGCAATACTTAGAAAATAATAAAAAAGAAATATCTCACTTCAAGAGAAGTCCTAATATTTTTTTTCGAATCAAAAAGACGAAAATTAGGATTTCGTGCATTACCGATATTATCCGTCAACAGAATCTCGTGAGATCTCAGAAGATGTGAACAAAAGATCTATCTGTCTGTCTGTCTTCATTGATTATGAGCGGGTTAGAGAGAGCGGAGTTACCGATCACATACAGGCGATCGCAGTAATGACCAAGAAAAAGGTATGTAATTTAGAAGAGATGCCGATGCGTTCAGATAAATTCACGTGACCGCTGTTAACAAATGAATACAACTGAGCATAATTGTCGAATTAAATAAAAACAAAATAAAGAATAAAAATGGCCGAAACGAAGAGAATTGACCTTCTGCGCGGATCAATCGGAGATTAGTGAAACAGACAGCAGCAATATCTCTCTCCCCTTACTTTACTCGCATGGACTTTCACATCCTCTCTCTCTCTCTCTCTCTCTCTCTCTCTCTCTCTCTCTCTCTCTCTCTGAGCACCAAGTTTCATTTGTTTCATCCCGTCTTCAGATAAGATTTTCGACTCGGTCAAATGACTCAATTTTTGTTTTTATTTCTTCACACTCTCACTTTCAGAGTTTTCTTATCTATCTATCTATCTTTCAGTCGATTTATCTAACTAGCTCCGTTTAAATGTTTCTCCCCACCCTGTATCTCTATCTATCTATCTATCTATCAGCCCTATTCGTGGGACTTAAAATACGCAGATTACGTGGTGCCTTCAATAAGTTTCCAGACTTATTTTGTACAGGCTTTTAAAATTGTCGTAGACTCTTCAAAATTCAGTATCTTATTGCTATACATCTTATGAGATGACTGACCAATTTTTATGATTTCACGTTCAAATCAACAGCTACAGCAGCAATTGGAATACACCCTACTAAAGCCTGATTGCCACACCTAGTGAATTTCAAAAATGCAATCTGGACGTGAGGACACTTTAGAAGAACGATATGCAATAAAATTCTGTTTTAAACTTGAAAAAAAAATGCCACAGAAACCTATGGAATGCTTCAGACTGCTTTTCGACCATCTTGCATGAATCGAGTATCAGTTTTTGAGTGGCATAAAAGATTCAAGGAAGACAGGGAGTCTATGAGGGATGATGAGAGGTGTGGGAGGAGTAAGGAAGTCTATACACCAGAGTTGATTGGCCAAAGGGTTACTGTTAGGGTTACTATGTTGAGGTTTTAAGGGAGTTCAGGAAGAGATTCCGTCGGAAGAGGCCAGCACTCTTCAAATCGGGTCAGTGGCATTTCCACCAGTCCACAACTCCATCCTTGTCATAGACTATTTGACCAAGATGGGCATCAAGACAGTTCGTCACCCTTCCTATAGTCCAGACCTTGCTCCCTGTGACTTTTGGTTATTCCCTAAGCTCGGTGGCTGTCGTTATGAGACAATTGCGGAGATGAAAGAGGCTGTGACGAAGGTCATTGACACGCTCACACAAGAGGACTTCGATTGGGCCTTCCAGAGGTTGTTGGAATGGTACAATAAGTGCATTGCAGTCGGAGGAGATTACTTCGAAGGGGACAAGAGTTTCATGTGTGTACTATCAATAAATGTGCCCATACGAAAAAAGTCTAGAAACTTATTTAATGATCCTCGCATATGCCCTTGCAGAGGGTTAGGACACCTCCCCACAAAAAGGGGGTCCTTGCTATGAGTTTAACATGCATCTGATGGTGAGGCTAGATCTGAGGATTGTGGGATTCTACTTCATTGTTATTACTCTCAGGTGCAGAATGTAGTATCAGTTAGGGTGCTATTTAGGGGTCAAATAGATCAGTTTGAAAAATATGTGTGGTCGATAGGACTGTGTGTAAAAAAAATTCTTCAAACACAGCAAGACAAAAAATGTAAATATGAACCTGAAATGAACACAGTTCCCTAACCTTTAGGTATAGAATAACCCTCGACGGGTTGACATGTCGTTAAAGTCAATCATTCTTGCTCTGTTTTTAAGGTTTAATAAGTTGGGAATAATTCAAAAGTCATTACAAAGAAATATTCGTGTTCGTCTTATCAAGATATTTCTCGCAGTATTTAATATCCTCGCGGGTATCTCACTGCTGTATGTTTGTTCCCATCCACTCCACCGTGAACAGGGTGTGACACAAGGTCAATTTTTAAGCGAAGTACTTTGTCAAGAACTCAATGTGTCCTACTACTGACCCCTAGATGTGGGAAAAATACGTGCATTCATTGATCCAAGGGCATTAGCATAAAGTTGTCAGGGACCAGACCTAACGAAAAAAAATATCAAAGTTATTTCCATTGGGAGATAGAAAGAAGTTGCTTCCCAGGAACAGCGCATTGTGGGATTGGTAGGGACCGGAAGAACGAAGATACGTAAGATGAAATGACAGACTTAAACCGACCATGACACATTGCGGTCGGATATATGACCGGTGCGCACAAAATTAAAACAGTTTTGTTTGTAGTCATTAGAAGAATGCCACAGCCTTTGGTAAATAAACTTAATGTTTTTGTGCACCACGAGTCAAACTCTTTGCACTTTTGTTGATATATTTTCTTTGTTCGTAAAAACGAAACAGAAGTGGAACATACACAGCCACGTCCAGAATTTGAACTCAGTCTGCCGATTCCACTTCCGAAGACGTTAACCATTACGCTAAACAGGTCTTCCATTGTTATATCATTGTTCTAACTAGGTTTGGTTTAGTTTGGTTTTATGACATATCGACCATTGTAAGTCATTTAATGTCAAATCCTTTTTATACATATATCAAATATATGATTTCTAAACGTATTTTGAAGGTAACATTTTTAAACAAGCCTGAACTCGTTTTTTCTTTTTTCTTTTCTTTTTTTTTTTCCTCACAGTTAAATGGTTTCACTTAATTTCAAACAAGTCAGTTTTCCATAAGTAGTCTTTTGTTTACACACGGTTAGTCGTTAGTTTAAATACAGTTAAATGTAAAAACAGTTCTATTTCAAAAAATACAGTTTAACATGTCAAAGTTAAACAATTCCAAGTATTGCTATGTATAACTAACAATTCAATTAAACATAAGTCATTTGTTTACACAAATATTAAACAGTTCTTTTTTATCCATAGATAGGACCCAATCAGGTGCTACTACTCCGGGCCTCAGTGGACCTGGGAGCGATGTCAATATAGAGGTACTCCGCATTCCCCAAAGCTTCTGCATTCGTGAAGTCTCACCCTCAGATTGTTTAATGTCATATACAGGACATTCATTGGGAGAGTCTTACGCCTTTGCAGAGATGCAGTTAGTGTATTCTACTGCTCTAGCTGACTTAGGCAGTTTTAACTTGGGAAATTTAGATGTAGTCGATAACAACCGAGTATTTTTACCCATTCAAAGGTCAAAGCTTGGTTTATATGACTCCTATATGTGCTGGCTGGTTGTTTAAGTTTTATGGCATATCGACCCTTGTAGGTTATTTAATGTCAAATCCTGTTTATAGATACATGTTAACTATAAATGTATTTACCCAACCCCTCCGGACGGGATGGATATCACACGAGGTCGATTTTTAAGCGAAGTTTAACAGGTTTCAATTCAGAGTTTTCCTTCTCCTAGACTAGTTGCATCACCAAGGCTGAAGATCACTACTATTTACCCATAGCTGTAGGGAGAATAATTGGATTCATACCTTTCCCAAGCGTATTAGTGCTCTATGAAATGCAGTCAGCCTCGTCCAAGATTTGAACTCGTGTCTTCGTGTCCATTTCCAACAACAATAGACATTACACCACCTCTCTATATCAAATCTATAGGATTTGTAAACGAATTGTTTGTATGTAACATTAAACAATCCAGAGTTCATTTTTGGCTCACAGTTACATGATTTCAAGTATTACCATCTAACGCGAATAATTCTATCTCGCATTAATTATTTGTTAGCACACAGTCAAAGAGTTTCATGTATTACTATCTAACACTGATAGTTTTATTTGCACTTAGTTCAATGGTTTCAAGTATTCCTATGTTTGCACGCAGTTAAATGGTTACACAGTTCTATTTGACCCATATGTGAGACCCTAACAGGTACTACAAATCCAGATCAGAGTAGACCTGGGATAAATAGCAACCAAGCGATACTCTGCATCACCCCCAAGTTCCTGCGTTGGTGACTCACCATCAGATTATAAGTGTAATATCCAAGACACTCTTCAGGAGGGGGTCTTATTCCTCTGCAGAGATGCAGTCAGCGTATTCTACAGCCCCAACCGACTGGCCTACCGTATATATATAGGTTCCTTTTCAGTGGTGTATATATATATATATATATATATATATATATATTGTCATCCACAGACAGATCTGTTTCGTTCTATATATATATATATACCACTGAAAAGGAACCTTTTCTTTGTCGGCACGAGCTAAAAGTTGAAAATATAATCACTTCAGTTTGAACTATTCAGATAAAATTCTTATTCCCTTTTTACCTTCAGGGAGGTGTAGTCTCCGTGGCATAATGGCTCATATGCTGGACTGACAACTCGTATTAAGCGAGTTCGAACTCTTCTCGCGCTATTGCGTTCATTTTCGGACTAATACTTTTGGGAAAGTTTTGAACCCCATTGTAATATTACGAACGGGCGCTGTCGTCAATCAGTGAAGGTGTCACGAGACTAGCGCGTGCGGACAGAATGACCTGCAAAGTTAGACGTGATTTTAAGATAATCACAGATGTATAATCATGTTTTTCACAGGTGATATAGAACATTCGAGGATCTTCGATTTGTTCTCCAAAATCTCTATATAAGAAAACAAGTAACGAGATTTTGGCAGAGTTGAAGGCAGTTTTCAAAACAGGCGCGTCAAAAGGTTCCGAGGCCCCGACCCGTGCTACCCAGTCTGCTATGACCGGCGTGTGTCAATAGCCAGCTCTCACCCACATCCCGTCACCACCAAGAGGAAGGGAGAAGAAGGACGCAACTAAAATGAACTTTTCGAGTTGCAGCGATCATAGCTGAATAATAAACGACTGCTATATTTTCTTCCCTTACCTTCGAGTTCGAGTATTTCTTTGTCTGCGGACTTCTTTCTTTTCAGCAAAACACGTTGGTCCTATGGTACACCATTATCGCCCCCCCGCTCGGGATTAATTGAATCACAGCTGTTCTTCTACAAGAATGGTTTTGGCATTAAATAACCCACGAATTTTGATATGCCATTTAACAAAGAAACTGTTGGGGTGTCCCCTATAGATGACACATACCAACTGAGCTCTCTTCAACGCAGTCGCAGTCTCGGTTCAGTCTCAGTCTCAGACTCAGTCTCGATTCTGTTTCAGTCTCAGACTCAGTCTCGGTTCAGTCTCAGTCTCAGACTCAGTCTCGGTTCTGTTTCAGTCTCAGACTCAGTCTCGGTTCAGTCTCAGTCTCAGACTCAGTCTCGGTTCTGTTTCAGTCTCAGACTCAGTCTCGGTTCTGTTTCAGTCTCAGACTCAGTCTCGGTTCTGTTTCAGTCGAATCTCAGCGAGCCGTCACCAAGAGCGGTAATATTCCAGATTGTTAAGCTGAGGAGGGGTTTCTCCCAGCTATCATTTGTGTATGTATTATTTGCCTTCAATATATTTCTTATCACTTATTTCTGTGTCGTGTAATCATTTGAACCTCCCCTTGACCATAACAGAAACCAAACCAAATAGCTTCACAGTCTTGATGTAGCCATTTCATCTAGTAAATTAGAATCCATCGTTATAAATCATCATCATCATCATCATCATGTCATGCTGCTAGCGCGGATTTTCCTAACGCTCTCTCACCATTCGTCTCTATTGTCCATCGCTTCTGGCCGTTCTTCCAAGCTACCTCCTGTGTCTGTACAGAGCTGTTGCAGATAAGTTATAGCTGCTCGTCTTACACTTGCGCGTCCATGTGAAGGTATCCATAGAACGTTTCTTATGATTTCGTCCTTAATTCTCCGGCAGTGTCCCACGTGTCTTGTTCGTCTAATTTGGACGCTTTTCGTGATGGGTGGTAGATGGCCGTACAGCTGCTATTTTGTGGAATGTTGCTTCCGAGATTTGTTTAATATAGCTCGTAGCATCCTTGTGCAAATGCCATCAACCTTTGTCTCTATACGCTTAATCAGCATCCAAGTGATGCACCCAAACAGTAGGATGGACACAACCGCTGATGGGAAAAAGTTTCATCGGATAGGTCTGATTTCCATATGACCAATAACCTATCGATCGCTGTCTATGCTTTGGCTAGTTGCGTATTGATGTCATTTTCAGTAGATGAGTCGTTGCTTCCGAGGTAGGTGAACTTGTCCACTAGTTTCAGAGAACTACCATTTAGTGTGGAGATGTCGCTTAAGTCACGCTTTAATGCTCAGTTCACGTCACTGACTTTCTGAATGAATTCTACATCACTTTTACGCTTAGCATTATATTCCTAACAACTCGTCAGTTAATTCAAATCTAACACCATTGCATTAATGCTTCATTGTTAGGTTCATAGACAAGAAAGTTGTGATATATAACCAAAAATACGCAATGAGATTGCATTTTCATCGACCATTCCGGGAGAGAATTCTCACGGAGAACCAAGAAATTCTGGTGATGTCGTAACGTATGACTCAGGAGCTCTAGGTTAATAGTAATGATGTTTTAACCCTGTTAGGACGATCTAATGGTCAAAGGAAGCTAAACCCTTTTCTGTCTCTGGCAGAGTTACCTCCTCCCTTTTGACCCCTACTGTTATGAGTTCTCATAGATATACGAGACCCGGGGACATTATGTGAGTAGCGGGAAACGAAGGATGACTTTAAATTTCTCGAAACAAATATGGACTTAATTTACCTTTTCCCGAGGGAGCTGTGACACACAGCTCAGCCCATATTGGTTTGGGTTTTTTTTTTTTTTTTTGTTTAATGGCATATCAACTCTTTTTAGTTTATTTAATGCCAAAGCCATTCTCCTAGAAGAACAGTAGTGGTACTATTTAACCCATAGCTGGGAGGATAAGGGGGCTCATACCTTTCCGAAAGTGAACGTAATAGCGCGACTGGAGTACGAACTCGCGTACTACGATTCCGCAGTCCATTTAACCATTACACCACGAGGACACCCCCTCGGCCCATATTGATATATGTATTGTGTACCATCCAATATGTGTTTGCCCTTGTAAATAAATGTTCTAGTCAAGTCAACTGTGAGTACTATTCATTTTTCCACTTCTCTGTCTGTCATCGATGTGTTATACACACACACATACCCACCATATTCGTCTAAAGGAAAGATCTTCTGTAAGACACATTATTAGTTACGGTGTTTCGACACACACGGATGTAACAAACCCCCAAACCATGTAACGTAATTGAACGGCTCATAGAAAATTAAAATTGAATGAATAGATAAATAAATGAATCAATCAATAAAGTGGATAGACTCCGAATAGCTAGGCGAAAGCACTCGTGGTAATTAAAAATGACTTGGGAAAACTGGAGGTCCGAAGATCGTGTACGCATGTACGGAGCAACCAGACATTGATGTTCCTACCGCCGATACCAGGCAGAAGAGAAGGGACGACTCGTGTCCTTTAAGTAGTTGACGGCGTGCCATGAGAAGATAAACAGTTGAACACGAACCGCGAAGATACGTGGAGGCAAAAGTATACGAGCCCCATTTTGGGGGTACGCTCTTTGACGTGACCCAGTGGACAAGTATGTTAGAACCAAGAAAAAATTCAAGGTCCGTGTCTGCTCATATTTTTCTCCCCAGGATTAGTTGTTTCTCTTTGTCTAGTTGAGGCGGTCGTATCAGTTTCCATACTCTCTTTCTTTCTCCCGGCGATTACCTACTACCTTAAAGTAAATTAACCTTTAGGTAGTTAAAAAGAGTTTACTTTTACCACGTCGGGGTCATAACGGGATCTAAATTCTCTTTGGTACCACAACGGTGCAACCATGCCTGACTTTAAAATTATTAACTGATGGAGGATTTCTTAACGGGTCAGATATTTTCTTTACAATATATATGTGTGTACGAGGTTCATTTAATAAATAAGGTGATTTTTGCCTAAGGAGTAGGTTATATGAAACACTGTTTATTATTGTTTCTTTTTCGAAAAAAATCAATAATGATAGGTCCCTTCATATCACAGAAATCTGTCAGCATGAACTTCTTAAATGACCGCTGCACTCGGAACGTTTTAGTCCAAAGTCTTTTGCACGAAAAATGTTTCTTTTATTTTTGTTCTCATACTTAGAATAATTTTTAATTGAATACTCTTGTGTGCAGGCAAATTTGGAAGTAGAAACGTGCTAGAAGGAATAAAATAAATAATAATAAATATATAACCAACAACACCATATATCATATCTTTAGTCCGTTTACCTTTTTTCCATATATATTCTATCCGATTCATTTCATTCCCTCACACACACAGATACATATACATGTGTATGTGCACGTATTAGTGTATTTGTGTGCGTATGCATATATATGTGTGTATTTGTGTGAGGGTGTACGCGTATGTGTGGAGTATAACACATTAAGTAGCTCCTTACCAACTCTTAATTTGAAAAAAAATTTTTTTTTCTTCTTAACCAAAGATACCAGAATTCCTCGTGGATCATTATCCACTAAAACGGATATTATTTGATATTATTTAACACTAAACTTTATTGGCCAAATATGAATATGTAGTAAAAGTAAAATTGGCGACTGTAGTCGAGAGTGACCCGAAGGCTCTCTTTTCAATAGCTACTATACCGAGGTGTAGGGGAAGGCGCAACTCCTAACCTTGAATTGCTCCACTTTACGCTTGATCCTTACCTTATAATGCTGAGTGTTAAGCAAGGCGGCACTAAGAACCATTTTTAGAGCCTTTGGAATGAATCGACCTGGGATTGAACCCCGGTTTCCTGGACCATTGGCGAACACTCTACTCATTAGGCCAATGGCCCGATTCCTTCTTATCTGTTTAAGCGATAGTATTTTTTCTTTTGGGGTATTCTCTTATACACGAAGGAGTTCGTGTGGCGTAATGGTTAAAGCGTTAGACTTCGACTACAAAATAAGCGAGTGCGAATTCCAGTCATGTTATATCGTTCACTATATGACAAATACCCTTAAGAAAGGTATTAAACCCTCTTATCCTCCAAGCATCAGGGCCATGACTCAGTAGACTGGGAGAGGCTACAGCCTTTGAAATCTAACACGTGTGAAAAAATGGTATTCTCCCACAGGTTTGATTTCAAACACACTTTCAATTTTTCCCAGGTCATTTTAAATAAACCCATACACTGCAAAAAATCTCGTCGACTGTTAGAATCTGCAATCATCTCCCATTCCTAAAACATCATTAAACAACTCTCCGGCTTTTACCAGATTTCACCCTACATTATTTTATGTGAGAATCATATTAAAGTCGAAAATGGATCGGAAAAAGATTTTTATAACAAAAACTAAGACATTTATTTCCCTGGAGAGGGGGTAAGACCCCCCTCAACGAGTATCCTGGTTATGACACTAAACAATCTCTTGGTGAGGTTCCAGTGATTCTGGAGCTTTGGGGAATGCGGAATAACCCTTCATTGCCATTGGTCCCAGGTCCACTCGGGCCCGGAATGGTAGCACCTGATAGGGTCCTATCTCTGGGTTAAATATAACAGCATATTGATACTAAACTGAATTGTTTGAATTAGAACTGTTTGACTAAACTAAATAGCTTGAACTAGAAATGTTTTTAACGATTAAACTGCGTACTTACATTTAAACTGTCTGCTTATGCTAAACTGAATTGTTTAAAATGGAACTGTTTTTGTCATTGAAGCGGTACTCACGCTAAACTGAATTGTTTAATATACAACTGTTTTGACATTTAACTGTGTATAAACAAAATCTATACTTATACTAACCTGAATTAGCCGAAATAGAACTATTTAAATAAACTGAATAGCTTGAAATAGAAATATATTTGACAATTAAACTGTGTATTCATGCTCAACTGAATTGTTTGAAATAGAACTATTTACATAAAAATGGATTTGGTGTTAAATAACCTACAAAGGTTGATATGCCATAAAACCCAACCAACCATGTATATGATGTATGTCTGAAAAGTAACGGGACTGGTGACACAAACAATTTTTTAATTCTAAACAACAAACTAAATTGTATTGTTTTTAAAATCATCCAAACTGGACTGTTTAACCCAAGGATTGTAATTAGTTTCGGATAAAAAAAAACCCTGTAAAATTCCGCTAACAAAAATTGACCTTGTGTTGCATCCTGTTCGTGTGGAAGGGTTGGGTAAATATACTTAACTTAATATATAACATAAGTAGCCGAGCTAATTTCGTCAAAGTTATTGTATGAATGTTTTAAATAATCTGGATTCTTCTTTGTTTTAAATGCTTGGGTTTTTTTTGGTTTTTTTTTTTGTATTGTATTGTATCCTGCTTTAGCCGGATGTTGAAGGGGTTTCCGCACATCGTCTATTGCTGAGTGACACTAGAGACATTCATACTAACTTCCCACGAAGTGTTCAACTAGTCAGTTAATCCTTATTAGTTTTTAGAGTAAAAGAAAGCAAGTAAATTTCTGTTATAGTTTTCTCGCGTTATTAAAGACCCATAGATATCGGAGAGTCATTAAAACAATAAGGGAATTTTAAAAAAATAACAACTTAAATTTTCAAAATTTTTTTCCATAAATATGAACTCTGTATTGTTTGGAATTGGTTTATCGCAAAAGTTATTTTTCATCTAAAAAGACAATTGTTTTGTGTCTATTCTAGGTTTGAACAGCGGTCTGTAATCAAATTTTGCTGGATGAGAAGTGCAAACTATGTGAAATATACAAATATGTGATGCGTACCGTGAAGCATGTTTTAGTCAAAAATATCTTCTAATGGCTTCACAGGTTTGCCACTACGAGCCAGAGTCAAAAAGACAGTCCATAGAGTGAGAAGACCGTCTCTCTGGTAAAAAAAAAAAAAAGTTCTGGGGCGCAGCAGCCATAAAAAAAATTTATGCTGACAGTCTTCTGGAACATGAAAGGAGCAATCACCTTTGATTTCTTTGAAAAAAAAGTGTAACTGTAAACAACACTTCCAATTGCTAATTAGGAAAATTCACCTTAGTGGATGGATGAATAAGAGTAAAAGTAAAGTTAGCGACCGTTGTCGAGGGCGACCCGAAGGCTCCCTTTTCATTAGCTACTACACCAAGATGTACGGGGAGCGCTACTCCATTCCCTGGATTGCTCCACTTTACTCTTGATACGTACCTTATAATGCTGAGTGTTAAGCAAGGAGGTATCAAGTACCATTTTTGGAATCTTTGGTATGACTCGACCTGAGATTGAACACCGGTTTCCCGGGTCATTGGCGAACACTCTACCCGCTAGGCAATAAAAAGACTAAGTTAAATTCACCTCATTTATGGAATTTCTTATATATATATATATATATATATATATATATATATATATATTATGTTGATGTTTGTCACTGTTCATGAAACACTGCCTCCTAGATAAGGGATGGACCGCAATCGATAGTCTTATCGGTTATATGGAAGTCAGCCCTGACCGATAAAATGAAACACAGTTTTTTTCCAAGCAGCGGTCGTGTCGATTCTGCTGTATAGATGCACTACATAGACGCTAACTAAACGTATGTAGAAAAAGCTTGACGGCAACAACACAATGCTGCGAGCAATATTGAACAAGTCCTGGAGGCAACACTCCACAAAGCAGCAGCTGTACGGCCACTCTCCTCCTATCACGAAAACTATCCAAGTTAGACGAACCAGACATGCGGGACACTGCTGGAGAAGTAGGGACGATATGTATATTTCTTCAGAAATAATTTCTTTTTTTCAATAAAATAAAAAAGTGAAAAAAATCTTTTTAAAATTCATTTCTCGGCAAAAAATTTTTTCGGGGTAGTCTATAGCATATTTCAATTTTTAAAAAAGCTTTCCAAAATGAAAAAGAAAATATTTTAGTTTTCATTCATTTTTCGTTGTACAGATATTCTGCAAAAGTTGGTGTCGATTTTCAGAATCTTCATAAAGATTAGAATTCTATGAGGACTTATCACAATATTTGATTTCGAAAGAGTAAAAGACAAGGGAGATAATTGTGATGGCATGCGTAAGTTCTGAAATATTTCCCATTATGCATATCCATAACTCGGCTTCCGGTTTTTAAATGGACTTTAAACCAATTTCAGTTTCATCGCCAGGCAGATTTAGGGTCACCTTATAAAATGATATATGCTAAAATGCCCAATTTTCCCAATAATTCCTTTAAAAAAAAAAAAAAAAAAAAAAAACAATCGTCGAGATTTAAATATCTAAACAGATTTTTTCTTTACAAATTGTTTTCCGAGAATCTGATATCTGTTCGACATTTTTGGGTATTTGTTAACAAATTCCCTTCGCCAAGATTGTGAAGGGGCAGCTGATCCCTGTAAATATAAAGGTGGTTGATCTCTCCACAGGAGCAGTTTTGATATATTGTGAGTTTACCGTGGAGACCTACGCGTATATGCTTGAGTGGGGGGTAAACGTTTCTGTTTCTTGCAACTAGTATTACTCAGATAATATATATATATATATATATATATATATATATATATATATATATATATATATATATATATACCAAACCACTCCACACGAGCTGGTCAGTTTTAAGCGGATTTCAACAAGATTGGTTGTAATATCAAGGTTAAAGAGCTCAGTCAATCTTACAATTGATACGTACCTTATAATGGTGAGTGTTAAGCAAGGAGGTGTAAAGCACCATTTTTGGAATCTTTCGTATGACTCGACCTGGAATTGAACACCGGTTTCCTGGATAAAAAGCTGATCTCTGTATATATAAAGGTGGTTGATCTCTCCACGGGAGCTGTTTTGATATATTGTTAGTTTACCGTGGAGACCTACGCGTATATGCTTGAGTGGATTTCAACAAGATTGGTTGTTATACCAAGGTTAAAGAGCCCAGTCTATCTTACAATTTACCCATTACTGTAGGGACAATAGTTGGATTCATTCCTTTCCCAAGATTATTAGCGCTTTATAAAAACCACAAAACACAATATATATGTATAGATAGATGGTATTTTCTATTATATAAGACGCATGGTTTACAAAGGTGTTTGGGGGACTATCGCTCACTGAAACCCTTTCAAACACCGTAGCTGTTGATTTCAAACTTTAGTACATAAACCTCTTGCAAATATCACCAAGTGGGATGCTGTGTGATATTGGCTAAAAGTTATTTTAATGCTAAATGTGCATGTGATATGCCTGGAAATATGGTGTATATATCTATATATACTTTAAAATGAATAGGTTCACATATCAGTTTGCTTTTAGGTTATTCATTTTTCTTCAACACATGTTTCTGGCGTTTAAAGACGTCTTCAGGAAGTTAATGGTTGGTTTGAGCGTTCTCTTTGCTTTTTAAAGTGGCGACTGTTTTGATCCTATTTACCAACCCCTCCGCTCGGGCAGGATATGACACAAGGTCAATTTTTAAGCGGAGTTTAAAGGTTTGAATTCAGAGTGTTCCTTCTCCTAGACTAGTTGCCTCACCAAGGTTGAAGAAATCAGTCTGCCCTACTATTTATCCATAGCTGGAGGGAGAATAATTGGATTCATACCTTTCCCAAGGGTATTAGTGCTATGTGAAATGCAATCGGCCGCGTCCAGGATTTGAACTCGTGGCGACTGTTTTGATAGGGTTTTGTTTTTTTAATTCCTGGATTTCTGTCTGTGAAAGTCCAGTAGGAGTTGAGTGTCTTTGACAAACTTTGGTCTCTTCAGATATTGTTTCTTTTTCTTCTCTCTCTCATTAGCCCAACGATAATATATGTATATATATATTGGTAAAAATTCCAAATGAAAATTATAAATAATAATAAAATAATTTTATTAAATTCCTAAATTATCACTTGAAGTACCATATTTCCTGGCATATAAGACGCATAAGATATTTGGCAGTCTACCACTCATTGCAATCCCTCCAAAGTCTATAGCCGTCAATCTCTGACTTTAATAGATAAACCCTGAGTCATTATACGAATAAATGAGATGCTGTGTGATATTGCAATAGAATCATTTTAATGTTAATGTTCGTCTGATATACCAGGAAATACGGTATGCTGCGTTCTCACAATCGAAACCTGAACGTGATAATTGACTGGATTATGACGAGAAAGAAACACATACACCCACACACACACACACACACACGCACACACACCGACACACACACATACACAGACACCCACACACACCGACACACACACACACACACACTCCTCAGCAATTGTATGACATTTATGATTTTTGGATGGTTCTGGTTCGTAGCACGGATCGGGGTTCTTCAGACCATCTGTCTGGACGAAAAGAAATTACTGCTGTCGGCTAATTCTAACCCCGAGTAGAATCCACAGGGCCGAGCGATACGAGTCTCGCCGGTCCGTTCTCACATTCGGACAGACTATCACGTGATACTTTGTTAATATCGATCCACCGAACATTTCGACAATTTCTGCCCTAACCCATTCTGCACCTGATGACATCTGGGGTGGGCAATTTAGGCCTTCATACCCCACATGCGAAGACATCCGATTTAGGCGACATCGACCTGCCATACTAAGTGTTTAGAAGATGCTCGTGGTGTAACTGTTATCGCCGGAGCAAATGGACAAAGCAACACAAGTTCAAATCCTGGACGAGGCAGTTTGCTGTGCACATAACGCTAGTACTTTTGGGAAAGGTATGTATCCAACAATTCTCTCTCCAGTAGTGGTGCTGGCTGGGCACATTAACATTGGTATGGCAACTAATTTCAGAGAAGGAAATCTCAGAATTCAAACCAGTTGTAATTCGTTTCAAAAAATTGACCCAATATTGTATACTGTTCGTGGTTAATTTGGTTTGGTTTGGTTAGGTTTTCTGGCATATCAACCATTGTAGGTTATTTAATGCCAAATCCATTTTTATACATATAAACAGTTCTATTTGTATCTATTCACTTTAGCATAAGTACAGTTTTTGTTTACACACAGTTAAATGTAAAAACAGTTCTATTACAAGCAATTCAGTTTAGCATAAGTACAGTTTAAATGTCAAACACTTCTATTTGACCCATTGATAGGACCCAATCAGGTGCTACTACTTCTGGCCAGAGTGGACCCGGGAGCGATGGCAATAAAGTAGTACTCCGTATTCCCCAAAGCTCCAGCGTTACTGGAGCCTCACCGTCAGATTGTTTAATGTCATATCTAGGACAATCGTTGGGTGAGTCTTACCCCTCTGCGTAGATGCAGTTGGTATATTCTGCAGTCCCAGCCAGTTGGACCAGTTCGTGGTTAAGTAGCCGGATAAATACCGTAATTATCTGTGTATAAGACGCTCTATTTTTACAGATTTTTCAGCTCAAATGTTAGGGGTGCAAATTATACACGGGAACTATATTTTTTTTCCGTTCATATGCCTTACTATATCCTGGACGAGATGACCAAAAGTAAGTTTTATCTATAGAGCAAACTAATGTGTTTTACGCTGTTACAGAGTAATATCCTCTGCAATGAGTGCTTATAAATTTGTTTTTTCTAATATGAACTTCGGCTCATTGGCCCAGTGGGTGGGGTGTTCGCCAATGGTCCGGGAGACCTGGGTTCAATCCCAGATCGCGTCATACTAAAGACTTTTAAAATGGTACTTGATACTTCTTTGCTTAACACTCAGCAATATAAGGTACGTATCAAGGGTAAAGTGGAGCAATCCAGGGAAAGGAGTAGCGCCCTCCCCTACACCTCGGTATTGAAGCTATTGAAAAGGAACCTTCAGGTCACCGTCAACCATGGTCGCCAACTTTACTTAGGTTAAGTTTAAAAAGTCAATACGTATTATACAAAAGCGTTTTTTTTCTAAAATTACGTCGTCCAAAGTTAGGGATGCGTGTTATACATAAGTATGAGTTATACCGAAATAATTACGGTATAAACTATTTGTGTGTTTGCGTGTGTGTGTTTGATATTTTAATTTGTTCTCAATTACTTGGTGCGGTCTGTACGCTCTGATGGTCGGCCGAATGGAAGTGGCAGGAGTGATGAGAGAAGTCATCTTTCAACAATGCAACAAAGTGAAAGTGAATCTGACAGTTACCAAAGAATTGATTGAAGTCGGTTTGTGATCAATGGCGGAACAGCAAATAATGTCAGTGATCTTTTTACTGTTGATTCAGCTCTAATGTCGGTCATCTTGACTTTGCTCTCGTCACTCTTATATATGTTCTCTGTCAGTTTTGTATTCACTCCGTTGTTGAGCCTATTTTATCCATGTTCGGTCCAGAAGCGTCTGTCTATTGAAATTGCTGTGTGAAGCGGCATATTTTTCTTTTCGTTTAAGTACTTCGTTTAAGCAATATTCCTTTGGATTTGGAATCTTTTTTCTTTTCCTTCTTTCTTTTTCAATAATAAGCGCCAATTGAACAGATGCTAATTCACAATTTTCTATGCAAGATGGCTGCAATGAAGGAAGAATTCGTTTGAAGAAAATATCAAGGGGAATTCAAAGGCATTTTTATTTTAGTATGAAGATGAAAAATAACAAAAGGAAAAAATGGTGAAGAAAGAAAGAAAGGAACAAAGAAAGAAACAAAGAAAGAAAGAATTGAAACTGTTGTAACGAAAAAGAATAGATAGATAGATATGAACAGAAAGAAAAGAAGATCAAACTATATGTGAAAGAAAGAAAGAAAGAAAGAAAGAAAGAAAGAAAGAAAGTATGGTAATGATTACAGAAAAGAAAGAAAGAAAGAAAGAAAGAACATTTGAAATGAACATATGAAGAGATGAGGAAAAGAAAGAAATGAATCAAAAGAAAGAACATAAAAAGTGATGCCAGAAACAAACTGTAAAGCGATCAATAAAAAATGATGAAGAAATATTTAAAAGAAAGAAAAGAGCGAAAAAAAGAAACAGAGAGAAAGAAACGAAAAATGAAAGAAAAAATAAACAAATATACAGAAAGAAAGAAAGAAAGAAAGAACGAAAGAAAGGAAGAAAGAACATGTAAGATTTACAAAAAGAAAAATATAAAGAAAAGTAAAGACGGAATTTAAAAAGAACAAAAAACAAATTATATTATAGAGATAATAAATATTCTGGACAGAAAAAATGCAACAGAGCGGAAAGAAAGAAAGAAAGAAAGAAAGAAAGAAAGAAAGAAAGAAGCGAACAAAAAGAAAACGAAGAAAAGTGAACGAAAAGAAAGAAACAAACAAAAAGGATAGGGCAAACAGAAAGAAAGAAAGAAAGAAAGAAAGAAAGAAAGAAATGAACGAACTAAAAAGAGAAAGAAAGAAAGAAAGAAAGAAAGAAAGAAAGAAAGAAAGAAGCGAACAAAAAGAAAAAGAAGAAAAAGCAAACGAAATGAAAGAAACAAACAAAAAGGATAGAGCAGAAAGAAAGAAAGAAAGAAAGAAAGAAAGAAGCGAAACAAAACAAACAAACAAACACACACAAATGAAAGAAAGAAAGAAAGAAAGAAAGAAAGAAAGAAAGAAAGAAAGAAAGAAAGAACAAAAGAATATTTCAGATTTTAAAAAAAGAATATACAAAGAAATATAAGTCCGAAAAAAATATGACTATATTAAAAAGGCAATAAATATTCAGATCAAAGCGAACATTCAACAAAGGGAGACAGAGACACACAGACAGACACCAAGAGTGAAGAAATAAATAGAATAAAGTCGGGGAAAACAAACTAAAAAAATCAACGGAGAAAGAAAAGAAGAGTGAAAGAAAATAAGAAAGAAAGAAAGAAAGAAAGAAAGACGCAAGCCATTGTTTCGATTATTAATGATGAAATAGATAAAAAATAAAAAAAATTAAAAACTAAATAAAAAAAAAACGAAATCTATATAGTCCAGACAATCTCGAACAACTATCAATAAGTACTGGCAATGAATTTGATTGAATGTACCCTTTTGATGCTTAAAGTAAATTCAAAGAAATTACTTATTCAATAGAAATACCGAAACACCAGCGACTGCCAGAAAATAATGTCTTTTTTTACGTTGTTAGTCTGGGAAACTGCACGTTAGTCTGGGCGTCTCTGGAGAAAAAGAAAAAAAGAAGATACACAAATCGAGTCTCTGGGTATTTGTCTGTCTCCGGCTGTTTACTTAACTAGTTCGAGTCTGGCTGTTTGATATCATCAAAACATGCCGACAACACGGATTCCCTTGACCCTCACACTATCAGTCCCTATAGGCTATCCCTCTTTGAAGGTCCTCTAAACAGCATCCAGTGTCTGTTCATAGCTGATGTATGTAAGTTTTTGCTGGTTGGTCAACACTGGTGTGTCCATGTGTAGGAGTTCACAGAGAACTTCGCTTATGAGTTTGTCCTTACTTCACGAACAATGACCAGCATGTCTTGCTCATCTAACTTTGATGGTTTAGAAAGTAAGTGGCTGGACAGCTGCTGTTTTGTAAGGTTCTGCTTCCTGGATCTGTTTAAAACAGCAAGAAGCATCTTTGTGTAGTTCCCATCTCGCTTTTTCTCCAACCATTTCGTCATTGTCCAGGGGTGCAACCATACAGTAGCACTAACACAACTACGGCTTGTAAGCATTTTATTTTGTTCGTATATAATGATACATATTAATAAGTCTGCATTCTAATCATTGAAAGAAAACATTTAATTCATACAAAAAATTTTCTTTTCAACGAAATTTCACTCTAAGTGACGCTCAGTCAATTGCTATTATTAATAATTTTAATTATAGTATTATCCTTCATTTTCCTAATTCTTGTTGTTTTTTTTTATCCCAACTCACTCAAGTTATCGCAATTACAAAAGCAAAGAACTGTGCATATTAGAAACAAGAGTTAATTATAACTTCCAGATGAGCCAATGTCGGCTCCTCAGGGGAAAAAAGTTTGGTAATTCTCGCCTCTGCTCTAAATATCCAAAGGGTTTCCATCGTAACAAAGTTTGATCACAAAGTGGATATTTAACTCCTTCCCTCCGAGGCAATTTTGAAGCATGGCCTTTTCAACAAGGAAGCCTATGCGCGTGTCATACGGCCTAAGACCCCAAATAAACCCGGTATCCATGATTCGTGTCACGAGATCTGGGCCTGCCTCATTTTCTCCTTTGCATTCTGCCCAAAGGCAAAAACACGACAGAAAAAGATAAATAGCTCTATCTCAGCTTGAAATTGGTTCCTTAACATTATGGTTCAAGCTCTGGGGTCAAACTCTTGACCTGGTGCAAATAATCAAATATTTTCATGTAACATGAATTTGTTACGCTACGGAACCAAATGAACGCAAGTGTTGCGTTACCGGTCAAGTCGAAAGTCGTAATGCATACAAGTACAAAGCGACTCTGTTTTTGATTCGAAAATTTATTGCCACTAACACTTTTTCATAGCAGCCGCGGAACAAGAGAGGTAGACTTAGGAATTACTTGGGTCCATTTGATCGACAAAAACTTTAACCCATGGCAGACGAGACGACAACCACAAACTTCATTTTTTTCTTCACCCTGATCAAGCCTCACCCCTAAGGGGCTGTTTGTCGTCCATTGTCTCCAACTGCCCAACTTTGACTGGATTCGAACTTGAACTGTCTAACTCCAACTGACTCTGCGTATTAGAACTCAGGCTCGTTTTAAAATGTTACCGACAGAATTTGTTTACAAATCATGTATATTTGATATATGTATATAAACAGGAATGGACATTAGATAACCTACGATGGTTGATATGCCATGATACCAAACTAATTCTAATTATTCTTTTAGCTAATCTGATAATAACACGTATCATTGAAACTTGCCACGTCATTGTAAAATCAGCTGACACCCCTCCAAATGTTTATTTTAATATCTCGTCCATAACCGATTTCAAAACAAACCTTTATAATGACTGGCCCTGACATGGGAGCGCACCCAAAGTTTATCCGTTTGACCTTTCCACCGCGAATTTGGACTTATGAAAACTAACTCAAAGTTTTTAACTCGCACACAATTTATCACTAAAATAATGAACTAAAATAATTAATTAGAATCCCTATTTATATTACACATTTTATTGTTCATTAGGTGTATGACCTGGGACAAATAGGTTTCTCAGAGGTACCATATTTGTGATAGTAGAGCTATAGAGCTGCATATTTTGTTGAGGATTTTTAAAATCAGAAGGGTGTATATTCAGCATCAGGGATACCATTTTGTAGTAGAATCATAGCTGCAGATTTGCCGTTTACTTTTAAGAATGAATAAAAAGAAAACAATAACTGAACATATTTTATTGCTTGAGTAAAACTAAGTAAAGAATACATGATATAAGTTAATAAGACATAAGTGTGAATGAAGATGTGTATGTCATCATCATCTTGTCGCGCCGCCTGCGCGGATATCCCTGACCGTCTCTCGCCATTTCTCCCTATCATTCATCGCCTCCGGCAGGTCTTCAGGATTACAACCCGTGTCCTCACATAGCTGCTGTATGTAAGTTCGTGCTGGTCGTCCCACTCTTGCACATCCATGAGTGGGGGTCCACAGGAGTACATCGCTTATGAGCTCGTCCTTGCTTCTCCAGCAGTGTCCTGCGTGTCTGGTTCGTCGAACTTGTATAGTTTTTGTGATGGGGGGCAAGTGTCCGTATAGTTGGAGTCTCGTGGGGTGTTGTCGCCAGGACTTGTTTAATACTGCTCTCAACATTCTTGTGTAATTTCCGTCCAGCCTCCTCTCCAGCCGTTTCGTAAGCGTCTTTAATAGAATGTATGTGTGTGTGAAGTTTCTAAGAGGTATGAAAGTTTGTGAGAGACTTGCGTATTTCCGAAGCATTCCATTTTCATATGTCCAAATTACATACCTGTTTGCAAACTCTAATCTCTTATTCTTATTCTTCGAACTAACAAGTGGTTTCTTCCTTGGGGTTCGATTAAACAGCCGTATTTCTTACAGTCGTCTAGAAACAGTCTGTCTTGACACATTAACACATGAAGTACTATTCCTAACCCTTTTAATTTCTGTGCAAGACTTAAAACGGTCCTTTAATGACATACTCTGCATTATTCGATCTTCTCTTGCCGAAGTTTTGCGGGGTTTGCTGGTTTTAAAAGCACTAACTATTTTGCCAGTATCATTGAAGGATTTAACAACCCTGCCTACAACACTCTTGGAACGTTTCACTCTCTCTGAAATCTCTCTAATGGTGTGCTTTTCCTTGTGTAGCTTCACAATAGCTTGTCTCACAGAGTAATCAAGTTTTTGGCGTTTCGCTATGGTGCCGGCTGATGCAACGTTTACAAATGACCAAGTAAGACTTATTCTTTAGAGGAAATCAAAAAATTTGAATATAGCATACTGTTTACATTGTTTTTCTCAATTTTGTCCCTTACTTTTGGACGATCCTATTTTGAAAATAAATAAATAATTGTTATAATTCTTTCTCTATCCTTTGCAAATGATTCACATTTTAGTATGTTATTATGGATGATAGCGACTACCAGTTGTCAAAATTTCAGCTTTTCACAGTTGTTATTTCTAACAAATATTAGGTTTTAAAATTTTGTCCCTTAGTTTTGGACGCTACTGTACACAAATACCCATGAATATATATACGTGTACGTTACCTATGCCTACATACACCCATACAAATATATTTTCACTTACATATATATATATATATAAGCGAGGGTCGGCTGAAAAGTTCATAGGCTGACCAAAATTTTCTCATGGAATGCGATCAAGTAAAGTTTTAAAAAGTTTCCCTTGCGGCCCACGTACTTCTTCTTTCAGTGTTGTAGTACTTGGATCCCATCAGTTAAAAAGTCATCAACAGCACATATGACGTCATCATATGAACTTTTCAGCCAATGAAATATTCAGTCTACCCTTATACATATACACTATGACTATACGTATATATACTTATATACATATGCTCGTGTCTACATGCAGATGTATTATTGCACTTAACAACGTGCAACCAGGAGTAAAAGACTTTATTGTGTCACGAAATACAAATTATATCATACAAAATTAAAAGTATCATTATCGATTAGATTTAACCAATCGTATCATAAAACACTTTTGGGGAATCAGTGAATTTATATCTATTGTAATGAATACTTGAAACATGACCTCTGATCATATTAGTGCCGAAGATATCTATTTGTTTCGAATATTAACAAACTAACCTTTTCGTCTACATCGAGAAATCCTTCTCTTTCTATTTTATCATCTATAAAAATCTTCCAAACTCCCTAAATCGTTCAGCCATTCTCCTGATATTACAATACACACATATCCATGGACATAAATATACTCTAACTACACCCACATACACCTAAATAGATACGCACGCATCCACATCCATTTAAATAAAGTAAAGTTGGCGACCGTAGTCGAGGGCGACCTGAAGGATCCCTTTTCAATAGCTATTACACCGAGATGTAGGGGAGGGCGCTACTCCATTCCTTGGATTGCTCCATTTTACCCTTGATTCATACCTTATACGGCAGAGTGTTAAGCAAGGAGGCATCAAGTACCATTTTTTGAGTCTTTGGTAAGACTCGACCTGGGATTGAACCCCGGTCCCCCAGACCATTGGCGAACACTGCCTGTCTTCTATATATTGACATGATTGCACTTTCATGCCGATGCACCTAAATATGTGCAGCTAGAAACAAAAGAGTTTATAGTACCACAACCTCACTGCGTTTATTTCTTTCAATTTCGATTTTATTGTGACAGACGTATATGTTTTGGTTTGGTCTGGTCTGGTTTCTTTGTTGAGCGACATATCAACCTTCGTGGGTTATTTAATGCCAAAACTATTCTTGTAGAAGAACAGCAGTGATACGATTTAACTCATAGATGGTGCGATAACGGAGTTCATGCCTTTCCCAGGGCTGTCAGTCCGAAGGTGAACGTAATGATGCGATTAGTGTTCAAACTCGCTTTCTTCGAGACTGAAGTCCAGTATGTTAGCCATTACACAATGGGGACTCCCCGGCAGTCATTTATATTGTGACACTAATAATCAGTTTTTATGTTCATGAGTGAAAATCCGATCTTTTTTTTTGTTTTGTTTTGTTTTGTTTTGTTTCTACAATTGATCGGCTTTTCTTCGGAAAATCATCCATTTCTTTCTTTCTTTCTTTCTCTCTCTCTCTCTCTCTCTCTTCTTTTTACGTTGCTATCATAGATGTCTGTTTGGTTGATAGTATTTTGTCATTATTCCTATTGAATGGATTTGTTCACTCTTTGTCAGACGCTCACTCTCTCAGTAGGGCTAAGAATGAGCTGACTCCAACCCTCTCCCTGCAGAGGGTTAAGATCCTTTTAAAAGAGGTTTCCTGACTATGATACTACACTGCACTTAATGGAAAGGATCTAGTTCTGGATAACTTGGAACTTTGGAGTGCCACTTTATTACCATTACCCTCAGGCCCACTCTAATCCATAATAGTACCTGTAAGGGTCCCATTTATGGGTCAAATAGATCAGTTAAAAAACTAGTTGTATAAGATTGAAATACTTGTTTCCAATAACTGTAAATTATTCTTATTGTTATTGTTATCATTGTTATCTAATAATAATAATAATAATGATAATGTGCATGGACGACATCGAGCTGTTTGCAAAAGATATAAAAGAATTTGAGACTAATGCAAACAATAAGAATATACATTCAAGATGTAGGAATGGAATTTGGCATAAAAAATGTGCCAAGGTCATAATGAGAAGAAAATGCAAAGCATCATAAAACTCGTTGAAAAAGAAAATTACAAATGCTTGGGAATATTGGAAGAGGACACCATCAAATAAATGGAAACGAAAGAAAAAATTAATAAAAGAATATCTCAGACGAACGAGAAAGCTTCTCAATAACAAACTCTGCAACAGAAATTTCATCAAAAGGATAAACACGTGGGCTGTCCTCCTTATAAGATACTCGTGGCCATTCTTAAAATGGAAAAAGGAAGAATTTCAACAAATGAACCCGAGGGAAAAAAAAGTTGATGACAATGCACAAGGTCTGACATCTTGGAGATGACACAGACTATATGTGTCAGTGAAAGAAGAAGGAAGAGTACTCCCGAGCATTGAAGATAGTGTGGATGGATCAATACAAGGACCCAAAGACTACATTAAAAAGAGCAAAGAAAGACGAATTACAGCGACCAGAAACAGCCCTGACAATATAAAGATCAACTGAACAATTATAAATAGGAAACAGAAACAGGAAGTAGAACAACAGTATGGATATTTTAAGTGACAAATAGGCGAAATCTCACTTGAGAAGACCGGGACATGACTAAGAAAGAGAAACTTTAAGAGAAAAACTGAATCTCTTCAAATAAGTAAAGTTGGCGACCGCAGTCAAGGGTTACCCGAAGGCTCTCTTTTCAATTGCTACTACACCGAGATATACTCCATTCCCTGGATTGCTCCCCTTTACCCTTGATCCTTACCTTATAATGCTGAGTGCTAAACAAGGCGGCATCAATTACCATTTTTTGAGTCTTTGGTATGACTCGACCTGGGATTGAATCCCGGTCTCCCGGACCATTGGCGAACACTATACTCATTAGGCCAAACAGTACGAAATAACGCCATAAGAACCAACTATGTTAAAATGGAATTAGATGATATCAAGTGTATCAAAGGTAAGTTATGCGTAGGCAGAATTGAAACTGCCACTTAATTAACGAATGCATCAAAAGAGTAAAAAAAAGGAGTTCAGAACCAAGCACGAGTGTGTGGGGAAGATGATCAAGAGGAAAACATGCAAGCAATTGAAATTTGACCGTATGACTAAATGGTACATGCAGAATACGTCCCAGAGAATGAAACGCACATAACTCACAGGTATTTTCAGATACAAACAGATCCCGGCCAGAAGGCCAGACCTAATAATAATTAACAAAAAAAGCGAATCTGCCGTATAGAGAGTTTTGCCGTCCCAGCAGACCACAGAGTGAAAATCAAAAACAAAAACATAGACAAGTACCTTGCCTGAGAACTAATAAAAGTTATGAAACATGAAGGTGACGGTGATACTAATTGTAACTGGAGCACTTGGAACGGTCCCTAAGGGCTTGGTAAGGGGGCTGGAAGAGTTGGAAATGAGAGGACGAGTCGCGATCATCCAAATTACAGCTTAGTTGAGATCGTCCAGAATACTGAGAAGAGTCCTGTGGACCTGAGGAGACTTGCTGTCACTCGGACTCCAAGGAAAGACCATTAGCTGAAACTAGTTAGAAAAACTTGCGAGGGGTTTAATGATAATCATATTACAATAGTGACTTGAAGCTATAATTGTTTACCAAGAATTATGATTTGTTACTTGAAACCATATAACCAGGTGCGAACAAATTATTATAAAATAGAAATAGTTACTAGTAATCCTGTAAATGTGAATAGATTATTCGTATTAGATAGAAATACTTGAAATCATTCAACTGTGTGCAAACAGATGACTATTATTAAATAGAAATAATAAAGTGAAAATATATAATTATTACTGTTAGATAGAAATTCTTAAAAGTATACAACAGTGTGCAAATTATATGTATTAGATAAGAATACTTGATATAACTAAATACAAAAAAGCCTTTAGAAAAAAAATACACAAACAAGGTAAACATGAATGTACAAGGAACACAATTCCATAATCTTTAGACATAAAATAACTCTAGACGAGTTGGCATACCGTTAAAATCAATCAATCCATCTGTTAGACATGACCTAGAGCACCTTAGCTCTGTATCGTTTTCGATCGTCCGATAAACGTTCAATGAGTTCCAGTTAACGCATTTTCTGCTCTATGAAACACTAACTAGTGAAAGGTCAAGACATGGATCGCAGACATTTCCTATTTTCTAAACAATATTTAGTTTACAATCTTTGTCGTCAATTAAAAAGCTACGCCATTTGGTTGCAGACGATAATAGTTGCTATAAAAGATAAATCCACTTAATAGAAAATAAATTTACCAATCATATTCTTTAAATTTTTTATGAAATTGATATTGTTCCGTGAATTGCAGAGTTTAGGAAAGATTTGTTTTTTATTGTTTTTTTAAAGTTTAATTGATTGAATTTTAAGAGATTTATCGATTTAAACTTTTTTGTCCTGATTGTTATTCCTGACTTATCAATATTTCTATGCAATTAATTCACGTCTCTATCTTGAAAAACTACCAACAAACTCAATATGCAGTGTTTGATTAACTCTAAATAATTATTTTAGTAAGACAAATGATATTGATTTCTTTGGCATAGTGGTTAAAATGCTGGATTGTGGTCTCAAAGTAATCGAGTTCAAAATCCACTTGTGCTTTTATGTTCATTTTCGGACTATTACCCTTACAAAAGGCATGAACTCCTTTATAACCACTGCCAGGGATTAACTAGTACCTCTGGCTTTGACATTAGATAATCCATGAAGGTTGATATTCCATAAAACAAAGGAACCAAAACCACCCATTACTTTGTTTGCTACCGACAGTCAAATGGTTTGACGATTTTATAGGGATACAATAAATAATTATTTCCCTTAGATAATTTACATGTCCGTTAAGAGACCGTAGGGTGTCTCATGACAGTCCTGGAAACCCATTCTCGACCTTTTTTTGCATGTTTTTTTAACTGAAAAAACGTTATCTCTAACCCTGCCAGGGAATGGAAAAGCCACATGACTACATTAGCCACACTGCCCTACTATCTACCCATAGCTAGAGTGAGAATACTTGGATTCATACCTTTTCTAAGAGTATTAGCTTTATGTGAAATGCAAACAGCACCATCCAGGATTCGAACTCATGTCACTATGTCCATTTCCTAGGAGGGCAAACATGATACCATGAATTTCTTCATACAATTTAGCAGCATAAGGTGGTGTGTTATCATGCTAAAAAATGATATCTGCTTGATTTAATCTCAAACCACATAAGAGTCTACTGTAAAATCCTAAGTTTTCTTGAAATTCTTTTTTGATAACAAACTTTTTAGCACATATTTTTAGCATAATTTAAAAAAAAAACTTTTTTGTAATAGTTATTCAAGATTGACTCTCCCCATTAGTAGTTTTTAACTTTTTAGCCAAGTTTGTCAGGGTTTTCTTTCTATCTCAGAGTGACAGATTTTATTTGTTAATCATCTCTTTTCATAGTTGTTTTTGGGCAACCAGAACCAATTTTTTTGTGGTAGAACCAGTTTTTTACAAAATGTAGGCCAATTCTTTTCACAGAGGACAAGGATGCCTGTATATTTTCACTATTTATGGTATCAAAAACCTGTTTATATTGCATCACATTCTGTCTCATTCCTATAATTCTAATTTTTCTTCTTTTTTTTTTCATTAAGTTGAGATTTCTTCTTTGGTGATATTTTCAATTTAAACTGTACTTACTTTATAAGTATTAAGTTCTGAAAATAGAAAAATACCAATTAAAAATCTGAAATTTTACTCACAAAAGTGACATTTCTAAAAAGTAGCAAAAAATAACTGTCTCATTTTTATTGTCCACCAGTGTATGTCTATATATATATATATATATATATATATATGCGCGTACACAGATAGACAATAAAAATGAGAGTTATTTTTGGCTACTTTTTAGAAATGTCACTTTATATATATATATATATATATATATATATATATTGGACACAAGAGTATAATCAAAACTGTACAAACCACGGGTCAGTTCCCCGCAAAAAAAAAAAAAACAGATGCAAAAACAAATTTTGAGAATATTCTTGCTGATTCTTTATTTACAGTAGGTTGGTTGATTGTGTTTTATGACATATCAACCATTGTGGGGTTTTTAAGGACAATTCCTTTTAATAGATATACAATTTTTAAGTGAAGAGTTTGTAGTTAACATTTTTTAAATGAGCTAAAGTTCATTTGTTTGCGCACAGTCCAATGGTTTCAAGTATTTCTATCTAACACCAATAGTTTTTTTGCACATAGTTAATAGGTTTCAAGTATTGCCATCTAAATCTGATTATCCAATTTAATATTGATCATTTGTTTGCACAGTTCTTTATTTATCTTTAAGTTTATCTTGGCAGGAGGAGGTGTGTGAGATTTTGCGATTTGGATTTGGGTGCCGATTATCATATCCTGTCCAATGATAAGCTAAATCTACAGTCAATCTTTTTCTTTTGATCAACTAGTGTGGAAAGACTTCCAAATCTAGGCTGGGCAGCACCACACCGATTACCCAGAGCTGAAACCCGTCTCCCCCATCTCCTGATTGCTTCCTTGAATATATGTGCTCCTTGGAGGTGCCCGTGGTGTAATGGTTATCCTCGCAGGAAATGGACACGGCGACACGAGTTCAAATCCTGGACGAGACTGATTGCATTTCACACAGCACTAATACCCTTGGGAAAGGTATGAATCCAATTATTCTCCCTCCAGCTATGGGTAAATAGTAGGACAAACTAGGTTCTTCAGCCTAGGAAAAGGAAAACTCTGAATTCAAACCTGTTTAACTCCGCTTAAAAAATTGACCTTGTGTCCTATCCTGCCCGAGCGGAGGGGTTGGTAAATAGGATATATGTGCTCCTTGCTTGCAAAAAAGAACATCCTTTCATGTGGACCTTCCAGAACTAAAATACTTTACAGAATTATATCCTTGGTTACTAACCTCTGACCGTAATAGCGTCAAAGACTTCTATTTATCGAGGATATAAAAAAACAACCCTTTCATCCCTGTCGAGAATTCCTCTTTCTATTTCATCATCTAAGTCTGCTGACCACCCTAATTCATTTAGCTATCCTTTTGATACTACTATATACACACAGCAATGTACATACATATGTACACTACATGTGTTCACACACAACCATTTATATTCGCTCACTCCTACATGCATATACATACTTAGATGCTACTTCTATATGCATACATACTTATATAGACATGTGACCTTCTAATGCATCGTGCTTATGTGGAAGCATGTTGTATAGCAGAGAAAGACAACAATGGCGATGTATGACGATGTAATCTGCTTCTTTTCTTTTCCTTTTATAACTCAAAATCTACGGATGAGAGGAGCAAGTAAGCGAGGGTTGAAGACAGCTGAGATACACACACAGGTGCAAATCTTCAGTTAAACGCTTTCCTATTCGTTCTAACTGCTCCTGCATACATAATATCCCGGACACCCACGCAAATTCTCATGGTTACTTCTCTTTCAACCTGCCACCTACACATTGTACATGCACACGCCTCCTTCTAGCATGCCATTTGCACAATGTATGTGATCACGCTTCCTTCTAGCGTGCCACCCACGCAATTTACGTGACATTCCTGTCAAGGACACCTGCTTCCTGTTTACTTTAGGTACCAGGTGCATTTCCTGTTAGTTTTGTTCCCAATGTCCGACTTCTGCAGCTATATCAACAGATGTCAAAAGCGGCCTCCAAGTCAATATCCAACAGGGCTACGTAAATATATACTTATATAGATTTGTGAGCTTGTGTCGCATCCTGCTCATGCAGAGGGGTTGGTAAATATATACTTATATAGACATGCTCACAACTACATGCATTATTACGCTTAACTATGTGCAACCAGGAGCAAAAGAGCTTCTAGCGTTATAAAAGGATTGCTCGCCCAATAAAATTATATCATACAAAATTAAGAGTATCATTACTTATAAGATTTAACCTATAATTCATTTCAATCGTATTATAAAGCACTTTAGAGAAATCCTTCTCTTTCTATTTTATCATCAATAAAAATCTGCCAAACTCCCAAACTCGTTCACTTATTCTCCTATATTCTCTATACACACACATCCCTGGACATACTGGGGGTTGAAAAAAATTGTGGAAACACCTGGAAATTTCAAACAAATTTATTTTAATATAGTTTTCTGATCGCAGCCCTCCCGTGAAATCCAGCTTTGCGCAGCTCCCTTCTTACAGTTTATGAGGAAACTGACTTCTTGAGATGATCATTAAGCTCTACAGTAATTTTCAGAGTTGTATTCTCGTGAGCCTTCCTAACAATCCTAGTAAGAGTCCGACAGTCTCTATCAGACAGCTTTCGCTTTCTTCCAGAATTTTATTCCAGTGAGGAGGTTTTTCTTTCTTTCTCAAATATTATCATTTGAGACAGTTCTCCTTGCTACACCAAATAATTCAGCAATTTTTGTTTCACTAGCGCCTGCTATACGAGCACTAATAATTTGACCTCATTTAAAATCTGATAGATCTGCCATTTTAGTGAATTTGGATTAATTTCTTCTGATGATATTTATTTAAAAACAACAACAATTTTAGTAAAATAAGACAAGAAAAATTATTGATAAATCAAAAAACATAAAATTAACAAAGGTTTGATAGTTTTATAGGAATTTTTAAAATTATGATACTATTATAGGTGTTTCCATTATTTTGTCCAACCGCAGTATATATAAACTATGTCCTCGCACACCTAAACAGTTACGCTCACACCCACAAACATTTATATACATATACACAATGGCTATCCACATACATATATAGACACGACTGCATCTACATGCATATGTATTAAAGCATCTAAGTGCAGTTAGTGGCAGAAGAACTTATAATATCATAAAAGGATTGTATGCCCAATAAAATTATTCGAAACAGAATTAAACGATTCAATAAAAATTCATTTCTAACAAGGAAACAAACCGACCACGCACAGCACTTAATTTTGGCCAGAGTAAAAAAGGCAGAAGTAATCCCAAATAATAAGGCACCAAAAAGCTACCTCCCTCCATTTGTTGACAGTTACTACAAAGCCCTCCAGTAAACTTGGGAGCCAGCCTGTTAAGGCTAGAAAAATTTAGTCTGCAGACTTCTTGAACAGCCAATAAGCATTCAAACAGGCAAGTCGACTCTACCGAAATTCTACTTAGAAAAACAAAGGAGGAAAATTCAATTTGAGAATTCTGCTGAAAGACAACTTTACAGAAAACTCAATTAAAATTAAATGAAAACTAAAATTCAATCCCAGAATTCTGCTGAAAGACAACTTTACAAAAAAGCCAATTAAAGTTAAAGGAAAGCTGAAACTCTCCAACGAAACTAAAAAGAGAATAAAGATACTCAAATTCAAAGAACTTTGTTTTCCGGATACTCTCGCTCAGATAAATTCCCGCAAATTATACCTAAATTTACAACGCTTTATCCGTTCCATCTTTCTTTCTTGTTTCTTTTTTTATAAAATTCCTTTCAAAAACTTGGTTGTTTGTATTATCATTTTGAATCAGTATCCGAACTAGAAAACTGCGGAACTTACCGTTTAAAATTACTCACTAAAGCCTCGTAAAATATAACCCCTTATATATCAAACTTGACTTTAGTGTCATCTTCCTATTAAATTTTGTTATTTTAGATTATTTCAAATCTTTATTCATCATATTTAACGAATAATTTGTTTCACTTGTATGATAAAGTACTTAAAAGAAACTCGGTAAATTTATACTACTTTAATGAACAATTGAAACTTGTAAGAAACCGTTTGCTATTGAAAGTCTATACATGGATCTAATATGCACAATTCAATGTGCAGTAATCTGTTTCCATAATAAAATTATATGATGCTTCCCAACAAAATTGGAGTAAATTTGAGTGAAGATTATAGTTAGCAAATACGCAGGGTGTTCAGCTACTCTTGATTTGGGGTAAAAAAATATATATAAATCAAAAGCCAAAGAATTTTTTTTATTTCTTTGTCACTAGTAAATACTTTTTACAGATGTATTTGGCTTCACTTCAATCCTTTACTTATCATAATAATCATTACTTATTCATTACTTATTATCATAATAGTGGCTAGCGACAGTAGTCGAGCGTGACCCGAAAGCTCCCTTTTCAATAACTACTACATCGAGGTGTAGGGAAGGGCGCAACTCCTTTCCCTGAATGGCTCCACTTTATCCTGGATCAAACCTTATAATGCTAAGTGTTAACCAAGGCGGAATCAAGTACCATTTTTGAGTCTTTGGTATGACTCGACCAGGGGTTGAACTCCGGTCTCCCAGACCATTGGCGAAAAATCTACTCATTAGGCCAACGGCCCGGTTATATATATTCTCATTAGACCAATGAATCATTAATTTTTCATTACTTATCATAATTTTTGAAAGATGACATTCGTTTGAATAGCAATTATTATAAATCAATGGTCTAAGCATTTTCGGAGTTGTTAGATATATTTTTTATTTTTCTTATCTTTTTAAAAACTTAATTACTGCAAACACAAACATTTACTCATTCTGTTAGTATTGCGAAGGTAAAAAGATGCATTTTGTTTCAGTCTTATTTTCTATTAATTACACTGGTTTACAAAATTTTGGGGTCGTAGGCAAGAATGGGGATAGGTGTTTTTTGTTAATTTGGGTGTGCTGAATTCAAATTTATAAATAGTTTTGCTCTATCACCTCTAGTTTTCTATCTTTTAAATAGTCTCATTTTAGTATAAACAGAGAATATATATTCATATTTCAAGAGTTGTAGCAGCTTATAACAGATAAAACAGGATAGATAAAGAACACTGATTGAATCAATATACTTGGATGACACAATTACACAATTCATAGTACCACAGACAGTCAAAAGTGTGTTTTCTTAGATCTGATGTATTTTGCCTCCTGCATGTCACGCAAGAGCATCCAGCAGAAGTCTCCCATCATGCTGGGGTTCCATTTGCCTTGATAGCTGCTCTCCATCTTCGTAATGTCTTGGTAGAATCTTTCTCCATGCTCATCACTCACTGCTCCAAGGTTTGGCGGGAAGAAGTTGAGGTGGGAATGGAGAAAATGAATCTTGAGTGACATTCGGCACCCCATATCCTCGTAAGACTTTAGCAACTTCTCAATACAGGCATGGTAATCTGGTACGCGTGTGTTACCAAGGAAGCCACTACAGACTGACTTGAATGCTTCCCATGCTTTCAGTTCCTTTAAGTTAAGAAGCTCCTCAAAATCAGTATCCTTCAGCACTTCTCGGATCTGAGGTCCGACAAAGATGCCCTCTTTGAACTTAGCAGCACTAAGACCTGGGAACACAGTAGACAAGTGTTGGAAGGCAGCACGATTTTTGTGCAACGCCTTCACGAAATTCTTCATCAAACCAAGCTTGATGTGAAGAGGAGGAAGAAGCACCTTATTCATGTCCACCAGAAGATTCTCCTTGAGGCTGTGTTCGCCAGGAACAAAAGTGCTTCTAGACCCCCAGTCTTTCAGCTTGTAATGCTGGGATACTGCTCGACTATCCCAGAGACAGAGAAAACAACAGTACTTTGTAAAGTCCACTTGCATACCCATAAAAAGACCAATGACCTTATTTATTACGATTCCTGAAACTGGTGATCCTTACATCTTCCTGGACTTGGTCCCACTGTTTAAGCCGAGAAGCCAAGAGCTCTGACTGCTGTTTTGACAGATACAAATCACGAGCAAGATCATTCAGGTCTTCTTGCGTGATCCAGTGTGGCTCATTGCCACTTGTTCCAGAATATGTAGACTCAATATCTTCCAAAGATATTGACCTGGCAGAATCCTCCCTTGAAGGCATTTCTTCATCTGATGAGGAAAGAAGATCCTTATTTACTGGAGGTGTAGGTACAGGAAGATCATTTGAATGGGGAACGGATCTCATAGCAGATCGAAGGTTGGGATATTTGATCTTTTTCCAAGAAGATGCATTGAAACCAGTCATATTGGTTAAACAAAAATAACAATCATCTGCGTGGTTTCGCGGCTCCCTCCAAACCATCGGGACTGCAAAGTTAAAAGCCGCTTTCTTGCCATTAAACCATGCAGTTAGTCCATTGAAGCAGGGTTTACAACAGATGTGTGGAGCCCAAGACTTGTCCTTATCACCAATTTTACAGTCAAAATAGTGAAAGTAGGCGGTTCTGAGTGATGGTTCGACGCTGTGCAACTGTTGTGAAGTCCCCACACACGTAGCAGAAAGAATTGGCCTTGTTGAGGCATCCTCGACATTTTGACGTGCTTGAAGCCATTAGATAATCTGAAAATATAACAAAATAAAACTAAATGTGCATTTGAAAATGTAATACTAATATTTAGTAACCCAAAAGATGTGTAACACAATAGTTGAGAGACACCAACCTCCTGCGCCGCCTGCGAGACAACCTCTTCCAATGACTGCCAGAGTGTGGATTGAGACCTGCTGCCTTAACTGTCAAAATCCATCTTGATATATATATATATATATATATATATATATATATATATATATATAATGTAATGCTATCACTTACATTTAGTGCATAATAACTAAAAAAATAAGCCATAAGTCTCACAATATTAGAATTAACCCTGAATTCATATACGCCTTCATGTACTGTATATGTACAAAATGCACACTAGGCATATCTAAAAAACTAGAGGTGATGAGTAAAAACGGATTTCAAATTTTAATTCAGCACCCTCAAATTAGGTAAAAACGGGTATTTTTGTGCTTACCTCAATTTCTTTGTAAACCAGTGTTATCTTTAATTTCCCCTGAAAAGTCGTAACACTGTTATTTGCTTACTCTCGCATATTTTTCAGGACCCACAACTAACATATATACAGATATATAAGAGGTGCCCATGGTGCAATGCTTGTCGTCGAAGGAAATGGACACAACGACCCAAGTTCCAATCCTAGTCGAGGCGGATTATATTTCATAAGCACTAATACCATTGGGAAAGTATTCTCCCTCCAGCTATGGGTAAATGATAGGGCAGACTGGGCTTTTTAGCTTTGGTTAGGTAACCAATCAAAGAGAAGGAAAACTTTGAATCCAAACCTGTAAAACTCTGCTTAAAAATTGAACTTTTCTCGCATCCTGCCCGTGCAGAGGGGTTGGTATATACATATATGAAGGTAGCAGAAAAAACATAATCCAAATAGGTGAATATATTATGATTTTAAGTCGACGTTAACGTTTCGGTTTCAGTAACCATCATCTGGACTTGTATATCAAAATAGTTCACATAGCGATGGATGCTTGCTGAGATGACAGGAGCAAATGAGAAATAGACAACGAAAAGATACATCCATCGCTATGTGAACTATTTTGATATCTATTTTGATAAGTCCTGATGATGGTTACTGAAACCGAAACGTTAACGTCGACTTTACATCATAATATACTCACACCTATTTGGATTATTTTTTCTACTACCTACATACTGTTGGATTTTAATCCATATTTACTTTCATATACATATATATATAATTAAATGAATTTAAAAAAGATTCGTAATTTTTTCTGGATAATCCGCTAAAAGAGTAGCAGGAAGTTTATATATATATATATATATATATATATATATATATATATATATATATATATATATATATGTTTCCAGCTACCTATTTAGTGGGTTACACAGAAAAAATTTCTAACCTGTTTTAAATACATTTAATTTTATCTTACAAATTATATATTTATCTAACTTGTATCATTTTTTCCTTTGTATGTGTGTGCACGCGTGTGTGTATATGTGTGTGTTCTGCTGTTGTTATTTTAAAGTTTAGAATATAATTTCAACTTTCTGTAAAGGAACAAAACTCCCAATGCTATGTGATTGATCCACAGCATCTAGGTGGCTATAATTCGCTGTAATCCTCTTTCTGTAACCACGTGTCTGACTTTACCTTTCCTCATATAAACTCGTCACCATCTTTTCATCTCTTTATTTGACTCTTATTCTTCGCCAACTTTCTTTGAGACACCCGCAACACGACCCGCGACGTAAGTTAAAGATTCGCCATTTATAACAATTCACAGCTCAGTAACATAAGAGACACGTGGCTAGCAATCTGAAAGTACAGTTTCTCCATTAGATAACCCAAATCAAACAGTGAGAAACCTGTTCAGTACTTAGATGGATGAGCACTTAAGTTGACAGTAAGTACAGTAAGCAACCTAAGGCCTCTGTGTCATATCTAAGCAAAGATTAGTAAATAGTAATATAACAGGCTTGCACTCACTTTATTTTGTAAAAAGTATATTATTCCTTTAATTCAAACTATTGGAAGAATTGGTCGAGGTTAATAAGGATAATTATTCTGAATAAATCAATAAGTGGATTGGCAATGAAGGTTTTCGTTTCCTTGTTTAATAGCATATCAAAATTTGTGGGTTATTTAATGCCAAAGCCATCCTAATAGAAAAACAGCAGTGATACTATTTAACCCATAGCTGGGGAGAATAAGGGGGTTTAACACCTTTGCCAAGGGTATTAATCCGAAATTGAACGCTGCAATACCACGACTGGAGTTCGAATTCATTTCCTTCGAGGACACAATTCAACACTTTAGCCATTACACCACGGGGACTCCACTGACAAGGAAGGAGATTATGTTTTTAAAAAATAGATCTTTATTGATAGTTTTTTTTTGTTTTTTGTTTTTTGTTAGTTTTTGTTTTTGTTTTTTTGTCAGTCTACCATTGTGTGTCTTCGAGCATTTCTTTTTAATTCGTTTTTGATTTTTGAAATTCGATAGAAGAATTTTGTTTTATCGTCCCTTGTTAAGGACTGTAAAGGACATCGTTTGTGACAGTTTCTGGTTGGCTGATTCCGGTCGGAACGATTCTGCCTACTTAGAACGCGTGCGCAAGCGCATGCGTGTAAGATCACACACGTATGTACGCATGCACAGAAAGAGAAAGGAGATATACAGAGAAAGAGAAAGATAAAGCAACAGAGAGATGGGTATTTCAGATTCACTTTTGTTGATATTTATTCAGTTCGCCTTTGTCCGGCGCAGATTCAAACATTCACTTCTCTTAATACAGTTGCTATTCAAGCGAAAGCATACAGTGGTCATATTTATTCTTGAAAGGTCAAGTAAAGAATAACGATTTCATGTTAGTTTGACAACTGGGATTCAGCGATCACTTTGGTGGTAAAATCATAAAATGTATTTACTGATAAACTAAAATGCGCCAGTTGAGGACATTGTAATTGAAACTCATTCTATTTGTTCATCGTTAACAATTCGTGGCCATAGAAAATTCATCACCAGCAGTTCACATAATTTACAATACAATCACTTCTCCAGTCGTACTAAGGTCGATATTACGCTAAGGTTGGTTGGTTGTTTTGTTTTATTGCGTATCAACCATTTTCGGATCATCTAACGCTGAATTAAGTCATTTTGATAAAAGTTTCAAACAATTCAGTTTAGTATAAGTATAGATTTTTGTTTACACAGTTAAATGTCAAAACAGTTCCATTTCAAATAATTCAGTTTAGTATCAGTATGAAGTTTAAAAACAGTTAATTTCAAATAATTCAGTTGAACGCAATTGCAGTTTAGTTATATTTAACCCATAGATAGGACCAAATCAGGCGCTACCACTCTGAGTCAGAGTGGGCCTGGGAGCGATGGTACTCCGCATTCCCCAAAGCTCCAGCATTACTGAAGTCTCACCTTCAGATTGTATAGTGTCATATTAAGGACACTCGTTGGAGGAGTCTTACTCCTCTTCAGAGATGCAGTCAGTGTATTCTTCAGCCCTAGCTGACTGGGTCAGTTATGATGCTAAGACCTCCTAAGAAGTGACCCAGGTGAGGCAGTGGTCCCAAAAAAATCTAGTCCTATCAGTATTCTCCCTCACGAAGCATCAGGCACCTGGCAATCAACCTGTGGAAGTATAGTTGGGTTTCTTGGTTTTAATGACATATCAACATTCGTGGGTTATTTAATGCCAAAACCATCCTTGTTGAAGAACAGTCGTGATAAGGTTTAACCCATAGCTTGCTCCGTGTGTCGTTTTATTTTTCTCCAAGCTCAAGTGGACCATCAAAAGGAACCTTTTTTGAAGGCATGGAGACCATCAAGAGGGCCGTAACGACGGAGCGAAGGGACATTCCAGAAGAATCCTACCTGTTGTGGATAGAACCATAGCAGAGAAGTGGGAAAGTGCATTAAACTTGACCGGGATGATTTTGAAAAGGAAACCAAGTAGTTTGTTGTTTAGAATTGAAATAAATTGTTTGTGACACAAGTCTCGTTTGTCGAAGTTCTGTTGTATATTGTATTTGAATGTAGTTCACACGTGTCGAATTACGCATCGAAGTGAATACTGACTTGAACATGAGGAAGGGAAGATTATATGCGCATCGGGGCCAGCCCAGGAGTGGCTATGCTAGCGTACATATATACTGGCCCGCTCATTGACATATTTTTGTCTGCCAGCCGGACGCTAACCGGTAAGTGTTGTTATTATTTTATCCTGCGCGTTTGGGCAGTGGCTTCTTCACCGTTACTTTTTAGACACGCCTCGTGCATATATATACATATATATGTACATTTGTGTGTGTGTGTGTGTGTGTGTGTTTATCAAACCCTCCACATGAGCAGGATGTGACACAAGGTCAATTTTTAAGTGGAGTCTAACATGTTTTAATTCAGTGTTTTCCTTCTCTTAGTTAACCAAGGTTAAAAAGCCCAGTCTGCCCTTCTATTTACACATAGCTGGAGGCAGAATGATTGGATTCATGCCTTTCCCAGCGGTATCAGCGCCATTTGAATTGTAAACAGCCTCATCCAGGAATTTGAACTTGGGTTGCCGTGTTTATTGCCATCGGCGATAATCATTACACGACAAGTACACACATACACATACACACATATATATATTGAATATTGTATATTTTATTTGTATATTGTATAATTATTACGAAGGCATGTTTTGTTGAACATGATCGAACACTTTTTATTAACAGTTTTTGATAATAGTTTCTCAAGTTGTCATGTTTTTCCGTATTTCAGGGTCAAGTTGGTATGAAAAGTGTCCCATGTTTTTTTTCTCTAAGCGCTTTCAACCATATAGCGGTTTGAGGGAATTAGTTAATTTCCCTAACACTATATATTTTAGGCAACACAAATGAATAACAAAACTTCTTTTAATAACACAACAAAGTAAGGTTTATTAGTAGCAGGCGTGAAGGAGTGAGAGTGAGAAAGTGTCTCTTTGCGTCGCTGGTCTGTATGCTGGTCCTTGGTTCGTAGAAAGCGTGTTTAAAGCTAGCAGTGAGCGAAGTGTTCCAAGTGGAATCAGTGCAGTCATGTGAGAGAGATATGTTCCTTCTGCTAGCTCCAGACTCTCTCTGACGTTGTCCGTTCTACAGAAAAGGGACCAGAAAAAATAGTTCCTGAGAGGGAGAAGGAATCAAAGCGCTCTGCCAGTTGATTGGTCAGTGAGTGACCGATTCTCTTAACAGGGGCATTGATTCGCGAAAGGAAATAGATCTGTGGCTGCTACATCACCCCCTGCTTAGGCGGAAAGCCGACAGAGAAAAAGATAGCAGCCATAAAACAAGGAAGGGTACATTTTATACATAAACAGTTTTACAGAGCTTTTTGGGCCAATGCACTCGTCGACCACTACGTGTGGTGGTGACGTAATTGTCTTTTGGCATTGTATTTTTTTCTACAGGTGTAGGGATATGTTCATGCGTGTAAGTAGGGGGAATATGTGGCTCTTGTGTGTTTGTGTTAAGAAAGGCTCTTTTCACCCTGTCAATAGATACAGTTTCTTTTTTGCCATTAATGTCAAGGGTGAAAAGTTTGTCAGTGCGTGAAAGCACGCGGTAAGGGCCAGTGTAAAGTGGAGTGAGAGGGGCTTTGACAGCGTCCTTTCTTAGAAAAACGTGAGTCCATGAGGAAATATCTTTGGGGACTGATGGTTTGATGGTCTGTTCTCTAGGTTGCATTGGTGAGAGATTACCAAAATAACATTGCAGTCTATTTACATATAAAGCTGGATCTGTTCCCGTTAGATCTATAGGGTTCAGCATCTGACCTGGTAATGCTAGCGGTACTCCATAGATAAGTTCTGCTGGAGAGTATCCGAGGTCCTCTTTGATAGCTGCACGACAGCCAAGAAGGACAACAGGTACATATTCGCTCCATCGCTGTTGGTCAGGATAGGAGCGCAATGCGGCCTTCAATTGGCGATGGAAGCGTTCTATCATCCCGTTAGAAGCAGGGTGGTAGCTCGTAGTTCGTATGCGCTTGATCCCTAAAATCCTGGAAAGTTCCTGGAATAGGTGGGATTCAAACTGTCTGCCACGGTCAGTGGTAATTGTTGTTGGAACTCCGTAACGCGTTATCCAGCCTGATATAAGGGCTTGCGCTACGGATTCAGCTGAAACGTCCTTTAAGGGAATAGCTTCAGGCCATCGTGTAAAACGGTCTATACAGGTCAGGAGGTAAGTAAATCCTTGACTGACCGGCCATGGTCCAACCAGATCTATATGAATATGGCTGAACCGAGCGTCTGGGGTGCTGAATGTCCCGAGGGGTGCACGGATATGTGTGTGTACCTTTGATTTTTGGCAGGATACGCAAGAACGTGTCCAGGCAGTGATATCACGCCTCATGTTTGGCCAGAAAAATCTAGCTGAAATCAGCTTCACTGTGGCTTTGGGTCCGGGGTGTGCCAATTGGTGTAGGGTGTCAAAAACAACCCTACGATGAGTCATCGGAACAAGAGGTCGAGGTGCGTCTGTTGAGGTGTCACAGATAATCTGCGTGTCCGCAGAGGGCACTGGCAGGTATGCGAACTTGCAAGTTGCAAATTCAGGTGACGATAGATCCAAGGTGTCCAGACGTGGCTGGTCTAAGGCCATCTGCCGTAAGTCGATATCCGAAGGTGAGAAAAGTGAATTAATTGGAAGGCGAGAGAAGGCGTCTGCCGCAGCATTCTGTTCACCAGAGATATGTCGGATATCGTTTGTAAACTGCGAAACAAAATTCAAGTGGCGAGTTTCGCGAGGAGAATACTTGTCCGGCTTTGAGCGCAACGCGAAAGTAAGCGGACGGTGATCGGTGTAGATCACAAACTGCCTGCCCTCTAGTGAATGCTGAAAGTGTTTCACTGCGAGGTACATTGCCAGGAGTTCACGGCCAAACGTGCTGTAACGTTGTTCTGCCGGTTTCAGCTGTCTCGAAAAATAAGCGAGAGGTTGTAGCTGTTGTTGGTATTGCTGTTGCAAAACTGCACCTACAGCTGTGCCCGATGCATCAACGACCAATGAGAACTGGGCGTCGGGTACAGGATGTGCAAGTAGCGATGTTGTTGCTAATTTCTGCTTCACTTCGTTAAAGGCTTTTAAGTGTATGTTATTCAACGAAATCTGCTCATTTTTCTTTTTCCTGTTACGTAACAGGTCAGACAGGGGAGACAGGAGATCCGCACAGTGTGGGATGAAACGTCTGTAATAGTTGAGCAGACCGAGGAAGTGCCTTAGTTGGCGGAGTGAAGTGGGTAGTTGGAGGTCTTGTAGGGCCTTCACTTTTTCAGGTAAGGGAGATATCCCTTCAGGGCTGATAATGAGTCCCAAGAAAGTTAGCGACGAAGCACCGAAAACACATTTACCAGGGTTAATCCTCACCTGGTACTTTTGAAACCGTTCGAACAGTAGGCGGAGGTGAGTAACATGTTCCTCGGGTGAGGCACTTGCTACGAGTATATCGTCTATATAATTATAGACGAAGTCCAAATCACGCACTACTTCGTCCATGAAGCGTTGGAAGGCACTAGCCGCGTTTCGCAAACCGAAAGGCATAGTTAAAAATTCAAACGCTCCAAATGGAGTGGTTACAGCAGTTTTTGGTATGTCGGCTGGGTTCACTGGTATCTGATGGTAAGCCTTAACGAGATCTAATTTGGAGAAGATCTTACAACCATGCAGAGATGAAGCGAAGTCTTGTATATGTGGGATTGGGTAACGATCAGGTACTGTAATGGCATTTAGTCGTCGATAGTCCCCAGTCGGACGCCAATCTCCAGAACGCTTTGGAACCATATGCAAAGGGGAAGCCCAAGGACTGGACGAGGGGCTTATAATTCCCAGCTGCAGCATATGGTTAAATTCTGCCTTCGCCGCCTTTAGTTTATCAGCAGGGAGGCGACGAGGGCGTGAGAACACCGGAGCACCTGTGGTCTCAATGTGGTGTATCGTTTCGTGAGTTGATTTGCCCACAACAAAATTTAAGTTAGTTAACTCTGGGCAAGAGCGTAATAATATTTGGTATGGGTCGTCTGTGGCGGCAATGAAAAATACCGGGCTGATGGGTGAGGTATTTGCCTTATAACCTGTGACGGAAAGTTCCGTATTGCCGTCAATAAGTCGTCTTTTGCGCATGTCCACCAAGAGGTTGAAGTGGTGCAGAAAGTCCGAGCCTAGAATGGGATATGGTAAATCAGCTACAGTAAAAATCCATGTAAAGTCTCTCCGTAATTCCAAGTCCAGAGAACGAGAAATTTGACCGTACGTGGGAATAGGGGAGTGATTTACCGCTTGCAGTGTGATGGGTGACACTGGCGGCTTCTCAGTGAGGAGTTTCAGAGGCCAGATACTGCAAGCTGCTCCTGTGTCAACCAAACAACGTGCTTGGGACCTGAAGTCAATGATAAAATAGGCACGGTTGTTGTATAAATCTTGTGGAGAGTGTGCCGTGCTCAGCTCTCCAGATTTAAGTTTCCCTGGTTTGAAAACGAGCAGGGCATTTTGCACCTCCGAGCCTTAGCGCCAAAATGACTGTGATAATAACATAGTCCAGGTTTGCTTGAGAGGCGGCGGTGGCGAGGGGATGGTGAACGACTTTTGTATTGACGTCTAGGCAGTTGTGATTTGACTACGGCCAATTTACTTACTTCATTGGTAAGCTTCATCAAAGTTTCGAGTATGGCTACTGTAGTGTCCATTTTCTTTTTAATTCATACAGTGACAACAGACCACAAAACAAAAAAAATCAAAGAAACACGTTTCAATGAGAAAGGAACGAAAGGGATAAAAAGCCACAAGAAAATAGTGATATTCGTGTTAAAATAAAATAAAAAAATTGTTTTGTTTTAGAGAAGGTGCTACTTTAAGGTTCCTTAGTAAAAAAAACAAAAGTTGAAATTCAAGATGGCGTCGCCCAATGGCTATTTAGGCGGGAAAGTGAAATGTTAAATAGGAAGAAGGCGCTCTCTTAGCATTGGCTTTCTAAAAAAAAATATGTAAAAATGTATTACTCACTTGTTTTTTCCTTTTTTTTTTGTTATTGTAATAAATTTTTTTTGTACCACATGGTCAGTTGAAAAGAGCAGAGTTGTAAGTTTCTTCCTTTTTCTTTTTGTTATTGTAATAAAAAATTTTTTGTACCACGTGGTCAGTTGAAAAGAGCAGATTAGTAAGTTTCTTCCTTTTTTTATGACAAGTCGGCCAAGCTGAGGGTAATAATTTTTTTTCTTTTCTTTTTTTTTTTTTTAAACTTTGTTTCGTGTGAACCAAATGTAATGTTCGTTATGCTTGCTTGAGTTGGTGTTTTTCTTGTGGACGGGCTGAAAAAGAAGATAATTCCTGGTTGGAAAGTTTTAGGAGTTTTTTTGTTGTTGTTGAGGCACGTGTTCGAAAAATGTTACTTGGGTAAAGGGAGAATCTTGTATCTTTCTATTTGACCACTTATAAATGGGCGCCAATATGTCTGCAAAACGAAAGATGATATCTCTTTTTAGGAAGATTGTTTTACTTGCCGCACATTTTTTCCTTCGTTTATGGCTTCGTAAACGAAGTATTTTAAAGTCTTTCTCTGGCACGGAAAAGGTTTTTTTTATGAATATTTTTCTGAAAGAAAAATTTGCGCCTATGTCTTCTCAGCCGACGAATGAATTGAACGAACACGTGTGTCACTGGGAAGAAAATTCTTGGGTGGTAGTATTCTTTCGGTTCTTTGAGTCAGGAAGCTTTTTCTCTCTCTTTTTCTCTTCTTTTTGCTTGTTCTGCTGTCCGAAAATGGAGACCGTGTTTCGTGTTATTTTTTTTTATTCGTTTCGTAATTCAGAAGGTGCCATTCGGGGTCACCAATTTATAGCGGTTTGAGGGAATTAGTTAATTTCCCTAACACTATATATTTTAGGCAACACAAATGAATAACAAAACTTCTTTTAATAACACAACAAAGTAAGGTTTATTAGTAGCAGGCGTGAAGGAGTGAGAGTGAGAAAGTGTCTCTTTGCGTCGCTGGTCTGTATGCTGGTCCTTGGTTCGTAGAAAGCGTGTTTAAAGCTAGCAGTGAGCGAAGTGTTCCAAGTGGAATCAGTGCAGTCATGTGAGAGAGATATGTTCCTTCTGCTAGCTCCAGACTCTCTCTGACGTTGTCCGTTCTACAGAAAAGGGACCAGAAAAAATAGTTCCTGAGAGGGAGAAGGAATCAATGCGCTCTGCCAGTTGATTGGTCAGTGAGTGACCGATTCTCTTAACAGGGGCATTGATTCGCGAAAGGAAATAGATCTGTGGCTGCTACAACCATAATTTGGTCGTCTCTGGTGGTGTAATGGTTAGCAAGCTAGCTTAGCAAACCTACACGTGTGAGTTCGAGTTTCATTAGGTGCCCCATTCATTTGGCCTTGTGCCACATCAAAGCAAAGAGCTTCGTAAATTACTACTTTGGTCGTCTTCAGGGGTAACCGACTGTTGTGTCTGTTTAGTTTAAAGTATTTCTTTTTTTAAATGAGTTGTAGCATTCGCTTTTCTTTTTTTTTTCCTTTTTTTATTAAAAACGTTTTCGGCTTTTTTAGATAAAAATAAATAAATAGATAAGAACGCTACAACTCAATTCAAAACATTTAAAAAAAACACCACAGCTAATTTCAAAAAAGAAATACTTAAACTAAACGGCTCGGGGAAAAACATGGGACAATTTTTACACCAACTTGACCCTGAAATACGGAGGGAAAAAAAACTACAGTCAAAAAATATGAAGGCCTAGTCGGCTGGGTCTGTAGAATACACCGACTGCACCTCTGCAGATGGGTAAGACCCCCCCAATTAGTGTCCTGAATATGACACTAAACAGTCTATGGGTTAAACAGAACTAACATCATAATTATGCTAAATTGAATTGTTTGATTTAACTGAATAGCTTGAAATAGAAATGCTTTGGACAATTAAACTGTACTTAGATTGAAACTGCCCGCTTATGCTAAACTGAATTATTTGAAATTGAACTGTTTATGACATTGAAACTGTACTTACACTAAACTGAATTATATATAACTGCTTGAATAGTTTGAAATAGAAATGTCTTTGACAATTAAACTGTGTACTCATGCTAAACTGAATTGTTTTAAATAGAACTGATTATTTACATGAAAATGGATTTGGCGTTTAATAACTTACAAAGGTTGATATGCCATAAAACCCAACAAACCAAACCAACCAAAAACTATGAATAGAAAGTGCTTTTTTCATGTTCAACAAAACATGCCTTCGTAATATACATATTTACGCGCCGGTGTTCGTGTGTATGTTTGTGTGGGTACTTAACATAATCTCCGCTTATATATGCCGATTTGGGGTATTTTTCTGAGACGCTTTGGGCTCTTTATACATTCATGTTCGGGAAGCTCCCTCACAAAATTGACGTTGTGTCACATTCTGCCCATGGTTGGAAGGAAGGCTTATCTAAATACTGAGATGCCTTCAGCTCGTAATTTTCTCTGATTTTATATCAATCTGGTTCGTCAATTTTTCTTCCTATGACATTTAGATACCCCCGTCAGCAATGCTTAGATTATACTGAATGTGTAAGACTGCCCACCAAATAAAATGTGTCCTGAGTATGGCACTGAATTTCATTTGATGATTGTAGAATATTGGTCAGCTCGCAACCAACATATAAGTTATTTGTCGCTGCCTCCCACCAGACAGGACTTGACACAAGGTCAAAAGCCTGAAGGCTGATTAAAGTGGGGATAAAGGGGAGGGAAAGGTCGGGAACGTGCCGAGACTCGAACCCTGCTGGTCTAGGCTGCTCATCGACCTACGAGGTGCAATATGGGTCTAATGAGCCAAGCAGTTTCATGAATCCATATCTGGATCTGGGCACGTATCCGGGTATGGCTTGAACTAGACAGCAAGGTCTAGTGCCATACACAGGGGACAAAGTTTGCAGCTCACCCACCCGAAGGTGGCCCAACCGAAGTTAGGGGCCTTTCGGCCTCGAATCTGACATTGATTTCGATACTCCATCCAGCACGAATGCCAGACGGCCCAGCAACCAACATATAAGTGGACTGGTGTCCAAACTGTCTGAGTAATTTGATTGGGAAATATGTAGGTGAATTGACACCACTCATGTAAATGCGTTGGGCAGATCCATCCTAGTAAAGTGGACCAATCCACATGCTGCCCAGGCACTCTCCCATAAAAGAGGTGAACTCAGTTGGCGAGCTTTTCCAAGGGGGCAGCCTGGTGGGGCGGTCAACAAATACCTCCAAGGAGGCAGCCTTGTTACTTTTGACTTCTACTGGTGAGTACTGTTTATTGTTATTCTATAATGGTGAGGCTCCAATTCCGGAGATCTGTGGAGTGTGGAGAACTACTTCGTTGCCATTACTTCCAGGTCCAATCTGAATTAGAGTGATAATCACAGGATACATATTTCTTTAGTTTTAGATAAATCAACTCAAAACATGTAGATAGAAATCTTCCAGACAAAAAAGGATCAAAATCTCACTTACATAGAATTTATACTCTTATATTTTTAAACCAATCAGCGAAGGACACTTAGAATAGAATATTCTAGAAAAAGCGGATCAAAAACTAACTTGTAGAAAAATTTGTCACAGAAACAAAAATAGTTAGGTTCCAAAATAAAAAAGTAATTTCTGTGAATTTGATAGTTTAAGACAGGTCACGGGTTGCGTTTTCGCCGACGTCCGCACATCTGAACTTTATTTGACTTGTAAGTAAAATTTGGCAACCGCAGTCGAGAGTAACCCGAAGGCTCCTTTTTCAATAGATACTACACCTAGGTATAGGGAAGGGTATTACTCCTTTCCCTGGAACGCTCCACTTTACTCTTGATCCGTACCACATAATGCTGAGTGTTAAACAAAAGCGACATCAAGTACCATTTTTTGAGTCTTTGGTTTGATCCCGGACCATTGGCCTATGGTCCGGTAAACTTAAAATATTTTACTTTTATTTTACCCAAATGTATGAATAACGAAGTTTTTTAGTTCAAAGCAGAAAGACCAAAAGATCAGCAGACAGGCACATCACGGCACGATAGACTGACACCAGATGATCCGTTAATATATACAGCGGTTAGGAGAGTTGGCCGAAAATCTCATACATACCAGGACACACGCATATACACACACATATACATGTAAGTAAGTACAAGCCTATCTTCTCTTCTTAGTTCAGACATACTCACACATATATACACATTCAATTTAACTGATAATATTCCTGTTTTATAAACACGCATACACACACACACACATATGAAGACTTTTTATGTAATCATTGCTATAGTTGAGTTGATAGAAAATATAAAGTCGTTTTTCTTTAAGATTCTTGATTTTTGTCAAATTTTTCGTGTCTACGTTGTTTGTGCAAATTTGTGTTGTATTATTGTGGAACGAACACCCCAAGTTTTCATTTTCGCGGAACCTCGGGAAATCCTATTCCACGTAGTACATATCTGGGTCACATCTTTGGCTCAAATAGATTTGTTTAGATAAGATTTGTGTTCGAAAGACTGGTAAGAAACAAAAAAAAAAAAAAAAAAAAAAAAAAAACATACAATGAAAGCAATTCCCTGACCTGTCCTCTAAGCATGAAATAACCCTAGAAGAATTGACATGCTGTTAAAATTAACCAGTCAATCACATGACATTTGCATAAGGTAATAAAAAAAAGTAAAAGTTTTTTTTTGTTTTCGTTTTTTGTTTTATTGAGCTTGTAAAAACGTCATTTATTTGGTTATTTAATTTTTTTTGTGTCGCTCTCATAAACGGACAGACTAACAACTCACACACGTTGTGGGTTTATTTCTATTTTCATTTTACCTTGTGAAAAATGACTTATTCACAAACAAAAGAACGAATGTCAAGAAGGCAAAAGAACAAGACAGGCTACCACACAGGCTTGTATGATTCATAACGAGGGACACTTTATTGGAAACAATAATATGACACTACGATTGTTATCTCCCGCTTCCTCTCTCTCTCTCTCTCTCTCTCTCTCTCTCTCTCTCTCTCTCTCTCATTCACCCTCTCTCTATATATATATCTATATCTATATATATAAAATTGGAACGCCCACAGTTCGGTAAAAACTAAAACATTAGTAAATACAAAAATCTACAATGTACAAAAAGTGTGGAGGAAATATAATAGTATTTGAAGATATAAAAAAAACCCCTCATAACTCTGAGTTTCACGACTTCGATTATTCGGTGAAGTTCGCCGAATAATGATCGGAGTCGTAAAACTCTCTCTCTCTCTCTCTCTCTCTCTCTCTCTCTCTCTCTCTCTCTCTCTCTCACACACACACACACACACACACACGCACGCACACACACACACACAAACACATGGAAGTAAATAATGGAAAGGAATCCAACCGTATGGAGAAAAATTGGAAAACAAACTAATCAAAAGTGAAAAATTTATTAGGAAGGAATTCTTAATTCCTGATGAAGATTCATTAAAACAGAAACGTTTAACGTCGACTTACCTTCTCCATAATGTCTTCACTTACTTTGTTTTTCATTTTTTTCTCCACACACACACACACATACACACATATATATATACAAGGGTCGTTCAAAAAATCCTATGCATTGTCCAAAAAGAAGAACCTAGCGGAAATTTTTGTTGCAGCGACACTATACCACTTCTAATAGAATTAGAAAAACTCATTCAAATTTTTGTCTTCATCTTTTTACAAGTGATGGCCATGCAAAGGTTTTGGCAAATCTAGATGAGACTCAGAGCTTTTTAAACGACCCTTATATATATATATATATATATATATATATATATATGCAGCATTTTCACTTTTAAACATGTTTGATTATATGGGACAGACTCCTTGTGTCTGCCGAGTCTATCTCTGATTCGTTCAAGTCTTTAAATGAGTCATTTAACTTGGATGGAATGAATTTAAGATGGCGTCGTATTTTTTCGGGTACATTCGGCCCTAACTGGAGCCGTCTTCGGGAGAGCGAATAATGAAATGACAAACAAAATGACGATTCATATACATTTATATAAAAATTAGGAGGAGGAACAGGAGGGAGGGAGATTTGTAAAAGAAAAGACTTGGCGGGAAATATGCTCTAGATATTTGAGAATGTGGCTTGCTATATTTAAAGTTAATCTTGTTTAATGAAGGTTTGTTAATCTTTATGGATAGAGCTTCAAAAATTTAAAGGTTTTTTTGTGTGTGCAAGATGGAGGTATTTTCAGTTAGAATTTTTGCTGTACTTAGAAGTGAGTCACAAATGTGTTTTGAGGTGTTGAGAGATGAAACTAGAGTTATATATATATATATATATATATATATATATATATATATATATATATATATATATATATATATATATATATATATATATATATATATATATATATATATATATATATATATATATATATATATATATATATATATATATATATATATATATATATATATATATATATATATATATATATATATATATATCAAAACACATTTATATATGTGGTACGCTTGTTGGCTGAGCGGTCTGATACAAAGTCTGACGTAAAGTTTGGCGGGTTTCGATTTCAGCTTCAAGCGTCCCACGTGTCTAGCCACACTGAAGAGTTATGATACAACGAAACAGTCTGTATGTGGATGACAATATATATATATATATAAGATAGTCAAGGGTTCCTTTTTAATAGCCACTACACCGAGGTGTTGAAGAGAGTGTTTCTCCTTTCCCTGCATTGTTCCATCGACTCTTGATCCGTACCTTATAATGCTGAGTGTTAAGCAAGGAGGCATTAAGTACCATTTTTGTGTCTTTGATATGAATTGAACTGGGATTGAAACCCGGTCTCCCGGATTATTGCCCAAACACTCGAACCATTAGTTTTAACAAGTAGGTTATGCGTCTCATTTTCCAGGACAAATTCTGAATTGTGTCTATACCACTTGTTCGTATGGACAAATTTGAATTTTTGGCACAACTCCCAGTGGATCACTTTCCCATAACTAATCGCACTAATTTACTTCATTCGCTTATTATATGATTGATCGTTTCGCCTCTATCAACACATAACCTACATTTACTAGTTTACTATTTTGTTGTGTCCTGCCTATTTTTGCTTTAACTTACTTGATCCTTACGGTGTTATTTTGCGCTACTATTATTATTTTTACTCCTCGAGAGTTTTTCACATCAGCGTTAGCTGATGTTTTTTCCCAGGAATTTGAGTGACAACAAGTCTTCTCAAGTCTCCTAGACTCTTCTCAGTATTCAGGCTGATATCAGCAATACTGTGGTTTGAATGATCTCCACTCATCCTCTACAGCTTTTTCATGCGATTTTCACATTAATATTATTGTTATGGGGACATATTCTATCATACCCCAAAGATGGACTCGTCCAACTTAAACATATTCTCCGAGCTTAGCTCGCTCGGGTAAGACAACTTTTTGTTTCTTACGAGACATTTGACTGATGGACTGCATGCCGAGCACGGCTAGTACTTCATTTGTATGACTTCCTTTTTCTGCTGATACAATAACGTTTACCTATCACCCGTTGTTTGAGTTGTTCTTCCACCGGTCTTATCTGAAGACCACAACAATTATTGTTATCATATTAGATCTGGAATATTTTTGCAGTTTGCCCTATTTCAGTTTCTACAGTTTGTACTATCAATTTAGTTTTTAAACTGAGGTAACAGTATTAGGTTTAGAATATACGGCAGTCATATTTTCTTTAATATATATATACATATATATATATCAGTAATATCCAGTCAATGTCCAAAGACAGTGGGTGTGGATTATTCACGTATGGAATATATGAGAAATATCATATAAATCTATGTGAGTGCTCGATGTATGGCTATTGTTGCATATCTTTTTCCTTTCAGGTTGAAATAACATAACTCACATACAGAGCGTATTCAGTGCAATTAGAAGGAAACTCAAACCAGGTTAAATTGTCATGATAAATTTATATATCATTATACTCACCGTCTCCTCAGAAGACTATTTTGCAACCACAAGTTAAACATGTATAGACATCTGAGGAGACGGAGAGTATAATGATATTCTCCAACGAAATAAATTTATAATGACAATTTAACCAGGTTTGAGCTTCCTTTTAATTGCACTATATATATATATATATATATATGTATATATATATGAGGTTTGTCTGAAATGTTACGGGACTTGTGTCACAAATGACTTATTTCAATTCCAAACTACAAATTACGTTATTTTCTTTTCAAATTCACCCTACTCAAGGCTAAAATACTTACCCATTCTTCTTTACTATGTTTCTATGCTCAACTGGAAGGATTCTTCTGGGATGCCCCGGAGCTTCGTCGTTATGATCCTCCTGATGGTCTCACCACCTCCAAAACTAGTCCTTTTGATAATCCTCTTGAACTTGGGAAAACGAAAAGCCTCACCGAGCAAGATTAGGTGAATAGTGAAATTTTTTCAGTACAGAGATGTTCCTCTCCATCAAAAACTGCCGGATGCTCAGGGTGTTATGAGCAGGTGTATTTTTGTGGCGAAGCAGCCGCGATTTGTCCTGCCACAACTCTCGTCTTTTCTCGGGCACTGAACAAAGAATACGCCGTAGAATTTCTTTGAAGAATTGCTCGTCTAGCCCTGCGGCAAGAACTATCCCTGACGATGCCTCATACATCGGAGAACATGATCAACATGACTTTTAACTTTGCCTTACTTTCTTCGACTTTGGTGACTTTGGAGATTTCCATTGACTACTTTGGCGCTCGGTTTCCGGGTCAGCATTATAAGGTACGGATCAAGAGTCGATGGAGCCCATATCTCATCACCAATGATGGCCTAACCAAACAAATCAATTTTTAGACGATCGATGATGTCCTGACACACCTACATGCGGTGCTCCTTCTGATCATCATTCATCAGTCTTAGCACCATTTTTGTACAGACTTTGCGCATACCCACATCTTTAATGATAATCTTCCACTGTCCTTTTTCATGTTCAGCTAACTTGCGATCACTTGAACAGTCAGCCAACAGTCACCACCCACCACCTGCCTTACCCGCTTGACGATGACTTCAGTTTTGCTTGTAAAAGGCCTCCCACGCTTAGAATCATATTTTACCTCATTGTATCCCTCTTTGAACCTCTTGTGTTTCTCTCAAACGTGTGTGTGATGGCGTTTTCTTGCTGATGCATTTCAATTGATTGTGACGGAGTTTTCTCAAACCGGACCAAAAATTTCAGGTTTATTTGTTGCTCGATATTCATTCTTCGTTCCTCAGTACTCATAGCTGAAAAAACTAAAAAGAGGTGACACAAATAAAAACATGTGAAAAGAAATTCAATGAGTGTAGAAAGTTAAGATTAAAGTTACATACTCCCAAGATATCATGTTACAAGATAACACTATCCGCTTATCTCTCTTTCGCCCATAGCTCACACAGTACACCCAGTCCCATTATTTTTTAAACAAACCCCGTATGTATAAATTATTTAATAAAAAAAATGTCGTTTTGTCCGATTTATCCTAAAGATCTTTTAAGTGAAACCTGGGTAGGTAGTTTCTGGCTCTTGCACAATTTTTTGGTTAAAAGGTTTTGGTTCAGTTTTAACAGTTTTGAATTTAGAGTGTTCCTTCTTCTAGACAGGTTGCCATACCCAGATTACAGTCTACCTTTTAGCCTAAAGGAGACAAGTTGGATTCATACCTTCACCAAGAGTATATGAAATGAAAACAGCTTTGTCAAAGATTTAATCTCGAGTGATATACGCGGATCATTAAATAAGTTTCCAGACTTTTTTCGTATGGGCACTTTTATTGATAGTACACACATGAAACTCTAGTCCCCATCGAAGTAATCTCTTCCGGCTGCAATGCACTTGTTGTACCGTTCCAAAAACTTCTGGAAGGCCCCGTGGAAGTCCTCTTGTGTGAGCGTGTCAATGACCCTCATCACAGCTTCTTTCATCTCCTCAATTGCCTCATAACGACAGCCTCTGAGCTTAGGGAATAACCAAAAGTCACAGAGAGCAAGGTCGGGAGGCTGAGGAACTGCCTTGATGCCCATCTTGGTCAAATAGCCTGTGACAAGGATGGAGTTGTGGACTGGTGCATTGTCCTGGTGGAAATGCCACTGACCCGATTTGAAGAGAGCTGACCTCTTCCGATGGAATCTCTTCCTGAACTCCCTTAAAACCTCAACATAGTAACCCTAACCCTTTGGTCAATCAACTGTGGTGTATTGACTTCCTTACTCCCCCCACACCACTCATCGTCCCTCACAGACTCCCTGCCTTCCTTGAATCTCTTATGCTACTCAAAAACTGATGCTCAATGATTTATCATTAAAGTTTTTGAATGATGACATTCACAGAAATAATTCAATAATGAAAATAATGATTACCATAATTCAATGGTATAATTTTTTTTCGAATTTGTCAAATTTTTGTTATGAAAGTTATACTAAGAGGTTGATAATAATTGTTAACACAAAACCTCGAAAAAAGAAAAAACAGTTACCATCTCAGAGGTCATGGGACGTGTTAAATATTTAATTATCTTTAATTCCCCTCGTAAGATCTTAACAGAGTTATTTGCATATCTATTTGTATATTATATTATTATATTATATCATTATTATTATTAATATTATTATTATTATCATTATTATTATTATTATTATTATTATTATTATTATTATTATTATATAGTTATTTGTATATTATTGATTATATATATATATATATATATATATATATATATATGAAGAAAAATTGACAACAATTAATCCGAATAGAAAGTGGGGATTTATAGAGAAACAAAGTCGACACTATAGTGTTTAGGTTCTGCTGTACCATCATCAGGTATATTAGGGGTTATATTAGTGAGGTTAAGTATAGATGGATGAATAAAATGTGTAAAAATATATAAAAATTTGGAAAAGTTGTATAACAAGAAAAGTTGGCTGTTTATGACAAGAAAAATTGGCCGTTTGATCAATGAATCAGCGTTAGGTTCTACAGAGATTTGCCCCTTTTCGAAAGAATAAAAAAGACCTATACATTTTTATAACCGAGCGTTGTGGCTCTTCTTCCCTCATTATGATTATATAACATCATTTGTAGGTATTTTTTTATTTATAGCTTCTCTTCTTCAGACAGTTGCAATTACTGCTAAAATTAAATGGTGGTGAATGAGATATTAGAGAATTTTTTTTAAATTTTAATACAGGATAACTATTATTATCAATTCTTCATATAAAAATTACAATCATAAATTTATTTACTGATTATTAATTTATTTAGATATCTTATTTTATGAAAACTTTTTAAAATTTATTTTATAAATTGGAACTATACCACACATTTACATGAATATATGTACATGTGTATGAGTGTTATTTCTAAATTCGGCAGTTAATAACTGCTCGAATGCCATTGGCTTATATCAAAGTTGTAACATTACTGGCCCCTTGCGGGTATAAAAACAAGTTGCCTGGAACACTCAGCTACTTTTGCTTTTTGTTCTTTGGCTTTTACCATTTCCATTTTTTGCCTTCGGGCAGTTTGATCTTAGTCCGGGAGCAGTCTAGAACGCGCCGAGTGGCCCGTTTGCGAAGCAGCGGATCGACCATTCAGCCGACACAAGGAAGTTGTGCCGGGTCGAAAATCTAGATTTGCTATCCTTGAGACCTCTCCGTCCCAAAGAAATGGAGTTAAAAGTCGTGGAGAAATCGAGTGTGGGTATTCTCTACGCAGAAAGAAAAGGACGGTTTCGTACCACCTGCTAACTCAGAGAGAGAGAGAGAGAGAGAGAGAGAGAGAGAGAGATTTTCGGATGATATTTTAGAGCAAAAGGAATATGAAAGAAATTCAACTCGAAATTTGAATTCCTACGAGGACCAGTCTGCAGAATTGTCAAGACCAGAAAAGAAAATATTATACACTAGATACAGGGTGTTTTTCTCGGCTGGTTATCAAACTTTCTGTTGACAGAAACGGACTAGAAAAGAAAGAGAAAAAGAATTTTGAATTCGCATTCAAGTGAGGTTTATGAACTGCTTCTTCTAACTTCTTGCTTCATTGTGGTGCAACGGCGAGTAAACCTTTTGCCTGTTCCAATACTTCTAATTTTTATATTATTTTGTTTCACTCCTTTGGGTTGATTTATTGTATGTTTATGCTTTATTTTGTGTTCTAAAAAGTTGAGCGTGTAATTCTACCTGCATAGTGAAACATAGGCAATACAGGCGTAGAATTACTTTATGAAATTTATTATTAATAAATTCATTTTTGTGGGAAAAAATTGTTTTATTTTTAGAAATATAATCGTCGCTTCTTTAATGGTAGAGTAAGTGCTTCCCTTCCCTTTTTGCTATACATATTTTTTAAAACTTTCTTTCTCTCCCCTACACAACTAAACTTCGATTGACTGCTGTCTCTGTTCACTGCTAGAGTCGAGGCTAAGTTAATGCAGTAAAAATTGCATATGATACAAATTTTGCATAAGTCAAATTAAACTTTTTTTTTTACATCTTGCATATGTTAGTCATATCAATATATATATATATATATATATATATATTTAGGCAGCATTTCTTCGTTAATGCAAATTTCATTAAACATAATAGACATTTTATGTCTACATATTTTCTTCTGGATCCGTTCGAATTCCCGTATTACTTTTATCGTATTCGGGGAGAATTGATTTAGGTATTGTCCATAGTTGTCGGGCAGAAAGTACTAGGGATACATACATTATGTTTAATGAAATTTGCATATATATATATATATATATATATATATATATATATCTTTGACATAGAACATCAATATGAAAAAATAAAAAAGACGGTATAATCATATTAGTTTTTTAGTAAAAAGATATAAAGATTGACAGACGGAGGGGTAATTTAGAAAGCTTTTTGGTTAGATATGGCACAAGACTATATGAAAGGGGCACCCAATGAGACTCGAACTCACTCGTGTAGGATTACTAGTCGAGCTTACAAACCATTACACCACCAGAGGCGCCTACTGACGGGCGGGGTGTATTGTTTTGTAATTAAGTATTTTTATGTGATATTGTAAGTAGTAAGAGTTGGCGACCGAAGGCTCCCTTTCCGATAGCTACTACACCAAGGTGTAGGGAAGGGCGCTACTCCTTTCCCAGGATTGTTCCACTTTACCCTTGATCCGTACCTTAAAATGCTGAGTGTTAAGCAAGGAGGCATCAAGTACCATTTTTTGAGTCTTTGGTATGATGCGACCTGGGATTGAACCCAGGTCTCCCGGCGAACACTCTAGCCGCTAGGCCAATGTCCGGTTTTTGTGTGATATTATAGTATCTAATAATAATGTAATGGTAAGAGAATGGTGTTGGATTATTTTAAATTGTTATAAGAAAATTTTGTTATATATTATATAAGAAATTAACGTAAGAAGGTAATGTTAGATATGATTTTAATGTCATTTTGTATATTTTTTTGTAATATTATGAGTGTAATATCTAAAATCTATGATACACGTCTCTAACTTTGGTTTCATTATTGTTCTCCAAGAACTTAGAAAATGGAATTTGGGTATATAAAGTAGGGGTGATATTTGTTCATCTCCTCGCCAAGATGAAGTGTGGCACCAGGTCTTTTTAACGTTGGAACCGGACACGGGCTTAAGTGCGCATGACTAACAGTGCTAGAAATTTTTGGCTTCGTCGGCATTCCCCAACTGGTGCACCTTAGGCACCTAGCAATAAACTTAGCCCTGCCAAAGCAAGTGAAAGCCTGGGGAACAGCTCCCTGGGGCCACAGAGTGACCCTCTTAACCAACGAGCAAGACCAGGCCAACAAAAACACACTAACCGGTCTGTGCACCTACAACACAGTTGACAAGAGTGGGGACCGTCTGCAAGGCTTCACTCATTTTTTTTTTTTTTTTTACTAAGGGTTACATAATGTAGGGGTAGACTTGTAAGTGTTTCCAATAAAGTCTTCGTCAGATGATAATTTCATCGTCTACTTCTCCAGAAGCTTCGCTGACAGTGAAAAGATCGCCAAAATAAAAGTTCAACAGGCTATTTAAACCCGTTCCACTCAATATTCTTCAGTGAATTTTTAATATGTTATGCAATATGTGTTGATCTAGCAAATAAACTTTGTTTCCTTTCTATTGAAAATTTGTCCAAAGTCCGTTGCATAATTATCATAGATTGATCGGACTAGAAGAAAAACAACATGCTACACGTCGAAAAGAAAAATAAAGCAAATACAATAAGAAAGAAAGAAAGAAAGAAAGAAAGAAAGAAAGAAAGAAAGAAAGAAATAGAATCAGAGAAAAAGATAGAAAACAAAAAAAAAAGGAACTGAAAAGAAAGAAAGCGTGAAGAAATGATAGGGTTTTACATCAGACACTTATCGTCTGTTTCAGTTGAATGAAAGGAAACAAATGAATATCATCAAACAGGAATAGTTACTTGAAATCTTAACTGTATATAAATTATTAGTGTTAGAAACATTTGAAACCATGTTAATGTTTACAAATTAGATTATTATTAACTAGGAACAATGACTTAAAACCTTATAACTATTAATAATCATTTGCAGGTTGGAAACTTCATTGCTTGGTTAAAGATACCTACAACAATGACCACTACAACCTATGAAACGAAAATAATAACCCATAAGTTTTGAGTTATTTGATATATATATATATATATATATATATTGTCGATGTAGTTCGACAAATATAGGTATGACTTGTCAACGCCTCGAAGTGAGAGTTAGACAGCATATACCCAGATCTCTCTTGTCAGGCCGATTAACATCCGGGCACTCTCAAGCAATGGATTCGGCTATCGGTGAGCATTTGCTCACTATAAATAGTGTACATTTATTTGAGTTCCCCTTCTTTCATGACCAATGATATCTTTGCTAATCAGTTTATATAAATTTTCCTGTACCCGAAATTTAATAATATATATATGTGTGTGTGTGTGTGTGAGTATGAATTATAATAAGGTCGACACAAAATCCACGAAGCTTGATAACTGTCAGTTTCTTGGCGGACCAGGTGGGCGTACGTTTATGTACTGTCGTGTGGGGCACGGTGGAAAGAGTGGTTAACCTTTGACTGCGTTGTTATTTAAGTGGTAATATTATATCAATTTTGTGATTTGTAAATTTATCAGCTCTGTTATGTTTAATTCATTATTTTCTTGTGTTTTTATATTATTATTATGTAACATATTGACCTCTGACCCGGCAGTCGATCAAGGAACAGGTGCATCCGGTCGAAGATATCGGGGTATAACCTTGACTGTGGACGGGTTGAATTGGGTGCAAATGTGACGTCCACAAGAAGCAGGTGGGTGTCAAATAATTATATAACCCGGTGCCACAGGAAGTTCGAGTGAGTTTGGAGTCAGTTGTTGCAGTTCGAGGCAGTGAGAACGAGGTCCCAGCAGAGGGCTGGGCCCTCAGGCACCCCGGTTGAGCAGCCCAGCAGAACGAGAAAGGTGTGCTGCTAAAGACAGAGGAATTTGGGGGTCAATATGTTGCAGTTTGTTCAGTCTCCAACTCACCTCTCACATATAACCCTTTCGCAACCATTTCGAATAAAGTGTAAGAGGTATATTTTTCTAAAGAAGTGTGTTTCGTTCGTCATTATTGCGTTGACTATGTTTCCGCATGTATATGTGTATAGTTGTATTATACGGCTATACAACAATTATAAATCTTATTAATCTTTGTTTATTTGTTGTTTTTATTTGTTTATTCTATTCATTTATATGTTATTTATCTTTATTTTTATTCATTTACTTATATTCTGTTTATTTATTTTATAATTTCATGTATTTTATTATTATTATTATGAGGGTTAGAGTGTTCGCTAATGGCTTGGGAGACCTGAGTTCAGTCCCAGGTCGAGTCATACAAAAGACTCCAAAAAATGGTACTTGATGCCTCCTTGCTTAACACTAAGCAATGTAAGGTAAAGACCAAGGGTAAAGTGGAGCAATCCAGAGTAAGGAGTAGCGTCCCCCGCTACATCTTGGTGTAATAGTTATCGAAAAGAGAGCATTCGGGTCACCCTCGACTAAGGTCGCCAACTTTACTTATTATTATTATCATCATTATCATTATTATTGATAATATTATTATACTCTTGTGAATTTTTCCTACCATGGATTTCAGTGGAGTCTGACTAACAGCAAGTCTCCTCAGGTCTCCAGGACTCTTCTCAGTATTCTAGCCAATGTTAAATGCTGTGGTCAGGATGGTCTCGATTCTTCTTCTGATTTCCAATTCCCGGCCTTTTTTTTCCAAGCCTCTTGTGCCAACAACAATTGGTATCACAGTCACAGTTATTTTTGCCATCTGGCAAGGTCTAAGTATTTTTCATTTTGATTTCTTTTGTTTTCACCCTGTCATCTGCTGAAACGGCAAAATGCATTAGATGATGAGTTCTTTTTTCTTGTAAATTAACACGAAGTCTGATTTTTGGCTGGAATGAAGTGATCTGTTTATATTTCAAAATCTCAGAAAATTTTATGCGTCTCGTTTCCTGAGACGAATTATGGTTTGTGCCAATAACATTTGGTAGTATGGTCAAACTTTAATCGCAAGCTCAATTCCAAGTGTGAAGTGGGGAATCCCATCTTGTAATGTCTAACGAGTTGGACTGCTTCATTATAGTAAGTGAGTTCGAACTCCAGTCATACATTCACTTTTGGACTAATACCCTTGGGAAAGGTATGCACTCCCTTATCCCCACAAGTATGTGTTTATTGCAGGGCCGATAAATACATCGATCCCGCAAACATCAAAAAAATAAAGAAAGTGATGTGACACGGGCTAGGTAAAGATGACAAAAGATGAGATGGTTAAATTTGAGTTTTTATTTGGTGAATCGTACACGAGGAATTTGTGTGTGCAAAGTCCCTGCGACTGGACAAAGTACCTGCGGTGTCGAAAGTTGATGTTGTTGGATACAGTCCATGTTGCGTCGAAAGTGTAGACTCGGCTGTCTAATAGTTCTTGGTGACAGTGAGTCAAGAGGATTTGGAACAAGTCTTAAGGCTCTGAGCAGGTCGTAATTTTAGAAGTGTAGCCAGGTATCTGTAGACGGTCAGAAATCTGGACGTGTCGGGTCGCTGAAGCAGGATGATCGAAGTCCCGGTTGTTGTATCGGTTGTTAACCGGAGGTGTAGTCGATATCGGCTTCGAAAAGTCGACGATAGTTCGAGCAGTATCGTCTGCTTGTAGACTTGTCCTTTGCTCTGATTATCTGTGGTGTCTGGCTGGCTGCTAAGTCATCGTCCTTGTGGTGCTGATGAGATAAACCCCACAGAAAACATTTAAAACTTATATTCCTGAAAAGAACTGTACAAAACTTCTGAAATTTTAGTCCTGAAAAGTATTTTCAGTATTCTAAGTGATCTTAACAATGATGTGGTCAGTAGAGCCCCAATCCTTCCTCTGATTATCAATTCCGCCAGTCTTTTTCTAAGTCTTTGCGGATTGTTCCTAACGTGTCAAATGCAATTAGCATCACTACCACCTTCATGTTCCACAGCTTTTTTTTTTAACCCTCTGGCAAGATCCAACTATTTATTTCTTATATCACTGAGAATATTAAGACTATTGTTTTCATTGTTATAATCACAACGTTTCGGCCGATATGTCCTTCGGCTTTCAGTTCGAGGTTTTGTGTAAGCTCCCGAGGTCGATATGAAATACCCGAAGAAGGCCGAAGGACATATCGGTCGAAACGTTGTGAGTATAGCAATGAAGATGAAGATAATAGTCCGAATATTTTTCATGCTTCATTTTGGTTATTTGATTGTTTGCGTTTTATGGCATATCAACCCTTTGAAGGTTATTTTATGCCAAATCCATTTTTATTCAAATAATCAGTTTTATTTCAAGCAATTTACTTTAGCATGAATACAGTTTAATTGTCAAAAACATTTCTATTTCAAGCAATTCAGTTTAGTCAAATAGTTCTAATTCAAACAATTCAGTTTTGAGTAAGTACAGTTTCAATGTAAAAAACAGTTCTATTTCAAACAATTCGGTTTGGCATTAGTAAGTAGTTTAAATGTCAAAACAGTTCTTTTTTAAACAATAGATAGGACCCTTATCAGGTGCTACCACTCCGGGCTGGAGTGGACCAGGGTGCGAGGACAATGAAGGTGTACTCCGCATTCCCCAAATCTCTAGCATTACTGGAACCTCACCATCAGATTGTTTAATGTCATACCATGTCACTCATTAGGTAGGGGGTCTTACCTCTTTGCAGAGAAGCAGTCGGTGTATTCTACAGCCCCAGCCAAATGGGCAATTCATCTCGGAGATTTAGACAAATAATTTGTTAATTTTTCCTTTTCTATGATTTTCACTATGTGGTCAGTTGGAAGAATAAAATCCATTGGATAACACCTTTTTAGGCTAAATGCTACACCTAAAAAGTCTATTCAGTTTAGAATGGTTTTTATATCCATGTCAAATCCTATTTTTTAAAATATTTTTATTAATGTCTACTGAGCTATTTTCTCGTTTTATTTGTATTAGGTCGGTCGCAATTTCATAGGATTATTAATCTGTCATCCTTATATAGGCTTGTGTCGTTTTTATTTATCGTATCCGTTTATGTTGCTAATGTGTGTTTTCCAACCAGCTCACACGCTTTGACACAATCGTAGCTGCCCATTATTACGTCAAAGGTGCCTTGTGAATCTTACTTTTATTCATGTTATTTCGTTGTCAAATAATAGTGATTTTCAGCAGTGTTTATATATATATATATATATATATATATATTGTTTTAATATAGCGTTTATTCTAAAGCTAACAGCAACAAATGAATGAATTAATACTTCGTTTAATACTAACAATTTACTAACCAGCACGTGAAACAATCAATAACAATATACAGTCCTTCCTGTGTATAAACTTGAGTTTAAGGGACTTACCCGCGTGCTGGAGAAGATATCGGGTATCTTAGGGTTGTCTCTCTGAGAGCTTTTAACGTCACTGCCTCACGGAACGCCTGGTAGAATCTATCTGACTGGATTTGGGATTTTACGCCAAGACTTCTGGGCTCATCACATGATTAGTATATTCAATCGCAGAGAGCCTTTCCCTCACTTACTCCATACACAGGAATAACCATTTTACTGACCCAACATATATATATATATATATGAAAATGTACATATATGAAAAAACACATGGTCTTCAAAAGACAATTTTATTTACAGTCTGAATTATTTACCACCGTTAAATGTTTCGGTTTTTTTAAACATGAAAACATTAAACCTTCATCAGGTTATTTCAGTATGTGATGTATCATCTGAATTTTATTTAGATTAATAGATGAAGGCTTAATGTTTTCATGCTTAAAAAACAGAAACTTTTAACTTCAGTAAATAAAATCATCTTTCGAAGACATTGTGCTTTTTCATACTTGTATACTTTTATATCGTCAGATTTACTTCCAGTTTCCAAGATATAGACTTCCTGATGATCCGATAAGGTGGAACTTTAGTAGAAGATTTCCGACTCGCGATTTAAGTTAATTTTATAATTGGCTCCACTCGTGATGAGCACTCTTGTAATTGTAGCATTGTAGTGTTCGCGGAAGGTTTTAGTTTTCTTTTGATCAACTGACTGCATATCCCTTGATTTTTTTCAAGGGGTCTGACGAGGTTGGCCTTTTCTTTCTTTTTGATCTATAATATTTTTTCTTTTTCTCTCGGGCGGTGATTCGAGATACTCTTATCTCTTGTTCCTGGCGGGTTTTTTTTCTTTTTTTCTGGTACCGCGAATGCTGGTAGATATTAGATTAGTATATATATATATATATATATATATATATATATATATATAATTGGTATCAGAATTATTTGCATCCCTCCTATAATTATGACTTCGCTGTAATACTTTAAATTTTCTGGAAATCTCATGTCATTTTTTCACAAATAAAGAAATAATAGATTTGAAAGAGCTTGCCGTTATGCCTTCAACAAAATGTTATTTTAATGTCAAACAAGATTAACAAAAAACATTAAACTGACATCGGAGACAATCATTGGCCCTCTTATGTCAATAATTACTTGCGCAATATTTATTTTCCATTATTGCTTTTAATCGTTTTTAATAGTTCCTTGCCAGATCACTACACACTCTAACATATTTTGCACCATTCTTCCCCGATAATAGCTTCAAGTTCCTCTAAATTAGGTTTTTTTTTATCTCCTACTTTTTTCTTCGAATTGGTCCATAAATTTTCACCGGAGTTTGACTCCAGAATTTGTGTTGGGTACACCAATAACTTAATTTTGCTATCCTTACAAAATATTTGACTAAGGTAATTGGGTTGTCTCCCGTGGTCGACTCCACTCTCTAAAGGACATATATGATGTATATATATTTGGTCGGTACATCTTTTCAAACTAACCAATTACTGCCTTCCAATGCGTTTGGCGCCAGATGTCAAAGCCCTCTTTTTACAATCGTTCTCAGTAACGAGCACACGTTAAAATTGTATCGGCTAAAATTCCAACAGTGAACCGGGGCCGTTTGAAGAACGTTAAACTTTGGTATATACAACACAAGGATTTGAGTTAAGTGCACCATTATATGTTTATTCTTGTATAATATTATATAGTCGCAAACTGAACAATAATACATAATTTGTTTGCAACAGTAATGTAATACTATAAAATTCCAATGTGTTCATGTTTTTTCCTGATACTAACTTTCTTCTGTTTTCAACTTATTTGCGGCACAAACTTTTAATATTTTGCAAAGTTTTAATTGTTCTTACAGTATTTTGTAACAATTCATGCCGTGTGTTTTGGGTTATTGTTATGTTGAAACGTTCAGTGACCCCCAAAAAACAGATTTTGTGCACTTTGTTTTATATTATTTAAAAAAATACCCAAATACTGCTCTTTAGTTATGGTATCCTGTATTGTCACTAGTTCTGGCCCAGAAGCAGTGAAACACCTCCAAAGCATAATACTCTAGCCACTGAGCTTAATTGTAGGGAGGGTATTTTTTGCTTTGTGAGCTTCGTTTGATTTCCTCCATACATACCAGGTGTTCATGTGACCAAATAATTTTAGTTTGGTCTCATCTAACCTCAGAACAGTATTCCGGTACTCACTCCTATGTTCTGAATGGATTCTAAGATTAGCTGATCAACTTTTTTGGTACTTGGTCCCCCACGGGGGTTGAGAACTCTGGTGGGGGAATTTTCGGCTGCCACTTGAATAATGCAAAGCTCTTCGAACGAATTGAGTTCTCTGGTGTCTGGTTAGGTAAAAATGTAAACAAACGAAAGCTACTACTTAATGATTTATGGTTAACGAGCTGACGTGGTTCACTTGTTGGCTGAGCAGTCTAACGTAAAGTTGGGCGGGTTTCGATCCCAGCTTCAAGCGTCCCACGTGTCTAGCTACATTGAAGAGTTGTGATACAGCGAAACAGTCTGTCTGTAGATGACAATATATATATATATATATATATATTATTATGAGAATTTGCTGCAAAAAGCTCCTCCAAACCGAAAATCTTTACAGTGCTCAATATACAAAAATGCAGGGCAACATCACAATATATTTTCAATTATCAAAAATACAAGACTGGGTAATTACTCATGACTCCAACTTTCACGTCTTCGATCCTGAGGTAAACTATAATCCACACGAAATGATCGAAGACGTGACACTCGGAGTCATAAGTTATTAACCAGGTAATATTTTTATAATAGTTAATTATATATATATATATATATATATATATATATATATATATATATATATAATCTAAACCTTGACAAACAGACAGACAGAGCAACTTCATACCGTCGTGAGACAGGTTAGTGTTATCCTACCGATCAGAGAACAAAATAAATAAATTCCAAAAAAATACAAATCTCTTCGTGGATCTACTCATTTTAATATATATATATATATAATATATATATATGAAGCTGCCCTGTTTATCAGGGTTTAGATTATACACGAGATGATCTTGCTAAAACAACCATGTGTTACATTTTTATATGTGTTGTTTGATGGGATACTTTGATTTTGTCACTTGATCCTGATGTTTCCTTGTTAGATTAGGAGAAAGCTGACAAACTCTTATTCATATTTTTATAAATTTCCTCTTTATTCAGATGTCAGTCAATTAGACCAGCTCTTATGATAGTAGGGTTTTTGTTTTATGCCATCGTTAGAAATTTACAAGAAATTGCCCACCCATTGGCCATTCTTTGCTATGTTGGCCTAGAAGGATAAAAAAATCCTTTGCAGGCAGGCTAACTCTTACTCCCCTAAAAATCTATGTTCTCTTTGGTGTTTTGAATCCAACTCTTGAAGTCTAACTGAAAATCCAGTCCTCTATTTTTGCTCACATGTTTGCATCATCAAATAAAAATCTTTCATTAAACCATCCTTTCATATTTGGTTCCTCTATCTTTGCATCATTGAAAGTTATCACCTTTGACCTCTCGATACTATTAAGGTGTCAAAATGGGCCAAATGCACTAAGTGTCCTCACTTAAAATTTTACTCATGCTTTCTTGCTTTAAACAGGTTTCTAATTGACTTATTTTAATGGCATGTCAACCTGTCTAAGATTATTTTATGCCTAGAGGTTACGAAAGCACCATCATTGAATGTTCATATTTACATTTTTTGTATAGGTGTTTCTTAAGAGGATTTTTTGGGTAGACCGTTCAATTGAATATAAATGATTTTCAAACAGATCCATTTGACCTATAGATGGGACCCTAATGGGTACAGGTACACTTTAGCTCAAAGTGGGTCTGGAAGTAATGGCAAGATCTTCAGAACTAGAGCCTCACCATCTGATGCAGTTCAGTGTCATACCCAGGATATCTCTTTTTTGTGAGGCAGGGGGTCTTACCTCTCTGGTAGGGGAGACAGTGTATTTTAACTGACAGATGTAACAAGTTTTTGAGTGGCCTGATATATAATTTGACAAAAATCATTATTTTTGGCTAATATTTAGCTAATTTGCATGTGTTGTTTAAAATATTTTTTTATCAAAAAAAGAAAACAAGACCTTACCAGTTAGTGTTGTTCCACCAAGTTAGTCAATCCCCGCTTCAAAGATGTTTTTGAGTAGCCGGCTATATAACTTGACAAAGGTACCAATATTTATTTAATGGGTTTTGCCAAATTTGCTTACTTTGTTTTAAAAGTAACTTATAAAAAAAAAAAACAAAAAAAAAATGGGTTATCGGATCAAATAAGATTGAAAATGACAGTTTATTATTTATTTTCACTCTTATTTTTTTCTAAATTACTAATTTTGTTTTGATTTTTTTTCTTGTTTTTCATAAGCAATCGTTTTGTTGATAACTTTTGAAAATTATTTTTGCCTGTAACAGTGTTCTTATCAACCTCTACTTTCTCCCAAACTGGTAAAATTAGTTTTATTGTCAACCAAACCATACACTTTAAAAGTTAACTATCCTTTTCTCAAAAATAAGATAAATATAGACTTAGTGACCTGATTTAATTATGAAAGTGCTACTCATATTGTATGTCTTGGACAGGAATAGCCTGGCTAAGCAAGCAATTATATGGTTTCAAACAACTAATGATAATAATCAATTTATACACAATTATATGGTTTAAAGTAATTGTTCCTATATAACAATTATAATGGTTATTATTTGTTAAGACCCAGTTATATGAATCTGGAAATTTTATCTTAAACAAATAATTTGCATACAGTTATTTAATAATAACAATCATTTGTTTGCACATACTTATAGGTCTGGTTTGAATTGAGAGTTTTGCTTCTCCTAGACTGGTTGCTATACCACAGTTAAAGAGCTTAGTCTGCCCTATTATTTACTCATAGCTGAAGAAATAATAGTTAGATATATACATTTCTCAAAGATATGAGTGCAATGTGAAATGCAAACAGCCTTGTTTAGGATTTGAACCCAGCTAGTTGAATCCATTTCCTATGATGATAATCATACACGCGCCAACACAAACTTTATAAAGGTAAAATAAATTTATTTGCTAACAAAACAACTTGCTTCATGAAAGAAATTTTTTATTTTTCATTGGGTTTTTAGTTTTATTATTGTAAAGTTATATTCCATTCATTTTTGTGAGGTATAAATGTTATCATTAATTCACCAAATTCTAAGCTAGAAAAAAAATGTTATTTGTACTTTAAATTCATGCAATTATTATGTATACAGTTAGTCTATATATATATATATATATATATATATATATATATATATATATATATAATGCAATTAGAAGAAAACTCAAACCTGGTTAGATTGTCATTATAAATTTATTTCAGTGAAAAATATCATTATACTCTCCATCTCATCAGATGATGCCACACATTTAATTGGAGGTTGAAAAACAGCAAATATGGATTACAGTCGATATATGTGTATGAAAAAAAGAAGAAAGAAAAAAACAAATTTAAATTCTCAGGCAATATATATATATATATATATATATATATATATATATATATAAAATATATATAAATATATATAAATATATATATATATATAAATATATATATATATATATATAATATATATATATATATATATATATATAATATATATATATATATATATATATATATATTATATATATATATATGAAAAACACTAGATAAACGCAGTTTCTTCCAGGCAGCGGTCACATCGATACTGCTATATGGCTGCACTACATGGACGCTAACAAAACGGCTGGAGAAGAAGCTAGACGGCAATTACACAAGAATGCTACGTGCAATCTTAAACAAGTCCTGGCGGCAACACCCCACAAGACACCAACTGTACGGCCACCTACCCCCTATCATGAAAACTATTCAAGTTAGACGAGCCAGACATGCAGGACACTGCTAGAGAAGCAGGGACGAACTCATAAGTGATGTACTCTTATGGACCCCCACACATGGCTGTACAAAAGCAGGACGACCAGCACGAACATACATTCAGCAGCTATGTGAGGATACGGGATGTTGTCCTGAAGACCTACCTAGGGCGATGAACGATAGGGAGGAGTGGCGAGAGAGGGTCAGGGATATCTGTGCTACCAGCACGATATGATGATGATGAAAGACCTAGTTTTTTTATCATATTTATGTATTTTCATATATATATACCAGACCATTGGCCTTATGATTTGAGTGTTCACTAATGGTCAGGATTCAATCCCAGGTTGGGTCATTCTAAAGACTTAAAAATGGTACTTGATGCCACCTTTCTTAACACTCAGCATTGTAAGGTATGGATCAAGGGTAAAATGGAGCAATCCAGGGAATGGAGTAGCATCCTCCCCTACACCTCTGAGTGGCAGCTATTGAAAAGGGAGCCTTCGAGTCTCCCTCAACTAAGGTCGCCAACTTTACTTATATACATAAATATATATATATATATATATATATATATATAATATATATATATATATATATATATATATATGAGTGTTATTTAAAAGGTTCTAGGCCTCACCCAGATTTTAGATTTCTCAAACACCTTTGTATGGGCCTCACTTGTAGAGAAAGTAATTAGTTTTTCTAAGTTTATAATAGGTGGGAGTGGATTACCACCACAAAAAAGCCTAACAATGGTTCTTCTTTCTGGGTGAGGCTTACAACTTTATAATGTAACCTCAAGTGTTTTTATATATATATACATATATATTGCATCATTCACAGACACATCACTGTGTAGTAGCTATTGAAAAGGGAGCCTTCTGATTGCCCTTGACTACAGTCGCCAACTTTGTATATATATATATAAATTAGTAAAGTTGATGACGGTAGTCAAGGGAGATATGAAGGCTCCCTTATCAATAGCTACTACACTGAGGTGTAGGGGAGGGCACTACTCCTTTCCCTGGATTGCTCCACTTACTCTTTATCTGTACCTTATAATGCTGAGTGTTAAGCAAGGTAGCATCACGTACCAATTTTTGAGTCTTTGGTATAACTTAACCTGGGATTGAACCCTGGTCTCCTGAGCTATTGGCAAACACTCTACTCACTAAGCCAGTGGGCCAGTATATATATATATAGTATCATCTACAGACAGACTGTTTTGTTGTATCACAATTCATCAGTGCGGTTTGACACACAAGATATTTAAAGCTGGGATCAAAATCCAACTAACTTTACGCTAGCCTGATAACATACTTCACAGCCGTCAAAAGTCTCAGTGTAAGCAAAGGAATTTTAAAGCATATGTATTAATTTTCTTTTGTTTACATTATTACGCTAATATATATGTATATATATATATATAATTTTTTGAATCCCTATCCTATAAATAGAAAGTTAAGTTGCAATAAAAGTTCACGATATTTTCTTCAAAACAACTATTTTCTGCATTTCTTTTGTGTTTTTGTGCTAAGTTCATTTGAGTTTTCTACCATAGACATAACTTGATATTTTTAGATACAAACAAAAATGAATCTTTTGGAAAATATTTACAGTGAATGTTTAAAAATGAGAATTGTCTTTTTGTTCTGATAATGAAACAATAAATATAAATATAGTTTTGTATTATTTTATGGCAATGGTTAAATGTACAAATGAGAAGACAGAGTTAAAAAGATATGGTTATCTATTTATAAAGATTCACCACAATGACTTAATTATAAAAGTTATCAACCAAAACATCTTGCCAAATTGACTGGGGCAGTAGAATACACCAACTGCATCCCTTCAGAGGGGTAAGACACCCCACCGCTCACAACGAGTGTCCTGGTATGACACTAAACAATCTGATGGTAAGGTTCCAGTAATGCAGGAGCTTTGGGGAATGTGGAGTACTCCTTTATTACCATCACTCCCTGGTTCACTCTGACCCGGAGTGGTAGCTCCTGAGAAAGTCTTATCTATGGGTCAAATAAAACTAAAATGCATACTTATGCTATAGGACTGTTTTTGACATTGAATCTGTACTTACACTAAACTGAATTGTGTTATATTGAACTGTTTTGACATTTAACTGTGTGTGGACAAAAACTATACTTATACTAAACTGAATTGTTTGAATTAGAACTGTTTGACTAAACTGAATAGCTTGAAATAGAAATGTTTTTGACAATAAAACTGTGTACTCATGTTAAACTGAATTGTTTGAAATAGTGCTGTTCATTTGTGGAAAATAGATTTGGCATTAAATAACCTACAAAGGTTGGTATACCATAAAACCTAAACAACTGATCAACCAACTAAAAAATTACTTATACATAAAGATAAAAAAAACAAGATAAGTGTATTTACCAATAAAAGTGAATTACTTACACAATTTTTTCTTGCCCAGTCAGCTGGGGCTGTAGAATACACTGACTGCATCTCTGCAGAGGGGGTAAGACTCCCCCAATGAGTGTCCTGAATATGACACTAAACAATCTGATGGTGGGATTCCAATGATGCTGGAACTGTGGGGAATGTGGAGCACCCCTTTATCGCAATCACTCCAAGGTCCACTCTGGCCCGGAATGGTAGCACCTGATGGGGCTCAACCAATGGGTTAAATAGAACTAAACTGCATACTTATGCTAAACTGAATTGCTTGAAATAGAACTGTTTTGACATTTAACTGTGTGTAAACAAAAACTATAGTTATACTAAACCTAATTTCTTGAGTAAGAACCATTTGGCTAAAATAAATAGCTTGAAATAGAAATGTTTTTGATTGTTGAACTGTGTACTTTTGCTTAACTGAATTGTTTGAAATAGAACCGTTTATTTGTATAAAAATGGATTTGGCATTAAATAACCTACAAAGGTTTGATATGCCATGAAACTCAACCAATCAACCAACCACCAATTTTTACATACAAATTTTTTTTCTTGTTATTTTAAGGTTATAAATCATTTATTTAAGTTAGGAGTGTGTGGTGTTATTAATTCACTGAATTCTAAAATAGAAATTGATAAGGGAGGAATCTCTGTGATGTTGCGGCTAAAGTGCTAGACTGCAGTCTCCAAGTAAGTGAGTTCAAACTCCATCAGTTCTGTTATGTTCACTTTTTGAATTAATATCCATGGGAAAGCGATGAAAACTCTTATTCTCTCAGCTATGGATTAAACGTTATCACTGCTGTTCTTCTGCAAAGATAGCTTTAATATTAAATAACCCAAGCAGGTTGATGTGTCATTAAACAAAGACACCAAACCAAGAAATTGACAGAGTTACAAAGATACTATTATTTCTTTTTAAGATCACACCTCAATGACTTTATTATAAAAGTTATTCACATAAAAAATTGTTTTTATAGAAAAAAAAATCAAATTAAAAAGCAATAACACAACACTATTATTTATTAATATCTGTTTTTAAAAATCCTTATTGTGCAAATTACATGTCACCATTATTTTGATGAACTCTGTTAGTAAATCAAATACATATTGAAAAGTGAATAAACAGCACAGAAGTATGATTGCATATTAAAAATGTAAACTGATTTGTTGCAGGGATTGAAAGTGGGGACACACACATACACACATTTACATTATATGAATTTATGATAGATGACAGAAGTTAAGGACACACATAGAGATTTGCCTAATGCAAATTTATTATAGATTACACATTAAAAATGTAAACTGATTTGTTGTAGGGACACACACATACACACATTTACATTATATAAATTTGTAATAGATGATAGAAGTTAGGGACACACATAGGGATTGGCCTAATGCAAATTTATCATAGATTATGTATTAAAAATGTAGACTATTTTGTTCAAGATGATTGAAACTTGGGAAACACACAGAGATTTACATAAGGCAAATTTCTAATAGAAGGTAACATCAAACATGTATTATATATATTACCGGTTATATATTTATTTATCATATATATATATAACACGTTATTCATATTTAGGTGGATACATCTGCCAAGGATCAGTCTAGATACCATAATTTTGATATTTGTAGTGGATCCATATACAATCAAAATAGATATTATGAGATACAGTATGGACCATAAGTAATAATACAGGAACAAATTTTTGTTAAAAAGTTAATTTTCTTTTAAATAAAAGATACCAGGATTTTTTTATTTCTTGTGGAACATTATACAATCAAAATGGCTATAATTCAGAATTATTTATTACCAAACTCAGCAGCATTCAAACCAAAAATAAAATTTCCACATCCCAGTTATCAAAAAATGAAATAAGGCATGTACTTATTTTAGGACTGTTACATGTTCATATTTTTCTATGCTGTAGATTTTGGTAATGAATAATACTTGATATTTATTTTGGTTGTATAATGTTCCACTGGAGGTGCCCGTGGTGTAATTGTTATCGTCCTAGAAATGAACACGGTGACATTAGTTCAAATCCTGGACGAGACTGATTGCATTTCACATTGCACTAATACCCTTGGGAAAGGTATGAATCCAATTATTCTCCCTCCAGCTATGGGTAAATACTAGGACAGACTAGGTTCTTCAGCCTTGGTTAGGCAACTAGTCAAAGAGAAGGAAAACTCTGAATTAAAACCTGTTAAACTCCTCTTGAAAAATTGACCTTGTGTCATATCCTGCCCGAGCGGAGGGGTTGGGTTAATTGGATAATGTTCCACTAGAAATAATTACATTCTTGTATTTTTTTCTTAAGAAAAAAAAGAAAATTTTAAAAAAACTGTTTGGAGTATACATATTTATATCTGATACAGTATCTAATATCCATTTTGATTGTATTATGTGTAACTAGAAATTGTAAGATCCTGGTATTTTTTGATTTAGAAGAAAATGAAATTTTTATAAAAAATTGTTAGGGTTGGTTGGTTGATAGGTTAGGTTATTTGATTTAATGGCATTTCCATCCTTGTTGGTTATTGAGTGCAAAATCCTGTTTATACATGTATTAAATATATATGAATGTAAAGGAACAGTTTGCAGGTGAAAATATTTCTAAACAAGTCAGAGCTCATTTGTTTGCACACAATTAAATGGTTTAAGGTATTGCTATTTAACACTAACGATTCTATTCAGCATTATTTATTTGTTTGCACACAGTTAAATGGTTTCATGAATAGAAAATGATTAAATTGTTCTCTTTGACCCATAGATAAAACCCTCACAGGTACTTCCACTCCTGGTCAAAGTAGACCTGGATGTAATGGTATTGATGAGTTACTTACTATTTCTCAAAGCTCCAAGACTGAGGGTTCACCATCAGATGGTTTAGTGTCATATCCAAGACACTCGTTTGAAGAAGGTCTTATGCCTTTCCAGAGGGGCACCTGGTATCTTGTATAGTCCAAGCAGACTGTACTGATTGTTATGGATGTACATATATATTGTTGATAATATATCTAATAATATTCATTTTGATTGTATAATGTTCCTCTAGAAATAACATCCTCGTAACTTTTAATTTAGTAAAAAAGGAACTTTTTATGAAAAAATGTAAAGGGTGCACTTATTTATGGGAGATATTGTATTTAATAATATCAATTTTGGTTGTGCAGTGTTCCACTGGAAATAATAAATTAATAGTGTCTTTGCTTTAGAAGAAAATTAATTTTTTATAAAATAACACTATGATCCCAAGCAGAGTGCGCAGATACTACACACTGATCCTCGGTAGAGAGAAACAAAGAAGAACAGAAGAAAAAATTCTGGTTTCGAGAGTTATGTGACGCAAGTAGTTCCGAAAATTGTCCAGTGTTTTCCGGCGCCCCCTTCTTTTTTCTGAGGTGGGGGGGGGGGTTGCTGCAGACATCAGGGATTAACCCTGATACCCCGTTGGGTGCACTCGAGAGATTAGAGTTAATAATACTCTGCCCTTCTTTGCTAATGGTTTTATAAGGCCGCCAGCTGCTGCTGCTTCTTTTTCTGTCGCTGCTACTGCCACTACGTAAAACCATTTTACTGTTAGTTTTATGTAGTAGATATTGTCACCAGTTTTGTGTCGAAACCTGGGTTGTTTTTTTTTTATCCCTTCTAACTGGTATTATTTATCATCGTGTTTGAGCAACTGCTAGCTTAAGCAGAAAGTTGTTGGCATGGGGATAAATTTGATAACAAATTCTTTTTTTGTGAGCTAGGTGGGATTTGATGACGATGGCATAAAAAGGATATCCCCAATACTGTGAGGTTGTCATTTCACATCGACTCTTTACTTAAAATAAGAGGAAGAGAGAGACTACACTTCACACACATTCTATAAAACGTTTTTATTTGATACATAGATGTATGTATATAAAACACTTCTTTATATTATAATAGTTTATTCTTGTAAAAGATAGTTCTATTTAACATCTATTATTTAATATTTTTGTTTTTTTAGAAAGCGTGAAAAAAAAGATTTCTTTGTCGACTTAATATTTTTTTTTTACAATTCCCACCATACACATAAAAAAAAATATTTTCATCTGGTTTAAGAAACAAAATTTCTTTTTCACACCCACAAAAACACAACGGAATTACATTTATTTTTTAAAAGAAAGTCATAAGAATTTTCAAGAACAAAAAACAAAACGATGGGAAAACGAAATTATTGGAATCGTAATGAAATCAGTTTATTCATAAAATACACTCTTTTCTTGCTGAACTTTCTATTTTGGGTAAGTACAACCTTTTAATTCTTTTGACTTTTTTTTTTACAGAATTACTTATTACTGTTTATATATATATATATATATATATATATATATATATTCTAAAAAAATAATTACCATCTTTCATTGCATCAAAAAAACTCATCTCGCACAACAAAACAGCAGCCTGTTGTTAAAATGTACAATTGTCAACTGAATTATACCAATAATATTTATCATCTGTGCTTTTAAAATAATATATATCAACCCTCCTAAAATTCATATTTTATATCTTATGCTCGATGTGACCATTTCTTTTCTGTTATTGTTTATAAGAAATGATTTTATGTGTACACGTCTGTCTGCACTCAGTTAAATTAGTTGAAAGAAAATCCCTTGTGGTGTTCCTATTTTTAACTATGGAAGCACAATGTCACTGTTTACTTACTTTGGGGTCACCCCTTTATATATGACTCTAATAAATACAGTTTGACTATTAAAATATTCCCAGGAATGTCTAAATTGTGCGTTTATTTGTAAAGTATAAGGATTTTGGTATTCTAAGAATTATATAGCACCGCCCTGATATTATTTACTGTCTGTCTAGCATCCAGAATAATACATTATTGCTCAATAGAATTGTTCTGTGCTCCTATTTCAAGTTGTCAAAGAATTCGTTTAATTTTGTTTGCATTCTCTTAAATGGGAGAAACAACTCTTTTTTTGTTTGTTTTGATTTTTTGTGTGTGTATATATATATATATATATATATATATATATATATATATATTTTAAACTAATTTTCATTAACTAAAAATGGGTGGGTGGGTCATAATTGTAGGCCTCCGTAGTAACAAAAGTACGATCAAAAGAATTACCAATTATGGTGAGACTAGTAAAGATATTTCTTACGAGAAATAGTCTCAACTTAGTGGATAAAATTTAAATTCTCTAACAGATACAGTGTATTTTTTAAGAATTTGTTAGTTTTAGAACATAACTTTTCTTTTCTTTTTTTTTTTTTTATATTTACTTTATCATTACGCATATTGAAGAAAAAAGACCTTAGCCTTATTTTGTTTAGCTTTATGTTCCATAAAGGAATTAAAAAAAAATCTATATAACTGTTTATTTTCTTTAATAGTCTTTATGCCTCGAATGAATCGGTTCACTTATGTTTAAAAAAAAAGCCGATTGAATTTTTCCCCAAGTGATATAAAAAATATATTAAAACACGTAATGATAAAACCGTCATGATATAAAATAAAAACTGGTTTTATGCTTGTTTACTGTACGTTTTACGAGAAAGTGATCACGTGACCAAACACTTCCTGTTTATTTGAATACAAAGTTTTCTAGGTTACTTCTCCATAGAATGATTTCTCAGCTTTTTTTTTCTAAAAAATTATTTCATGCATAAATGTTTAAAATATATATATATATATATATATATATACACAGTTACTTAAAACTGACTCATCCCTGGCCGAGGAGAGAAAATTATTCCCTTTTTTTAGTTCCCCTTTACTAAAGACATTACCACATTTTTTAATTTAAATTAATTTTTTGGGAAATATATTTTTAATTTTATTCATTTGTTTACCTTCTTTAGGAGAATAATAATAATAAAAAGTATTTTATCTATTTTTGTCAAACTTGGGAAAGCCCTCTAACATTGCAATAACTTGTTTCCCACTGTTCAACATTTTTTTTTTTTTCAATAAATATTCCTTACTTTTGTATTTAATCAATTAATTTTACTATCCTGAAAGATTACTGAATTAAAAAGAAAAAAAAATCTTTGCTTTTGTATCGAGGTGCTAATTTTAAAAAACCCTGTGAAATCTATATTGGCAACAAAACATGAACAGAGTTACTTATTAGCCACTACCACGTGACCTCGACAGTTGGTTATTTTAGACGATTTTTCGGAACATGACGGTAACCTGAGGATACCTTCACATGAAAAAGTTTCATTTTTAAGAATAGCTTCGATGGAAATTTTATGCACACACGTACTTTTTAAATCTAAAAAAAAATGTATTTTTTTCTGGTTGAATTCAATTTAATTTACTGTAAATAAAAGCACCATGAACTTTTGTTCAGAGGAATAATTTTACCGACATATTTCAAAAAATAAAAAATGATCCATTTTTCATGGAACTTGATTCATTCTTAAATGGTCATGGTACAACTTAAGCCATGCTGAAGCCCCCACCGCAAATCCTATTAAAAGCCTTTGACTTGAGATTGATTAAAAAATAAAATAACTATTATATCTTTTTCAAATAGTTTGGATTTGTCTTTCCAAAAATAATCTCGGGTATTAAGTAGAATAAAAAAAAAAAAATAACTTCAAAATTTAAATTCCTTAGTACTTTTGATTTTAAAATATTCTATTGTAAAATGTTACATAATCTTTTTTTTTTTTTTTTGTTTGAGGTAATATAAAAACTACAGAAACACTTCAGTATTACCAATCTGTTCCACAAAAACAAAACGATATAGTAAATTTTAATTGTATATTAAGTATTTACAAAGTATTGTTGGTGATTACTGTTTTTTTTTCTTTATGACAATTGGATTAAATGCATTTTTTTGTGTGGAATATTTACGGAAGATTTTTTAGACTGGTCAATTAACTGTTAACTTAGAAAAAAGGTTAATAAAATCATCGAGATATTTTTAATAACATTTCTGGAAAAAAAAGGCAAATAAGTACATATTTAAGATAAAACTTTTTATTAAGTAAATTCAAGGTCGGACTTAAGTCCTAAGCTATATGAAATTTGAAGTCCTTCTAAAAAGATATTTTTTTATGTTAATGATTAAGAAAAAAAAAATTAAATGATTTAACTTTAAAATATAGTAAATAAAACATTGTTTTAATCGCTTTCTCCTAGCCTTAACTAAATGAATGATTTTAGTCTTTTATTTATTAAACGTTTTTTGGATTGAAATTTGAACTTTAGAAACAACATGACTCATTTTCTGTTTGCATACAGAATAACCCAACCCTGAAAATCATTAATTTAGTGTTTATAAAGAAAAATAAATTTATTATTGCGATAAGTTTCACTTATTTCGGACTTGACCATCCAGTACCAGAGTAGGGAGGATGAATTAAGTTTATAAATAATAACAAAACAGTAAGCAAACTATTTTTAAACTACAAAAGCAAATATGATGAAATCCATATCTGCTTAGAATTGATTTACATTTTAAACAGATTTCTCTTTACCTATACTATACAGTACTGTTCTGGTAATTGTAATACAGTATGTATTTTACCCTTCCGGTTAGATGCGATACGGGGTGGGGTGGGTCAATTTTTTAAGTATAGGGCACTTGATTTGAATTCAGGGTTTATCTTTTAAACTGACTGTCCTACCTGAGTTAAAGAACCCTGTCTGTCACTCTACCCATAGTGAAGGAGAGTGAGAAGAATAAATAGTGGTGTCCTGAGACGAGATGAGTGATCTGGACCTATGAACAAAAAGAGCTATTGACCCCTTAACGCATCTGACCTTAATCAAAATCAGACACGTTTTTCTAAAGCTCCATGTTGGAGCACAAATTGACTGTTTATTTCCAGTGCTACGGAGTATCGTTCGAGTACTTTGCAGAATATAATTATAGAACAACAAGGATTCATAAAAAAATAAATGACTTACTATTTTGGATCAGGATGGATGCCTTGAACCCTCAAGGACTGTCCAACTTTTTGTTTCTATAGAATAGTTAGTTCAACGACTTTGTCATTTACCTTTTTCTAGAGGCTTGAAGAAAGACAAGGGAAAAAGCTCTGAAGATGATTTGTATTTTAAAAATACCATATGGATTGAGATAATAATTTCTCTTAGGATGTTCAGAAAGTAATTAACTTTTACTTGAGAGAATATTAAAAACAAATGTAAGTTAATTATATTTTAGATGATATCTAAAAAAAATCACCTTCATTTTTAACATACCAAAGAATGAATAAGATCGTTATATCCTCCATATTCACCAGATTTTGCACCTACTAAGTTTTGGTTTGGTTTCTTTGTTGAATGGCATATCAACCTTTGTGGGTTATTTAATACCAAAGCTATCCTTCAAGAAGAACAGTAGCGATACTATTTAACTTATAGCTCGGAGATTTTTATTTGTTTCAATCACTTGAACATTTTGTAAGTGGCAGAACATTCAGAAACAAAGAACTTGGAAAAGGTCTTTCTAACTCCCTAAAAGAGAACCTCAAGTTAAGCTATTTTTGTCACCATTTGCCCGTTCGAGGAAGGATCTCCTCCCTGGAAAAAACTGACATTGCATCGAATCCTACTCATTTGGTACTTAACCCTTTAGAAGCCTGAGCCTCTTATAACAGTTGGTGTGCTCACTGTGTGCCTAACAAAAAAAAAAAAATAGCTGATAATGTAAAATGCTGTAACCTGTTATTTAACTGCTTTACAGGCTGTTAAATAACAACTTATAACATTCTATAGACAATTTAGACTATATTAAAAAGTAATAAGATTATTTATAGATTATAAAATTACAACACTTAATTGGCAACAGCAACATACAAGTGAGGAAATTCCCAGCCGAAATTCTGGCTGCACAGATTTATGTATTTCTAGTGAGTGACACAAATACTGTCCACGCATATTTAAAGGGTTAATTACTTAAGTCGGTGACCTAAGGTTAAGACTTCAACAAACTCTGGCTCTGCTGCAAATATCAACTCCACTAAATAGCAGTTGTTTGATTGAGTGGCTGTCAGGATGGCTTCACAAATATTGCCAAAACATTTGGGGTTAAAATGGTTCGTTTCCCATGGATATATCCAAATATTCTGGATACATTGTACTTGCATGTATTTTTGTAGGTTTACATTTATTTATCTATTATTCTTTTTAAAGAGATCGACAGAATTTTAAAAGAAACGAGTGTTACTACATCGGATAATCATACCTATATTTCTATGTTATCCATTGTGGAGATTAAATCCTGAGTCAGGCGTGACTAACCACCATTGAAGTCCAAAACAACCTTTTGTGTGTGTGTCTATTATGGCAACATTATCATAACATCCTATTTTCTTCCACTAATTTTCATTTTTTTTCTCCCATTTTTTTTAGGTGTATAGCCCTGAAAAAAAATGCTTTCTTTTGATGGCTGGAATTTCACAAACTATATTTAAGATAGGAATTAAAAATATAGAACCATCCTTTATTTCATTTTTTATCATTAGAAAGAAACAATCCCAAATTTTTTTTTTAAAGGAAGGGAGGAAAAACCTACTTTGATTTATTAGAACATAAATTGTTGCTGTTAACTGGTCAGCTTCTCTGTTATGTTTACATTACTTTGACAGTCTATTGGTTTTATTGTGTATGTAGGTCATTAAACATAGTCCTATTTAGTTAAGTCACCTGAGTCACAGATTAGAATTCACCCCTTCCTTGTTCTAAGATTATTTGATTGGCTGACCTAAGAATGTCATGTAGAATGGATTATCTCTTTGGGAACTTAAAGAATAGCCCATCTAAAAATTTCTTTTAAACATTAAACATTTTTTAACAACTACAGATATAACTCGTACCTTTCATAGAGAAGTACTTCAATTTGTATTTATTGGGAGTGGGGCTTAAAACTGAGGTGATTGTACAGAATAGAATAGTTCCACCCATGAAAATTTTCATTAATTCTGCTGTAGTGTTCCAGGAAAAAAAATTGCAATATTTACATTCACTATCAGGATAAGAGTAAGTTTGTCATTTTCTTTATATATATATATAAAGAAAATGACTAAAACTTATATATATAGTCATCCACAGACACTGTTTCATTGTATCACGACTCTTCAGTGTGGCTAGTCACCCATGAAAATTTTCATTAATTCTGCTGTAGTGTTCCAGGAAAAAAATTGCTATATTTACATTCACCATCAGGATAAGAGTAAGTTTGTCATTTTCTTTATATATATATATATATATATATATATATATATATATATATGGCAAATGACCAAAACTTATATATATAGTCATCCACAGACACTGTTTCATTGTATCACAACTCTTCTGTGTGGCTAGACACGTGAGATTCTTGATCGGGACCTGGCTGACTCATCCACCAACCATAGATTCTACCGCACAGCTACAAGGAAACTAGCATAAGCGAAGTAATTTTAAACACCTATGTATCACTTTTTGCTTTGTTTACATATATCTGCTTTACGGCTACCGAGAACAATTCATTTGAAGAACCTTGTCTTACAAGAGTGGCAACCGTTACTCCTTTCGCTTGAGAGCTCAATCCCACAGGGGTGCGGGAACCTACATTGTCATCTACAGACAGACTGTTTCATTGTATCACAACTCTTCAGTATGGCTAGAAACACGAGATTCTTGTAGCTGGGATTAAAACCTGACTGACTTATACGCCAACCAAAGATATATACAATCTCTGAGTTAACTCACAAAATCATAAATTAACCATTACTCATAGTAGTTGTGGGAAGTAAAGACTAAAGAAAAATATCAGATTAACTTAATTGTAGCTACTTGAAGAGGTAATTTTGGAACTTAACTATTCAGTGGTGGAGGAAAATGAAGCAAATGACTGAAACTTACTCCTATTTGGATGGTAAATATAAGTATCACTTTTTTTTTTTTTTTTTTTTTTTTTTTCATACATGACTGAAGTTGCTTTGTCAATGTGGCTTAGAATATGGTGACTTTCCTCTGCAGAAAGAGAAAACCTCCCCTACCTTACAAAAAATGGGTGTTCTTCGTAAGAAGGCAAATGGCATTTGATTCAGTTCCAGAATGCTAGGGGAGTGTGGAGTACCTGATCATTGCCATTACTCCCCGATCCACTCTAACCCAGTATGGTAATAACTATTAGGATCCCATCTATATGTCTAATAGATCTGTTTAACAAATATTAGTATTGAATAATTGAAACTTTGCAATTGTGTGCAAATTGTATTAGATAGGAATTCTATAGACTCCTCGTGGCATTGTGACTAATGTGCTGGACTGCAACATTATACTTAGTGAGTTGGAACTCTAGTCACACTATTACATTCACCTTTTTGCTAATACTCTTGTGAAAACCTCCCAATCGGCTGGAGCTGTAGAATACATTGACAAGTGTCCTGAATATGACACTAGACCATTTGATGGGGGGGGGGGGGCTCCAGTAATGCTGGAGTTTTGGAAAATGCAGAGTATCCCTTCATTGCAATCGCTCCTTGCTGCACTCTGGCCCAGAGTGGTAGAACCAGATAGCGTCCTATCCGTTGGTCAAATAGAACTAAACTGAATTGTTTGAAATAGAACTGTTTAATCATTTAACAGTGTGTAAACAAATGACTTATGTTTAATTAAATGGCATTAAATAAGTTGCAATTGTTGATATGCCATAAAACTAAACCAACACAACCCTTGTAAAGTGTCAACTCCCTTATCCCTTCTTACTGTAGGTTAAATAGCACCACTTCTATCCTTTTCCAATGTTGGTTTTTAGCATTGTATAACTATTGTAGAGTATGCCTGTCATACAGTAACCCATGAAGTTTGATATGCCATTAAACATAGAAACCAAATCAAACCAAATAACTAAACTAGCCCAGTTGAGTGGGGCTGTAGAATATACTGACTGAATCTCTGCAGAAGAGTGAGACCTCCCACAATTAGTGTCCTGTATATGACGCTAAACCAACTGATGGAGAGCCTCCAGTAATGCAAGAACTTTGGAGTATGCCTTCATTGCCATCGCTCCCAGGTACACACTGACCAGGAGTGGTAGCACCGGATGTTTCTATCTATGAGTCAAATAGAATTGTTTGAGATTTAAACTGAGTGCTGTTTGATCATTTAACTGTGTGTAAACAAATGACTGATGTTTGAATTGTTTTGTCATTTAAAAATGTTATCTACAAAATGTGTTTAGAAATCATATTTGAGATATATATATATATATATATATATATATATATATATATATATATATATATATATATGCATTGCGGATTTGACATTAAGTAATCTACAATGGTTAATATGCCATAAAACCCAACTTAACTTTAGCTTAGATATCATTTTTTTTTTTTTGTTTTTTCATACTGCATTTTTGCCAAAATATCTTGAACTTTATAATCATTTTAAAGTTTATTAACGTTTGGTATGATTAGCTCTTTCACCTGACATTCGCTATCTGAGAGGAAAAGCTCCAATTTCAAATCATTTTATCTCTCCCATTCATATCAGAAAATTAACTAACACAGGCTGAACTCATTTCAGGAACAGTTTCTGCTTACTTTCTGGCATTTTTGAGAGGGTGTGGCAAATGTATCATCCTAGTCATCAACTGGAAGTGGATCTTGAACTAAACTTATTTTGGCATTCAAACTGTCACTCAATTTCATGATAATCATCGTTGTCTGGGAATTCATCTAACGAATAATCCTGATCAAAAAATGTCTTCTTCACTATTTTCCAGTACCTGCAACTGTAAACAAAGTAGATTGTCTGCTTTCTATGACTAGTTTTTGAATCATTTTGGTGGTGTCATCCTTCTAATTCTCTGCAAAAATCTTGCTATTTGCAGTGTTTATTTTTACAATAATGTGTAAAAAGTTAGATCATTTTTAATTCCAAACAAATAAATCTAAGAAAAGCATTGTATGTGTATATTGTGCTTGTGTATGCGACTGCATTCACTTGATGTGGGTTAAGCTGGCTCCACCTGTGTATTTGAGTGTGGAGTTTCTTGGGGATTATTGTCTAAAGATAGTCCCCAACCAAAATTGTGTAACAGATTTTAATTTAGTTTTCCTTCTCGGCTGGTTGCCATAACAAGGTTGAATAGCTCATAGTGCTAAGTAAAATGCAAATAGTCTAATCCAAGATTTGAACTCGGGTCATCATTTCTACTTCCTATAATGATAATCGTTAGTCGGAGTGGTTATCTGTTATGCTTCACATGAATGATTTCAGTGTCCTGGGTATTGACACTAAACTGCATTTCCATGGTGAAGTTCCAATTCTGAAGTTACTGGAGCCACTCCTTCATTGCCATTATTCTCAGTTCCACTCTAACCCTGAGTGGTGGTATATATTAAGTTTTTGAAAATTATTAGTTGAAATAAAAATACCTGAAACCATATAATTGTTGCTAATGAATTATTAAATTGGAATTGTTACGATCATGGCTTTAATCCAAGTCACGGCCAACCCAGGTGGCTGGGGCTGTAGAATATGCCAACTGCATCTTTGCAGAAGGGTAAGACCCCCTCTGAGTGTCCTGGATATGACACTGAACCATCTGATGGTGAGGCTCCAGTACTGGAGCTTTAGAGAATGTGGAGCACTCCTTTATTACTGATACTCTCAGGTCCACTCTGACCCGGAGTAGTAGCATCTGTTACGGTTCCATCTATGAGTTAAATAAAACTGTTTAAGCATTTAACTGTGTGCAACCAAATACCTGCTGAATTGTTAGTGTTACATAACAATTCTTGGAACCATTTAACTGTGTACAAACGAATGAATAATGTTGAATAAAGTCATTAGTGTTATATAGCAATACTTGAAACCATTTAACTATGTAGAAATAATAGCAATACTTGTGTGCAAATAAATCAGCTCCTACTCATTTAAAAATAAAATTACCTACTAAAATATCCCCTTAGGTAGAGTGTTCGATAATGATCCGGGGAAACCTAGATTCAATCCCAGGTCGCGTCATACCAAAGACTTTAAAAATGGTACTTGATACCTCCTTGCTTAACACTCAGCAGTATAAGGTACGTATTGAAGGTAACATGGAGCAATCCAGGGAAAGGAGTAGTGCCCTCCTCTACACCTTGGTGTAGTATCTATTGAAAAGGGAGCCTTCTGGTCACCCTCGACTATGGTCGCCAACTTTACTTACTTACATATCATGTATAACCATTTTACTCTGTGCAAACAAATTAACTCCAGCTCATTTAAAAATGTTATCTACAAACTATTTGTTTATAAATCATATATATTGTGTGTGTGTGTGTGTGAAGAAAATTTGTCATTAACCTACCAGGGTTGATATGCCATAAAACCCAACCTACCAACTCAAGGTCTTATCTAGCCAAGATGGCCACTTGAGGGAACAATTATGAAAACTTACATGCTTTTAAAGAATAAGCCAGTCCCCACCTCAAAGTTTTCATTAATTCTTCTGTAATGTTTGGTTTGGTTTATTTAACAGGATATCAACCCCGTTTAGTTTTGATAAGAACACGTGAAACCATATTACAGATAATAATAATTATCATTAAAGAGGAATAGTTACTTGAAACTATATAATCATTTGCAAATTAACATTAAATAGGAACATTTGAAATGATATAATTCAGTGCAAATTATTTGTATTAAGAGTTACTAGAAGCATTACTTGTTTGAAAATGATTATAATTAAAAAGAAATAGAAACCTTTATAATGACTTGAAGAAAAGACTTCAGCATTAAATCACCCAACAATGGTTGACATGCCATAAAATTAACCATTCAAACTTCACTCTTGAGATGCAAATGTCAAAGTTATCCAATCATTCTATTAAAATAAAGATTGTTAATGGTTTTTATATTAAGCCGTTTATTATTAGTACCTGACATGATCTCCAAGTATGAAATATCAGGCAGCCAGTCAAGCTGGGGCTGTAGAATATACCGACTGTATTTCTGCAGAGAGGTAAGACTCCACTAAGGAGTGTCCTGGATATGATGCTACACCATCTGATGGAGAATCTCCAGTAATGCTGGAGCTTCGGGGATTGCATTACCCTTCATTTTCATTGCTCCCAGGTCCATTCTGGTAGCACCTGATAGGATCCTATCAACTAGAACTGTTTGACATTTAAATGGAGTGCAAACAAATGACTTATGCTAAATTAAATTGTTTGAAATAGAACTGTTTAGTCATTTAACTGTGTGTAAACAAATGACTACTGTTTAATTGAATTGTTAGATAACACTGTTTGATCGTTTTAACTGTGTGTATCTAGAAAATCTGTTTACAAATCATATATTTGTATGTAAGAACGTGATTTTGGTATTAAATAACCAACAATGTTTAATGACATAAAACTAAACCAAACAAATGAATGAAATTTCAGGGTGCAAGAGTGTTAAACATGTGAGTCAGATCTTATTCAGTCCAGCCCCCATACATGCATAGAGGTTATAAAATTGTTTACCATCAAAAAGTGGCATGATTCTCTTTCCATTGTCATGTGTAGTTTTTTTTTTTCCAAAATCTTGGAGGAAGATCTTTCAAAGTAGTTTGACTAGAAGAGTGAAAAGAGCCTCTTTGGTTTGAATTCAGTTTGCCTTCTCCTAAACTGGTTACCATACCAAGGCTAAAGAGCCCAGTCTGCCTTTTTCCGTAGTTGGAAGGAGAGTAGTTTGATGCATATCTTTCTCAAGGGTACCAGCACTGTAAAATGCAGTCTTGTCCAAAATTTGAACTCTTATTGCTGTGTCCATTTCCTACTATGATAACCATTACTCTATGAACACCTATCTATCAATCTAATATATATATATATATATAAATTTTTGAATTAGCTATCTTTTATGGTAAAACTTGGCAACTTAATTTTCTATATTGTCTTCCTTTTCTTGGTATAATAATGTATGATGTGGCCTACACTATGAATAGAATTTTTTAAGGAATAATTATTCTTATCCAGTCCACAAAGCTTAATGAATTTGACACCTTTGAAGTATAAAACCATTCTCTGGCTGATATACTGGGCTTATGCCTTCAAGCATATTTTCTAGTCGGGTCAGCTTCCAATAGCTTTAGTTGAACCAGTCTTTAAAGTGTATAAAGTTTTGATGATGGCTAATCAGGATAATTTGCAAATTTTGAGATATGTATTAGTTCATAGATTAATGGGTTAGTTTAGAAATAAATAAATAAAATGAGTGATTTAAGTTTACAATGTCCACTAAGTACTCAGTAAATGCAACCTGTGCATTAAATTATCCTTGTCCAGCAATTTCTTTTGCACTAAATAGAAATGCTTAGCAACTGAACTGTCTCCAATTTACTAAAATAAATGCAAAAACATTTTCTACAGTCTTAACTCGTTTAACTTGTCCTGCATTAAATCTAACAAAGAAAGTTATTTGATTGCTACTTAATATCCCTTGAGGAATTTTGAAAAATTTCAAAAGCCCGAAATAGTTTCCTAGGAAAGCTGCTGGGTAGAGGGGATGTGACATTTTTTCATTATATAAACCACATGCCTGTCAGTATAAAACACACCCATCATTTTCCTAGAGATGTTTAGTTGTTGGGGTGCTATGTTGTATATTTGTCTTCATTGTATTTCTCCTGCTCTGTTGGTGAGGCTTAGAACATGCTGACTGTATTCCATGTTGAAGAATAAGACTCTATCACTCCCACCCCTCAAAAAACCGGATGTTGTGGGTATGACATCAAACTGTATCTGATGGTGTTGGTTCTCTTCTGGAGAGTATGGAGTACAAACAATGCCACAAAGACAAATAACTAGTTTGCTCTGTTCATTTAGAATATGCAGGCCACATCCTCTGTGGAGGGGTAATTTCCCTTGCACCAAAAAAAAGTGGGTGTTCAGAGCATAATGCTAAACTGGATGTAGTCCTGGTACTCTCTGAAGTGTGGGATCACTGCTTCATTGGCATTACTCGCAAATCCACTGTGACTGAGTGGTAGTACTTGTTAGGGTCCCATTTATGGGTCAAATAGGTCTCTTTAAAAATTATTTGTATTCTGTAGAAATACTTGAGGCTGTATGACTAGTTACTTGAAATTATAGTTTTGGTTTATGAAGGATTATTAGTTTCTTGAAATATTAGTATGTGCAAACTAATGATTATCATAAAAAAGAAATAGTTACTTGAAACAATATTAGTATTAGATGAGAATGCTTGAAACTATACAACTGTGTACAAATTATTTGTAAGTAAGTTGGCCGACTGTTGACGAGGGTGACCTGAAGGCTTGCTTTTCAATAGCTATTACACTGAGATGTTGGTGAGGGTTCTACTTCTTTCCCCCGGATTGCTCCACTTACCCTTGATCTGTACCTTATAATGCTAAATGTTAAGCAAGGTGGCATCAAGTACCATTTTTTGAGTCTTTGGTATGACTCAACCTGGATTGAACCTTGGTCTCCCAGACCATTGGTGAACACTCTACCCACTATACTAATGGGCTGGTTTGTATTAGATAGAAATTCTTGATATCTTGTAACTGTGGGCAACCCCCCCCCCAAAAAAAAACACTTTAAACAACTACACTAAAAATGTAAATATAAATATTCAATGAAAGAAATTCTAATATCTGGCATAAAATCATTTTAGACAAGTTTACATTAAGTTGAAGTCAACCAACCAGCCTTTCTCAGGATTAGGATTACTTTATGATGCCCATCTCCTCTTTGGGTGATAGGCAACAGATCATACTGACTTACATGGTATGAGCAGCAGGAAACAATTCCTGACCTGGCCTGGCCTGGCCTGTTCTTTAGTGCTTTAAAAATGACATCCATTTTCTTCAGTTTACACTTCATTTTGTGTAAATTTACAGATATTGAGGAAGGAAAGAATTATTCAATTTTCTTTCTAATGGCTTTTTGGTAACAACAGATTGCTTATTTTCTTGTTTAGAATAAGAATGTCTATGAAGAGAGAGGAGGAGATGTGGGTGTTACCAACTTCAACATGTAGGTCTGCCACCCCACAAACCTTGATGGTATAATGCAAAACTTCTTTTTTTTTTCGGTGGGGAGGTGCAGAATTGCTCACCGATGAAAATTTCAATTATTTCTTTGGCAATGTTCTAAAAGAAATTACGTAGAAATGTATTTATGCAAATCATAAGACAAGGTTGATTTTTAAGTCGAGTACAGCAGGTTTGAATTTAGTTTTCCTTCTGTTAGTTTTGTTCCCTTAACAAGGCTAAAGAATCCAGTCTACCCTACTATTTACCCATAGCTGGGGCGAGGGAGATGAATTCTGGTTGCTGATTCTGTTTCTTACATTAACAATAACTATTACATTCAGTGCATTTTCACTCATGCAGAAATGTGATACTTATATTTATTAGCCAGTCATTTCCTTCATTTAAAAAAAAAAAATTATTATATATAAATAAGTTAAAACCTTATTAAAATAATCTCAAAGAAATATGAGTCAAATTTAGTTGTTTTTCAATACAGAAGATTTGAAATAAAGTATAAACTCCTTGGTAGGACTGGAATTCTTTGGATGCTCTATTGCTTGAGCTACAAGAGTTTTGTGGTTAGCAGAAACTTAAATCGTTTCCGTTGGTGGAGCTTAGAATATACAGACTGCATCCTCGAGAGAGAGAGAGAGATAAGACCTTTGATTAAAGGGTGTTCTGTGTAACACAGTACTGCATCTGGTGGTGAGGTTAGAGTTCTGGAGCTCTAGGGAAGGTAAAGTCATCTCTTCATTGCTATTACTTTCTGGTCCACTCTTACCTTTAAGTTCCTGTTAGTTCTCATCAAATATCTGTTTGGAAACAATTAGTATTAGATAAGGATACTTTTGGTTTGAGTGAGAGTCATGGTAATCTCTTGATGGCTGTATTTTAACCTCATCAATAGATGCCACATGATATAGCGCTTCTGGCAAATACACCTGCCCAGGCCGAATCCCTGCTGCATAGTCTGAATCAAGCAGCAGGTGGCATTGATCTCGATGTGAACGCAGACAAAATGAGGAATATGTGCTTTAATCAAAGTGGCGACGTCTCCACGTTATATGGTGGTTCTCTGAAACTAATGGATAAGTTCACCCTCCTCGGAGGCAGCATCTCATCTACAGAAAATTACATCAATATGCAACTAGCGAAGGCATGGACAGCTATAAATAAGCTATTTGTCATATGGAAATCAGACCTATCTGATAAAATGCAATTTTTTTCCAAACTGCAGTTGTGTCCGTACTGCTATATGGATGCACCACTTGAATGCTGACCAAGCATATAAAGAAAAAGCTTGATGGCAATTGCACATGGATGCAAGAACCATATTAAACAAATCCTGGAAGCAACATCCCTCAAAACAATAGCTGTATGGTCATCTACCACCCATCTCGAAGACCATTCAAATTAGATGAACAAGACATGCAAGACACTGCTGAAGGAATAAGGACAAACTCATAAACAACGTTCTCCTATGGACCCCTTCACATCAAAGTGCAAGTGGAGGATGACCTGCTAGAAAATATCTACACCAGCTCTGTAGGGACACAGGATTTAGTCTGGAAGACCTTCTGGAAGCAATGGATTATAGACAGATGGTGAGAGAGAGGGAAATCTGTGCTAGCAGCATGACATGATGATGAAGGATACTTGTTTTTTTTTTTTTTTTTTCTGAAACTGTTACAGTTAAATTCCAAAATACCAGTAGGTCATCAGCCATGATTCTTATTTGTGTTCAGGGAAGGCAAAGGCTTAAAAAAATGACCAATAGCCAAATTGTAGCTAAAGACTTACTTTTTTAGACTTATCTTGTCAAATCACAGAATCTATTTTTTTTTTTTTTTTTTTTTTTTTAAATTCATATGTTATTTATGATATTTATTTAAAATCCCCTTAATATATTTATTGGTCCTGCAACCCATTTTCATGAAAGATTAATGAGAAATTCTTTTAATATGAGAGTAAACAAGAAAGGGGGAAGAGAATAAGTTGGAAAGTAGGGTAATTTATAAAGAATAGATACAAGAGTTAAATATTGGGTGTGGTGGTGAGGTAGTTAAATTAGGTGTTGACTTATATGTAAATAACAGATTTATGACCAGGTGGGGTGCTAAATAATGAAAATGCATAAAGTGCTTTGTTATTATGGCAGAATAGGTCTAAAATAAAGTTGGCGATCGTAGTCGAGAGAGACCATTATACTAATCGGGCCATTGGCCTAATGAGTAGAGTGTTCGCCAATGATCCGGGAGACTGGGGTTCAATCTCAGGTCGAGTCATACCAAAGACTCAAAAAATGGTACTTGATGCTGCCTTGCTTAACACTCAGCATTATAAAGTAAGGATCAAGGGTAAAGTGGAGCAATCCAGGGCAAAGAGCAGTGCCCTCCACTACACCTTGGTGTAGTAGCTATTTGAAAAGGGAGCCTTCAGGTCACCCTCGTCTATGGTTGCCAATTTTACTTTAGGTTCAAAATATTCAAATGAGAGTATCTTGGTTATTATATGAACTTTTCAGCTGTGTGTGTGTGTGTATATATATATATATATATATATATATATATATATATATATATAAAGATTTTGGTGAATCTGACCTGATGATAAAAATAGATAAATCAAACACAACGGGTTTAGTAATAATATTTGAAGAAGTTCTTCCTTGAATAAAGAACAAAATATTACTACTAAACTCGTAAGTGTTTGATTTATCCACTTTTCCACTTATTTTTATCATTTGTAAATGAATAGTTTGTATGTAATATTTTTAGACAAGCCAAAGCTCATTTGTTTGCTCACAATTAGATAGTTCCAAGTATTACTATTTATTGTTTGCACACAGTTAAGTAGTTTCAAGTATAGTAAATGATTAAACAGTTTGATTTGACCCATAGATGACACCCTAATGGTTATTACCACTCTGGCTCAGTAATTGCAATGAAGTGGTACTCCATATTTTCCATGACTAGAGCCTCACCATCAGATGATTTAGTGTCATATCAGGATATTCATTTGTTGGGGGTCTTACCTCTCAGTGGAGATGCAGTTGGCATATTCTACGGTTCCAGCCGACTGATCTGCTCTCTTTTTTGTTTGATTTATCCAATTATATGTCATCTAGAGCAATTTTCAAGAATGATTGCCAACAAGGACAGATAGTGAGGGAGAGAGCCAAGAGAATCTATGAAGTTAGCATGTTTTAATGATAATCATTTGTTGGCATTGATATATGGTATCAAATATTCCTATCTAATATAAATAATTTATTCCCAATCATATGGTTTTATATAAGTATTCCTATTAAAAATAGTTGTTAGCACCTAGTTAGATGGTTTCAATCCTTTGTAAATTTTAGCTTCTAGTAACTATTCTTAATACAAATTATTTGCACACAGTAAAATGGTTTCAAGTATTCCTATCTAATATTAATAATTCTATTTAATAGTAATTTGTTTGTACATGTATTTTGCATATTCCTATCCAATTTTAATGAAATATAATCAGATCTGTTTTACCCATAGATGGGACTCTAACTACCACTCCAAATCAGGGTGGAGCTGGGAGTCAGAGCAATAAAGAGGTATTCCAGACTCCCTCAGTTCTCCAGAAATGGAGCCTCACCATCAGATGCATTTTAGTGCCATACTCAAGACACTCCTTTTGATGAGTGAGAGGTGTCTTAATCTTCTGCAGAAGATTCAGTTTGTGTAATCTAATCCTTGCCGACAAGGCTGAGAATAGCAAAGAGTCCTTTTATTTTTCTACGAGCTACAAATTAAAATTATATCCTCTGAAACTTGAATTAATCTTGCGTTTTATAGGAAAGTAGTAAGAAATCTAGTGCCTAATACAAAAAAAGTCAATATCAAGAGTTTTCAATAAAAATCCAAGCAACCATTCAAGGATAGAATTATAAGCAGGAAATGATTGCATCATGTGCTAGCTTTGAGTATCCTTTCCTTTGTGCTGCACCAGCTAGGACATTTTTCAGAGATTAACACATTTTGCATATTACTTACAAACATGTTAAATACTAATTTAATGCAATTCATCCAGTCTAAACTTCCTGATGAGTTAACAATATTGAAATTGCATTATAAATCTTGTGAGACTAGGAGTGTACGTAATTGAAAGAGCTCTGACCCATCATCTTTGATTTCCAAAGTTCTTATCTCTCTCTCTCTCTCTCTCTCTATATATATATATATATATATATATATATATATATATATATATATACACACACACACACACACACACACACACAGGGAGGATTTGGCATTAAATAATCTGCAAGGATTGATATGCCCATAAAACCCAATAAACCTGAAAAAAAAAATGATTGCAATGGAATATTGGAAATATTATGATTATAATGAAGCATTTAGAATTGGATCAAATTTTGGCACTACAGAAATCAGACAGATTTGGTGAGCAATGTGAATGGGACAAGAGTTCAAAGCCCCATTTGGTTGCTTCTATCACTGCCATTTACGCTATGTGGACTGGTACATTATCCTGAAACAACATTATGCCAGCTTGAAACTCTTTGGAGTGTGGAATCCCACCTTCATTGTTATTCTGACTTAGAATTGTCTTAACCTGTTAGGATCCTATCAATGGGTCAAATTGATATTTCTAAAAATCATTCATAGATAAACATACTTGAAATCATACAACTGTATAAATATGTATTAGATCAAAATATTCAATATTGTATAACTGTACAAAGAAATGATTATAAACAAATAAAAGATAGCAAATAAAAAATTTAATGAAACATTGAAAATGATTATGATTGCAATAAAATATTTAGAAATCTATCAATTTGAAACCATATAACTGTGTGCAAACAAATGACTTATTAAATAAATGTATAATTAATTGAAACCATATAATTGTATATAAATCATATGTGTTAGAGATGAATACTTCATATCATATAACTATATAAACAAATGATTATAGTCAAATAAAAAAATGCAACAAAAAATAATGAAACATTGAAAATATAATTGCAATAAAATATTTAGAAATCTATCAAATTTTGGCACTGAACTATATCCGATGGTGAGGTTCCAGTTCTGGATATCTGGGGCATATGAAGACACCCCTTCATTGCCATTATCTCCAGGTCCTACCTGTTATGGTTCCATGTTTGGGTCAAAAAAATCTGTTTGAAAATTATCTGTATTAAATAGGAATACTTGCTACCATGTAACTGTAAAGTATTTGTATAAAGATGAGTTAATTGAAGCTATAATTGTTTACTAAGGATTATCATTAGTAATTTGAAACCATATAACTGTGAAAACAAATGACTATTATTAAATAGATATATAATTAATTGAAACCATATAATTGTATATAAATCATTTGTATTAGAGATGAATGCTATATATCATATAACTGTATATAAACAAATAATTATAGACAAATAAAGAACAACAAAAAATATAATGAAATATTGAAAATATAATTATGATTGCAATCAGATATTTAGAAATCTATCAAATTTTAGCATTAAATAAACAATGAGGAGTTTACATGCTGGAAATCCTCTAATTGTTATTTGCTTATATTCATTGCAAAGTTATATAAATATGTATATATGCTAACAAAATCAATGTTACCTTTTTAATTCATTATGTATTTTGATTTAAATGCATAGAGAATCATGATTCCTGGAAAGCAGGATGAGAGAACCACCACCATCTAATTTGAATAATCTGAATATCTACTGCTGCAATTTTTTTTACAAATATTGCAGCAATGCCTAATAATTTCTTGTAAAAATACATGTCAATGAAAACACATGATTTTAGACAAATAAAAAAAATGCAATGAAAAATAGAAAATATAGTTAGGATTGTAATCAAACATTTAGAAATCTATCAAATTTTGGCATTGAATAACCCATTAGGAGTTGATATGCCTTTAAACCAACCAAACCTTTTTCTATTTCATTACTTGTATTTTACACTGATAAACTTAAATTGATATCCTTATCTTGGTTGTTAATCACTCTGATTTAGCTTTTATATTCTGCACTCTTTTCAAGTACCTGCTGTAGTCACTAACCTTGGAGAACTTCAAAGCAAATTCTTTATTCAATTCATGGTGTAGATTGTTCTTATTCTATTCATGTTTTGGGGATATTTCTTATCAGTTGGATTTACTAGTTATTGTTGGTTTGTTTTATGGCATGTCAACTCTTGCTGGGTTATTTAATGCCTAAATTAGTCATTTTTGGAAGCAATTATATAGTTTCAAGAAACTAATGATAATCATCTGAAAACAATCTAGAAGTTCTAGAAGTAGATCTGGTCTTCTCTCATATTCGAGACACCCTTTTTTTTCCTTAGTGCAAAGGGATTTATCTCTGCAGGAGATTCAGTCCACATATTCTAGGTTGACAATGACCTGGTTATTTGTCCTTGTGACATAATTTGTCATTTCCGCCGAACCAGAGTATAATGTACTACCTGACCCAGGTAACTAGATGCAAATTAACTAATGCTTTTATCCAATCTGGTGGAGGTAGCTTGGAACCTTTAAACTTTTCTCATGTCTCTCTCCCCAACTGTCACTGAATTTTTTTATCTATGTTTTGTGCTTTGCTGTAACATATATTTACTTTTAAGGTATATAAGTTAAAAATATGAACTTAATTGAAATTTAAAAACATCTTTTAATCAAATTTATCATAGAAACAAGCAATATTTTGGTATTTGTCCAGAATATCCTTCTGAAAAAATGTCTTCAGTAATATACAAATCATGTAGCAATATAATACATACATTTACCATCCGGACAAGAATAAGTTTTAGTCATTTGGTTAATTTTCTCTTATTGAACAGTAAAGTCCCAAATTTACAACTAGCTTCAAAAGAATTATGTAGAAATGCAGTGAGTGTGTGTGCGTATATATATATATATATATATATATATATATATATATAATATATATATATATATATATATATATATATATATATAATATATATATAATATATATATATATATATATAACCAAATATGTTTCAGCAGGAGGATATTAAGGACAAGCAATATATATATATATATATATATATATATAAAATCTTTTTTGGTATTCAAGTCTTGGAAATATTGTTGTGATATGAAACCTTGGTTTTGAACTTAATTTTAAGTGTGTGGAATTGACAGTGATTCCTAATTGGAAAAAAGTGAAAGTGCAGAGAAATAAAAATGAGTAGTAAAATCCAATAAGGGTTTTCAGACTATTGTCTTCATCTTTGTTATTTCCACAACATTTTGGCATATGTCCTCTGGCCTTCTTCAGGTGTTTGTCGAACTCAGGAACCTACATGGAACTTCGAACTATGTCCTCTATTGAATCCACGGGGGTCGCCTGTTCTGATTTCATTAACCATAACTGGGTAAAAGTGGATTCAATAAAGGATGTAGTTCGAAGTTCCTTGTGGGTTTCCAAGTTCGACAAACACCTGAAGAAGGCTGGAGGATATTTCTTTATTGCTTTTTTCCCATTGGAGAATTGTGAATGGTTTTTACATTACTGTTTTTATATTTATCATTGTCACCATTCCTAACTCCAGGGTCATCATTTAATCAAGACCTTGCTGGTGACTTAACAGTATCAGTTGTATGAAAAAAAACTGTATTTATTATTGTTAGTATATCTGATATGGCTGCCCTCTTAGCAGGGTTTAGAATATGCTGACTGTATGCTCCCAGCTGGTGGGGTAAGTATCCTCCTCCCAAAAAAGGTGGGTGTCCTGGGTGTGACATTAAACTACATCTGGTTGTGAGGCTCTAGTTTTGGAGCTCTGAGAAGTGTCGACTATTCCTTTACTGCTATTACTCCCAGATTTACTTTGACCTGCAGTGGCAGTACTTGTTAGGGTCTCATCTCATAGTCAAATAAATCTGTTTAAAAAATTATTAGCATTGGATAAGAATACATGAAGCCATATAACTGCAAATTATTTGTATTAGATAGGGATACTTGATATCAAATAACTGTATGCAAAAAAGGAAAAAAAAAAAATCCTTAAGAAATAACTACACAAAAGAATGTCATTAGAAACATGCAATGAATGTAATTCTCTAATAGGTGTAAAATAATCCCAATGGGTTGATATTCTGTTAAAATCAATCAACCAACTCAAATATTGTACCTCGTGTGTATAGTAAAATAGTGCTCAGTAAATTTTTTTTTTTTTAGCAACCCTACTGTGTATATGGACTGATGATCTGAATAATTTCAGAGATAAGCAACTGAACTAGAGATGTAAGAAATGCAAGTAAAAAAAAAAATGAAATTAATAAGTTGTCATTGCTCTATCTAATAAATAAATCATAAATATATAGACTGTTAGTGAATATCACTGGGTTGCCAATAGTGATTAGGAAATACAAATGATCAGTGTGGTGGTTATTTATGTTTGCTTAAAATGGTTATTGATAATGGCCACAAGTCATCAATTTTGTGGTGATGTCAGTGTGACCCTTATTCTTTTTCTCGCTTTATAACTCTGATATTTCAGAAATATCTTTGTCGTAGTATGACACTAAACTGCATTTGATGGTGAGCATCTAGTCCTGGAGATCTGGGGCTGCAGAATACACTGCATTTCTGTAAAGGATTAAGACTCCACCAACGAGTGTCTTTGGTATGACACTAAACAATCTGATGGTGAGGCTTCGGTAATGCTGGAGCTTTGGGAATTCAGAGTACCTCTTTATTACCTTCCCTGTCAGGCTCACTTTGGCTCAGAGTGGTAGCACCTGATAGGGTCCTATCTATGGGTCAAACAGGACTAAACTGTGTACTTATTCTAAATTAATTTGCTTGAAATAGAACTGTTTGATCATTTAACTGTTTGTAAACAAATGACTGATGTTTAATTGATTTGTTAGTGTTAAATAGCAATACTTGAAAAGATTTAACTGTGTGCAAACAAATGATTTTAAGTAGAATTATTCGTATCAGGTAGAAATAAGTGAAACCATTTAACTGTGCGCAAAAAAAATGAGCTCAGGCTTGTTTAAAAATGTTATCTACAAAATGTATTTAGAAATCTTATATAGTCATCCACAGACAGACTGTTTTGTTCTATCAGAACTCTTCAGTGTGGCTAGACACGCAGGACGCTCGAAGCCAGGATCGAAACCCGTCTAACTTTACATTAGACTAAGTTTCAGACCTTTCGGCCACCAAGCGGACCACGTTGGCTAAGGGAATTTTAAGGTATTTATTTTAGCAGCAGCAGCTTTTGTTTACATTTTTTTAATACCCTATCGGCTACCAGAGTGCTCAATTCTTTCGAAGAGTTTTGCATTACGCTAGCGGCGGCCGACAATTCCTTCGCCAGAGAGCTCAACCCCCATGGGGGAGCATATATTGTCATCCACAGACTGTTTCATTCTATCAGAACTCTTCAGTGGATTTGGCATCTCCACCTTCGTGGGTTATTTAATGCCAAAGCCATTTTTGGTGAACAAATGCGTAATAGTGCAATGAATTCAAACTCACTTGCACAATGTTACAGTTCAGCTTGCTGGGGCTGTAGAATACGCTATGTCTCTGCAGAGGGGTAACCCCCCCCAACAAGTGTCTTGGATATGACACTCAACAATCTGTTGGTGTGATTCCAGTAATACTGGAGTTTTGGAGAATGCGGAGTACTCCCTCATTGCCATTGTTTCCAGGTTCACTCTGGCCCAGAGTGGTAGCACCTGATATGGTCCTATCTATGGGTCAAATAGAACTAAACTATATACTTATGCTAAATTGAATTGTTTGAAATAGAACTTTTTTTGACATTTTACTGTGTGTAAACAAAGAACTGTACTTATACTAAACTGAATTGTTTGAAACTTATTAAAATGACCTATTTCAGCGTTAAATGACCCGAAAAAGGGTTGTTATGCTGTAAAACAAAACAACTGACCATCCAAATCCAGCCTATTAGCCACTACACCACAGTGACTGGTCCTTCTTGAATTATATTAAAAATTACTTTATTCTCTAATTTATAACATTTCTCTTTCACTAATAAAGATTTTGCTCATCATTTATTTGCCCTGTCAGAGGGCCTTCAAATATGCTGACTGTATCCCCCCACAGTGGGTGCAAGCTCCTCTGCAAAGTTGTCCTGGATATGAAACTTAACTGCATCCAATGGTGAGGGTCTATTTCTCAAACTCTTGGAAATATCGAGTTACCACTTTGTTGCCATTACTGTCAGGTTCACTGACTTAGAGTACTAGTACCTGTTTATATCCCATCTAGGAGTCAAATAGATCTGTTTGAAAATTATTTGTATCAAAGAGGAATACTTGATATATAACAACGTGCAAAAGAAAAAAAAATCTTATGGAATTTTGCTAAAAATGTACTATGTGATCTAACATCTAGGCATAAAATTACCCAGACAGGTTGACAGTGTTAAAATCAAATCATTTTGCGTTCTAAACAAATGAAGTAAAAAAAATGCATAGTCTATTGTGCGTCACCATGAATGTTTTCAGGTGTATTGGATATGATACTAAACTCTGTCTGGTAGTGAGGCTCCAGTTCTGGGACCCTGGAGAGTGTGGAGTACCTGATCATTGCCATTACTCTCAGGTCCACTCTGACCCAAAGTCTTAGGATCCTATCTGTGTGTCAAGTAGATCAGTTTAAAAATTATTTGTATTGAATAAGAATATTTGAAATCATGTAACTTTGCGTAAGCAAATGATTATTATTAAACAATAGTAACTTGAAATTATATAATAGTGCATGAATTATTTGTATCAAATTTCAGTATTGAATAACTTCTGAGGAGTTGATAATGCCCTTAAACAGATAAACCAAATCAAACTCTGAGGAGTAGGAAGTACTCCTTCATTGCCATTTCTCCTAGATTCATTCTGACCCCAGAGTGGTAGTATCTGTTTGAAAATTGTCTTAAATAAGAATGCTTGAAATTGTATAATTGTGTGCAAACAAATGATTATTATCATTAATATTATTATCATACTTTAAACCATATAATTGTGTATAAATTATTAATATTGAATAAGAATACTTGAAACCATATAATTGTGCAGACAAATGATTATAAAATGGTTGTTACTTGAATAACTGTGCACAAGTTATTTGTATGAAATATCAGCATTGAATAACTTTTAAGGAGTTGATGTTGATCATGTAAACCAAAACAAACAATTGATTTTGATTCAGTTATTCCAGTACAAGAATTTCTTGTTTCATCTGCTCCCCAGCACAAACACAACTCCTTTAACAAAAAAAAAAAAAAAAAAAAAAAAAACAAGTCAAAATAGATGTTTAATTAAAATATATGATTATTATTTTTCAAGTGCAGCATATCTATTAGCGATGCTCTTTTAGTTCTGTCTTGCTTCTGCAGCTGACTTCACTAATTCGAAAAGAATTTGATGAATTTTCCAAAGTTTGGAGCAGTGGGAGGTGGGGGTGGCAAATGAGTCTTAATCTCGCATTTCTTCATTGCATTCTTCCCACCCTCCTCATTTCTTTTTTTTTTTTTTTTTTTTTTTTTCTTCCATGCATGAATTCTATTTTATTTCCTCGCTCTCCTATCTCCAGTGAGCAGCCCCTACTTAAAAAAAGAAAGAAAAGCCAATATTACTATTAACAACAATAGTAAAAAAAAACAAAACAAAAAACAAGTGAATTTCCTGCCTGTCAGTATCATTTTTCTCTCTAGGGTGAGGCCTAACCACTTTATGTTAGAATTGGTTCACAGGCTATGCATTTTTATTGGTGGGGAAAAATCAATTAAAGTTTTCTAAATATAAAAGTGGTAGAGATGTTATGGTTTTATTAAATGATTAGCATGGTTTTTATTAAAAATGCCAGGATTATTTACATATGTGGATCCATACTATAACTTGACTATGGTTTCAAGATGGAGATATCAGTTGAGCTGTGACTGCATGAGCTTTGGCCAACTGGAATCTTTTCAAATAAACAGTAGAAAGACTGCATGGGAAGAAGAGAGAATGGAAGAGAAAATGAAAAGAGAAAGAATACTTGACACAAAAAAGATGAGACTGAAGTATAAGATATTATGGTGAGTGGCTGGTTAATAGTGTAGTCTATCTAGTTTTTGCTTGGTGTACTGTCATAATGGAATTTCTCATTATTCTATTGTATGATTATGTTACAGGACTCGTGTATATATGTATTTACCAATCCTCTCCTCCATTGACAGGATGTAATACAAGGTCAATTTTCTTCAGCATAAAACTGATTTGAATTCAGTTTTCCTTCTAGACTGGTTGGCCAACCAAGGCTAAAGAACCCATTCTGCTCTATTTACCTCTATCTGGAAAGAGAAAAGATGAATTCATGCTTTTTACAAGGTCATTAGTATGAAGAGAAATGTAAACAACCTTATTCAGGATTTGAACTCAGGACACTGATTCCACCTCTGATGATGATAACCATTGTGCTCAACCCACCTCCACATGTTTCCTTTAAAAATATTCCGTCAATTATAACAAGGGATGTTTTTTTTGTTATTATTGGAGAAGGGGAAGCATTTGAAATTTTTCCTGACAGCATCTATGTTATATCATCAGGTGATCTAGTAAAGATGATGGTCAGATTTATAAGAGTGAGTTGTTCTTTGTTTTTTCTGCTTATATAACATCTGTGCTGGTCATATAGTTGAGGGAGAGACAGCTTGTGTGACAGAGAGGGCTTGTAGCAAGTTAACTGAAGTGATCTCACTCTTGTTGACTGCCCTCTTCCCTTTTTGTTTGCCTTCTTTTTATACATTTTGTATTACCCACTCATTTTCACTATCTGCCCACATGTCTTTCTGAATTGTCATCTTAAAGTTCAAATGCCTTACCCAAACACCTACTCTTTACTGTTATTTATATTTCATTTCTTATTCCATGGCCTTGAATACAAGAGCGGTCAGCATCCTCTGTCTTTTTTTTCTCAATGCAGCCAATATATAATAATTAGATTAAAACTGCTCAAAGCTTTTTTAAAACTATATTTGGATTTCATTTAACCATTATTAATCTTTCCCAAGAACATGTTCTAGTGGTGTGTGAAATCCAGAAATTTTATCAAATAATGTGAATTTCAACATGCTTATTACAATATGTGCAAGCAACTTAAACTATAGTTAGGTTAAAAAAATCATTAAGCATGTGTGTGTGTGGGAGATATATATATATTATATATATATATATAAGTGAAAGAAAAAAATTCAATTTAGTGGTTTCATTATAAATTTATTTCAGGTCTGTGGGACCCTCTTTTGATAGAGATAGGAATACTGTTGTGTATTGAATATAATTTACATTGCTTCCAGTGAGAATAGCCTTTAAAAGGCTTATTTAATCCTTTTAATTTTTTTTTAATTAAAAAAAAAAATTTTAATGTTGGAAATATCATTATATACATTTTTATTGCAAAAATCATTTAAATCTTGCAAAATGTTTTGAGGCTATTCAAAATTGTTTGCAAATCAATCAGTACTCTAATCTTGAACAAAGGTCTGTCATCAAATTTTTGCTGGTTCAGTAGTTGCAAACAATGTGAAATTTACAGAAGAAAATGTTATGTGTTCAGAGAAGCATGTGTTAGTCAAAACACTGGTTACAAATAGGCTAAACATGGATTTGCCATGATGAGCCTGATTCAAAGACATTTCATGCTGTAGAAACACTGACTCTCCACAGAAAAAAAGTTCCAGGTGCTGACAGTCATTCAAGAAAATGAAGACTCATCACTATTGATTTCCTTGGAAAGGGTTCTGTAAACAGTGCTTCTTTTTGTTAGCTCTTTAGGTAATATTTCAACATATTTATTGGATAACCCTCTTGTGTATGTATATATATATATATATATATATACACACACGCACACATTGTGGTACCTATGTTTCACTGCAACATTTTTTTCAAAATTAGGGTTTCAATTTGTAATCATGGCAAAAACAAAATTGGTTCCAATTTCAGTTTCAGATATTTTAGTATGTAAACACCCCACCACACATACACACACAATAGAACTTGAGTTATGCTCAATAAAAATCTTATATTTGTCTGTGTTTTTTTTTATTTTTGTTTTTTTTTTTTGGAGGGGAGGATTTTTTTCCAAAGCTATGGAAAACTTAGACATCAACATACATTGCAAATTGCTCCCACTTCATTAACACTTTTTGTCTGTTTTATAAAATTTATATGCAAAGTATTGCTTATATATATGTGTGTGTGTGTGTGTGTGTGAAAATAAGGCAATAGAATTACAAGTGAATAACACAGGACAATTATTTATTAAAACCTGCTTTTTAAAGTCATTATGCAAATTAGATATCCCATGACTAATAAACGCTATTTGTTAGTACATATATAAATTGCATGTTGATCATTAATATTAACAACTTCACTGGTTATAGCTTTTCTTTGATGTTAGCACACATGAATTCATGGTTAATCATACAGATATATTACATTGTATTTTATATCATAAGTATACTCATTTACTGATAGCAGTTATGTTTAACTATTTTTCTTTTGCTTTAAACTTTTTTTATGGATATTATTTTTGATATTTATGACTTGGAAGTTTGCTCATAAAAGGTATCTTTTAAATGAAATTTTCTTATTTAATTTTGAATATATAATACCAGAAAGAGTGTTTAAAGCCAGGAATGTATGGCTTGGCAGGTCTGCTTTTATTTCTCTACAAATTTGAAATCTTTGATTCTTAGATATGCTTCATTGTCTTATTTTCCAATTTTTCTTAGCATAAAGTGTTGCATTTTCCAACAAAAAATTACTTTTTAAACATTTAGATTACCATAAAATGTTATCTGGTGTTAAAACAATAGAAAGTGTTTTTTTTTTTTTTTCTTCATCCCTTTTCTTTTTTTTTTTCTTTGTCTCTATCTTAAAAATTTTCTGTTGTATTCTTTACAAATAGTATCTCTGTTTGACCATGTCGTATTTGGAAGACAAAACTTCTATAAAAATCTAGTATGGAAAATACGAATTAGTAAAGTGAACATTGTATGGAATTCAACTATATTTGCGTACAATGGTGAAATGGCTTAGATTTTTATTATTAGTTTTTGATGACCCAAAATATCAGATAGTAAATCAGCACTCAACCCAAAATTTCAGATTTAAATGTTTATAGCAGTCAGACTGAAATATTGAACTTATTTGTTCAAAGAATTCATTTTTGTTTCAATTGGGGAAGAGAGGAAAGAAAAAAAAATTACTGATATTTGTTACTAAGTCAAATTTGTAGAGCATTCAGAGATGATTGAACCTTGTCAATAGTTTGTGTGAGATGTGCATACTAATATCTGCATTGTCATATTTAACAGCAGTAGTTAAAGTCGTGGTATTCTTAATACTTTTAACAAACATCTCTGCTAGTGATCATATAATTACTATGATTATCTCTTTTATTAAGTGTGAAATTAGTTTGTCTAGTAGTTTAATTGTTATACAGTAAGTAAATGAAAGTGTAGAGATTAGAGGTGAAGGCTTGGGTATTAGCTGAGTTTGTATTTTATGTGTGGGGGGTAAAAAATGGTGGTGGGGGTACAAATAGGTTTGCTTTTTATTTTTTATAGTTTAAGAATAACATTTTACAATATTTACTTTTTTGTTTTTATTTACTAAGCTTTGCTTAGTCTGGTTCACAGACTTTAGGTTGTGTGGTCAGGTATAATGTTTAGCTGTTTCCAGTTGTGAGGCTTGAGCTCTGGGTAGTGTGCAGCTACCCTCTTTTGCCATTATTCCCAGATCCACTTTGACCTGGAGTGGTAGTACCTGTTAAGGTCTCATCTATAGATCAAATAGATCTGTTTACAAATAATTTCTATTTCATGGAATACTTAATTCTATACAACTGCAAATTATTTGTATTAATAATAGTTATTTAAATCTATGATTCTTGATGAAGGATTATTATTAATTATTTGAAAACATATTAGCTGTGTTCAAACAAATGATTATTACTAAATAGAAATATTTAGTATATCAACCATTGTAGGTTGGCCCAGTCAGTTGGGACTATAGAATACACTGACTACATCTCTGCAGAGGGTTAAGACTCCACCAATGAGTGCCCTGGATATGACACTAAACAATCTGATGGTGAGGCTCCAGTAATGCTGGAGCTTTAGGGAATGCAGAGTACCCCTTTATTGCTATCACTCCCAGGTTCACCTTGGCCCGGTGTGGTAGCACCTGATAGGGTCTTATCTATGAGTCAAATAGAACTCAACTGTGTACTTATGCTAAATTGAATTGTTTGAAATGGAACTGTTTTTATATTTAGCTGTGTGTTAACAAAAACTGTATTTATGCTAAACTGAATTGTTTAAGATGAAACAGTTTATATGTATAAAAATGTATTTGGCATTGAATAACCTACAATGGTTGATATACCATAAAACCATCTCAAACCAAGCCATTGTAGGTTATTTAATGCCAAATTCTGTTTACACATATCCATTAAATATATATATGATTTATAAATGCATTTTGTAGATAATATTCTTAAATGAGCCTGAGCTCTTAATTGCGTACAGTTAAATGGCCTTAATTATTGCTATATAATCACAATTTAACCTCAGTCATTTGTTTGCACACAGTTTGTTCTATTTGGTCTATAGATAAGATCCTCACAGGTGCTACCACCTCAGGTCAGATTGGACCATGGAGTGGTGGCAATGAAGGGGTACTCCACATTCCCCAAAGCTCCAGCATTACTGGAACCTCACTATCAGCTTGTTTAATGTCATATCCAGGATACTCATTGGTGGTGGTGGGGTCTTACCTCTCTACAGAGATGCAGTTGGTATATTCTACAGCGCTAACTGACTGGGCTGTATAAATGATTAGTATTAGATAGGAATACTTGAAAGCATAATTGTATGTAAACAAATTTTTATTGCACTTAAATACAAAAGTATGATTAAAAAAAAAAAAAAAAACCCTTGTAAGTGGTTGATAGGCCCTTAAACTAAACCTGGAGTGGTAGTACCTGCTAGGGTTCCATCTATGTCTCTTAAAGTATTGGTATTGCAACTAAGAATGAAGTGGACCTATTTAAAATGAATGCAATGATTTTTGTACTGTGTATAATTTGGGACCATATTTGTAAAACTGACTTTACTTAAAATAGCCCAACAAGAATTGACATACCATAAAACTAACCAACAATATTTACTGTTACTAAGTGGTCACTCATGTATCTCCCTTTCTTATTGACTTTCGTGTAATGGTTAGCAAGACAGATTAGCAGACCATTATTTGTGAGCCCAATTCTCATTGGGTACTCTCATACTTTTGGCCTTGTGCCGTAATTAACCTTTGACCTGAACTTGTATTAACCACTATTTAAATTTTCCTGGGTGAATATGCAAATTTTTTAGTAATGACAATTTTTTTTTTTCCTTAGTGGGAATTTTGTTTTAGGCCTTTTTGGTTTTATTTTTGCAGGTAGGGGAGGGGGGAGCTAAACAATGTATTCAGAATAGCCTCAGAGAATACGCTGTATTCACTGCTATTTGTTGTGTAAGGAAGTACATTCCACTGGATTATCCCTGGTAAGAAAGCTTGATTTAGTAAGGTGCAAAATGACCCATTGTTCAGGGAGAGGAGCACTTCTTAACCTTCTGCCTTCTCCTTTCCCATCAAACTGCCTTGCATACAGTATGATATACAAGAGATACCAAGACAATTTTGTGAAACATCCCCATTAGCTGAAAAGTTCATAGGCTGACTAAGATTCTCTCATAAAATGTGACCAAATGAGGTTTATTTTTCAATATAGTTCATGCACTTCTTCCATCAGTGTTGCAGTGCTTAAATCCTGTTGATAAAAAACAGTCCTCAACAACAGAATTGGCATCATGAATTTCGGCCCATGCTCATGGTTTAGTTTGACTCTAGGTTATGAGTATAAGGCACTTGGTGTGGATTGAACCCACTACTCAATATTTTAACTTCCAAGATATTTACACCACAATGTGGGGTTTTTTTTGTTGACTGTAAAATATTGAACACAATTGTTGAAAAATGTAAAGACAAAACGGGTCTTTTGCTTAAGACTGCTAGGGAGTTGTATCTCTCTCTCTCATATATATATATATATATATATATATATATATATATATCTTTACCAACCCTTACATATTAGCAGGATGTGATACAAAGCCTATTTTTTAAGCAGTTTTGCAAGTTTGAATTCAGTTTTCCTTCTCCTAGACTAGTTTCCATACCAAAGTTAAAGAGCCTAGTCTGTCCTACTATTTACCCATAACTTGGGAGAGAATTGTTGGATTCATCCTTTTCCTAAGGGTATTAGTGCTATGTGAAATTTAAACCGCCTTGTCCAGAATTTGAACTCAGATTGCTGTAACCATTTCCTGTGACAGTAACCATTACACCACGAATGCCTGAGGGTATCTGAAAATAGATGCAACTCATTATTATGAGTTGCATCTATTACTATGATTTATGACTGAGACCAATGCAATGGCAGTCATGAGGAACTCGTCTAAAAAATGCACTCTTTAAGCTAGACATCAAATCAATGTTTTTTTTAGTTATTATATCAGCTTCTAGGACATGCAATCTTTTTTTGAGTTTCTTGTCTCGGTAATAAATCATTATCACATTAATGGGTTGCATCTATTTTGAGACAGTTTTGAATGATTTTGTCTCCGAATAAGTAGTGACACAAAATATTTTTTCCTCTTGTCTAAGGCAATGTGATCTAGGATTAATAGTTGTTATAGTATACAATTTTCAAATCTGAAACAAAAAAAAGAACATTATTATTAGTAGAGTTATTAGCAGTCACATGGGTCCCATGTATATTGAAGTACCCTATATGTTACACAATAGTTTGGCAAAATCTATTGTCTTGTAGTGTTGAATTAAGACAGGTGGAAATGAGTCATTTATTTGAGTGAGGTCACTTGAATCTATGGCTATGATTGGATTAAGGATTTATTTGATTGTGGGCGGGGGGGGGGGACACTGGAAAAATATGTTAGTCACTTGGTTTCAAGGTGCTGAGATGCATACGTGCAAATAATGGTGTGCATTTTTTCCACTCATGTTCAAAAACCACTCCCTGATGTACATGAATAAAATGTAAGACTGACATCATAGAAGAAACAAAGTAAGATGTGCACACAAGTGTTTTAGTTTAATTGTTCTTTCCAACCTGTGATGTGAAAGAAAGGAGTTGGGCATCAAACACAATGTTGAAGTCCAAATGATCATGACTATTGATCATTACTATCATAAGAAGATAGCAGATGACTAACTAATATGTATTTACTCAATTCCTCTGTCATGAGCCAGATGCTACATAATTTTTCAGCACTCTGGCGGTGTAATGGCTAGCAAGCTCGACTAGCAAACCTACATGAGTGAGTTCGAGTCTCATTGGGTGCCCCTTTCATATGGCCTGGTGCTACATCAAAGCAAAAGGCTTTGTAAATTACCACTCTGGATAATTACAAAGTTTCTCAGTGAAAGTCCCAAATAGCTAAAGTGCTGGACTGTAGCCTTGAAGTGGGTTTGAACTTTGCTTGCATTATCATATTCACTTTCGGATTAATACCTGTGGGGAAATTTATGAACCTCCTTGTCTACCAGCTATGGGTTAAGTTGTATCACTGCTGTTCTTCTACAAAGATGGCTTTAGCATTAAATAACCCAAGAAGGTTGATATGCCATTAAGCAAAGAAATCAAAGCCGGTTTCTTATTCAGGTGGGTGACACAACTCAAACTCTGTCTGACTCCATGGGATCTTATATCTATTGCTGATTCAGTACTAATTAGCCTTGCAGGTATTTCACTCTTGTCCTGAACAGAGCTCACAGATACAATAGTCTTAACTTTAGTATTCATTCATCTTCCCACAAAGGAAAATTTGACATTGAGTTAGTTTAATATGGGTTGGAGGAAAGTCTCTCTGATCTCTATTTACCCAACTCTACCACCATGGGGAGAATACAACCTAATGTCAATTCTGGAGGAACTCCCTGTGGCATGGTGGCTAATGTGCTGGACTGCAACATTGAGGTTTGATGTGTCATCAAAACAAAGAAGAAAGATCAATCCTTAAATGAAGTACAACTGGTTTGATTTCAGTTTTTTTCTTCCTCCTTGACTGGTTGCCTTAAAAAAATAAAAATTCCTGTCTGCTCTACTATTTACTTATAGCTGGGAGAACAGATGAATTCATGTCTCTCCCAAAGGCATTAGCATGAAGGAAAATGCAAACAGCTTTATCCAGGGTTTATGCTCTGATCACCAATTCCATTTCTTGTTACTAAAACTGTTACACTAAGCACATATCCTGCAAGCCCCTTACAAGAAAGAAAACTAGATTTCAGTAAAACTAGATGAGAAACCAACTCTGCATAATCCATACTAAACTCACTGTCTACTGAAAAAAGAACCTTCACCAAAACGCTCATATGGAAAGCCACACACGGTATATTAGCGGGGTGTAAAAATCTTATCCATAATGGTAGAACTTTCTATGACATAAAAACACGAAAGATCTATTCAAAACGATAGATCCCATCAGCATAATCCATTTCTTAATAAAATCAACCTCCACTCAAGAATACAGTACCATAAACCTCCCTTGCAAAAAGATACCCATATTCACCCTTAAACCTTCAGACACTCAATAGAAGCATTGACTTGAACAAATAACAACCATACCCTACCAACTACTCCCAATCAGCTAAGAAAAAAACATCTTCGGTATAAAATAACCAACTTCCTGCTAGACAAGTGTTTGTGTGTGTGTGTGTGTGTGTTCGAGAGTGAGAGTTTTGTTTTGCATAAAGTCATATGAGGGAGAAAAAAATGTATTAGTTCAATTTTCCTAATGGGGAGGGCCTGCCTTTCTTAAATCAATTTATTTTTATGAATAATTCACTAGATATAACAATAGAAAGTGTTTTGCAAATCCAACAAAAGAAAAATAAATATTTAAAAAGTAAGCTTTCAAAACACATTAAATTCTCATATTTTCTTTTACTGTTTTATAACACTGTCACAAGCCTCTTTGGGTTAACTGTTTGTTAAAGGCAAATCATTCTAGTTTCTGTTCACTTTTCAAGTTCTATATTCTTCAATATGATTGGTCAGCAGCCGCATGGCTGATTACTTTGTGGCGGCTGATGGATTTTTCCCTCAGGGTTGATTTATGGCACCGATTGTTTGACCAAGTTCAGTTGATCCAAACATGTTTGTGTATGTTCTTATACTTGTTGGTTGCTTGGCCTAGTACTTCATACTAACAAAATTAGTTTGAATTATGAAGTCTTATGGTGTTATATATATATATATAAAAGATGTGTGTGTGTGTGGCTTTGTGAATGAAGATCAAGATATAAGTGGTCCACACCGATTGCTGGCACATTCATGAGTGATAAGGCTGATGCAGAACAGGCAAACATGATCACGGTGGCTGCGAAAGATCTGGTCAGAGCTTGATGGCATAGTGTTGTTCTTTTACACTCTTTTGTATGTGTGTTATTTATATATATATATATATATATATATATATATATATATATATATATATATATATATATATACTCATAATAGTTCTTTACTAAACTTAGCTTATGAGGGTTGCTCAGAAAGTGGTAAGCCTCACCTCGGTTTTTGGTTCATCATTCGCCTCTTACCTTTTGAATGAGCTTCACCTGCAGACAAATTAAAACACAAATCTGAATTAGTTTTTTCTAATTTTTTAAGAAATGATAGCGTGTTGCCAAAGCGTGTTGCCAAAACTGAAATGTTCAGCTATGTCTCTCTCTAAAACAGGCTTAGAACTTTTTGAACAACTCTGATAGTTGTGGTACAAGACTGGAAATATAAAGCACCCAGTGAGAATCAAACTGACTTACAATGGTCTGCTAATCCAGTTGACTAGCTGTTTTACCATGAGATTGGTTGGTTTTACAACATATCAACCCTTGTTTGTTGAAATGCATGGCTTGTCCAGGATTTAAACTTAGGTTGTTATGTTCATTTCCGAAGACAATAACTTATACTATATGTCTCCACTGCAATATGTATTACAGGTGTTGGACTATTTCAATTTTCTTTATAGTACAATAGACATCCTATGCCAAGTTTGAAATCCCTCTGGATGAGGGTTTTTTTTTTTTTTTTTTTTTTTTTTTGTTGCTATATTCTGTTTGAAGATGAGAACATGACTGAAAAGGAACAGATACTGTACTTTGATCACTATTTAAAGGTCAGGGAACTACACCCTGATCCTAAGCAAGTACTGGGGTGTGATACTTTGGTTCTAGGCAGAAGGGATAGATTGGCTGATCCATTTGATTGGTTTGGTTTTTATGTTTAATGGCATATCATTCTTCATGGATTATTTAATGCCAAAGCTATCCTTATCAAAGAATAGTGGTATCATTTAACCCATAGCTGGGGGTGTAGGGGGTTCATACTTTCCCCAAGGGTATTTGTCTGCAAGTGAATGTAATAGCATGGCTGGAGTTTGAAATCACTATAAATTCAACACTTTCTCCACCTTGAGGACTCCCCATTTGAATCTTAGAAGATTAACTCATTCTTTTTCTCTTTACCATCATCATTATCATAATAATAGTACCTGCAGCAACAGCAAGAGGCCACAGACCAGGGACCTCACTCATTTCTATCAGTAAGTGTGGAAAGGAGTTTGAAACTGGGGCTTCCCCATGAGAAGATTTTAATAAAGGGCAAGGGTAAGCTTTCCTCTCTCATGAAAATAGACACCTCTTTCCTATACCATTGTTGGTGCTCAAAGAGACATTTACTATTTTAAATAGGAAAAAAAAGCATAATCTGTCCCTAGCCTCAACCCCCACCAAAAAAACAAAAACCTATTAATATTGTGTGAAGGTTGTTCAACTAGATATAATAATTTCTAATAGTCTAACAGGGAAGTGATTTTTTTTTTCATTTTACGAATGTTGAGGTGTCTCCAGTTATTGTGCTTTTTATAATAAATAAATAAATAAAAGCCATAAAAATAGTCTTATTAGTTATGTGTGGGAACATAGTTTCCTACTGCTTTTTTTTGTAACTGAGATTATTTAGGAATCTACTAAACAAAGAAGTAACAAATAAAACTTGGAACATTTTTAACCTGTTGAATATAAGAAAAATGTTTCTTATATTCTACATGTTAGAATATTCTGACCACTGAGCTCCTTAAGCTGAGTAATAGTTGGCTAGTTAAACTTGCAGTCTATTACTAATAAGTTCTATTCTCACTGGGTACCTCATACTTCTGACCTTGTGCCACAACTAAGCTAAGCTTAGTAAATAGCTATTTTGCACCTGATCGTACAACATTGTGCAAAACTAAGGTAATTTTTCCTTGTCATCTAATAAAAAAAAATGCTACTACCTTAATTCAATGTATAAAACATATGTAGATCCAAGCTTTTGGTTTAATAATCACATAGTTAAGAAATTGATTGGGGGGGGTAACCCCCCACACACACACACACGCGCGTGTATCCTGGATATGACTCTTAACGATCTGATAGTGAGGTTCCAGTAATGCTGGAACTTTGGGAAATGCACAGTAACCCTTCATTGCCATTGCTCTCAGGTCCACTCTGGCCCGGAGTAGTAGTAGCTGATAGGATCCTATCTATGAATCAAATAGGACTGTGTACTTATGCTAAACTGAATTGTTTGAAAAAGAACTATTTTTTGACATTGAAACTGAACTTATGCTAAACTGAATTGTTTGAAATAGAACTGTTTATATGTATAAAAATGGATTTGGCATTAATAACCTACGAGGGTTGATGTGCCATAAAAACATACCTTTACACACACACACACACACACACACACACACACACAACTCTTTTGAAGACAGATGTATTAAATCAGTATTAAAAATGGCCTGATTTATCTATATAGTTATAATACAATAATAAAAATGGTACATCATATGAAGTTTTTTGTAAATGCATTTGTTTAAATGCACTTAAAAATAATACAATTTTCAATCCAATTTGTAATTTAATTGTGAAAGGGTTTGCATTCTTATTCACATCCAAATAACTATTAAAAGTTAATCATGGAATCCTGATTTGCAATTCTAATTGAAATTCTATCAATTGGATGGCATTGAAGGGGATAGTCATGGTATTACCATGACTACTACGGTTGTTATTATGAACATGGTTGTTGTTTTTGTCCTTTCATTTGGAATGTTTATGTAATTGGGTTGTAAACAATCTTGGAACTTGGTAGGCATTCCTTTTTATATACTGATCTCAAAGATGTTGGTTTGTATTTCCATTTGAGTGAACTTGGCAATTTACAAAGGATAAGATTTTGAAAGCTTGTGTCATCTGAGGGCAACTTTATGCATTTCTATTGAAAAAGTTTAACATGATTGTCTCCAAATCCATTACAAGTGCTGGGTTGGATATTTCTTATTAAAATCATTTAAAAAAAAAAAAAAAAAAAAAAAAAAAAAAAGTTTCTTCTCTCTGTATGTATATGTTCATTTTTCTCTCTGTGTATGTATGTGTGTCCTCTCTCTGTGCATGTCCTCTCTTTTTGTATGCGTGTCCTCTCTCTGTGCATGTCCTCTCCCTCTCTGTGCGTGTGCACTCTCTCTCTCTCTTTCTCTCTGTGCGTGTGTGTGTCCTCTCTGTGTGTGTTCTCTTTCTGCGTGGCGTGTCCTCTCTCTTTCTCTCTCTGCGTGTGCATGTCTTCTTTCTCTTTCTGTATGCCTGTCTCTTTCTGATGTGTTTCTCTCTCACTATGTCTCTGTGTATGTAACTATATCTTTTGTGTCCTGTCTCTCTAAGTTCATTACAGACTGTAAATGGTTGAGAATAATACCTCCAGGGATTTATTTAAACAAACCTTCATTGTATTAACTTGATAATGTTGAATGCGTCAACCCGTCTGGCACTCCTTGGCCTTACAAATCTTATAACCATACTTATATTTGATTAAACGCTATCATTTTACTTGTTTTCCTATTTGGTAATCATGTCTCCGTTGAGATGTCATAAAATTAACCTCATTCACTGGGTTGGACATATTGCTCAACTTGTATAAAAAGAATGTCAAACCTTTTCAACCAGTTCTGTGATGGTGACATCCACTCATTTAACAAGACCATGGTTCTACATTAGGATCTGGACTTACTCATGGAGAACGTTTTCTTTATCCACTGACTTTGTTCATAAAAAAAGGGAAAGGCCAATATTGCCTGGTATCAATGTCATTATAATATTGGGCTCCAATTTCATTTGAAAGTTGGGGTCTTTTGTTCTTTTTATCTGAGTAAAAATATTTTTGACAAACTTACTGTCAGGAATATAACCTTATGCATCCCTCAACTGTACTTTTGGGTAAAGCAAACTTAAAAGTGCTCTTACCAGTTTAAGTTATCTTTCTTTATCCTATATATATATATATATATATATATATATATATATATATATATATATATATCTATAGAGAGAGAGAGAGAGCTTTGTGTTTGTCCTGGTCTGCCAAAAACTACTGCTTCTTCCTGTCTCAAAGTTCTGAGTAACCTGAGAAATAACTTGACATGTGTGACTTTTTAATAATGGGGTTAGCCAATATGATTATTTTGCTTATTAAAAAAACCTGGAGGTTTTTTTTGGGGAGGGGGTTGTTTTTATTATAAGGAAAAAGTAAGATGGAAAATAATAAAACATTACTCACTTTCTTTCCCTCCCCTTATAACCTGTTATTTTGGTGAAAGTGATTATTTTGTTAAAAGCTTTTAGGATTGTTTTCAGCTTTGATTAGTGTTTATTAACTTTGACATTCTTGAAAACTGGTACTATTAGCCTTATTGTAAATTGAACATCTTGATGGCTAGAGCTACTAAATACACCGACTGAATCCCTGCAGAAAAATAGGACTCCCCCACAATGAGTGTCCTGGATATGACATTAAACCATCTGAATGTGAGGCTCTGGTTATGCTGGAGCTTTGGGGAATGTGGAGTACTCCTTCATTGCCATTGCTCGCAGGTTCACACTGACCTGGAGTGGTAGCACCTGATAGGGTCCTATCTATGAGTCAAATAGAAAAAAAAACTGACTGATGTTAAATTGTGACTGTTATACTTGAAACTATTTAACTGTATGCAAAAAAGAGCTTGGGCTTGTTTAAGAATGTTATCTACAAAATGTGTTACAAATCATAAGTATTCAATGTATAAATAGGATTTGGCATTAAATAACCTAAATTGGTTGATATGCCATAAAACTGAACTAAACCAAACCAAAATGTTTACTAAATTTTTCTCAAAATAAGTGTACCAATAAAAGTGAGCTACTTCACAAAATGAATCTTCAGTGTTTCATTTCAATTTATGTGTATGTGTGTGTTATGTGAGCATGTTTGATTTAATAATAAAGACATATTTTGTCTGTATAATTTTATTAAGATCCTTTTAAGTTTCCTGATAAGTGTCTTGGTTATTTCTTGATGATAATCTATTTTTGTTTTAGTGTTCTGTTTTTAATATCATCAGCATCTCAGTTTTATCCAACTCGGCGTTTATGTAATTTTGTTATGTTATAAAAAAAACTTTCAAAACACTCTTTATACATGCAAGCAACCCCTGATGATGATCTATGAAAGGTCTGAACGCGCTCGGGACTATTTTGGTAAATTCATCCATCAATTTCAACTTGAAACCAAGACACTTATCAGGAAACTTGAAAGGATCTTCATAAAATTATATAGACGAAATGTGTCTCTTATTTAATCAAACATGCTTTTATATATATATATATATATATATATATATATATATATATATATATATATATCTGTTATAAAAGCTAAGATTTGATTGCTGATTTTAAGGCAGGCAGTAAGACAAGCCCTCTCCAGTTAGATGAATGGTACATGATCTTCCATACTTATGTGATTGATTAGGACACTACACAATGCTAAGTAAATTTACCAAATATTAAAAGTCAAATTAGCTACGAAAAATAAAATATATTGAAGCTCTGATGCATGAGCTGTTGTCATTTTAGCAACACAGATATGACAAGGACACCAATAGCAAAAAGTTATAATGGGATTTAGATAACGATGCTTGGTAGCTTTAATGGAAATTGAACCACCCAATAAAGACTCTACATTTTTCATCAAAAATAAGATAGATTCCTCCAAAAGGGAGCTAATTCACAAAACTAGATCTTCAGTTTTTCCAATTGAGTTTAAAAAAATTTATTATAAGGTTACATTTGATTCTTTTTGTTAGGTGTATGTTATTACTTTAACAAATTGGAAAATAGAAATTGACAATTCATCTCCAATTTGTTATTGATAGTTGAAATCTGTAATTACTCTGCATGTATTCTGTGGAATTTTAGATAAAAAATGCGACTGTGAACTGTGATCTCCAAAACAATTAGATCATCCAATTGATGGGGCTTAGAATACACATAATGTATCCCCTGCAGAGGTGGGGGTACGATCCCCCTTTAAAAAAATAAAAGGCATTATCCTGGGTATGACACTAAACTGCATCTTATGACGAGGCTCCACTTTTTGAGATCTGCTGAATGTAAGAGTTCCCCCCTTCATTGGCATTACTCCCAGCTCCACTTTGAACTGGAGTAGTAGTACCTGTTAGGGTCCTACCTATAGGTCAGATAGATCTATTTAAAAATTATTTGTATTTGATAGGACTGTTTGCAAAAAAAACTCTTCAGAAATAATTACACACACAAAAACATGTAAACAGGAATGTATCTTGAATAAGATTCCCTAATCTCAAGGCATGAAATAACCCTAGACAGGTTGTCATGTGATTAAAATCAAACAATCCAAAGAATTAGGACATTAGTATGTTTACTTATCTCTAATTATCCAAAATTTTAATGACTTAGTTAATTTAGTTCTTAGATTTTTGTTGATACTAAAGAACTGAGATTTTAAGTTTATGGAAGATCATCTGTGGAGAGAATTTGATTTTGTCTCCTAAAAATTCTTAGTTGACTTTGGCTATTTACCAATAAGGAAAAAGTGGAACAGATTAACTTTGTGTTTTGATCTTTTAAAAGTATTTATTAATTCAAACAATTTTTTTTTCTTTGTTATTTTTAGTGTTGGTATATAACATTAATTTTCAAACTAATTTTTAGATCAGTTATGTTTATGTGCCTGTTTTTTTAAAAACGTGCATATATACAAGGATTATTCAATAAATAAGGTGAAATATTGCCTAAGGAGTTACCAATAGGAAGCACTGTTTACAGTTGCACCTTTTTCAAGGACTTTAATAGTGATGGTCCTTTCATGTGCAAGAAGACTGCATGACCTTCTTTACTGACCAATGTGTCTGGAAGGTTTTTTTTATTATTATTATTATTATACTGATGAGTCAGTGTATTTACACTTTATGGATGATCTTTTTGAATCAGGCTTATTCTAGCTAAACCCATGTTTTGCCCATTTGTATATATTTGTTTTTATTAAACCTGCTTTTCCAGACACAACAAATTCTTCTGTAAGTTTTATACAGTGTGCACTTCTCGGTCAACAAAAATGTTATAACATATCTGTTCAAGCCTGGAGTACTGTTTGATTTGCTGTTATTTTAAATAGCCTCATAAATAATTTTGTGAGATCAAAATAATCTTTGCTATAAACAATGTTGAGTTTAGATTTATGAAAAAAAAATTCTAAAATATATTTTTTCCTATTTTTTTTTTTTTTTTTCTTTCCTCTCAATAAAAATATCTCTTATTTATTGAATGACCCTCATACATGCATACATATGTTGTTTTTTTTTCTTTTATGTGTATGTTAGGATATGTAGACACACTGTCAACGTCACTATCAGATTTCAGTCTATAAGATCTGCATAGGCAAGAAAATGACTGTTACCAAATGTCATTGACTTGGTGTTTTTGCTATCCTTTGATTTACATAAGCTCTATCACCAATATTTAGCTCTTTATTCATAAAACTTCATTAATAATTATATAGTAAGAAGTCAAGATATGGATCAAAGACACAGGAAGGCTAACAAACAAATGTAAAGAAAAAACAAATCCTGTCTACTTTTGGTAATTGTTTAGAATATTCCACTGTAAAAATATTTGCAGTAATGCACAAATGAATTATATTAGAATGGAAGTAAATATGGATCTGAATCGGACAGTATGAAGAAAGTAGAAAAACAGAATAATCCAAATTAGATAAATTGGTTTTGATGTAAAGCCAATGTTACATGTTTAGGTTTTAATAACCTTCATCAGGACTTTTATATGATGAGAATTGTTCACACAACAATGGATGCTAGTTGAGATAACAGGAGCAAAGAAAATGTATATAACAAAATATATATAAATGTGCATTTAGCGTTCTTTATTTAAAAATATTAAGTATGTGTTTGGCATATGGAATGATGTTTGAAAATGTTGGATTTTAAAGAGATCAGGAAAGTCCTCCTGTTTTTAGAGAAATATGCAGAGATAGGAAAGTTTTTATATATTATATAAGAATGTAACACTTACATTCACCATCCACATATGGGTAATTCTTAATGGCTATCTTGATTTGTCCAGTCAACTGGGGCTGTAGAATACACAGACTGCATCTCTGCAGAGGAGTAAGACCCCCCCCCCTTACAACAAGTGTCCTGGATATGACACTAAACAATCTAATGGTGAGGTTCCAGTAATGCTGGAGCTGGCCCAGAATGGTAGCACCTGATAGGGTCCGATCTATGAGTCAAATAGAACTAAACTGTGTTGCTTGAAATAGAACTGTTTAGATCTTTAAACTGTGTACTTATACTAAACCAAATCATTTGAAATGGAACTGTTTTTGTATGTTAAATTAAATTGTTTGAAATAGAACTGTTTGACTAAACTGAATAGCTTGAAATAGAAATGTTTTTGATAATTAAACTGTTCTTAAGCTAAACTGATTTATTTGAAATAGAATTGTTTTATATAAAAATGAATTTGGCATTAAATAAAAATTTGGCATTAAGAAAATATTGATATACCTTAAAAGCCAAAGAAAATCTTGGTTTTCATTTTATTTATTTTTGATTTTACTTACGGAACATACATTAAAAGAAATGTATCATTAACTCACTATAATTTACCCACTCACTACATTTCTCTAGTCTTTCTCTCCCTACTACTAAAATGATGGCAACTTCTGGCCAGTTGTTGATAGATAATTTTGAAGACTATAATGTAACTTCAAGAGGAAAAAAAATTGACTTAGTCTTGTCTGGATAGTGAATGTAAATATTACATTTATTCTTTTATATATTACAGCAAACATTTTCCCAGCAGGATATTCTGGACAAGTACCAATTTTTCCTAACATCTATTTTTACAGTCTTTGTTAATTAAATATTTACATGAATGACTACAAACAATAATTGTTGCTATCTGTATTACTAAAATTCTTATTTATATATAAGTGTGTGTAACCATGGCCAACTAGTAAATATTTTCTAGTTGGCCATGGTGTAACCCAATAAAAAATAGAATGACATAGTAAGCTTTTTAATAATGATACATTTTAAAAACTCTTGCAGAATAAAGCAATTTCCAGTACAATGTCTAACTGAATAATTTTGTAGGGTTTTCATTTGCAATAAATGTCAATTTTTAATCATCTAAATTTTCAATATAATGTAGATAGCTGAAATGCCAATACGAATATTTTACTTCTTCCTAAATACAAGCATCAATATCAACATTGAACAGCTGTTACAATGGGAACACAAGGGGTCCACGTGTTATCTAATAAAGAAAAGCCAAATAACAGGAAAGACATATTCGAATTATGTTTTTCTATTATGTAATGGTAAGTGTTCTGGGGACAATTTAACATTTAAGTGACATTTGATATTGATCAATTTAAACATTTTTATTTTTCATGTGGATAGTAAATAAAGTTGGCAACTGTAGTTGAGGGTGACCAAAAGGCTCCCTTTTGAATAGCTACTACACTGAGGTGTAGGGGAGGGCACTACTCCTTTCCCCAGATTGCTCTACTTTACCCTCGATATGTACCTTATATTGCTGAGTGTTAAGCAAGGAGGTATCAAGTACCATTTTTAAAGTCTTTGGTATGATGCGACCTGGGATTGAACCCAGGTCTCCTGCTCCATTGGTGAACACTCTACCCACTAGGCCAATGAGTCAACTAAATGTGAGTAGTACATTTCTATATAATTTCCTTGGCTGGATATTCTGTACCAATACTTTTTTTAATGTCTATAATCATTGTTGTCAATCAAAAACTACTTGCTTGGTTCCAGTAAGTATGAATAATGAAATTTAATAGCTCTATATCTATTTTCTGTTTCTCACTTGTATATATTTACTCAAACACTTCAAAGGGGAATCCATAAGGTGTAGTGGCTAATGTGCTGGACTGTAACATTGTAGTTAGTAGGTTCAAACTCCAGTCATCCTGTAATGCTCATTTTCAGACTAATGTCCTTGAGGAAAGTATTAACCGTCTACCCCCTGCTTTGGGTTAAATAGTGTTTTTGTACATAGATGGCTTTGGCATTAGATATCCCACACAGGTTGATATGCCATTAAATAAACAGATTAAAGTTTGTATTCAGAGTTTACTTTTGCTTTGACCAGTTGCTCTGACCAAATTAAAGAACCCAGTCTACCCTATATACCTGTAGCTTGGAGGAATGGGGAGAAGGGAGCATAAACATGGATTGAAGTGCAAACAAGCCTTGTTCAGGATTTGAACTTGACTCGCCGAGTCCATTTCCTACAGTAACAACTGTTACATCATATACACCTGTTTCTCAATTGTAAGATTTATGTGAAATAAATATTGAGAATTAGATTATGTTCATTTAAAATATGCTCACTGCATCTCAACAGAGGGGTAACCCCCTTCTCCTGCATCAGCAAGTGTCCTGGATATAACACTAAACCATATGATAGTCATGCTCCAGGATTGGATCTTGATTAATGTTCAGTACTGCTTCATTGCCTATACTGATCTGGATTATGACTATCTGTTAGGGTTCCATCTATGGGTCAAATAGAACTATTTAATCATTTTCTATTCTTGAAACCATTTAACTGTGAGCAAACAAATGACTGTTAAATTGGATTATTAGTATTACCTTGCAATACTTGGAAGTATATAATTGTGTGAAAATGAATAAATAATGTTGATTAGAATTATCAATGTTAAATAGCCATACTTGAAACAAGATAGTGCATACTTAAAATGCCTTTTAAGAATAAAGCAATTTGTAGCTGAATAATAATTTTGTAGCTGAGGTTGTAAGATACACTAACTGCATGTCTGCTGAAGGAGTAAGACCCTGCACAACGAGTGTCCTGGATATGATACTAAACAATTGGATGGTGAGGTTCCAGTAATGCTGGAGCTTTGAGAAATGTGGAGTACCTCTTCATTGCCACTCTGGCCCCGGAGTGGTAGCACTTGATAGAGTCCTGTCTATGGGTCAAATAGAACTAAACTGTGTACTTATACTAAACTGAATTGCTCAAAATAGAACCGTTTTTAACATTTAACTGTGTGCAAACAAAAACGATACTTATACTAAACTGAATTGTTTGAAATAGAACTGTTTGACTAAACTGAATAGCTTGATATAGAAATGTTTTGACAATTAAACTGTGTACTTATGCTATTCTGAATTGTTTGGAATAGAACTGTTTATTTTTATAAAAATGGATTTGGCATCAAATAACCTACAAAGGTTGATATGCCATTAAAAAAAACACAGTATTGACTCTGCATTGACACTATCCTAACTTAGATATATATCAGTGTGCACACACACACACACATATATATATATATATATATATATATATATACACAAAAATGGTTTGTTGTTTTTTATGGCATATCAACCTTGTAGATTATTTAATACTAAATATTGGTTTTATATATATATATAAAAATGTGTGTGTGTTATTAATGAATTATTTGTTGGTAACAAGTACTACCACTATGGTTCAGAGTGGACATGGGAGTAATGACAGTGAAGAGGTACTCCACATTCCCAAAGGTTCCAGGATTGCTGCCTCACTCTCAGATGCAGTTTAGTATCATATCCTGGATACTTGTTGAGTGTGTCCTACCCCTCTGAGATGCAGTTGGCATATTCTTCAACCACAGTAGACTGGACTCATTTAAAATGAATTATATATATGACTGCCTCTTCTTTACAGTAACAGGCCATCTCCTCAGTACCACAAAAAGCATTACTGGGCATGCATGAGGCCCCTCAAGCTAACTTCATCTTTTCAAGCCTTGTTGCATATATGATAAACTGAAGTCATGTCTTTGGCATTAACATTAACCCTGTGCACTTTGATATGGCTTCTTAGACCAGCTGTAGACTGATTTACTTTGTTATAGAATTGACACGGGTTTTTCCATGGCAATCTAAAAGGTAATCTTCATATAATCAGTTTGTTGTCATGAGATCTCATATGACTAGCAAATATAACTTTAGACTGACAGACCCTTCTGCAAATGTTTTAAACAGATTCAGACTGAAAAGTATGTCTTTGCAGTACATTAAGATATATATATCTTGCTTTCCAGTGGGCTCTACAATATATAGACTGTATCTCTTAAGTGGGTATAAGACTCTTTCAAAGAGTATATGACAAAATGTATTGGATGAGGCTAGAGAGTGTGGCATTACTCCTTCATTGCTATTATGCTCTGGTCCACTTAGACCCAGAATTGTTGTACCCTTTTAGGGTCCCATCTACAGATCAATAGATCTATTTGAGATAATGTTTAAAATTATTTTGAATGGCATTAATACACTGGCACTTAAAACAAAGCTACAACAAAGTATGAAGTGTGTACCTGTTTAAAATGATTGAATATAAATTTTTGTACCATATTTAGTCAAAGGGCATAATTCTTCAAATGACTTTGTTATAAACTAACTCAACAAGTCCTGACATGCTTTAAAATCAACAAACATATCTACTATCATAGATTAGGTTTAGTGACTTTTCTGTATGTTTCTTTGTTCCCAATTTCTGTCATGTTAAAGCAAATCTGGATGCATAAATTTTATCAGTTATATTTTGTTCTGATTTGAAATTTTAGTCTGAAAGTAAGCAGGTAAGTCTCATATTGATAACATTCAGGTTCTACTTGAACCACAAGGTAAAATTAACATTGCAACAACAATTTGATCTTAGATAGTACATACTTAAAATGTCTTTTAAGAATAAAGCGATTTATGGTCCAATTTGTGACAGAAAGATAATTTTGTAAGGTTCCTATTTGTGGTAAATGTCAATGTTTTTAATCTAAATATAATATTAGTATAAAATTCTAATTGGAATCCTTCACTTCATGAAACAAGCAACTGTTACAGGTCATTTAGTGATTTAGACAGCAGATTCTCTTGTATTTTGTTGAAAAAAGACAAGGAATTGGTGTTTAACTTGTTTGCTAGTGAGATGTCAAAACTGGGGTTGAAGGCAGAATAAAAACTGTCCAAAGTCTCTATTGGTGTAGTCGAGGTATGGGTACTTTTAACCATCTTTGGTCATTGTCAAGGATATGACTACTCGGTTCTGGAGTTCAGGATTTGTTCTGTACCCCCCCTTTTTTTTTATAGTCAGAGTGTTCATCGCATGTTGGTTTGTATGTGTATAGATAGCTGGTAAGCATCACGTGATTATGAATCCGGCAAAGCTGTAGGATTCAGCATTTGTGTTAATATATCTGTTGTGTGTGCATATGTGTATGAGGTTATTCAAAATTTCATAAAAATGAACCTGTCAAGCTGAGTTCTAATTCTGGATAAAGCTGTCTGCATTTCTGGTTTCTTTGTTTTAATGTATCAACCTGCATGGGTTATTTAATGCCAAAGCTATCTTTGTACAAGACTAATAGTGGTACTATTCAACTCATAGCTGGAACAATAAGAAGGTTCATGCCTATCCCAAGGGTATTTGTCCGAAAGGGAATGTAATAGCACGACTGGAATTTGAACTTGCTTAATACATTTCTTTAGTCCAGCACTTTAACTATTACACCATGGGGACTCCATTGTCTGCATTTCACTTTTTGCTAATACCCTTGAGAAAGGCATAAATACTTCTCTTCTTCCTTCTTGACAAAATTGTAGGGCAGACTGTACTCTTTAGTTTTTGTGAAGCTGCCAGTCTAGCAGGATGAAGAACTCTGAATTCCAAACTTGGAGTACTTTTCACAGAATCTGTGGTGTACCATTCTTGCTATCAACTCATCTAAAAACTATGGCTAGTCCTGCACAAACCTTCTCAACTATAAGGAAATCACCTGCATAGTTCAGGTGCTTAACTCTGGCTTATGAGATTTCAACATAATCCTCCATGTTGTCCACACACTTCTTCCATCAGTGTTGCAGTGCTTGGGTCTTATTACTTTCAGATAGTTGTTTTCACCAATAAGATCCAAGCACTGCAATCATCATCATAAACTTTTAAACCCACTCTTGTAGTTAGTGGTTGACCTGCTGTATAAACATAAAGTTGTTGAAAAAAATAAATAAAAAACTGAATTTGTCCAAGAAATGAGATATAATTTATTGCTAATTAGGATTGAGGGTTGCCTTTAGAAGAAGAAAAGATTTAAAATTTTTCTTTCTGCTTTGAATTACAAATATTTCAAGTTAACTTAGTCATTGGAAGATTTTTCAAAAATAAACTTTTCCAAACTGAACTTGCATAGTTCAACATACTTGCTGATGTGTGCTGAATCTAAGCTATCCTTTGTTTTTACAGGCATTTCATATAGTGCAATAGTCAGCAAGTTAGGCTAGCAGGCCATTATTCATGAATTTGATTCTCACTGTGTGCCATCTAATTCTGGTCTTATGTCATAACTAAGCTTAGTAAATAACTCTTTGTCTACATGCATTTGTTTTCTGTTTTTGACTGAAGAACTGATAATACACTTTGATCTTCTGTACTATGATAAAGATTTCTGAATGCACCTTGAGGTTACATAGTAGAGCTAAGCTGCTTATATACACGATACAGCAGAAAGCATGTCAGGCCATTGTTGTTGAGTTCAGTCTTTGTTTAATGCACCATTCACAGGCTCATGTGTTAGACTGACTTGAAGAAAATCAATATCTCCTGTAAATGCATTCTTAATATAGGACTAACAAATATCTCAATTACGATTAGAAATGCAATGGTTATTGCTTTTACAGTAAACTCTGATAAAATTCCTGGTAGTTAGTAATATCATTTAAACATTTAATTTAATTATTGTCATTAGTTTGGAAAACTGTGTGCTGTGTTGAGTTTGTATCTGTGATAGTAAGGTGGTAGGTAGTTTGTAGTCATAGTAAGGTGTTGATTGTGGTGGTGTTATTTTGTAATGGTAGTTTGTAATAGTATAGTGGCAGTTTGTAGTAGTGTAATGGCAGTTTGTAATTTGATGGTGATAGTTAGAAGTGGTTGTTTGTTATTTGTAGTTGTTGTAAGGTGGTGGTTGTGGTGGTTTGTAGTGTAGTGATGGTGTTAATTTTTACTGGTGGTTTGTAGTAGTGCAGTGGCAGTTTGTAATTTATTGGTGATAGTTAGTAGTGGTGGTTTTTAATTTTGTTGTGATGTTTAGTAGTAGTAGTAATAGTGATCTGTAGGAGTGTGGTGGTTTTCTCTAGTGTATATAAGTTTATATAAGTAGAAGAAAAAATGACTTTGAAAGCCAAATATAGAAAAAATGTAAGACAGAATGAAAGAAAATGGGATGTGCTCTTTATCTTTTGTTAGTCAATTTTAACCGGACTATGATTGTTTATTTATTGGTTGATACATAAATTTTGAATAACCCTATACCTTGTCACCTGTCTCACATCTCAACTTGTAATTTTTTTTTTTTTTTTTTTTTATCTATAACGCATGATAGTTATTTGATTAAAGAATATTTCTCTCGAATGTTGAATATATTTCAATTTTACCAAACGTTTTTGCAAATAACACACTATTTATTTCTGAAAGTCTGTATGTGGATCTGAATAAGTTGGCTACTATTAATTTCTACTTTGTTGGCTTTGACATTTTCAGGATTAAGCTGGTTGCCTTATAAATGGTACCAGATTCCCCCCTTTTTTTCTTTCATCTGTTTCTAATTCTATCTATATTTAAACAAGCAAGCTAGTAGTAGTATTAAGTCTATTAAAACTCATAGAATATAAACTTTTCTCTTGGTAATGTTTGTTTTTATAGTGTGAGTTGGCAATCCAAGCATAATACTTGTAAAGAGGTTTGGAACATTTTTTTTTTTCTAAAATCAAGGCTTCTGTTAACCCACCTTCATTGTAGTAATAAATAACAGGGTTCTTGCAAATGAAACTCTTTTCTATATCAACTTGGTATGAACATGTTAGAAATTTTTATTAATGTACCTTTATTACTAGGCTTAATAAAAGTATCCTGTCGCAATTCTCTTTCCTGTAATTTGCAACTGCCAATGTATAGAGAGGGACGAGAGACATAAACGCTTATTCAGAGAAAATAGAACCAAGTGTAAAAGCTGGACATGGCTTTATGCTGATGCCTTTCAGAAAGGCATGAACCTATGTATTCAATTCTTTTATAACAAGGCAGACTGGCCACTCTAGCTTTAATAGGGCAACTCATTGAGGAAAAGGAAAAACTTTGAATTTAAAAGTTGATATTGATTTTAATGACATGTTAATCCATCTGGAATAATTCTATGCCTAGCGTTTAGGGAATCGTGTAAATTGTATGTTTACATTTACTTTTATTTCTATCTATTTTTTATTTTCGCATGCAGTTTAAGTTTGTTTTTTTGGGGTTTTTTTTTTTGACCCAGTTATAGAATGTCAGGTATTCTTATCTAAAACATTTTTGACCCATAGATGTGACCCTAACAGGTACTACCACTCCAAGCCAGAGTGGATCTAGAAGTAATGGCAATGAGGAGTATTCCACACTCTCCAGAGCTTGAGAACTGGAGCCTCACCAACAGATGCAGTTTAGTATCATATTCTGAACACCCCTTTTTTTGTGGGGGTGGTCTTACTCCTGTATAGAAGATACAGTTAGCATATTCTAAGCCCTGCCAACAGCAGTTTAAAAGTTGAGTAATGCTCTTCAAAGAATTTGTGGGACCTCATTCTTCTGTTCTTATGTCATCCAAAATGTGTGGCTGGTTCCATAGAAACCTTCAACACTATAAGCAAATCGTCTGTGGAGTTAACAGACATCACTGATGCCAATAAACAAACATTATCTAAATATTAATACTGTTGTGTTTATCTACTTTTTATTCTCAAGATTTGGTGTATGTTAAGGTGGGTGGAAGATAACCTAAGTCAAATGGAGCCAACCCTCTTTCTCTACCTATACATGTAATTTTCAGTTCCTTCATTTTAGGAGTGTGAGATCATAGATTAAATTATGATCCTCACTCTTTTACTGCTGAAATAAGAATGGCTGAAAGTACCATTTAATCAAGTAATTTCTGGTTGCATTTAAAATGGAAGTTTGAAATACATAGTTACAACTTGCCTAACCAAAAAAGGGAATTATACATGAGTCAACCCTATATATATATATATATATATATATATATATATATATATATATATATATATATATATATATTCGGTCCAGTTAAACCAGAGTTGGGAGTAATTCCTTCGGGACAAGAAAATCATTCAAAAACTGCACATTTAAATTTTCCTGGTGGAGAGCTCAATGTAATTAATATTACAGAGCAATACTTTCTTTAAGAAAAAAAACACACACAACAGTTAATGGTTGTCTCAATCTTACTTAGTGGGTTAGTGGTAGACCAAAAGCAGTATAATTTGGAGAGTGCTTAGCATCTGTGATAGTTATTATATAATAATATATAGCATAGGTGCTTCTCTGCGACCACTGGTTTCATGCCGTCTTTGCACTGCAATCTGCCTGATGATTGCTATGTAAAGACGGCATGAAACCAGTGGTTGCATAGAAGCATCTATGCTATTAAATATATATCAAAGTAAAGTTGGTGACCGTAGTCAAGGGTGACCTGAAGGCTCCCTTTTCGATAGCTACTACACCAGTGTGTAGGGGAGGGTTCTATTCCTTTCTCAAGATTGATCCACTTTACCCCTGATCCATACTTTATAATGCTGAGTGTTAGGCAAGGCAGTATCAAGTATCATCATTTTTTTGAGTCTTTGGTATGACTCGACCTGGGATTGAACCCAGGTCTCATAGGCCATTGGCAAATACTCTAACCATTAAAAACTAATATGTATACAAGGAGCACACAATAAGTTTCCTGACTTTTTTTTGTATGGGCACTTTTATTGATAGTATGCACATAAAACTCTAGTCCCCTTCAAAGTAATCCCCTCTGGTTGCAAAATACTTGTTGTACCATTCCAACAACTTCTGGAAGGCCCCATGGAAGTCCTCTTGTGTGAGCGTGTCAATGACCTTCGTCAAAGCCTCTTTCATCTCCTCAATTGTCTCATAACGACAGCCTCCAAGTTTTTCCTTGAGCTTAGGGAATAACCAAAAGTCACAGGGAGCAACATCTGGACTATAGGGAGGGTGAGGATCTGTGTTGATGCCCATCTTGGTCAAATAGTCTGTGACAAGGATGGAGTTGTGGACTGGTGGAAATGCCACTGACCCAATTTGAAGAGTGCTGGCCTCTTTCGACGGAATCTCTTCCTGAAATCCCTTAAAACCTCAACATAGTATTCCTCGTTGACTGTCTGTCCAGTGGGAACCCAGTGTATATAGATCATGCCAGTGCTGTCAAAAAAAAGGGATCATCAAAAGTTTGTGGGTGGATTTGCTCTGTCTGGCCTTCTTGGGTCTGGGAGAGCCAGCATGCTTCCACTGGGAACTCTGTCTCTTGGTCATAGCAGTAGATCCAGCTTTCATCGCAGATCACTAGAGCATCAAGAACTGCGGGATCTGAATTGATCAGCTCAACCATCTCCCTGCTGTCATGACAATGTCTGTCTTTCTTTCTGATCTTCTCTGAGCACCCTTGGAACAAACTTCGTGCAAATCTTCCGCATCTTCAGTTCCTCGTGAATAATTGTGTGTACAGTTCCCACACTGGCATCAAACTGTGCACTTATTGTCTCTATAGACACACGACTATTATCTTTATATGACAATATAAAAAAATATAATTGGTATGTCTTTCCTGCTATTTGGGGGTTTTTTTGGGGTTTTGGGGGGGGGTTATTAGATAACACATGTGAACCCATTATCCATGATGATATTGATGCTTATATTTTGAAAGGAGTAAAATATTCTAAATTGCATTTCAGTTATCTACATTGTATTAAGAATTTAGATGATTAAAGATTGACATTTACTACAAATGAAAACCCTACAAAATTATTCAGCTGCACATTGCCCTGGAAATTGTTTTATTCTCTAAGAGTTTTTAAAATGTATTATTCTGTTAAAAATCTTACTATGTTATTTCATTTTCATTGGGTTACACATACACACACACTTATATATAAATAAGAATTTTAGTAATATTGATTTTATCAATTATTGTTTGTTGCCATTCATGTAAATTTTTAACAACCAAGATTGTAAAAATAGACATTAAGAAAAATTGGTACTTATCCAAAATGTCTGTAATATATATATATATATATATACTAGTGAATGTAAGTCTTACATTCAATATCTTAACAAGACTAGTTTCAGTGATTTCCTTCATTTAAAAAAATTTTTCTGAACAGTCACATTTTAATCCATGAAATTATATATCAACAATCGGTTATAACTTGCTGACTTTTTAGTGGTTGGGAAGGGAAAGACTAAAGAGGTGTAATGTTTGGGGAATTGTCTTTGTCATTGATCTGACTCTAGACCTTATATATATATATATATATATACATACACACAGTCTGTAAATAGTGCTCAATATCCATGATAGAGCATGTGTAGATCTAAGTTTGGATGCTATAGACACAGTCAGTGGTGCTTATTTGACTGTCAGTGACATAAATTTTTAATTAACAAAGATTGGAAAATAGGCATGGTTAAGAAAAAGGCATACTTGTCCAGAATATCTTGCTGAATAATTGTCAGCTGTTATATATATATATATATATATATATATATATATATAGACAGACAAGACTAAGTTTCAGTCACACACACCCCCTTTTAAAATTGAAGTGATATTTTTGTCACTTAAATTATGTATTGTAAAATTGTAAGAAATTAGTTGTGTGAAGTGAATAGGTAAGTTATCAAAAAAGGCCAACAGCTGGAAAAAAGGCAAGCTGACAAAATTAAAAAATCTCATTCTGTCAGTTAAATGTTATAAGATGTTTTATCTGCACCTGAATTGAAAACAATTAACTAAAAGTTGTTGAAATCACCAGGCTCCATCAGTTATTTAAGTGGTTGCAGTGGCAGGGAGTTTGGTTAAGCCATGCCACCCACACAAGTGGTAGTGGTGGTTTGTTATTCTATTGTTTTCTATAAGAATGGTTTTGGCATTAGATAGTCCACAAAAGTTGATATGCCTTTAAACTTTAAACCATACCAAACCTCACCTTGCTAGACAATCACTGATATAATAGTGGTTAGTGAATATGCTACATTTTCCTTTCAGAATTTCCAAGATGTCTGCTATACACCAATAACAACAATTCACCATATGTTGCATTTTTTTTTTTTTTTTTTAATTAGTGGTTAGGGAGGGAAAGACTAAAGAAATATATCAGATTGTGTGTTGAAAACTTGTATTTTATATATATATATATATATATATATATATATATATATATATATATGTTCATTGGGGTGTGGAGAATGATGGCTCTTGAATTATGAATAGAAGTATTACTTTTCTATATAATTTTTTGTACATGACCAGAATATCCTACTGAAGAAATATTTGGTAAAGTAATGAAAATTAAATAGACTGGATTTCTTAAATTTAAAAAAAAAAAAAAAATTTTTAAATTGTTTTTCTTTGTCTTTGATCCATGTTTAAACCTCTTTCCTTGTGTAGATAAGTACTTCAACTAGTATTGCATAAACTTTATACTTGCTTGTAAGATAATTCATCATATTTCTCTTTTTCTTGAGACCTTGAAGTTTTATTGCTATTTAAATTGTGCTGGATTTGACTTCTGTTTGTATTTAGTGGGGGTGGAGGTTGGTTGTCAAGTTTAAAATTCAGCCAACCAGAAAGCTTATCTTATTTCTTCTTGGTTTAATGCTTTCAAATTTCGTTTTAATTACAAAAGTAATTACCTGCTTTTTTTTTTCTTTTTTACTTTATGGAACAGCATAGCCAACTTTTTATCAGTGCTTTGGTGGTGGAACATTTAGAATTTGTTTACTAATAAGGCCATACAATTAATTTTTAGTATATTTATTACAAAATCAAATCTTAGTTTATATTAATTGAATTAATATTATTTAAAAGAAATAAAAAACTTTACTAACTGTTTTAATGACATTTCTTTTCTTTGCTTTTTCTCAAAAAAAAAAACATTGGGATATCAAGTTTTAAAGTGGTGTGCAATTTTAATTGGTCTTTTGGACTGTGGAAGGCCACATTTAATGGTTTTGGTTGCAGGTTACCAACCCACTATCTTGGAGTTTGCCACTTGAGCTCTCTGACATGCAAATGTAGATACAACTATTGTGAAGTTTTAGTGTGTTTGAATGGAAATTCTTGACATCTGTTTATTTATCTATTTTTTACATCAGTATAGACCATATCAACTATGTCTAGTGATACTTAACCACCACAGTATTTCATTTAAATTTCTATTTAAAAAGTGCACATTGTCTACTTCATTACTTTTTCCCGCCCTGCATGTCTGGAGTAAATGTGGTACTCTCATGAAGCAGAAATCTTGTAATCTTTCATATAATTTTTTTCTTACATTCCCATACCTACTTTACATTAAGATTTTAGTATAACATGAGGCCATATTTTGACTGGGAAGAGCCCCACAGATACAAAAAGATTGAGCACAAAAATGGCCTAGTTCTTTGGCAATTCCATTTTTAGAGAGTCTTAAGCAGCAACAATTATCCTTTACCTGAACTTTTTGGATGCAAACAAAAGGGAACAGACACTCTGAAACAAGGCATTGGCTTTGATAAGTTCCTCAGTCAAAATTATTGGAAGTATTAAGTTAAAGCCTTTTTAAGTTGGTATGCATATCTAAACTTAGGAGTGAAGTATGATGTCTCCTTCAGAGTTTGGCATAAGCAACCAAACAAAAAGGTAAATCTAGACTTTATAATACTTGGCCAGTAGACCACAGCTATATTTATATATAAATCTTTGTCCAGGCATATGTACATGAGGGTCCTTATTAACATTTGATTGTATGTCACAATTGAAATGTATAGTTGGATTATTTGTTATAAGCTTGTCTGACATAAATAAGCATTGATGTTGCATTCTGGGGAAAAATGAATCTTCTAATTACTATAAAAAAAACTTAGCTCATATAATGTGATGTCTCCTGCTAGAAAAGGACATTTTGTGAAGGTTTTCGCTTGACATTCACAGCCCTCCCCACTATCAGATCATTTTTAAAGTTTCATTTGTAATCAGATATTTATGTATAAAAAACCTCAATAAGGTTTGTTTAGATAAATGCATGGTTAAGCATTGTATTGTGTAATGGCTTGTACCACGTGACTTCCAGTATCACGGAAGTATAAAAGACGTCATCTCTCTTAAGCACGGGGGAGAAGCAGAAAGAGAAGCAGAGAGACAGCTCTGAAAGGACGTCGGTCAGTAGTAAGACCAACTTTGGATATAACACCAACAGTGCAAAACTTATAATACTAGTTGGACTGTACCACTTGAGTTAATAAATAATTAACTTTATTTCACTGTGTATCTTTTCCTTACCACAATACAACACGTTACTTAATTTTCTTCCTGGCTGATGTTATTTTATGAGGTTCTGGTAAGTACTACTGTTATACATTGTTACCTTAGAAAAAGGTTGTGCTTGTTGGTGTAGAACCAATTGTCAACATATTTACATCTGTGGAGATGTTAGTGGTTTAACTTAAAACATTGCTGTGGTCTATATGGTTTTAGTTCTTCCTTTGATTTCCAATTCCTCCAGTCTCCTTTCCGAACCTTTGGGTACACATCCAAACATACTAATTGCATAACCATCACCCTATTTTCCCCAGTATTTTTAGTTCTGGCAAGATTCAAATATTTATTTGTGGTCCACTTAAATAGTAAAATCCACTTGATGACAAGTTCTTTTTTATTGTTAATTAGTACTAGGTTGGATTTTCTGGCCGAGATTGACTGATCTGTTTGTATCCAAAAGTCCCAGAGAATTTTATATCTCATTTTCTGGGATGGATTCTGGTTTTTGTGTATCCCGTTTGTCAGTATGCCTAAATTTTAGCTTCTTGCACTATTCCCAGTGGATCACCTCTTCCGCCCATTAATTCCTATTCTTGTTAAATATTTGTGACAGTGTTCTGCATTTGCTTATGTGATAAACCATTTTATCTCCATCTCCTCGGTCACCTTCTGTGTATTATGAATTTTTGTTTTGATATAATTAGAGCTTGTGGTATTATTGTGGGTCACTGTAACACTAAAACTCCACTGGCCAGTAACCCAAAGTTGATCCTAGTCCTTATGAGCCACAGGGTGATTTTCTGGGTCCTTTTATTTTAGTAGGGGATAAGGAGTGCATCTTATAAGCTGTCAAATATGGTAGTTATAATATACCCCCTTTTCAAGGGTTCCATCTGAAATTTATATAAGAGTTAAAAACCAGATTTTGTTTGCTTCTTTCCTCTTTTCAAGCAACTAACCTACATGCCAACTTTTAGTTTCCATTTGTTGATAGGATGAGATCAACACACTTTACGAGATTTGATCCGCCTGAATCTACTTGGCAGCCAAATAATGCAGAGCACCATTTGCCAAAAATGAGGCAGGGAAATGAAGGTTGAGGGGGAGGAATTTGATGCCATTTTGCTGATACAATTTGCAATTTGAAAAATGGCAGAAAGTGCATGTTCTGCTACATTGCTTTCATTATATTTTGTTTATTTTTTTGTTAATGTCTGGAGTTCTACAGATGGTGCCATCACAAAGAAATCAGCTTCCATTTTTATTGTATGTAATTTTTTTTTTTCCATTTTTTTTTTTTTTTTTTTTTTTTAAATTCTCTTTGCTTCCCCAATAGAGATAATCACAATGAAGCAAGTCTTTATTGTAAAGGTTTTGAGTGAATGGTAAAGGTCTATGATAACCCGAAAAATGGCGGGTGAGGAGCTTTGTTTAGAAAATTAGTGTTAGGGATTATCATTAACCTTGTACACTAAATAAGGAGGTTCATTTGGATTCTTGGTTTTCTGTTTTTCTTTTTTCTGATCTTTGTTCAAAACTATCTTCTAATAAAAACCTCCCCTAAGATATAAGACAGTTTAAAAACAAATTTGAAAGTAGATTTAGCTTTGTATTGAAGAAATATCTTGAATCACATGCCTTTAAAAATTCTGTTTTTTTTAAATTGAAATAGTATTTTTTAATTTTTTTTATTTTTTGAGTCTGTGTGCATCCCTGATATTTCATCAATTTTTCTTATCAGTCTACTTCAGGGTATGGAGAATAATGAGCCTTACTCAGCTATGTTGGCTTAAGACATGTTGTTAGAGGGTTTGAATTCAGCTTTCTTTCTTGATTGGTTGCCCTACCTAGGCAAGAAAGCCTAGTCTGCTCTACAATTGACCAGTTGCTGGAGGAAGAGATGGTTTCATGCCTTTCCCAAGGACAGGAGTACAAAATGAAGTACAAACAGCCTTGTTTGGAATTTGAACTCTGCTCTCTAATCTCATTTTCCTCGCTGAGAGCTATTATAACACTCACCCTCTTGGTAGGGCCTAGAATATGCTGATGTGTAAGAGTCCTCCCCTCCAAGAAGTGGGGTCCTAGATATCACACTGTACATCTGGTGGCCTTAGTGTGTGTTTTTTGTGTATATGGCTATTTGTAATATGATTTGTACATGTGTACGTCTTTGAGCCCTTAATATTACTATCACTTATGAATATGCATAAGATGTTGGAATATCAGTATCGAAGGGGCATTTCTGGACCTCTGCTGAGTATAGTCACCTTTTTGTCATTACTCCCATTTCCACTCTAACCAGGAGTGTTAGTACCTGTTAGTCTCATGTATGGATCAAATAGACCTGTTTGAAAATTATTTGTATTAGGTAAGAATACTTGATACTATATAACTGAAAATTATTTGTATTAATAGTTACTTGAAGTTGTAATTGTTTACAAAGATTATTAATTAGTTGGTGTTAGATTGGCATACTTGAAACCGTATAACAATGCAAACAAATGATTCTTATTAGATAGGAATAGTTTCTTTAAACCATATAATTGTGTATAAATCATTAGCATTATATTTGAAACAATACAATTGTAAGCAAATCATTTGTATTAGATAGAATACTTGATATGATATAACTGTGTTACCAAATTATTACAGACAGATAAAAACAAATATTATTTTACAAGAAATGCATTGGAATCAAATTTTAGCATTGACTAGCCCATAAGGAGTTGATATGCAAATAAACCAAACCAAATAATAGACTTATGGGTGGCAGCACGATACATTACACCTGAGGTACTATTTACCAACCCCTCCGCTCGGGCAGGATATGACACAAGATCAATTTTTGAGCGGAGTTTAACAGGTTTTGAATTCAGAGTTTTCCTTCTCCTAGACTAGTTGCCTCCCCAAGGCTGAAGAACCTAGTCCGTCCTACTATTTACCCATAGCTGGAGGGAGAATAAGGGGGTTCATACCTTTCCCAAGGGTATTTGCCCGAAAGTGAACGTAATAGCGCGACTGGAGTACGAACTCGCGTACTACGATTCCGCAGCTCATCGCTTTAACCATTACACCACGAGGACACATTACACCTGAGGTAAGTTTGCTGTAGTTGTAAATCAGTTTATAAACTGTTTCGGGCCATTGGCCTAATGAGTAGAGTGTTCACCAACGGTCTGGGAAACTGAGTTCAATCCCAGGTCAAGTTGTACCTAAGACTCAAAAAATGGTACTTGATGCCGTATTACTTAACACTCAGCATTATAAGGTAAGGATCAAGGGTAAAGTGGAGCAATCCAGGGAAAGGAGTCGCGCCCTCTCCTACGCCTCGGAAAAGGAAGCCTTTGGGTCACCCTCAACTATGGGCACCAACTTTACTAATAAACTGTTGGTGTTATCATAATGAAAGTAGAACAATTGAAAAGATCGGACAATCATGACAAAAGGAGAAAAATACAAGTGCAGTAGGTTTGGTTGATTTTGAAACTCTAATCCTCATAAAATGCTTGTCATTAGGTTTTATTATAAGAACAGACATTAAAGTGTAAATTCTCTAACTTTTATTGTCATAATCAAATTTTCCAAAATCAGTAAATCAGTTTCGGGCCATTGGCCTAATGAGTAGAGTGTTCGCCAATGGCCCGGGAGACTGGAGTTTAATCCCTGGTCAAGTCATATCAAAGACTCAAAAAATGGTACTTGATGCTTCCTTGCTTAACACTTAGCATTATAAGATATGTATCGAAGGGAAAGTGCAGCAATCCTGGGAAAGGAGTAGAGTCCTTCCCTACACCTCGGTGTAGTAGCTATTGAAAAGGGAGCCTTCGGGTCACCCTCAAATATGTTTGCCAACTTTACTTTATATATACATCACTTTATGCATATTCATAAATGATAGTGCAGTCAAAAAGTACTGATGTGTTGGAATGGGCGTGTGGTCAAGCAGTGCTTTCTGTCATGCTGTAACTAACAAGAAAGCCTAAAGCAAGGAGAGGTGGTTTCTTACGGGAGAGTGCAATGCATCATGGGTAAAGATGAAAAGACACCTGGTGGTTATTCAGAGAGAGGCATTGGTGAGTGACAAAGGAAAATGAAGAGAAAGAGTGCAGGAATAGAAAAAAAAGGAGGCAAAAGGAAAGTAGCTGAAGGAGAATTAAGTAAAAATCCACAGATAGTAATGTTAAGAACTTAGATATGTGCATATGTACAAATCATATAAATGGTTATATAGACAAAAAACAGAACAGTTGGTCAGCTTTTCCCTTGCAAACATTGCAGCATAGCTCTTTGCTGAATCAGCAGAGATACCCGCTTTGATGAAGTAGCTTTCCCACTCTTCAGTTTCGTATCCTTCTCGCAGGGCCATGTTGGTATTCTTTCATGAAGCTTGGTAGCTATGAGTCAGCACTCATTTGAATAAAAGCAATGAGTTACAAATTGAAGTGCGATTATATGGACATTGGAGCATTCCATTATTTGCAAGTGGCTAAATCCATTCTCTGTACTCTGATTGGTTGCTGGCTCAGTGAATGGGTATTTTAGTGTATATATATATATATATATATATATATATATATATATATATATATATATATATATATATGTGTGTACCGGCTTGCTTCAGTCATGTTACAGGCTCGGTATTGAGTTACCGCCCATTTTATTTTTTGTTTGCCAGCTGGATGCTAGCTGGGGCCACTGATCTGGTAAGTGTTGTTATTGTTGTTTATTCTGCAAGTTAGAGCAGTGACTTTTACAACAACAGTAGACATACTGACAGCATCTCTTGCAATGGGATAATACTCCTGCTCCCCAACGAGTGCCCTGTATATGTCTAAACAATCTAGTTGTGAGGCTACAGTAATGCTGGAGGTCCGGGGAATGCTGGGTACCCCTTCATTGCTATTGCTCCCAGGTCCTCTCTGGCTCTGAGTGGGAGCACCTAATAGCATCCTGTTTATGAGTCAAAGAGAAATGTTTGACATTTAGACTGAGTGCAAACAAATGACTTAAGCTAAATTGTTTGAAATAGAACTGTTTGATCATTTAACTGTGTATAAACAAATGACTGATGTTTAATTCAGTTATTAGTGATACATAGCTATTTAACTGTGTGCAAAAGAATGAGCTTAAGCTTGTTTAAAAATGTTTACAAATCTTATATATATAACCAGACATTGCATAATGGTTAGTGTTTGCCAATGGCCTGGGAGACCGGGGTTCAATCCCAGATTGAGTCATACCAAAGACTCAAAAAATGGTACTTGATGGTACCTTGCTTAATACTCAGCATTATAAGGTAAGGATTAAGGGAAAGTGGAGTAATCTAGGGAAAGGAGTAGCACCCTCCCCTACACCTTGGTGTAGTAGCTATTGGAAAGGGAGCCTTCAGGTTGCCCTCGACTGAGGTCATCAACTTTACTTATATTGTATAAAGAGGATTTGGCAATAAATAACCTACAAGTGTTGATATGCCATTAAACCAAACCAAACAAAAAACACAAACTAAGTAGTGAAACCTTTTTGCTTCAGCTAAGTGAAAATCATCTCATAAAATGCATGAAAGAAGATGAATTTTTAAAGATTAATGAAAGGTGTGCGATTTCAACAATAAATCAAGAAAAGGTTGCTATTTTAATGTTAAATTTAGTATCAAAAGGGCAGTTACTTTATGAAGCTTCTCATTGTTTATGAACTTGAAGCAAGACACTTCCTTGTGATAGCCTAATGCTATTAGTTATAGTCTTCTTTGACTTTTAAGGGTTTTTCAGGACTTTGGATTAACAGTATTTGAAGAATATTTGTCAGGGACACCCCATGGAACATTCAATATCTTAAAGTCAAAATGACCATTAAAATATTAAAAAATTTTAGATTTTCATGTCGTTTTGGGTTAATTTTTTTTTTTTAATTTGCTCAAATCTGAAAAGATGTCGACCTGTTTCAAGATTAAATAGATTAAAACATATTTATTACTTTTAATCTTTTTAATGGTGTTTTTATTATGTTACTAACAATTATAGATGATATAGAAAAAAAAAACACCTTGTAATTTTGGGGCAGTTCCAGTTCAGTGGTTTAAAATGTTAGTCTTGAAACCCTTAATATTTTGTTGGTTTTATAACTTGGGCATTGTAATTTGTATTATTTTACTTATGTTAAAATAGGAGACTTTCTTGTTGAAATAGCTAGGTAAGGTTGATTTGCTTTAATGCTAAATTCTGTTCACACACACATGCATATATATATATATATATATATATATATATATATATATATATATATATATATATATGGTTTCTTAGAGAACTTTTTAAAAATGAGTTAGCATTGAAAGAGCCCAATTTATTTTTTTTATTTATTTATTTTTTTCAATCAATTTTTCATGAAAATTGAGTTCTATTTTAAAAAATTTTTTTTAATGCATTTTTGATTGTTTTCACAAATAATTTTAAAACCTAAGACTCATGTTTTTAGGATCCATTGAAATTTTGATATAAGAACTAACTTGTCTAAAAAGGCGAATGCAAAGTCAGTTATTTCCATTGCTACTTACACACAGCTCTCTATGAGAGCATACACCTATATATCAATGAACAAAGTGACTCACAAAATCTTATCAAATATCAGAAACAAAAAAAAAGAAAAAGGAAAATGTTGCATTGTTCTTGGTTTTACCTCATGCATCTGTTACTCATTCATTTGGTTTATTTAGTTCAGATATGCCTTAGGTGTGGAATGTGACTCACCTGAGCACCTCTGAACTAAATAAATCAAATGAATCAATTAAAAGTTGAAAATTCTATTATTATTGTATTAAGTTTAAATCCTGTTTTAGATTAGTGGAATTTCCAACTCGTGCCTATCAAGATGGTGACATCATTTCTTTGATTTATTCAATGTGTTTCTTTAGGATAGTAGCTAAAATTTTGTTGGAATAAGACTTTAGGCTAGATATTTAAAATAATGAGGTGGTGATTCTTGTATATTATTTTCCTATTTTTGTTTGTATCAGCAGAGATCCTTTTTCTTTTTTTTTTTCTTTTTTTTTTTTTTTTTTTTTTTAATTTACTTAGAAATTATAACTTAACTTTTCATTTTGGTAATACATCATCACCATCATCAAGTCGTGTTCTTAGCGCAGATTTCCTTGACTTGCTTGCCTCTGTCTGTATCAGTCATTTCATGTAATATGTCCTCTTAATGGCATCCATTGTCAGCACAGAACTGATGAATGTAAGATTTTGTTGGTCCGCCAAAACTCCTGTATCCATGTGGAGGAGTCTATTCAAAAATATCACTTATGAGGTCGTCCTAACTTCACCAGCTGTGCTCTCTTATTTGAAATTTTAAAAATATTGTTCAAAGTTTTTTGCTAGGAAAGGAAGAAAACTTTTCTATCAAAAATTACAATGTAGGACTTAGAATTGACTGTTATTAAAGTCTTTTTTTTATTATTTTAGGTTGAATAATCATTAAAACAATTATCTTGTGAAAGATATCATTGTAGCCAAGATTTCTTATCTGGACTTTTATTTTTTTAAAAGTTTTTTTTTAATGCCTGTTTAAGTTTTATACTGTGAGCAAGGATCTAACCAGTTGGTGTTTTTTATATATATATATATATATATATATATATATATATATATATATAATCTTATTCTAGCTGTTGGGATCAAATCTAGAAAACTGAACTTTTAAAAAATTTTCAGACTGTAGAGTTTATATTTTTGATGCACAAGTTCTTATTTTAATAGGTTTTTTTGTTTTTCATGCTCTAAAATGTGCTGTTGGAGAAAAATTGATCTGTCAAAAAATTTAAAAAAAAAAATAATAAAAATAAGTACATTTCTGGGAATTGGGATGAATTAGGAATTTGATCTATTTGTATTAATAATGCATATTTTTGATGGATAGCTGTTTTTTTTTAATTCATTTATGGTTGGTTGGTTGAGTTTTTTATGGCATATCAACCTTTGTGGGTTATTTAATGCCAAATCCATTTTTATGCAAATATTAAGTTCTATTTCAAACATTTCATTTTAGTAGGAGTTCAGTTTGTCAAAAACAGTTCTATTTAAAGCTATTCAATTTATTCAAACAGTTCTAATTCAGCTAATTCAGTTTAGTATAAGTATAGATTTTGTTTACACACAGTTAAATATCCAAACAGTTCTATATTAAACAATTCCGTTTAGCGTAAGTACAGTTTCAATGTCAAAATCAGTTCCATTTCAAACAAATCAGTTTAGCATAAGTACACAGTTTAAATGTCAAAAACATTTCTATTTCAGGCTATTCAGTGTAGTCAAACAGGTCTAATTCAAACAATTCAGTTTAGCATAAGTATGCAGTTTAGTTCTATTTAACCCATAGACTGGGCCCTATCAGGTGCTACCATTGTGGACCTGGGAGCAATGGCAATAAAGGGGTGCTCTGCATTCCCCAAGGCCCCAGCATCACTAGAATCTCACCATCCGATTGTTTAGTGTCATATCCAGGACACTTGTTGGGAGGCGGGGGTCTTACCCCTCTGCAGAGAAGCAATCAGTGTATTCTACAGCCCCAGATGATTGAGCAATTAGATTTATATGAGAAGATAGTAAGAAGTAGACCTGTCCAAAGAGGCATGAGAAACAAGTAATCAAGATTAGGGGTTAAAGCTATCTTTAAGTATTCAACATTTTTAATTGGAAAAAAATCTTGATATTTCTTTCTCTCCCTTTATGTTAGTAATTATTGAAGGAGTTGCGCACTCCCCTACACCTTGGTGTAGTAGCTATTGAAAAGGGAGCCTTCGGGTGGCCATCGACCACAGTCGCCAACAACTTGAGTAAATTGGATTTCTTTGCACAAAATCTTTTACCTTTTTTGCTTTAAAATTGTTTTTATGATAACATATCAACAAACTTTAGATGAGTAGTTCCCGACCAATTTTGGGCCATGCCCCTCTGTAATATTTAATTCTTACATATTCAAAATTTTATAGTAATTCACTTGAAGGAAGATTAAAAGGCCTTTAACTTGGTCTCTAAACAAACCCCACCAAATTATTACCATGCACCACCTATGGGGATTACTGCTACTTTAGATGTTAATATATTTGGAGCAAACTGGCTAACTTGGCACATTCTTCTTTCAATTATTGATTTACTTAATCCAGTCTAATTTTTCATACTTAAGCCATGACAAGATGTAAGTCACTTCCTCCATCTCCTTTCATGTCTAGTTGAAGGGATTTTTGTTTGTTTAAATGACTAACTAACCTTTTAATTCATTGCGAAAATGTTTTTTTTCCTTTCTTTCTTGATGAGTAAAGACTAATTTTATCATTCTATCTATAGATCACCATATACTGGGTTTAATTTCATTTGCACAGAGCAATTTATTTTTAGTTTTAAAAATTGGTTTGTCCCTTTTTATTGTATCTTAGGGCTTTGCTTCATTACTGGCCTTTAAAATTCAGTCTTCCTGTATGGGTTCTCTCTATTTGTAAATTGCCCAGTCGGCTCCCCCCACCCCGTAAGTATCCTGGATATGACACTAAACAATCTGATGGTGAGGTTCCAGTGATGCTGGTGCTTTGGGGAATGCAGAGCAACCCTTCATTGCCATTGCTCCCAGGTTCACTCTGGCTCGGAATGGTAGCACCTGACAGGGCCCTATCTACAGGTCAAATAGAACTAATTTATTTGAATTAGAACTGCTTGACTAAACTGAATAGCTTGAAATAGAAATGTTTTTGACAATTAAACCGTATTTACATTTAAACAATTGTTTGAAATGGAACTGTTTTTGACATTTAAACTGTACTTACACTAAACTGAATTGTTTAATATAGAACTGTTTTGACATTTAACTGTGTAAACAAAATCTATACTTATACTAAACTGAAATAGCTGAATTAGAACTTTTTGAATAAATTGAATAGCTTTAAATAGAACTGTTTTTGACAATTAAACTGTGTACTCCTACTAAAATGAAATGTTTGAAATAGAACTTAATATTTGCATAAAAATGGATTTGGCATTAAATAACCCACAAAGGTTGATATGTCATAAACCTAAACAACCAACCAACCATCTATTTGAGAAAGTCTAGCTTTTCTCTTCATAAATCTGTTATCTTTCAATATGGAAAACATTGTCGGTGTTAAAATAACAATAAAGATAATATCAGGTATTTTAGAATTAGAAATTCAACAAATTCATAGAGATGGGTACCTTTTTATTTATTCATTGTTTTTTTCATGAATCAGGAAAATGCTTAAATACTGCCGAATAGAACAAGATAAAACCTAAATAAATGTCTACTCCCCTCCTCATGACACTGATTTTTTTAATATATATATATATATATAGTTCCTGGTGTAATGGTTATTGTCGTAGGAAATGAACATGGTGACTAGAGTTCAAACCCTAGACTAAGCTATTTACATTTCTAATCACACTGATACCATTAGTTAAGAGATGCATCCAACTATTTGCTCTCCAGCTATGGGTAAGTAGAACAGACTGGGCTCTTTAAACTTGGTATAGTAAACCAGTTTAGGAGAAAGAAAACTCTGAAGTCAAACTCTGCTTGTTCAGGAGAATTGAAAAATATACGTACACACACACACACACACAGTGTGTGCATGTGCATTGTCTTATATTAAAAAATTGTCTGGTTTACTCTGACTCTAGGTGGTAGTACATGTTAGAGTCCCATTTATGGGTCAAATATATCTTGGAAAATTATTAGAATTCGATGGGTTTTACTGCTTAACCCTTTGGTTGTCTGTGTGAACCTTACACTCTGAGTACTCATTTTAGTCTTACACTATAATCAGCATCATATGCATGGATCTTACTCGATGATTATCACTCCCATCTCCTCGGAGACCTCACCATGGCGTAATGGCTTAAGTGATGGACAGCAGCTTTGAAGTTACACTTTTATGTTCACTTTCAGTCAAATACCCATGGGAAAGGTATAAATTCTCTTATTCTTCTCCTTTATGGGTTAAGTAGTATCACTGCTGTTCTGCTTTAAGGATAGTTTTGGCAATAAATAACCCATAAAGGTTGATATGCCATTAAAAACAAAGAACTCAAACCCATCACCTCACTTCACTGCTGTTCATTCTTCTTTCATTCATCTCTGACCATCTCATCTCCTCACTTCTGTATTTCATTCTTCTCTCACTTAATTTCTTCTCTGGTCATCTCATCTCGTCTTAGTTGCTCTGATGTTTCTTTTATGTTGCTACCCTTATTCATTGTTGATGAATAACAAAACTCACTCAATTTTGTATGCACTTTTTTATTTATTGATGACTTTTCATTTCATTACCTGCTCCGCTTAAACAAGGAGAGCAAGATGGAACATTCATCTCCATCTTGCTCTCATGTTGATTTTCTCACTGACTAACTTTATTCTTACACTGGAACTGTTTTGGTCACCTGACTGATATCATCCAAGAAGACTTATGATCTCAGATTGACCTCAAGTTCAATGGCTGTCAATTAAACTGGTTGAACTTACTGTATCTTTCCATTAGTTTATAGGCTCAGGAACTAATTTGAATGCTCTGATATAATTTGAAAATAGATCTTGCTGATCTGGGACAAAGTAATACTTGAAACCATATAACTATTCTAACAAATTATTATTTAATAGAAATAGTAACTAATAGCTGTATGAATTCTTAGTATTAAGAATTGTTACCTGAACTTATAGTCATTCATAAATGATTGTTATTAGTTGGTTTTGCCCAGTCAGCTGGGGCTGGAGAATACACTGCCTGATTCTCTGCAGTGGGGTAAGACACCCCCCACCCACCCCAAATGAGACATTTCGGAAAGTGAATGTAATAGCATGACTAGTATTTGAACTCTCTTACTACAATGTCACAGTCCAACATGTTAGCCCCAATGCCACACGGACTTCCCTTCAGCATGTGATATAGTTTCAATAGATAATAGTTTCAACATTGAAGTTTATAAACCTAGTACAATGCTGTTGGCATTTCCCATATTGTTAATACCTTTGGGAAAAGTATGCATCCAATTATTCTCTGTCTAACTATAAGTAAATAGTAAGGCAGACTGACCTCGTTAACCTTGGCTAACTGACCTAAGAGAAGGAAAACTGAATTCAAACCAGTTGTAACCACTTTAAAAATTGACCTTGTATCACATCCTGCTGGTGCGGAGGAGTTGGGTAAATGTATACATTCAACTTTATTTTCTAGCCAGATGGTTCTCTCTCAGCCAAGTGGGGAATTTAGCTATGTGTGAATAAAACAGGCTGGGCTCTTTAGCCTCGATAATGCAACTGGTATAGAAGAATACATAATTCAAACCATCTGTTCTCCACTTCAAAATTAAACTTTTAACACATCCTTCTTGATACAATTTTGTATTATACCTGAGACACCATTTTGCTAGGGTGGAGGATGGAGAGGGTCTTACCCCTTTGTCAACAGTTTTTTGGGTTTTTTAACACTAAACAAACGCACTGAGGTAACAGTTTTATGTATCAAAAATTCAAGTCAAAAGATTATAAGCATGTTTTGAGGATCTTCTTAAATAGGCACTAAAATCTGTCTAAATCCAGTCATCAATAACTATCATGAGAGACTAAATAAATCCTATCATGAAGTAATTCAACTAATCATTCTCTATTGCTTCCAATCATTGTTAATCACCAACAATATGACATATTTTATGTATGCTGATATTCAGGGAAAAAACTGACCAATACATGAGTAATATTTTTGTAAAGTTGAACTCAAACATAATGGAAATGACTACAAGCAACATTTTGCTTCAAATATCAATTCTTCAAATTAATGATTTTGTAACTAGTTATCAAAGGTTGACCTCAACACTAATAAATGCATCATTAGCTTAATAAGTAGTGTTTGTCAATAGCCTGGGAGACCAGGGTTCAATCCCAGGGAAAGAGGTAGTGCCATCTACTACACCTGTATAGTAGCTATTGAAAAGGGGTCACCCTCAACTACAGTCACCAACTTGAACGCACATGCACACAAATATATATAAGCATTATAATTCCTGAGCTGACGTGTTGCTGAAATGGCTGAGCGGTTAGATATCATGTCTAGCATGAATTAAGCTGGGTTTCGATCCCAGCTTGAAGCATCCTGCATGTCTAGCCACACTGAAGAGTTGGGATACACCAAAACAGTTTGTTTGTGGATGACAATATATACGCTCCACTCCTGGGGATTGAGCACTCTGGTGAAGGAATTAATGGCTGCCACCCGCATAATGGAAAGCTCTCTGAATGAACTGAGCACTTTGGTATCCGGTAAGGCAAAATGTAAACAAATGAAAGCTAATACATAATGCGTTATAATTTCCGAGCTGACGTATGTCACCAGTTGGCTGAGTGGTAAGATACTAAGTCTAACCTAAAGTTGGGCGGGTTTCAATCCCAGCTTGAAGTGTCCTGCATGTCTAGCCACACTGAAAAACTGTTTATATTTCACATAGTGTTAATATAGTAAAACTTGGTGACATGAGTTCAAATCCTCATTTTCACATAGTGCTAATACCCAGTTTAGAAGGAAAAACTCAGAATTCAAACTTCTTAAATTTCACTTAAAAAATTGAACTTTTTGTCACATCCTGCACATGTGGAGGGGTTGGTAAATACATACATTCACTTTTTGAGTAATATCCTTGCGAAAGGTATAAACCTTCCCTTCATCACCCCATTCTCCTGCTATCGGTTACATGACATCACCATAAAGGTTGATATGCCTTTAAACTAAGAAACCAAACTAAACGCTGAAGTTTATTGCTTTGACATTTTCATGGTTTCTTGTTTCTTTATATTTCTCATTTTATTGTAAATTTTCATTTGCATGTTGATTTGGTTTTATAATATTTAGCATTTTCGAGTTAGAAGATGACCTTTTAAAGTAAGATCGCGTAACCCTTAAAATGCTTCAATTTCATTTTATATCAAATTTTTTAAAAATTCTTCACTCCCAAGGTGCATTATTTAATTATTGTTTGTAAAAAAAAAAAAAAATCAGTATTCTAAAAGTTTGACTCTGCCCATCTGCTGTCCCAGTACAACCCCATATCACGCTTGTATAGTTGATACACCAGTACAACAAACTATTTGATATGTACTTGCTCACTTTTGTTGGTTGGTTGCAGTTTTATTTTATCTATGAAAATATTCAGATTTACTTGTGACAAGCTGTAAACCCTCCCTTTCACACCAACCATTGATTTTCTTTTGATGTCCAGTTATATAAGCAAGTGTCACTAAAGCAACAGGTTTAATCAATATCGACCTAAATTTTAATTGGAAAAGATTTGACGATAACAGAATGGGTAATGTTTTGAGTTATGAATAAAAATGTATGTATGTGTGTGTGTGTGTATATATATATATATATATATATATATATATATATATATATTCGTGGGATAATATAAGTTAAAAAAAAATCCAAATTAATACCAGAACAATCAAATACTTTAAAAAGTATTTGTATAGAGCAGATTTTTAGAACCAAATAAAATAGCTGAAGTCTCCCACTTATTTTCCAATGAAAAAATCAAGAACATTTTGGAAATCAGATGTTACAATTGAATCAGTTCATATATAGTGTGTGTGTAGTTAGGCAGTAGTCTTTCATTTAAGCATGTTTGATTGAATAATAAAGGTACATTTTGTCTATATAATTTAATTAAGATCCTTTCAAGATTCCTGATAAGTATCTTGGTTTCAGATTGGAATTGGTAGATGAATTTACCAAAATTGTCCCTAGTGCTTTCAGACCTTTCATTGGCCATCATCAGGGGTTGCTTGCATGTGTAAAGAGTGTTTTTAAAGAGTTTTGAAAGTTTTTGGTTTTTATAACATAACAAAACTATGCAAATGCAGAGTTGGATAAAACTAATTTGCTGATGAATTTAAAAAACAGAACTCTATAAACGGAACTAGAATCATATCAAGAAATATGGAATATTTAAAAAAAAAAAAAAAAAAAAATCTAAAGGCATTTCAAAACATTGTTGCTATTTTCAAAATTAATTCTATTGATTGTAGTTTTTTTTTGTTTTTTTTTTTGGGGGGGGGGTTCCATTGATGTATATATGGCATTTTTGATCAATTGGATCCAAATACTGCAACACTGGATGAAGTGTATGTCTCATGAGGTGAACTATGTTGAAAAATAAACCTTAACTGGTCTATTTCCATGAGTGTATTTTGGTCAGCCTATGAACTTCTCAGCCATGACAGTTCTGAGGAAGGCCCCAAATGCCCTTGAGTTAGGAAAGGATATACCATGTTGTAATGGTTATCATCATAGGAAATGGATAAGATGACATGCGTTAAATTCTGGACGAGGCTGTTTGTATTTCACATCATGCTAATATGCTTGGAAAAAGTATAAATCTGACTATTCTTCCTTCAGCTATGAGTAAATAGTAAGGCAGACTGGGTTTCTTTGTCTTCCTTTAGCAACCAGTCTAGAAGAAAGAAAACCCTGAATTGAAAATTGTTAAACGCTTGCTTAAAAAATTGACCTTGTGTCATATCCTGCCCATTGGTAAATACATACCGTTAGAAAAACGCGTATAAAAAAAATTAAAAATCAAATGGTTTTGAAGTTTCTATTTTGGATTTAGTTAAAGGTTCTAATTAACAGTTCATGGTTAACTGCTAGTCCATGGTGATATTGTTGCTTCTATATAGAAATCAATGATGGGTTATTATTAGAATTTCATAATTATCTTTGTTATATCAAGAATTTGGATGATTAAAAAATAATGTTCAGCATTAAAGACCCCCTCCAACTGAATTGTCATACAGTTGCAAATTAGACCAAAAGTTTTTTTATTCTTTGGAGTATTTTAAGTGTACTGGTTTAATAAAAATTTGATCTGATGTGATGATTTTTTTTCTTGTTTTTTTTTTTTTTTTCTTTTTATTCCTTTTCTTATTTTTATCTGTCAAACAAACACAAATTAAACAAAAAGAATCCACAACGATCCGTATCACTTCCAAAAATATCTACAGAAAACTTTAAATCTCCAATTAAAACAAGGAAGATTGTACAGATTACTGAACTATTCACCAATTCCCAACTCTCGAAAAACCCATACCACAAATTCAAAAACAAACACCAAAGCAAATAATGAAAAATGGAAATGCATTCTAACAACCCCAGCAAAACTTGAACCTTCTCACCAATCCCAAATAAGTCATACACAACCACTGAACAAAACCACCCTCATCATCTCAATCCAGAGACACCTTAACATCAAGAATAAAATTACCAAAAAAATTATCAAACAAGACCATACAAACAAAAACAATGCAAGTCCAAAGGATCAACCAAAACTCTAAATAGATCCTCTCGTCTAGAAAAGTATGGATATTGAAATTGACAACACAATTTTGCAAACTTCGGTCTGGTAGACATGTATATATGTGAAAAATATGTCTTCAAAGCCTACGCCTGTGAAGCAATATTTGTCTACTAACCTTTTGTTTCATGCTCTAACAATTTATTTAAAAACAAAAATATTTACCTATGAAGTATTTGCATCCAAATCTCTCTTTTATTTATATATATATATATATATATATACATACACACACACACACACACACACACACCGTTGACATTAAATAACCCACAATGGTTGATATGCCATTAGACACTAACCCACCTTCAGTTCTCATTTTCTCCCTCTCTTGTCCTCCCCTCCCCGTAACTTTTGGGTAAAATTGCAACATCTAACCAAAAATAAAACTGCTAGTTAGATATGGTGTATATAAAATGTCCATGATTCTTTTTTTTTTTTTTTCTAATTTTTATTTATTTGTATAACTTTTTAAGATTAATTGTCTGTGCGCCATAATGTGTATGTAGGACATATAACAAAAGCTTCTGATGTGTTATCAATAAAAGTTGATTGATAAACTCTAAAGTGAGTCATCTTTTTATCATTGCCAATTGAAATGATTACAATGATTGGCCAGTGGCCTGTAACTGGGTGACCTTTACTTTGAAAATAGTTCAGAGCACTTCAGCTGAGCTTGAATAAATAATCTTTCTATGTTTAATCATTTAGTTGTGTTTGTAGTTGAGGTTTGGGGATGCTTGCCCATTATAAAAGACAACCTGAGATTGTATATTTCTTTACAGTGTCAGATTAAGGCATGGGTGCCCTATTATTGAGGCATAACTTGTATATATGGTCTCTTATAGATATTGAATATTTTATTTATGAATATAGTAAACTTTATATGTAGTAAACTACATGATATATGCATCATAAAATGTTCTATCACAGATATATATATATATATATAAGTTGGCGACTGTAGTCAAGGGCGACCCGAAGGCTTCTTTTTCATTAGCTTTTACACTAAGTTGTAGGGAAGGGCACTAATCCTTTCCCTAGATTACTCCACTTTACCCTTAATCACTACCTTATAATGCTGAGTGTTAAGGTGGCATCAGTACCATTATTTTGAGTCTTTGGTATGACTCAACCTGGGATTGAACCCTAGTCTCTGAGCCCATTGGCAAACACTCTACCCACTAGACTAATGGGCTGGGTTACCATAGGAGGAAATGGAAACGGCATCTTGAACTCAAATCCTGGACAATGCTGTTTGCTTTTCACAAAATGCTAAAACTCTTGGGAGAGATGCACCTGTTTTTCCTCCAACTATAGGTAGGTAGTTGTGTAGACTGGGTTCTTTAACCTTAGTATTGGAACCAGTCTAGGAGAAGGAAAACTGAATTACAAGCTTTTAAACTCCTCTGAAAAATTGACCTTGTTGCATCCCGGTCATGTTTAGGGGTTGGTAGAGAGTGTGTGTATATATATATATATATATATATATATATATATATATATATATAATCACAGATACTGACACTACGAATATTGCAAACTAGATTTTTATAAATAACAAACTATATGATATAGTTATTTGCTTAGCTTAGTTGTGGAAAAAGACCTGAAGTATGAGGCACTTAATGAGAAATAAACTCACTAACAATGGTCTTATCTAGTTTGCTAATCATTACACCATGTGAGTATAGCTGTCATAATTGTTAGATGTCTACATGAAAATACTGTTGATACCTCGTCTTTTCTTGGTGGGGGTAAGGCTACATTCATTGTATTGATATTTATTTTAAACTTTACAAGCAAACAGAAAAAAAACCTAATATTCAGCATTTTTATAGTCTTTAAGAAATACCTTATAACACAATTGCCAGCCATCTGACCAATGGTTAAGTTACACTAAAAGCAACAAATCCCACAAGTTAAGCACCCATGAACCTACTCGGTACTTAGATGGCTGGCTGGCTGTTTAGTGGCAGCAGGTACTGTAACTACCTACAATCCTGTCAGCCAAAATCAGCCTAGCTTGTTAAATAAGAAAACAGACACTCAAACTGACTTTAGAGATTTTTTAATATTTCTTTGCACTTCATATAACACTATGCAACCTTTTTTTTCACTTGATGTATATGACACTGATATTTCTAATCATAATTTATTTTGCTCTGTTGACCCTTATCAAGGTTGACCATAGGAGTAACAACTTCTTAGTGCTACTACCTGAGTAGTTAAGGTATGTATTTACCCAACCCCTCCCCCATGAGCAAGATGTCACACAAGGTCTTTTTTTTTCTTTTTTTTGTTTTTTTTTTTAGACAGACTATTACTGATTTTTTTATCATTAAGTGTATTTGGACTATTGTCTTCATCTTTATTGCTATATTCTCAACATTTTGGCCAATGCATCCTTCTGCCTTGAGGTGTTTTTTGTCTAAGTCTGGAGCCTACATGGAATTTAGAACTGAACCCTTTATTTTATCCACAGGGGATAGATTGTTCAAATTCAATTTATCATAACCAGGTACAAGTGTTAAGCTATAGTAAGCTTCCTTGTTATTTTGTTGCCTGTATTCGGTATTGAACCTGCAACCTCCAGATGATATAGGCATTTGGTTAAAGAGTATGTATTTGACTATTCTCCTACCAACTATGAGTCAATAGTAAGTCAGACTGGGCTCTTTAACTTTGGTATGGCAACTGGACTAGAAGAAAAACTCTGAATTCCAACCAGTTGTAGAATTGGAGAGAATTTTGGATGTTTGTTTTTATGCTTCCTAAATCTGTTATAGGTTCAATGGAAATGAATAGAAGGCATTAATTTCAGAGTGAATCATATAAGTTATTTGCTTAGCTTAGTTGTGGAACAAGGCCAGAAATATGGTGCACTCAGTGAGAATTGGGCTCATTAAAAATAGTCTGCCAATATAGTTTTCTCAGCTTGAATGTTTGTGGGGTTTTAAGAAATTTTTTTTTCTTTCACTGTCTGTGTTTGTAGATGCCACCATTGTTTTTGTTTTTAGCCAATTGCAACAACATCACTTTGATATCAGTTGCCATTGTTTTTGCTAATTTGTTTGTTCACTTATGTTTATTGACTTGGCCTCCTCACCTCATCTGACTTATGACTTCCTTATTAGTATAGATTTTTTTTCTTTATCAGAAGTCTCTCATAAATGCACCTGTAGATAAAGTAACAGTGGTTGCTCTGGAACATTGCCAAAATAGAGGAGACCAATCTGAACACTTGAACTCAATGCAGAAAGTAATAACAAAGTTGGTAGAGGTGCCAATTTACCTATTATGACTCTTCCATTATTTTTCTCATTTGGCTGTTTTTTTTTTTTTTGTTTTTTTTTTTTTTAAATATTAATTGAACTTGGTGTTGTGTAGTCATCAACAGATAACAGGATTACATGGTTCGAAAATGAATGTTATATAACTCTTGATTCTGGTCATGGATAACAGATAAATTTTTCGCTGTTTTACACTAAATAGTGTTTATTCTGAAGGGGGAAGGGTCTGTTGTTTAAAAAAAAAAAAAAATTATCTTAAATCTGGACTCATATTTTTTTTTTTTTATTCCTTTAGAAATTGGGAAAATTTAATCCAGAGTTACTGGACATAAAATATATAAAACTATATTTTTGTATTTGGGACTTTGAAGAAGACAAATTACTTAAATTATCTAAAGGAATGGGTAGGAGAGCTGAATTAGTAGATTAGTGATTGATTTTAATGGCATGTCAACCAATCTAGTGTTATTTTATACTTAAAGGTTTGGGAATCACATTCATATTTGCATTTTTTGTATAGTTTTTACTGAGTTTTTTTTTTTTTTTTTTTTGCACACAGTCCTATCAAATATGAATAATTTTTAAGCAGATCTACCTATTCAACCCATAGCTGGGACTCTAATAGGTACTTCCACTCTGAGTCACAGTGGACTTGAGAGTAATATCAATGAAGGGGTGCCCCCCACAACTCCTCAGATCTTCAAAACTCAAGGCTCTCTATCAGATACAGTTTTGTGTCATACCCAGGGTATCCCTGGGCAAACTGAATTAGTTAAGTTTCAGTTTATAATATAACCTACTCAAAGACATGAAAAAAATAAGTGGTAAATATGTATAAATATTGCCGACATTTTTTAGTTTTCAAGACTATAGTGGTTATTTACTAAGTTTTGTTTAGTCTGGCACACAGTTCTCTGCTTACTGAAAATACTTGCTATTTATATATGATCACACAACTAAGTATTGAGCAGATTCATGATTGCTCAACTTATGTAATTTACCTTGTTAGTGAGGCTTAAAATATATCAGCTGCATCTTCTGTATCTGTAGAAGGACAGTAGTGCTACTACTTCAACCATAGCTGGGGTGATGAGAGTATTTGTCTGAAAGTGAACATAATAAAATGACTGGAGTTTGAACTTGCTTACTATGATGTTACAGTCTAGCACTTTAGCCACTATGCTACAGGGACTCTCATGGGAATTGTTAGTATTAAGGAATTGATTTAAAGTATTACTAATAGCATTATAGGTATTGTTACTCTTGAGTATTTTACTATAGAAATGCATTCCATATGGAAAGCAATATTCGAATAATTTTGAAATAGCATTATACTTGCATCCGGTGATTCAGTTCCAGCTTTGAAACTCTGGGCAGTGTTCAGAACAGATTCATTGTTAATACCTGTTAGGATTCCATCTGTGAATCAAATAGATTTGTTTGAAAATTGTGTATTGGATAGAAATGGTTGAAACCATATAAATGCATACAAATTATTTTATTGGATAGGAGTAGTTCATTAATGGTCCAGGAGACCAGGGTTCAATCCCATGTCGAGTCATACCAAAGACTCAAAAATGATACTTGATGCAGCCTTGCTTATCACTCAGCATTATAAGGTATGGATCAAGGGTAAAGTGAAGCAATCCAGGGAATGATGTAACGCCCTCCCCTACCCCTTGGCATAATAGCTATGGAAAAGGCAGCCTTCAGGTCACCCTCGACTAAGGTCTCTAACTTATAAACCAATAGAGAAGTATGATTTTTAAATAGAAATGATTGCAGTGGAATCTTGAAAATATAGTTATAATCAAACATTTATAAATCAAATTTTGGTATTAAATAACCTATAAGAGGTTGGTATGCAATTTACTAATCCAAACCTGAATATAAAACTAAAATAAAGATTTATAAAAAGAAACATTAAGACTAAAACATTAGAATGTATTGAAGATAAGAATAAACCTCTGCCCAAGCTGGAAGGCATAGAAGTATGCTTGAATTTCTTAGATTTTATTCATATATTCACTTATTCTACTCCTTCACACAAATAAGATGCAACACGAGGTCAGTTTTTAAGTAGAGTTTTACAGGTTTGGATTTAGCTTTCCTTCTCCTAGGCTGGTTACCATACTCTACTACTTACTTACCCATAGCTGGAGGAAGAATAGTTTGATTCATACCTTTCTCAAAGGTTTTAACACTATGTAAAATACAAACAGCCTAGTCCAGAATTCAAACTCTTCACCATAACTATTTCCTACAACAGTAAACTAATGGTTATAACTTTTATATAGAAATATCAGGAAGAGACTAAACAATATGTAGTTATTTACTAAGCTCTCAGTTAGGTGCAGCACAAGGCCAGATGTATGAAGCACCTAGTAAGATTGTCTTAGGCAAAAAAAGAAAAAGCTTAAAATTAGCACAAGGTCAAAAGTGAAGTGAAGAGAGGTGAATTGAGGATTGAGCTTAATACTCAGCAACAGTGAGATAGACAAGCTGGTTTATCTTGCCCTGTCAGCTGAATATACTGATTGCACCTCTGCAAAATGAGTAAGACTCTCAAATAAGTGACCTGGGTATAACTCTAAACAATCTGATGGTGAGGCTCTAATTCTGGAGCTTGGAGGAATGTGGAATACTCCTTTATTGCTATTACTCCCAGGCCCACTCTGACCTGGATTAGTAGTACCTGTTAGGGTCACATGAGTCAAATAGAACTGTTCAATCCTTTACTAAGGATTATTATTAGTAGTATTATTGAATTAAACTGTGCAAATTATTCATATTACATATTAATACTTGATGAATAGAATTACAAATTTTAAATAGCAATGTTTGAAACCCTTTAACTGTGCAAACAAATAATTAATATTTGATAGAATTATGTGTGGGATAGCTATGCTTAAAACTTTTTTAACTCTGAGATCTGGCTTGTTTAAAAATAATGTTACCTACAAACTATATACTTACAAATTATATATATCATTAAGAACAAGAAAATTAATAAGCATATTCAATTATAAATTTATTTTACCAGTCTTTTGACAGGCTCTTCAAATGGATTTGAATGGAAATTTGTTTCTTTTTGACTGTTAACTTTGGGGAATATATTTCACTTTACATAAGGTTCAATGGATTATATACACAGAGAGAGAGTCAAAGTAAAGTTGGCGACTGTAGTCTAGGGCGACCTGAAGGCTCCCTTTTCAATAGCTACTACACCAAAGTGTAGGGGAGGGTGCTACTCCTTTCTCTGGATTGCTCCACTTTACCCTTAATACATAACTTATAATGCCGAGTGTTAAGCAACGAGATATCAAGTCCCTTTTTTTCTTTTCTTTTTTTTTTTTTTTTTTTTTTTTAAAGTCTTTGGTATGACTCAACTTGGGATTGAACCCCAGTCTCCCAGACCATTGGTGAACACTCTACCCACTAGGCCAATGAGCAGATATATCTCATTAATATCAAGTAAAACTCAGCAGATATAATCCATGATACATTTACTTCAACAATCTGTTTACACAGATTATTAATAATAATAGCTATACATTGAGCACTCTTTTAGAATATATTGATATTATATATTCTGTATGGGATTGTTCCTTATAAGTCTCTTCTTGAACTTAATTTATATATAATAAAAAAAGATGTGTGTGTGTGTGTATATATATATATATACACACACACACAGAGGATTTGGAATTAGACAACCCACAAGGGTTGATTAGATCTATTCCACAAGTGGTGCTGATATTAAAATGCATTTATACAACCTTGACAAATTTTCTCATTTGTTATGAAATATTTTGGTAACTTAGAAACAGGTTATGCATTTGATTGTATGTTAAAATTTTAATATATACATATAGATATTGAGCACTGTTATAGGAAAGACTACCTGGAAACCATAAATTATCCTTTGTTTTTCATTATCAAATTTCATATACATGTGGCTTAAAACAAACAAACAAACAATAAAAAAACCCACTGCTGTGCCACTACCAAAGTTATTATCAGATGATTGGAGGGTAGCAAGATTTAAGGCAAAGGCATCATTACCATTAACCTAGATCACTCCAACAGTACCTCATGATAGCACCAAACTTTATTGGTTTTCTGTCACCTTGTGAAAAGACCAAATGAAAATGCAGCCTCATTGTGAATTCAAAACTATCTAGTTAGTGTACATGAATTCAGCAATAATTATTGGAGTTAGAAATAATTGAAACCATTTAACTGTGTGCAAACAAATAATTAATATTAGATTGAATTAGATAGCAATGCTTAAAACAATTTGTATGCAAACAAGTGATTAATATTATTAGTGTTCAATAGTAATACTTGAAATCATTTAACTGTGTGCAAACAAATGATCTCTTACTAATTCAAAAGTGTTACCTACAAAATATTCGTTTACAAATTTCATATACATACCCTCAAAGGATTTGGTATTAAATAATCTACAGGTTAATATGGCATTAAACCAATCCATAACCAACCCAACAATGCAGTTTTAATTCAATGATGCAAGATTTGGCTTGGTTTTATTGTATATCAACCATTGTAGGTTATTTAATGCCAAATCCATTTTTATGTGGCAGGGTCAATTTCAGCCTGAAATAGGGATAATAATTATAGTATTAACAAAGATAGATATGCCGTAAAATATAGAACAGTATGTAAAAAAAGGTGCATCTTCAAAAAAAACCCAAGAGGTTGATAGGCCGTGAGGACTTTTGGTATATCAAAAACAATAAAATCATGAGAAATTACCAGTAAAAAGGTTAATCCTTTCTTGTTTGTTGATAATGATTGTTCTAAAGAGTTTTACTCATAAAGTTGGAAATATAATCCATATTGATTACAGAAAAGAATGTAACTTCTAAAAATAAACGCTAATCTCAATAATAGATGTTTATATCAGAAAGTAGGATGCAAGAAAATCATGACATGAAATTGTACTTTGGGCAATGTCAGAAGGTTGCACACCTACTAGAGGATGGATAAAATAATTGTGCGTGGCATCATGTAATTGGCGGGAGGTGGGGTTATTCTCAATAAATAATCCTAGCCTCGAGCCAATGTGATTTTTTTTTTGCATGTTTGTTGATGCATAAGAGATGGCCGAGCCCTGGAGTGAGGAAATCATCTCTGGGCGTGTGTGATGTCATCCATTGAGAAAACCCATAGGAGATTGAATCAGGTGTTCTGCATGCACATGTGACGTTGACAAACCCGATAAGCCAAAATCATGAAACAAGCTGCTAAACTGAAAAAGGTTAAAACAAAAACCACCTCTCTCTAATAACTAACACTTTAGGTACTGTTTGTATATAAGAGACATTTTAATTTAATTACTTTTTCTTTATGAACTGTCTTTATTTCATGAAAAAAAAAACCTTTCGTTAAATCAGATCAATTTGGTCATTTTTTTTCTTATACTAACATGATTCCAGCCCGATGAGCCTACAGGTTGACCAGCAGATAATTTTTTGACCCAATAACCGCTCAACAGGATCAATCACAGTGGGGACGGTTTAGAGGATTCCCAAAGAATTAGGTCTAACCTGTAACACAGGACCTTACAGAATCACAACCAAAATTGTGAAGGACAGCGGTTCAGTGGGGTTAGGTTACAGTGTTACAACACTGGTGAAGTGTTGAAGAGTTGTTACATTAACCATTGCCAGTGACCAAGGATCATGTTACATTTTACACATAAAGTTCTATTTCAAACTATTTAGTTTAGTATAAGTACAGTTTAGCTCTTTGACTCATGGACTGGATCCTATCAATTGCTACCACTCCAGGCCAGAGTGAACCTTGGAGCGATGGTAATGAAGGGGTACTCCACATTCCCTAGAGCTCCAGCATCACAGTAGTCTCACCATCAGATTGTTTAGTGTCATATCCAGTACATTTGTTGAGGGGGTCTTACCCCTTCTGCAGAGAAGAATTGGTGTATTCTACAACACCAGCCCACTGAGCCAGCAAGATTTGAATTGATGTGATGACAATGTGAAGACACTGAACATGGATTGTCCTGTTGGCTGGGACTGTAGAATACACTGACTGCTTTTCTGCAGAGGGGTAAGAACCCCCATCCCCACCAACTCCTAATGAGTATCCTTGATATGACACTAAACAATCTAATGGTGAGGTTCCTGTAATGCTGGAGCTTTGGGGAATGCAGAGTTCCCCTTCATTTTCATCACTCCCAGATTCAGTCTGGCCCAGACTGGTAGCACCTGATAAGGTCCTATCTATGGATCAAATAGAACTAAACTTCATACTTATGCTAAATTAAATTGCTTGAAATAGAACTGTTTTGACATTTAAACTATGTACTTATGCTAAACTGAAATTGAACTGTTTTTGACATTGAAACTACTCACGCTAAACGGATTTGTTTGAAATAGAACTTTTTTGACATTTAACTGTGTAAACAAAAACTATACTTATACTAAAGTGAATTATTTGAATTAGAACTTAATTTATTTAAAAATTGATTTGGCATTAAATAACCTACAAAGATTGATATGCCATAAAACCCAAACAAACAACAAAACTGAATTGGTTGAATTAGAACTGTTTGACAAAACGGAATAGCTTGAAATTGAAATGTTTTTGACAAACTGTATTCAGGCCAAACTTAATTGTTTGAAATAAAACTGATTATTTGTATAAAAATGGATTCGGCATTAAATAACCTACAAAGGTTGTTATGCTATAAAATTCAAACAACAAAACTGAACATGGAATGAGACAAATAATGAAGCTTTTATTCTCTGATGTTTGATCTTTAAATTAAAGTTTAAATGACTTTTTAAGAATTGATTACTCATGGCAACAAATGAATACAGTTAGTTGTGGTATACTCCTAACATTGATTTCCTTCAATTGATTTGTAAACCTCGTTGCTAGGGCGTAGAATACACTGACTGCATCCACAACAGAAGGGTAAGACCCTTTCTCTCCAAAAGGGGCTTAGAGAGTATGACGCTGAACTGTGTCCAATGTTGAGGCTCTAGCTCTAGAAAGTATGGAGTACTTCTTTATTGCTATTACTCCTAGATTCACTCAGATCAGGAGTCGTACCTGTTAGGATCCCATCTATGGTTCAACTTGATGTTTAAAAATTATCAGTATTAGAAATGAATACTAACATCTAACTGCAAATCATTTGTATTAAGAATTGGTACTTGAAGATGTTTTTTTTTTTGTTTCTGTTTTTTTTTTTTTTTTACTAAGATTATTTGAACTCAAACAACCAAAGGAAAACTGACTTGGAACCAGCTTGATTCCACATAAAAAATTACCTTGTGTTACATCCTGCCCGTAGCAATGGTTGGCTGAATACATTAAATTAGGTATTTGGCTGAAAATATTCTAGCCATAAACCAAATTTGTAAAATTATATATAGGAAAGGTATCAATCCAAGTATTATTCTTAACAGCTATGACCAAATAGTAGAGTTGTCTAGGAGAAGGAAAAACTTTATTCAAACAGTTGTTCTCCACTTTACCGTGTGTTGCATCCTACTCATGATGGAGGGATTTCAAGTATTGCTATCAAACACTAATAATCCTATTTATTATTAATCATTTCTATTTTACTTAATAGAGCTTCAGTCTCTATACTTTTTGAATACCTTTATTTACCACTTCTGTTTGTTGTTTTTTTCTAAAAACATTTATTGTAAACTGAAACTCGACTAACTCAGCTCTCCTGTTGATTTCTTTAGATAACTCTTTTCTTCCACTGCCTTTTGTGTGAATCTGTTGATCAGGTGGCAAAGATTAGGTTGCCATAGAAACTATGCCTCAAGAGGTTATGGAAATTCTTTTATTGCCAAGCAACATAATTTTTCAAAAGTAGAATAGTAAAGACCTCCTTTTGCAACCACTATTAAGATTTGAAGTACTTTTTTTTTTTTTTTTCCCTCGTTTTATGCTTCCCGCCCCCACAAACTATGTGCATATCTTCACCTGTGGAGAGTTTGTATAATAATAGTATGTCTATGCAGACTGTTTTCTTTTGGAAACATTGTGTGTCATTGGGGAAGGAAAATGGTCAATAGATGAAGGCTGTATTATACCTTAAAATGGACATCACCTGCAACTATTTCGTGTGAGCGGGGTGGAATCATTTTACTATAATTCAAGTGTCTTTTCTGTCCATTGTGACATCTGATGTATATTGGCGAAACAAGAACACAGGAGGATAGGTCATGTGAAAAACTTCAAATTGTTTGTATAAACAAAAAAATCAGCTGGGGCTTGAGAATACTGACTGCATCTCTGCAAAGAGGTAAAATCTCTCACTGAGTGTCTGGATATGACACTAAACAATCTGATGGCAAGACTCCAGTCCTCAAGCTTTGGGGATAATGGAGTATTCCTTCATTGCCATTACTCCTAAGTCCACTCTGACTTAAAATAAATCATTAGTGTTATATAAGAATACTTGAAACTATTTACCTGTGTGCAAACAAATGAGCTGTAGCTTGTTTAAAAATGTTATTTACAAACTATTTGTTTACAAATCATATATTTGAGATATATGTATGAACAGGATTTGACATTAAATAACCTACAAGGGTTGATATACCATAAACCCAATGAAATGAAACCAAAAAAAGCAAGCATGGAAAGTTGGAAGGAGAATGAAAAAGACTAAAGCATGGAAAGTCATAGCAGCAAAGATTAAGTAGTGTAGTCTACCTATTTTATTAATGTGAAGTTTTAAAAAAATTTTTATTAGAATTTCAATGGGATTAAATTTTTTTTTTCTTTTTAAAAAAGAAACGAACATGACTAACTATAACATTGGAATTTCTTAGTCATACAAGGTTTTGTAACTGTTTATTTTTGTATATACTTTCACTTTTGTTACATGCTTAATCTCCTGTTTCATCTAGCGATTGTATTTTTTTTTTTTCAGTACATGGAAGTTATAAAGCTGATATGAGAAATTGAGATAAGTTACTTTGAGGTTTTATCCTGTTTTACTGTCCAGTATTTGAGCACTTGAAGAAAAACGTTTTTAAACAATTTATTTTCTCTCTCTCATATATATATATATATAATGTGTGTGTGTGTGTGTGTACATACACACCAACCCAACCACTCAAGCAGAATATGACACAAGGTCAATTTTTTCATCGTGTTCATATATATATATATTATTCGGTCCAGTTAAACTGGAGTCGGGAATAATTCTGTTTGTTTGGCATCTTTTCAACTATGAACATTTAAATTTTCCTGAATTATTTTATCCATTAGATCTGAAGAAGTCCTGTTATTTTTGGTGTTATTGATTCATATCAATGCCCATAACAGGATGGAAATAAATTCATAATCCTAATGTGACCGGTTTTTGTTTTTCTTAAAGTATGTGTGTGTATATATATATATATATATATATATATATATATAAAATAAAATATCACTTTTTTTATATGTATAAATCTTTTTTTTTTTTTTTTTGTGTGTGTGTGTGCGCTATATTTATAAATGAGGAGTGTTCCATATGAGAGAATAGAGCATATATATCTAAGTTAAGATAATGTAGATATGTAGTCAACAACATTTAGTGACTGTTATCTATGCAGTCATCAGATCAAGACTTAGACTGATGATCGCAGAGATGAGTAACTGACAGTCACTAAGCGCCGTTGACTCTGTGTCTATAATATTCAAACTTAGTTCTCTGTATCTATGATATCTAAACTGCAGCAAATTTTTGTCTGAAATAAGCATTCAATACACAAAAAGTGTACATTGTACAAAAAAATAGAGCTGATATTATGGATATATCACATTGTGTTTTGGAGATAAATATATTTTTTAAACCCTTCATCATTCATGCTAAAATGACTGGGAACTAAGACAAACATTGTTTTGTTAATAATTTCTCATTAATTTTCTTGTTTTTGTTTTGTTAAATCATTTTTGTCATTTTTGCAATCCATTGGGTTTGTTTTCACCTCATTTAATTTTCTCTCTTCTTGAAATACGCCAGCATTCATTGATCCAGCAATCTTGGAAGCTTTTAATTTAGCTAAAATTAAATCTCATTTCAGAGATCTTTCTAATGTTTTGGATTTTTCCTTCATGATTCATCTTCAATTGTCAGACTTAAAGAGTTTGTTTGGCATCTTTTCTTTTTTTTTTTTCTTTCTTTCTTTTCTTAAATTTCAATGTTCTGTTGATTCATCACTGCAGGAATTACAATAATAGTAATAATGAATGAATAATAATAATGTTTGAATAGTAATTATAGTAGTAATGTAGAGGTAGTAGTAGTAATAATAATGGTGGTAGTTGTAATTTAGGAATAATAGCAATTTTGTTTAATGCCAAATCCGGTTTACACACACACACACACACACACACGTGATTTGTAAATGAATAGTTTGTCAGTAACGTTTTTAAACAAGCCAGAGCTCATTTGTTTGCACACAGTTAAATGGTTTCAAGTCTAGTGAAGGACTTAATTTGACCCTATAGATGGGACTCTGAGTACTACCATTCCAGTTCACAGTAATGGCAATGAAAGTGTACTCCACCTTCTCTAAATCTACAGTATTAGAGCCTCACCATCAGATGCAATTTAGTATCATATCCAGTGCACTTGTTGTGAGGAAGAGGTCTTACTCCTCTGCAGCATATTCTACAGTCCCAGCTGACTGGGCTGAAGTAATACTTTGAATAATAGGTGTATGCATAAGATGACTTATCTCTTTGAATTTTGGTTAGTAGTAAGCAAGCATAAACTCTTGTACATTCTAACTTTTCTGTCTCCTTTTTCGATTTCCTTTCAGTGGATAAATTGCTAACGGCAGAAAAGGATGCAACTGGAGATCTTTCCCTCTGCCCCATTTCATATATCAAGGAAGCCATTTATTGAGATCAATTTTGGGACAGTCTTTTATATAATACTAATAACAGAGATAACATTTAAGCAAGCAATTTTTTATTTTATATTTGAACATTCCGTTTGTTATGAAATATTACAATTAAAAATTAATAATATAAAGAATGAAGTTCTACAATTTAAAATCTTTGTTTATTTTATTTAATATTTTTTGTATTGCTTTTTGAGGTAGATATTTAGTAGTGGACTGTTCAAAACAGAATCAGCCAATTAGTAGTTAAAAAGCATAGATGGAATAGATATTGTACTTAGTTTGATTTAGGTCACTTAGTATTTACTATGCAATATGCATCAAGTTGGATTTGGTCAAAAGCGAGTTTTCAGCATGAATGAAATGCACCTGGAACCACCATTCTCATGTAATTACGTAACATCAAGAAACGGTTACTGTAAACACGTAATAACATCAATGGCCAAAAGTAAACGCGTCTTTTAAAAAGCACAAACTAAAAATAATGATGAACGTCCAGTGTAATCTCTGCTCTTAATTGATCTAGCATATATATATATATATATATATATATATATATAATTCTTTTAAATACCCTGTCTGGTGGCAAAAGCTGCTTGGTAGCACCAGGAGTGGCAGTACTGTCTTGAGCTACCAAAACTGTGATATCAGCCCTGGTTGGTGGCTGATGAGGGCAGGGTATCGGACATGCTTTCACACATGATGAAAAAAAAAAAAATCACTTAGTATTTACTATTATTATCCACTTGATAAAGCATCTCTTTGAAACAAGGTTTATGAACAACAATAGTCAACTAATAACATCAATGAAAGGATACCAAAACTGGAACTATTTAGACTGAATTATATAAATTCATTATTATAAAAAAAAAATGAAATTATTCATTTTGAATATGTTTTGGACAGATTGGTTTTGATAGTCATGACCATTTGTTAGATAACATATATATATATATATAAAATGGTTTCTTCTCTATTTGTTCTAATTCAGCTTTGGGGAATGCAGAGTACCCCTTTATTGCCATCGCTCCATGGTCCACTCTGATCCGGAGTGGTAGCACCTGATAAGGGTCCTATCTATGGGTTAAATAGAACTAAACCGTGCTTCCTTCATTATACTGATTTTTGCATTTTTACTGTGTACTAATGCTACACTGAATTGCTCAAAATAGAACTGTTTTGACATCTATATTGTGTACTTATGCTAAACTGAGTTATCTGAAATAAAACTGTTTGACATTTAACTCTGTGTATTGCCCAGTCAGCTGAGGCTGTAGAATACACTGACTGTACCTCTGCAGAAGGGTAAGACCTCCTCCAATGAGTGTCCTGGATATGACACTAAACAGTCTGATGGTGAGGTCCCAGTAATGCTGGGGACTTTGAATACGGAGCACCCTTTCATTGCCATTGCTCCACTCTGACTCGGCGTGGTAGCACCTGATAGGACCCTATCTATGGGTTAAATAGAACTAACAGCATATTTATGCTAAACTGAATTGTTTGATTAACCTGAATAGCTTGAAATAGAAATGTTTTTG
>OY757932.1:45925736-46026473 GCA_963585895.1 Sepioteuthis lessoniana | reverse complement strand
GATTTGTCATTCTTTTAGCAATACAACCATAAAACATATTTACTTGGGTCTTGATTTGATTTCAAAAGAAAGAAAGAAAGAAAGACAAGAGATATAATTGTAGTGGTGTGTTTAAAATCTGAAAATTTTTCAGGTTGGGTCAAGTACACATAACTTTGCTCCTAGTAGCCAGTTTTATTATATTGCCGAGCAAATCTAGGTGGACCTTATTATAGAAATGTTTATGCGAAAATGTTTCATTTTTCCGACTAAATTGCTTATGAAAATTCACAGATATTATATATATATATATATATATATATATATATATATATATATAACTGGAAGAAAACTCAAACCTGGTTAAATTGATTTTGGTGAAGATTATAATCTTTGTCTCGTCAAAAAAAAAAAAAATTACAATAATCTAATAAGTAATTTTGTCCTTTTTTTAACCCTCAAATTAAGAGTGTAAGTCATCTGAAGAGACAAATATTATATTCTTTGCTAAGATAAATTTATAATGAAAATTTAACCAGGTTTGAGTTTTCTTCCAGTTACATTGTATACGTTCTGTACGTGAGTTTTATTATATAACCCTGAAAAAGAATATATAACAATTGCCATGCACTGAGCTCTCCCATAGATTTATTTGAAATACCTCCTATATTCTATACCCTTTGGATGCCAACTGGATATTACTTATATATATATATATATATATATATATATATGTGTGTGTGTGCGTGTGTGTGTGTGTGTGTGTGTGTGTGTGTGTGTGTAAATCATCATATATAATTCTATAGTAATGATAAGTAATAAGGTAATTTCCATGATGTTTGTGGTTAACATTAGCCAAATCATTTATCACTATATTTCTATGTATGTAATGGTATCACAGCAAAAATGGCACATCAATGTGAGTTATTTTTTTTTTTAGATACACTTAAAATACCAATTTTTTGTCCAACTGGCAACTGAACGTTTTGTTGTTTCTTTGATAGCCCTGCACTTCATTTTTTCATCATCCAAATTGTTAATGTAACTGAGATAAGCGTGAAATGCCAATTAGAATACTTGACCCCTTCTTAGATAGAAACAACAACATCATCATAGATTGCTGTGACAATGAAAACATAATTGACTTGATGATATTGTAATAATTCATAACTTTGTTATCATCCACTTAAAAAAACAAAAAAGCAATTATATACCTAGTTTTCCCACTGTTGTTTATCAATCTGTGTGTGCAATCTGTGTGTATATATAAAGTTACAACAGTACTATTGTGGCAAAGGATACTTGAACACTTCTTTTAGTCCAAAAAAATGATAAACAACCATTCTAACTTCTTATAACAATCAGGTGTGTTACTAATATTAAGGGATTCTTGTGTAATAATTGGCAAGCTTGTCTCAGATTAATTTCTATGAAGTTATGAGTTCAATCCTCTCTAGATACCCCATAATCATGGTCTAATGTTAGATCTAAGCCACACATTTTCCTCCCCTTTTTTATAGGAGCTACCACAAATGGTGTAATAGCAAGCTATGCAGCCAAACATAATTAGGGAGTATGACTATTAAAGAGTGCCTCATACTTTTAGCTTTATATTAAACTAAGCTTTGTTAATGACTTGCACAAATCTATGAGATCTACCTACCCCTTTCAAGTTACCTCCTAGTAATCAAAGACCAACTTCTTATTAACCATGGGCATTGTTTGTATGTATTTACCGAACTCCTCCACAAGGTCAATTTTTATGCTAGTTTGAAATCAGATTTTTCTTCTCTTTGACTGGTTATTTAACAAAGCTAAAGAACCCTGCCTATATTACTATTTACTCATAGCTGTGGGAAGAACAAACAAACTCATACCTTTCTCAAGAGCATTAGCATGAATTGAAATGCAAATAGCCCTGTCCTGGACTTGATCTCAGGTTGCAGGATCCATTTTGACAATGATAACCATAACACTTAGTATGCCTCACATTAATCGTAGAGTTAGTTAAACTGTTAAAAGATATAATAAATAAATAACTGGGTCAGAGTGTTTCTGGTGTTGGACATGTGCTCTAATTCATTTACTGTTAATGATGTGAAAACTCCTGCCCCTACCAAAAAAAAAACAAACCCAAGAACAAAACAATCTTAGAATCCTTTTTTCATATTTTCTTGAAAACATTGTAAATACTAGGGTGAGTCTAAATATTGCTATATTCTGGTACATGCTACTTTACACTGCATATACAACATGATGGAATCATTTCAAGTCATGGAATGTACCCACTGTGGTTACTGGTAGTGTGGTAGTTAGTGTGCTGAGATGTTATGTATTGATTCACTCCATGTAGGATTTGAAAGCTGCACAGATGAATGTGCTATATAGTCTAATTTGGAAAATTATATTTTGAGTTTAAACTACCAAAAAGCTACAGAAGCAACCAAAAACATTTATTATGCAAAAGGTGAAAGTGCAGTTGATCACAATATAGTAATGAGATGGTTCAAGAAATTTTGCTTGGATTGCAAGAACTTTGACGATCAGGGAATGTCAGGTATGCTTAAAACCAGAGATTCCAAGACAGTGCTTTAAGCCAGAGATGCAAATTTGGCAAGTAATTCTTGGTGAGTTTTAGCATAAGTACAGTTTTGTTTGATTTTATGGCATATCAACCATTGTAAGTTATTTGTCTCTGCCTCCCACCAGATTGGACTTGATACAAGTGGGGATTAGGAGAGGGGAAGGTCGAGCATGAGCCAAGGCTCGAGCCCTGCTCGACTATGCTGGTCATTGGCCTGCCTAGTGCAATGTGGGCCTGATGAGCCTGGCTGGACATAGACCCAAACATGGGTCCAGGCATGAATGCCTGATTATAGCTTAAACTGCATAACGGGATCCAGTGTTATTCAAAGGTGACAAAGGTGTCAGTGATACAGCTTATTATAGATGATTTCTAAATATGTTTTGTAAATAACATTTTTAAACGAGCTTGAGCTCAATTTTTTTTCAGTTAAATGGTTTTACATTGTCAAATGATCCAACAGTTCTATTTCAAACTATTCAGCTTTTCATAAGTTGGTTGGTTGTTTCATGGTGTATCAACCCTTTTCAGGTCATTCAAGGCTGAATTAAGTCATTTTGATAAAAGTTTAAAACAATTCAGTTTAGTATAAGTATAGGTTTTTTTTACACATGGTTAAATGTCAAAACAGTTCCATTTCAAATAATTCAGTCTAGCATAAGTACAGTTTTTTGTTTATACACAGTTAAATGTCAAGACAGTTGTATTTTAAACAATTCAGTTTAGCATAAGTACACTGTTTAGTTCTATTTAACCCATAGATAGGACTCTATCTGGTGCTACAACTTTTGGCCAGAATGGACCTGGGAGTGATGGCAATAAAAGAGTACTCCACATTCCCCAAAGCTCCAGCATTACTGGAACCTCAGCATCAGATTGTTTAGTGTTACATGCAGGACACTTGTTGGAAGAGTATTATCCCTGTGCAAAGAATCAGTTGGTGTATTCTTCAGGCCCAGTCGACTCTAGCTGAGTATCAGGTGAGCTCAGTACCTCACAATTCAGTGTGATTCATCACCTTCATGACCAAGCCAAAAAATCCAAAGCTGCTGAATTGTACTTCTCATTACCAAAATATTGCAAAACTTTTGACTTGCTGAAGTAGAAAAGATATTTTTGTACAATTACAATGTGGTTATATTCTGTCTTGACTTCAGTTTCAGCAGATGCTAATAACTTTTTCAGCTTATAAACTTAGTTTTTAATTGTCTGCTATTCATTCATTCTTTTGTCGATGATGTAATTTCATAAATATATTCGCCATTAAAAAAGACTGCTATGCTTTCACAAAAAAAACCAAAAGAAAAACAACAAAAAACAGCAATTATGAATGCATTTAATGCAAATCAGTTTTTTATACTGTCATTTTTGTGTGTATGTGATTGGAATTGAATAGATGATTGATTTGTGTTACTTCCAAAAATATTTGTTGAAAGTTTTGTTTTATGTGATAAAATTTAGATTATATGCAGTTTTATTAAGTCTTGAATATGCTTATACTTTTATTCTAAAACAGATTAAGTTGAAAAATAAGGTAAAAGAAATTGAGTTATCCATCACTTCAGTACAATATTTGAATAAAATAATGCTACTGATTTAAAAACTTCACAATCTACAGAAAAAGTGTGGCAGATGTTGGGGCTACTAATCATAATCAATTAATGATGGAATTGTGAATTAGCTTCCTGATAAAGGGTTGATAAATTGTGTTTTACAGTATATTAACACTTGTTGATTATTTAATGCAAAATCCTGTTTATATACATATATTAGATATATATGATTTACAAACAAATAGTTTGTAGGTAACAATTTTTAAATGAGCCTGGGCTCATTTGTTTGCATACAGTTGAATGGTTTCAAGCATTGCTATCTAATAATTCAGTTTAATAATAATCACTTATTTGCAGACAGTTAAATGGTTTCCAGTATAGTAGATGGTTGAATAGTTTTATTTGACCTACAGATGGAACCCTAACAGTCACCACCTTTCTAGGTCAGAGTGGACCGAGGAGTAATAGAAATGAGGGAGAACTTCACATTCACCCAAGTTCTAAGACTGGAGCCTCACCATCTGATGGTTTAGTATTATATCCAGGATACATGATGGTTCTTGCCCCTCTGCCAAGATGCAGTCAGTGTATTCTACTGTCCCAGTCAATGTCCTGATTAATATAGAATTTATCTGGGTTTGTCGAGCAAAATAGTTATTCAAGTAAAAAGCTTTGAAAAGGTAGATACCCCTACAATCCCCCCTGTGTTCTCTTACTCTACTTTCTATCTTATCTTGTTATTTCTTGAGCACCATTCTACAAACTTTTTACAGCCTCTGTAATTCTACCTTCTAGCTACCATATATAATTCTAAATCAAACAACTTTCTGGGGCTTAGATTTTAGCCTAATATTAGTGAGTCATACCATACTGGAGAAACAAACTTTGTGTGTCAATATAAAAATTAGATTATACTCAGACTAGGTCAACTGGTATGCCAACAATTTTTAGATGCTAAAGGTCACAATTAAAGTCTCTGAAAATAGGTGAGCATATATGGTATATATCTTGTCTACTTCTATTTTTGTTGCTTAATAACTCTTATGGAATCATTTACTTTGTTCTTCTGTCTGAGCCATATTGATCTCTTTATATATATATATCATGAACTCTACCATTGATCTCAATGTATGAGGGCCCAACAGGTCAGTTAAAGATGTGAACTGTTGAACTACCTACAAAGGTGATTTGATTAGAGTGCTGAAGACGTGTGTGTGTGTGTGTGTGTGTGTGTGTGTACAGACTCTTATTGTCCTTACTCTCAGGTTATTTCTGACCCAGAATGATAGCCTGTGTTAGGGTCCCATCCATATTTCAAGCAGCACTATCTGAGATAAAGTTTAAAACATTTTGGAATTATGTCAATATATTGGTTATCAAAACATTGATATTTTAATAAGGAACAAAGAGTCTATTCCTTTTTGTACAGTATATAATTGAAGACCATAATTTTCTTAACTGACTTTGCTGTAAGGTAACTCAATAAGTGTTGACATGCCATAAAATAAACCATCCAACCAACTGAAATTATCACCATTATTATTGTATATATTAGTGTCTATCAAAAGTATTTTTTTACAGTCCCCTGATAGCATATTTCATGTAAATATCTAAAGATTATCTATGATTGCACTATATCATTAATATTACTGTTATGTATATTTGGGTGTATCAAAAGTATTTTCATTTGTACAGACCTTTACTCCAAAACTTATTTCATCTATGAATCTAAATTATATATATATATATATATATATATATATATATATATATATATATATATATAGGGAGCACAATAACACAATTGGATAGGGAAATTTTTGAGTCACTGAATATTATTTTTACACATAGTCAACACCATTAGATATGCAGTTTTACTAGTGATGAAGAGCCTGCATATTGCACTTATAAAATGAATGCTTCCTATTTTATTATACTTTCCCATAATAACAAGAAGTAGATGTTGGTGGTATGACTGTAGAGGTCAAACTTTCCTGTCAATAATCAATAATTTTTTTTTACCTTGTTTCTTATCGAAGGTGAGTGGCAGTTTGGAAAAAAATTATTATGGTAACCAAAAATAAAATTACAATAATATATACAGGGATGTATATATTTTTGGACTACTACTTATTCATATTTTTGGTTAAAGAGTTTCAATGATTTAGAGTTTGGTAATGAACTAAAGTTAATAATACCCATGTTAGTTGTATGTTCCACTAAAAATGATAAAATCCTGGTATCTTTGGTTTAGAAGAAGATTAAATCTTGAGATAAAAAAATTCTTTGCCAAATTAAAGTACTTCTCCTATCTGATTTAGTTTCTGTAGAAATAAGTCAGAGGCATTACTTTTGAATACTCTACAATCAACTTACTATTTTATACATTGACATATCTTCCAAAAAATATAAGATGTTCACACACCCACAAACATTTGATTATATAAAGTTCTACTTTTTCCCCATGACTAGCAAAACAACTAAAATTTTCTGTAATATTCAGACCCAATCCACTTTGTTCTGGTGGTTAAACACCAGCAACAGCAGCAGCATTTGCAGAAACAGCAGCAGCATTAGCTATAATAATGGCTTGCTTGAAAGCTGTATCTTTTAATAATGTTGCTTTGTCTCCATGGAAACAGATCTTAATTATTTCACTGTGCCACATCTCTATTGATTGATTGATAGTTCATATTAAACTGAAGCCTTCTGTTAATAAACACACAAAGCTACTTGGGGAAAAATTGTCTTTTATCATATCAGATCTTTAAACCAAATTTTGCATTGGTGCTATCTCTGAGTTATTTATCTTGAATAGTTGCTTGTCATCATGAGGTGTTACTAGGCCAGTTTATGACCTATGATATTGCTTATAAATAATTACACTCCCAGTAATTTTGTAAAAAATGTTGATTGTTTTTTAAACTAAAGATACCATGGTTTTATCATTTTTAGTGGAACATTATACAATCAAAGCAGATATTACGTAATAAGTCATTGATACTCACCAAAAAGTGGAACATTATACCATAAAAGCAAATATCATTAGGTATTATTTATTACCAAACTCTGCAGTATTGAAACCAGAAATATGAATATATAGCAGTTCTAAAATAAGTACCTCCCTCTCATATATATATATATATGTGTGTGTGTGTGTGTGTGTGTGTGTGTGTGTGTGTGTGTCATTTAGGATAGTATAGACATAGAGTCAATGCCTATGTGATCATCAAACCAAGATATGTATATATATATATACAAATTTCTTTGAATATAATAAACATTTTCTGTCTAAATATTTTCTTGTTGATCCTTTCATATTGGCTTATTGATTTTATAGTATTCGGTGAGAATTGATTGATATATTTTCCATAATTATTTATTTCCCTAGTACTTTCTGCCTGACTTTGGGCCATCATCAGGGGAGGATGTATTGCAAAAGTGATTTAACTTTTGTATGTACATTACTACTTTGTTAGAAGAAGAGTATCTGGGCCATTGCAGTGTGTCATGCTTACTTTTAAGATATATATATATATATATATATATATATATATATATATGCTCTATCAGTCTATTTTATTCATACTAATGCATATAAATAGTGTGCATTTCCTTTGTAGATTTTCTAGGAGGCATATTTCATTAAAGATGACAGACAAGTATTTGGGTTTTTTTTTTATTAGCCTTTTCTTGTTCACTAGTGAGATATTGCAAATGAGAACAAAGGCTGTTTAATCATTGTCTAAAATCAATGATGTTATAACTTGTGTAACACCAGAGATTTCAAACAATTATCAATCTGCTTTTATCCTCATTTATGACATCTCATTTGTGAACAAGAAAAAGCTAATGAAAATCTCAACTCTAAATCCTTGTGTGTCATCTCTAATAAATAATGATAATTAATAATAATAATAACTCGGGACACTTTTTGAAGTGGACCAAAGAAGAACTTAAGCAAATGGACCAAAGAACAAGAAAATTAATGACCATGCATAAGGCATTACATCCCAGAGATGACGTTGACAGACTATATGTATCAAGGAAGAAGGGAGGAAGAAGACTTGCCAGCACTAAAAACAGTGCTAATACATCGATACAACAACTTCAGGACTACATAGAAAAACACGAAGGAGGACTGATTACAGCCATCAGAAATGATACTGACAACATGATGGAAAACAGAATGACTATAACTAAGAAACAAAAATGGGAAGAAAAACAACTCTATAGGCATTTTAAATGACTAATAAACAACATCTCACATGAGAAAACCTGGATGTGGCTAAGAAAAGGAAACTTTAAGAGAGAAACAGAATCTTTCCTAATAGCAACACAGAACAATGCCATAAGAACCAATCATAAAGCGAGAATAGATAAGCTGCAACAAAATACCAAATATAGGCTATGTGGTGATAGAGACGAAACCATCAATCACATAATAAGTGAATGCAGCAAATTAGCACTGAAGGAGTATAAGACATGACTAGGTGGGCAAGGTGATCTGCTGGGAGATGTGCAAGAAATTTAAATTTGACCATACAAACAAATGGTATATGCACAACCCAGCATTTGTCCTAGAAAATGACACACATAACCTCCTTTGGGACTTTGACATACCAACGGATCCTCTAATCTCAGCCAGAAGACCAGACTTTATAATAATCAACAAAAAAAAAGAGAATTTGCTAAATTGTGGACTTTGCTGTCACGGCTGATCCCGGAATAAAACTGAAAGAACGTGAAAAGAAGGATAAGTACCTCAACCTTGCTAGGGAATTGAAAAAACTATGGAACATGAAGGTGACGATTATACCAATCATGATTGGTGCTTTTATTACTGTCACCAAAGGATTATTAAAGAGACTGGAGGACTTGGAAGCTGGAGGACAAGTGGAGACCATCCAAACTACAGCATTATTGAGAACAGCCAGAATTCTGAGAAGAGTCCTGGAGACTTGAGGAGACTTGGTGTCACTCAAACTCCAGTGAAAACCATCAGCTAAAACTGATATGAAAAACTCTCGAGGAGTAAATAATAATGATAATAATAATAATATATATATATATATATATATATGCAATTCTATTTTTGGTTACAGAGTTTCAATGTTGTAGAGTTTATAAAGAATTAATATCTTTTGCTGTCAATTCAAAATGAATGTCATTACGTAATATTTGCTACCACACTCTACAGCACTGAAACTTTGTAACTAAAAATAAAATTGAAATAATTCTGCAACTAAAAATAAATTTACGTAAGTATTCATTAGAGGTGTACTTATTTTTGGATTGCTACATATTTTTTGTGACAGAAATGCAATGGTGTAGAGTTTGGTAATAAATGATACGTAATAATATCAGTTTTGATTGTCTTTTGATTCATTGGAAATAATAAAATCCAGGTATCTTTGGCATAGAAGAAAATTAGATTTTATAAGGATTTAGTTGGAATGTGCTTATTTATAGGTGAAACTGAATCTGTATTGGCATTGGGTATATTTTGTTACATATTTTTTAATGGTAACTACCAGCTGGAAATTGTAATTTATACATCAGCCCATAATAACTGAATTTGGCACATTATTACCAAATTATTATTATTAGGATATTATTAAGTATTATTAATTACCAAACTCTACAGCAATAAAACAGCAACCAAAAATCAAATTATATAAACATATATAAGAGGTATATCGATACTAAATATCCATATTTTGTTTACAGAATTTTAATGATTGAGTGGTGGGTCATAAATGATATCTAATTATATCTATTTTTATTGCACAATATTGCACTAGGAATTATAAAATCCTAGTATTTATGGTTCAGTAGGTTAACTTTTGATCTTAAAAAATTGGAATTGGTGTATTTATTTATGAATGATTGGATTAATGGTTTGGTTTGATTTTTTTGTTTAATGGCATATTAACATTCATGGGTCATTTAACGCCAAAGCAGTCCTTGTAGAAGAACAGCAGTGATACTATTTAAACCATAGCTGGGAGGATAAGAGGGGTCATACCTTCCCAAAGGGTATTAGTCCAAAAGTGAATGTAATAGAATGACTAGAGTTTGAACTCACTTACTTTGATTGGATTAACAGTATGTTAAATACCTACTAAAGACTAACAAAGAGTAGTATTAACATAGAATTGATAAACTGAGTCCAAACTTAAGTTGGAATAGTTTGCTAATATTCTTAGAAAAGGCATGTATCTGCTTCTCCCTACAGCCATGGTTAAATAGCAGAGTAGATGGAGCCCATTAGTTTTGTTCGACCAATTCTTTTTGCGTTTCATAATAAGTCCAGATGGGGATTATTCTTTGCTACTGGTACCATGTAACTCAGTGTAATCTGTTACATGTTACTTGAAGAGGAGATGGACACTACTGAGTAACCCCATTGCTTAGAATGATGCCATAAAAGGAAGTAGACAGCACAGCATCTCATTTATCTAATAGAACATGGGAAACATATCAAAACACCCCATAAATCAAAACATTGATGGTGAGATGCACTAAGAAGTCAAAAACAGAAATCAATATTTCCACATGAATCACTTTATATATATATATATATATATATATATATATATATATATATATATATATGGGTAAAGTTTTGAATAATCCAATAGTAGAAAAAAAAAGGAAGATAAAGTAGAAAATCAGATTTACATGATTCACAATAGGAATAGCAACATCTGAATAGATTTATTATTCCACTAAACAAGGGAGATAAGCATACTAATTCATATGAGTTGTTTGATTGGTTGATCATAGTCAAGGCTCCCTTTTCAATAGCTACTAAATCGATGTATAGTGGGAGGGCACTTCTCCTTTCCCTGGATTCCTCCTCTTACGCTTGATCCATACCTTATAATACTGAGTGTTAAGCAAGGTGGCATCAAGCACCATTGGCAAACACTTTAACCTCTATGCCAATGGGCTAGTATATATATATATATATATATATACTGCATTGATGAGATTTAAGCACTATTTTTGTTTTTTGTTGTTGTTCTTTATGACTTTTTATGTTTTTCACACACACCAACACACACACATACAAATAAAGTTTGGAATGAAATCCAATGGAATGAGGAAGGCAGATGAATATTCTACAATATAAATGAACTTGATTAATAGAGTTACAAATTATTTAAAAAAAGATAGTAAATTGCTTTCCGATGCTCTACAGAAACAATCATGCTTCTTTCCTTTATAATGTTTTGGTTATTAATTTATTTGCATTCTGATAAAATATTCTTGTAAAACACGGGAATATGATTGTCTAACCATTTTCACACACACACACACACACACACACACACACACACACACACACACACACACACACACACACAAGTTTATATATATATTTATATTTATATATATTAAAGAATGAAGAAAATTGATAAGAAAAATAGGAATGTTACTTTTATGTGGTTTATTTTTTTATTGTTCTTTACTAGTTTCAACCTTAGGTCATCGTTAAGAGAAAAAGTTTTTGTAGAAAAAAGGGAAATTTTTTTTAGAAAGTTTAAAAAAATAAAGTAATTTTTTTTCTTTTAATTTTTTTCAAGAAGTTGTGCAATATGAAAAGTGATGAAAAATGCTCTATTGGCATAGCATATCCAGTGTTCCAATGAAGAATGTTGTCATTCTTATATATATATATATATATATATATATATATATATATATATATATATATATATATACATATGTGTGTGTGTATGTGTGTGTGTGTGTGTGTGTGTGTGTGTGTGTGTGTGTGTGTGTGTGTGTGCATATATCATAGCCCATATATACTAAAGGACTATCTGTAAATACTGCACCCTTTAAACATAGTAATGACACACACAGACACACTCACACACATATACTCACACACAAATGCATAGTCACACAGTTTCTTTCTTTCTTTTCTCTTCCTCTCTCTCACTCACACTCATATATATACATTTAAATTTGATTTGAGTAAAGTTTGGAATGAAATATCACAGAAAGAGAATGAAGACACTTAGGCAAATCGGATTGACATGTTTCTTCATAAAGAATATGAAATACAAAAGGACATAAACAGCAAAAAAGAAAAAGATTGACTGATATAGTTAATAAAAGTTTTAAAATAAAAATAGTAAATAATTCATTTTCATTGTGACTTTTATTTAAACAAATCAATCTGAGTTTCCAAACTGTCAACTTCTTTCCCATATATATATATATATATATATATATACTGCTACCCCTTGGATTTCTTCCTTGGATCATATAAGAATATATATATATTTTTTTTTTTAAAATATTCTATAATTCTTGATAATATTATATTTCCATTGATAGCATTCTGTTTTTTAAATTCATCAGCATCTCAGTTTTACCCAACTCTGCGTTTGCATATTTTTGTTGTTATAAAAACCAACACTTTTAAAAAACAACACTTTTTACACATGCAGACAACCCCTGATGATGGCCTATGAAGGGTCCAAAAGCGCTTGGGACAATTTTGGTAAATTCATCCAATTCATTCCTACCTGAAACCCAGACACTTATTATGAAACTTGAAAGGATCTTAATTAAATTATACAGACAAAATGTGTCTTTACTATTTAATGAAACATGCTTAAATGAATGACTACTGCCTAACTACACACACACACACACACACACACACACACACACACACACACACACACACACACATGCATATATATATGTATATTAAAAAATAAGACTAGAAAGCCTGAAGTTGTATGAATATCTTTTTCTGCATGATAAAAACTTTTCAAGTTGTGTTTGAAAATGCTCATATGATAAAACATAAAACACCAAACAGAAAGTAAACAATCTATTTTAGCAGGTCAGGTTAACAAATTAAAAACGATGGTTTCTAATGGACAGAAAAGAATTTATGGGAAGGGTAGAGGGTTTGCTTTGATTTTATATCACAATTGGTATTGCTTTATTGCCTCCAGTCTTTAAGTTTTAGACAAATGCTGGTGTCAGTAAAACAAGGTAATGAACCACATAATCATAAGCTTCATCAGACTCAGATAATAAGGCTGACTGCAATGCCAAAGTTGATATCAGATGAGGTTTATTATTATTGTTTTTATCTTGGTTTATATATTATGCACATCTGCTGGTATTCATAGGAGAAGGAATAATCAGGCATAATAATAATTGATTAGTTGTTTGGTTTGCTGGTTTTATGGCATGTCAACCCTTATTATTTTATGCTGAAGTCAATTTAATAACAATGGTCTCCAATTATATGGAGGGAACTCCTCATGACATAGTGGCTAATATGTGGAGCTGTAACATTGTAATAAGAGAGTTTGAACTCCAATCATGCTACTGTATTTATTTTTGGATGAATACCCTAGGGAAAGGTATGAATTTCCTTCTCTTCCCCGGTTATGAGTCAAATAGTATCAGTACTGTCTTTCTATAAGTATGGCTTTGGCATTAAATAGTCCATGAAGGTTGATATGCCATTAAAAACAAAGAAACCAAGCTAAATATATGCAGTACAAAAATGTATCTACTTTACCAATCCCTCGATTTATGTACAATAGGTCCATTTTTAAGAAGATTAAAGCTGTTTTGAATTTAGAGGTTTCCTTCTTCTAGACTGGTTACCTAATCAAGGCTAAAGATCCCAGTCTATCTTACTATTTACTCACAGCTGGAGATTGAAGAGATTGATTCATGCCTTTTCCAATAGCATTTGTGAAAAGTGAAAAGCAAATAGCTTTGTTCAAGGTTTGAACTGGAGTCACTGATTCTATTTTCTTTGGCGATAACTGTTATGCTGATTGTGCATCAGTGCAAAAATGTATCTTTACAATCATTTTAAACAGATAAACTGATTAAAATCATTTTAAACATCATCTCAAACAGATTTATTTAATCTGTAAACAGGACCATATCAGGTACTATCATTCCTTGGCAAAATGAAATGTAATGAAATCAGATGAGTGACTTCAAAACTAGAGAGCAAAAACGTGATAAAGAGACATAGAAAAAGATATATATATATATATATATATATATATATATATATATATATTGATTACCAAGTAATCCAAGTAGAAGGAGAGATTTATTGAGAAGCAAAGACGTTTTGGTTCTAATGAACCATCATCAGGTCTGTGAAGGATGATATGAGCGATGTTAAATCAACTTTAAATCAAATTTTTGTATTTTTAAGCATCCGTTGATTTAACATCACTTATATCATCCCTCCCAGTCCTGATGAGGGTTCATTAGAACTGGAATGCTATAGTGTCAACTTTACTTTTCAGTAAATCTCTCCTACTCGGGTCACCTTGTTATCAATTTTTCTCTATATATTGTCAGATAATACTCCATTATTTACTTATAAATATATATATATATATATATATATATATATATATATATGGGTATATGTCTTTGTGTGTGTATTTTTCTCTTTATGTGTTTATATATATATATATATATATATATATATATATATATATATATATATATAGACTATATTTATATATATATATGGGCAGAGAGAGTAATATATATATATATATATATATATATATATATATATAGAGAGAGAGAGAGAGGGAGAATTTTTTGCATAAAACTAGATAACAAGATCTCCATCATTGATTTTTGTATCATATAATTAAATACCTTAAGAATCTCTTCAGGTTTCTGTGAGGAGAGGGATGAAGATGGGTTATGGAAAAGGAGTAAATTCCTTGATTAAAAGAAGAGCATTTTTAAACTTTAAAAATATTTTTTGAAACCCAATATACAACCTATTTTCCCCCTCATCCTTTCACTCCACTTAAATAGAGAAAGAAAGAAAGAAGGAAAGAAGGAAAGAAAAAACTGGTTTAATGGTTCACCTGTCAACTAGATAATTTTTTCTGTCACAACCACCATCATTACCAATATTTAGTGAAAACGATAATCACCATTTTTATGATTTATATACTTCATCACAAATATTTTTCATTACTAAGTCAACACTTCTTAGCATCAGCATCATTATTAGCTTCATTAAAAGAATCAGTTTTATTGAATTCCTAATTACCCAGAATGAGGAGTTTCCATTGCATAATGGCTAAAGTGCTGGACTGTGGTCTTGAAGTCAGCAAGTTTGAACTCCAGTCAAGCTATTACATTCACTTTCAGACTAATACCCTAGGGGAAGGTATGAACCCCATTCTCCCTAAGCTATGAGTTAAATAGTATCACTGTTGTTATTCTGCCGGAAAGGTGTTGGCATTAAATGATCCATGAAGGTTGATATGTCATTGAACAAAGCAACCAAACCAAAGTAAATTATTTGTATTAAGCATAGTTACATGAAACTCTGAGTGTTTACAAAGGATAATTATAGTGAGTAACTTGAAACCATATAATTTCTTGAAATATTTGAAACCATATCATTTCTTGAAATACTTGAAACCATATATTTTCTGAAAATATATGAAACCATATAATTTCTTGAAATATTTGAAACTCATTGGCTAAATGAGTAGAGTGTTCACCAATGGTCCGGGAGACCAGGGTTCAATCCCCGATCGAGTCATATCAAAGACTTAAAAAATAGTACTTGATGCCACCTTGCTTAATACTCAGCATTATAAGGTAAGGATCAAGGGTAAAGTGGAGCAATCAAGGGAATGGAGTAGTGCGTCTCCATAGCTCGGTGTAGTAGCTCTTGAAAAGGTAACCTTTGGGTCACTCTCTAATAAAGTCACTAACTTTACTTTATATATATATATATATATATACTCTCTCATCACTTTACCTACCACCTTTCTGACATTACACCACGGGGGTGTCCTCGTGGTGTAATGGTTAAAGCGATGGACTGCGGAATCGTAGTACGCGAGTTCGTACTTCAGTCGCGCTATTACGTTCACTTTCGGGCAAATACCCTTGGGAAAGGTATGAACCCCCTTATTCTCCCTCCAGCTATGGGTAAATAGTAGGACGGACTAGGTTCTTCAGCCTTGGTGAGGCAACTAGTCTAGGAGAAGGAAAACTCTGAATTCAAACCTGTTAAACTCCGCTTAAAAATTGACCTTGTGTCATATCCTGCCCGAGCGGAGGGGTTGGTAAATAGTACCTTTCTGACATAAGCACCATAAAACAGCATCTAATGACAAAGCATAACAAAGACATTGACGAACTCATATCCCCAGACATAAGAAAGATCCTAATTAACAATACAAAAATAATATATAAAAATAACAATTAAAACCATTTACAAATCCTTAAAGCAATAACTATATAAAATAAAAAACCTACATTAAAGAAAATAGCATTCACCGCAAGTATAAACATATTAAACATATTTAGTAACTAACCACCCATCCTAACAGAATGAACCAACCCCATCCATAATTTATTAAAAAAAAAAAGAAAAAAAAGCCACTCTGAATAAATATAAAACTCATTGCAACAAAAGATCTAACACAACCTCCGTAGATGCCCAGCGAAATGGTCAAAAGTGCTTGGGGCTAAGATAGGGTTCTTTCTTTACCAACTTGACCCAGAAGTAAGAAGACTTGTGAGAAGACTAGAAAATTTAAAAAAAGAAAGAATCCCCGGTATTCAACCAAACCTGTTTAGATAATGATTTGCTGCCTAAGTATACAATATATATGTATATATATATACACACAAATATGTGGTATGCTTATAGCACAAAACAACATCTGGTGGTGAGGCTTCAGTTCTAGAGCTCTGGAGAGAGTGACTATGTCTTCATTGTCATTATTCCCAGGTCCACTCAGATCTAGAATGGTAGTACATATTAAGTTCCCATCTGTCTATGAAACAGATCTATTTAAGATAATGTTTAAAAGGATTTTAAACTAGTGTGGGGAAGAGTCCTCATGGCGTAATAGCTAAAGTGCTGAACTGCAACCATGAAGTAAGTGAGTTCAAATTCCAGTCATAATACTCTTCAGTTTAATACTCTTGTGAAAGCTATAGAATCCTCTCCATCCACAGTTGTGCATTAAATAGTATCACTGCTGTTCTTCCACATTAAATAACCCATGAATGTTGAGATGTCATTAAACAAAGAAACTAAACCAAACTTCAATACTAAGAAAACCTGATTGCAGGACAGGATTTTAATTTATGTAAAATAACTATAATTTATCTGTCCTAGTTTTTTTTCTGCAAAATAGATGCTGAAGTTTATTTCTATGAAGACTTATAATTTAATGGAAGTGCTTGTGATGTAATGTTAATCAAAGTGGACTCAGCTACCTGAGTTCAAATCCTGAACAAGACTGCGTTCGACAGTGCCAGTATCCTTGGGAAAGGCATGAGTCTAACTATTCCCACTTCAGCTATTGGTAACTAGTTGAGCAGGCTGAGTTCTTTAACCTTGGTATGGAAACTGATTGATATGCCATTAAATAAAGAAACCAAACCAAAGTAAATTATCTCTTTCCAATGTTATTGGAAAGTAAATGCAATAGTGTGATGGAAGTTTGAACTAAGATGTTGAAGTCCAGCACATTAGCCACTATGTCACAAGAAATCTCCTTATGGTGTGAGAGGTATTTGTCACATTCTAGGCTGTTTGTTTATGTGACACTCTCATGTAAAAAGAAAAAAAGAATTATATTTATTGAAATTAAAATAGCCCCTATTCAGGAAAATAAATTATGAAATTAATCGGACAGTAAATAATTTAGGAGAACTATATTAATATGAGAACACTACTACGATATATATATATATATATATATATATATATATATATATATATATATATATCACCAATTTAAAAAAAAAATTATGAAGCCAATCTCTACGTTTTTGGATTTTATTCTCGGATGATCTGGTTTCAATACATTTTCATTATATTCTCATTTGGATTGTATAGTCTTTCATAATTAACATTTTTAATTCATCAAGTAAATTAATATTCTTTCAAATTTTGTAACTGGAGCATATTTGGATCCTTTGTGAGATCTGTCTTGGCTGATATGACAAAAAAAAAAAAAAAGAAAAAAAAAAGAAAGTGAGAGAGTTTGTGCATGAATGAGAAAGAAAAAAGAAATTGTGAGTCAGAGAAAGAGAATGACAAAAAATGAGTGCAGAGAGAGAGAGAGAGAGAGAGAGAGAGAGAGAGAGAGAGAGAGAGGAAAAAGGAGCAAGAAAGATTGAGAAAAATGGAAGTATATTAACATGAATAAAAAAAAAAAGTGAGAGAGAAAATGTGAGTGGGAAAAGGGGAGAAAAAGAAGAGTGAGAGAGAATGAAACAAGAGAAAGAATGGAATATATATATAGAGAGAGAACTTTAAAAAGCAGAAGGTGAGAAAAGAGGGAGAATCTGAGAAAAGAAAGAAAAAGAGTGAGTAAGAGAAGGGCAGAGAAAGAGAAAATAAGGAGAGAGAGAGAGAGAGAGAGAGAGAGGAGAACCTGACCCCTATTTCTACTGCCCCAGTTTTTCAATGTTGCTATGTTTTAATTAGACAAATAGCAAAAATATGGTAGCAGTAGTATCTGCAGTAGTATCTGCAGTAGCAGTAATGAGTAGCAAATGATAAGTGCGAAAGAAACTACAGTGTTTGCATGAGTTGTGATACAAGTCATGAGAGGAGTATTTCAATGAGACACTTCCTTTTGAAGTTTGTTTAGCAGTGACAACTGGCTCCTAACTATCTGGTGATACTCTTCCTAAAGAATAGAATCTTCTGAAAGGATTTGGGTGCTCATAAAGGTATAGAAGCTATCGTACATATCAGAAATTTATCTTAGTTCTTCAACATTCTATCTACATCACTTTAACTAATAAATGTGTTGTCTGAACAGTGAGAATTAAAGTTTATGTTATTCTGTTTAACTGAACATTCATAACAGCAGTAACTGGTGGCTTATACAGGAGATTAAGTGGCAGCAAGTTACCAGCACTCTCCTTAGTATTTTAGATATTTTCAGCCATGCTGTTATCTGGATAGTCTTCATTGTTCCCCTGTCTTCAAGATCTTCAAGTTATTTTGATAGATTCTATGATGATATTCCAGGTGGTCTGATAATGATGCCCACAGAGCATTTTATGTGATAAGCAAGCTCAACCCACTGTCAAGTGAGTTTGGCTCTTTCATACTTCTGTCCTTTTGTCAAACTAAGCTAAGCTAAGCTTAGTTAATCAAAAACCTTTTGTTATGGTATAATAGTTAACAAGCTAGTTTTGTAAAGCCATTCTTAATTTATAAAGAATTTGATCCTCACTAGGTGCCCTTTATTTATGGTCTTGTGCCTACTCTCACCTACTCTTAATTTATTTGAAGTGCACTGCATAGTGTAGCTAATTAGCAAGGCTTAGCGGACCATTTCTAGTGAATTCGAATCTGACTGGGTGCTCCATATTTCTGCCCTTGTTCCAAACTAAGTTAAGCTAAGTAAATGTGAACAATGATGATACAGCTGTTATCTGCACATTCCACATTTTTTTTTAGTTACTGTTCAGGTCCAGATATTTCATTTTTTTTCAAGTTCCCTCTGTAACTGCAAAATTCACTATGAGATAAATTTTCTTCTTCTTGCAAATGATAACTTGGTTTGGTCTTTCCCTGGATTGCTTCAATTTTCCCTTGATATGTACCTTATAATGCTGAGTGTTAAGCAAGGCGGCATCAAGTACCATTTTTTGAGTTTTTGGTATGACATAACCTGGGATTGAACGCTGGTCTACCGGGCCATTGCCGAACATTCTTACCACTAGGCCAATATTTATTCCATATTTTTGTCTCTTTTTGCATTTCTCTCCCTTTCTTGATCACATCTAGAGTTCCCACTATCACTGTGGTGGTAGTTTTAAGGTACCACTTTTTTCAATTATTATTATTATTATTATTATTACTATTATTTTACTCATTTGAAAGTTTTTCACACCAGTGTTAGCTGATTGTTTTCCACTTGAGGCTGAGTGATAGCAAGTCTCTTTAAGTCTCAAGGACTCTCCTTAGTATACTGGCCAATCTCAACAATGCTGTAATTTGGATGGTCTCAACTCTTCCTCTTATTTCCAAGTCCTCAGTTTCTGTACCGGTCCTTTGGTGACTGTACCGAGCTCACCAATTACAATTTGTATCACAGTCACCTTCATGTTCCATAGTTTTTCCAATTCTCTGACAAGGTCCAGTTATTTATTTCTCTTTTTGCCTTCTTTCAGTTTTATCCTGTGGTTAGTGGGAATGGCAAAGTCTACGATTTGGTAGGTTCTCTTTTTTTTGTCGATTATCACTAGGTCTGGTCATCTGGCTGAGATTAGGTGATCTGTTTGTATTTCAAAATCCCAGAGAATTTTTTGCATCTCATTTGCCAGAATGGATTCTGGGTTGTGCATATACCATTTGTACATATGGTCAAATTTAAACTTCTTGCAGAATTCCCTATGGATTACCTAGCTCATCCAGCCGTGTCAAGTCTTATACTCTCTTTGCACTAATTTAATGGATTTGCTTACTATGTGATTGATTGTTGTGTCTTCAACACCACTTAGTTTACATCTGCTATTTTGGTGCGTCTTATCTATTCTTGCTTTGACATGGTTAGTCATTATTATTATTATTATTATTATTATTATTATTATTCCAACAGTAGATTAATTACTTGTATATTATTTATACATTTATCATTTTCATCATTCTGAATTTGAAGTCTACAAAGTGAAGTAAAAGGAAAATTCTATTTTTTTGAAGTTTTAAAGAAGAATGATTTTAACAGAAAATCTCTGGGAATGGAAGTCTACAAAGTGAAGAAGAAGAGGCATCATTTTTTGAAGTTCTAAAGAAAAATAATTTTCACAAAATAACAGGAATTGAAGTCTACAAAGTGAAGTAAAAAGATATAATTTTTAACACTCTAAAAAAAAGCTTCATTTAATGGAAAGAATAAATCATTGTCCTGAGAACCACGAAAGCAAATACATGGCATGTCACCTTGACAACTTAATACAATACAAGAAATATCCATTTACACATCTGAATGCCAATAATATTTTTCTTCTAGGAAGATAAGAGAAAAAATAGCTAAAAAGATGCTTACTAACAATCTCGAACTTCATCAGAGATTAGCAAAAAATGTACAAATAAAAGTAGAAAAAATATTTTAGGAAATCCATAATTTTATTTACAGTTGAAAAATAGAGAAAATCAAAAAACTCAATTAAACAAAAGGTTATTTTAAATACATAAAAAAAAATGATAAAATTTTGTTTAGTATTTTTGGTTGTTGTTTGCATAAGCACTTTTTCTGGTGTTTTTCTACTTTTTACAACCTTGTCATTGTTCAATATGAAAATAGAATAAATTGGGGAAAAGAAGAAAGGAAGCTCCTCCCTCTCACCTCCAAAAATCAAGCAAAAAAATAAAATTACAAACAAACAAAAAATAATTACTAAATTCCACAAGTATGAAGAAAAGAAAATTTCTTTTTTCTTTGATCCACGAATGATTTTAAGCAAATTAATGCAGGTGAATTACTTTATTAGCATTTGTTTTCAAATTTAATGTATGCATTGATAAACATATAAAAACCTCCAAACACTCTGAATAATTGTACTTCCTTTCAAACAATTTTATTCATTGAAATTATTTACCATAAAGATGAGTGATTGGTTAGTTTTACAGCATATCAACCCTTTTCAGTCTTTTTTTTGTAAACAAATAACATGGTTTCAAGGAATTATTATTATTATCATTAATAATAATAATCATAATAATAATAGCAAACTAGACTAAAAGCATTGGTTTGTTGGTTGGTTGAGTTTTATGGCATATCAACCATCGTAGGTTATTTAATTCCAAATCCTAGCACAAGAGGGAAATACAAACAGGCACCACAGGGTTGGGAAGGAAATCCATTGTGAATTATGCAGAAACTTAAATTTAACCTTATAATAAATAATATATGCACAAACCAGAATCTGTCCTTGAAAATGAAAAGCATAAAATTCTCTAGGACTTTGAGATATAAACAGACTAATCCAGGCCAAAAGATCAGGTATTGTTTTAATTAATGAGAAGAAAAGAACTTGTCATCCAGTGAATTTTGTTTTGCCTACAGACCACAGAGTGAAAGTGAAAGAAGGCAAAAAAGCAGGATAAATGCCTGGACCTTGCCAGAGAGCTGAAAAAGCTATAGAACTTGAAGGTGACAGTGATACCAACATTAATTGTTGTTGGGGACTTTGGAACAGTACACTAGAGCTAAGAAAAGCAACTGGAAGAACTGAAAATCAGTGGAAGAATCAAGACCATCCAGACCACCACATTTTTAAGATCAGCTAGAATACTTAGAAAAGTCCTGGAAACTTTTGGAGACTTGCTGTCTCTTAGAGTCCAGTGAAAAATCATCAGTTTGAGCTTGTGAGAACAACTTGCAAGGAGTAAAATAATAATTTGTTAAAAAGTCATAAGTTCACATAATTGTTCTTAATATGAATAATTTGTACACAGTTCTATGGTTACAAGTATTTTATGCAACTGTATGGTTTCAAGTCAATAATGATTACAATAATTCTAAAAAATTGTAGAATTGGTTTGGTTTGGTTCATTTGTTTAATGACATATCAACTCCTTATGGATTGTTTAATGCCCAAATTAGATTTCTTTGTAAATGTTTGCTCTTAATTATAATCATTTATATTTTCAATGTTTCATTGTAATCATTCTTTTTTTTAGATTAAACTTTTTTATTTGTCTATAATAATAAGTTGTTTGCCCACAGTTATTTAGTATCAAGTGTTCCTATTTAATACAAATAACTTGCATAGAATTATATGTTTTCAAGTAATTAATAATAATAATCCTTTGTAAACAATTATAGTCTTAAGTAATTATTCTTAATACAATTAATTTACACACAATTATATGGTTTGAAGTAACTATTTCTATTTAATGATTATAATAACCACTTGTTTGCATACAGCAATATAGTTTCAGTATTCCTATCTAATACTAGTAACTTGCAAACAGATTTATTTGATCTATAGATGGAACCCAGACAGGTATTACCTCTCTAGGTCAGAGTTGACTTGGGAGTAATGACAATGAATGGGTGACTCCAATTTAGTCTCATTCCTAGGACAAACATTTTTTAATGGGGTTTGGTGTGGTCTTACCTCTCTGCAGAGGACGCAGTCAGTATATTCTAGGCCCTGAAGACAGGGAGCTTAATAATGATGCTAAAAATAAAGAAATCCTGATATAATATGGCTTCTTTAATTTACTCAATTATAAAATCTTCTCTGGTAAATATTGTACAGAACTGTATCAATAAACTTTGAATATTTAATAATTACTGCTATTATATACAGGTGGGGTCTCAAACTGAAGGACACAAAACAGCCATTTTGTTCTGGTGAAGAGTCACAGGAGACCAAAGTGAAGAGCAGAGGGATTTCTTTAATTTTCCCTTGTTACAGGGCTAAACTTCAATACAGCAGATAAGGCTACATAATCTTATTAATCAGAATGAATGCAAAAGTGAAAGTGAAAGTAAATATCTCTGAGGAAATAAACTTGAAATATATGAGTATTTTTTGACTAACTTTGATAAATATCTTATGGTCATCAAAGAAAAATGAAAGCGAATATAAGTCAGAAAGCTCACCTCTGAGGGAATGTATTAAAATAAATTGGCAAACAGAAAATGAATGGGAAAAAACAAAAAACAAAGCAAAAAAGTTACTACATTCCACAAATATGAATGAAAAAAATTAATTTTTATTTAACCCATGAATGATTTTAGGGGAATGAATGAAGGTAAATTATAGACTGGTAACCAGTCAAGGAGAAGGAACACTGAATTCAAACCAACAGTACTCTGCAGAAAAATTGACCTTGTGTCACATCATGCCCATAGTGGAAAGGTTGAGTAAATACTTATTTATCACAGAAACATAAATGACAGATGCATTAATATCCAATGGGGTTTGGGGGAAAACTAAGCATTTGATCCCCGATCTCTTTGAGAAGGCTCTATTATTGATGTTGTAGGGCTTTAAAAATTGAAGCTTAATGGGGGTTTCATATCAAGGGGTCACTCTAAAAGGTGACAGCTTAAGGAACAACACAACTTCAACACTCAGATAGAAATTTTCCTTTAAAGTTTGGCAATTTGAGTTAGCAATCTTATAAAAAAGTCATTTCTCATTGGTTTTCCCCATTAAAAAAACCCTCCACAATAAATTTGGACATGTGTAATAATCAGAACTCTTGAGGACATGGATAATATCAACTTCCTCATGGAAAGAAAGCCTATTGTGTAACAAGGCTTCTAGTAAGATGTATTCTGAATATATCTTCAGTGCACCACCTGGTAAAATGGCAGCAGATGCCTATGGAGAAATGAGTTAATTATTTCAGTCTTTTGGTCTCTGCATCCCTTTAGCACCAGCGGCAGATATTGTGTCAATGTTCATTTATTTTGACAATAAAAACTGGTTGACACAAATTCAATAGAGACTGCATTTACAAGGGACTGAAGATCAGCAAATTAAAGGCACAACATTTCATGCCAGATTGTTATTTATTAAGCTCTGTTTAGTCTAGAAACAGGCTTCCAGTTGCTTACAGTACATGATGTTCCAAAGTAGTCACCCATCTAGATACGTAGCAAACTCATCACTGCTTAACTTTGGTGATCTGGCAGGATCTGGTACTTTCAGTATGACTTAATCATAAACCAGATTCCTTTTTGGCTTGGTAAGGTTTATCAAAAAGTGACATAAATATTAATGAAAGATGATGTTGGTGTTGGTTGTGGTATCAATAACAGATGGTGATGTTGGAAGAACTGGTAATGGAAGTGTCTGTATACTATACTGCTAATTTTGTGCCAAACTTAGCAAACCATTTGTGCAATCCTTATGGGTTATTCAATGCAAGATCTTGTTTATATATATATATGATTTGCAAGTGAATAGTTTGTTGGTAACTTTATTTTTAGATGAGCAAGAGCTAATTTGTTTGCACACAGTTAAATGGTTTCCAGTGTAGTAAATGATTAAGTAGTTCTATGGGACCATTCCAGGTACTACCACTCAGGGTCAAAGTGGACTTGGTAGTAATGGCAATAAAGAGGTACTCCATATTCCCCAAAGCCCCAGGACTAGTGCCTCACCATCAGATGGTTTAGTATCTTACCCAGGATACTCATTAGGGGCTTTTATCCATCTACAGTGATGCACTTAGCATATTCTTCAGCCACAGCTGACACAGTGGGTAATCTAGGTTAACTAGTTAGTGAATTTGATTATTACACAGTGACTCATGCTTCTGTCCTTGTGCCAAACTAAGCAAAGCTTAGCAAATCACTATAGTATTATTGACTTAGGCTTGTACTGGTTGCTGATGGTGTCTGAGTAAAAATTAGCCTACCAGATGCCTTAACATTTCAAATAAAAGCCTAGAGGATATTTTAGGGGGAAAAGAGAAGGTCTTATATGACATCAAATGCAGAATATTTTCAAATGAATAACAATGTTATTTTTATCTTAAAACATTGTTATAATATTTTACATTTGCTACTCTTTCTGCATACACTTTTTTGTTTTCTTTCATATGTCATTTCTCATCATAGAAACCATATTATTTTCTGCTATTGTTGCTCTAATACAAGTAACTGACAAACTGGCTTTTTCAACATGTCTGTCACGTCAGGCTTCTGTTCTTGAAAAATGGCTCAGCAGAGACTTGCATTTTGGCAGCAGCTATATAACACTGTCATTCTTGTTGCACATTTTGGTGGTGCTTGTTTTGAGTATTTGGTCTGTCAGATAAAATTCCATCTGGCAGTGTTCCAGAAATCCTTGCTCCAATTGCTTCTGAACCTCTTCAGAAAGAATTATGGCTGGACTGTGTTTCTAACTTTGGTTTCTGCTTCATCATCATTGGTGAGCAATGATAGCATCAAATGGGTGACTATTTGATAATATGAGATGCTGAAAAAGCAACCAATCATCACTTGAGGTTTGAATTGCTATGTGTCAGTATTAATATGTTGATCTTTGATGTAGTGGATCATGAGTCTGTTCTTTTCAGATTGCTCAAATATTATTGGAATCAGATTCAATATAGTGTTGTAGAATGACAGTTTATTTTCTCACAATGCTAGGATTATTACTTTATATATATATGTATGTATGTATTTACCCAATATCTCCACCATAGGTAGGATATGACACAAGGTCAATTCTTAAGCAGAGTTTAACAGGTTTGAATTCATTGTTTTCCTTCTTCTAGACTGATTGCTATACCAAGGTTAAAGAGTCCAATCAACCTTACTATTTACCCTTAGCTGGAGGGAGAATAGTTGCCATCATTTCCTATGATGATAATTGTTACACCATGAGTGCCTCGCTTTAATATATATATATATATATATATATATATATATATATATATATATATATATATATATATATATATATATAAGAGGGTCATTCAAAAAGTTCCTGGCCACAACCAGATTTTAAATTTGTCACATACCTCTCACCTTTGAATGAGCCTCACCTGGATAGAAATTTAGGCAGAAATCTGCATTAGTTTTTATAGTTTTTTTTAAGAAATGATAGTGTGTTGCCACAACAAAATTGTTATTTATGTTTCTTCTTTCTGGATGAGGTTTAAGACTTTTTGAACAATCCTCATATATATATATATATATATATATAAACTAAAAACAATTCTAGTCTTATCTTCTTTGGCTCATTCTATTACTAATAGCTTCATGTATTTTGAAAGTGAAAAATATAATACAGACAGAAGTTTGTTTTACTGTCTATTCAATTTTTCCTCCAAACTCTGGTCCTGAACTGTACAGTAATTTATTGTACTACATTGAGCCAGAAAAAATTTACTACTTAATGAATCATCTCACTGTCCATTTTTTCTAAAAACTTAAATAATGAAAAAGATGAAAACTTCTTTGTGTTTTTTCTTTCACTTTGAAATCACACTTCTAAAAGAAAGTGAACTATAATTATCACAAATAAACTTCAAATATATGAATTAAAAATGTCTAACTCAATGGTTGTCTGGTTTTACAGCATGTCAATACTTGGGTTATTTTATGCCAAAGTCAGTTTAACGATCATGGTCTCCAATCAGATATATAATTCCAAAACATATCTTCCCAATCATTTTAAACAAGTAAAGATTACATTATCGTGAACAGATCTATTTGACCCATAAATAGGACCCTAACAGGTACTACTACTCCAGAGCAGAATGAACCTGGGAGTTATGGCAATGAAGGGGTATGCAATACTTCCCAGAGCTCCAGAATTGGTGCAGGTTAATGTCATACATATGACATCCCTTTTTTTTAATCCATATTTACTGACCCCCTCCACTTGGGCAGGATATGACAAAAAGTCAATTTTTAAGCAGAGTTTAACAGGTTTGAATTCAGAGTTTTCCTTCTCCTAGACTAGTTGCCTCATCAAGGTTGAAGAACCCAGTCTGTCCTACTATTTATCCATAGCTGGAGGGAGAATAATTGGATTCATACCTTTCCCAAGGGTATTAGTGCTATGTGAAATGCAATCAGCCTCGTCCAGGATTTGAACTCATGTCACCGTGTCCATTTCCTACGACAATAACCATTACACCATGGGCGCCTCCTTTTTTTTAATCAGGGAGGTCTTACCCTTCTGCGGTGGATGCATTTGGAGTATTTTAAGCACTGCTGACAAGAATCTATCTATCTATCTATCTATCTATCTATCTATCTATCTCAGTCTATTCGTATCTATCTATCTATCTATCCTAGTCTGTTTATTATCAACCAATCCATTCATATCAGCCAGTTCATTTTCTATCTATCTATCTATCTTGTTTCTGTGCAGAATTATATTAGTATATATATAATATAGAATTTATTTCTATAAAATGAAGGTTTAAAGAGCAAGCTGTTGGTAGATAATGAAAGTTCACTTTTGAATATCAAATTTTTAATAGAGATTTTACAATTAAAGAATGTACAATATTACATATATCAGCTTGCAAGTGATTAAGCTTATTTTTGCATGTTATAACAAATAAAATAAAGTCCAATTGGTATTGTTTGCTTTCACTGGAATTTCTACAAAACCATAAAGTGATTATATTTTTTTCTGAATAGAAAAAGGGAAGAAAATATATCCTGTACACCAGAAGATAACAGGAAAAAGGTTGTCTGCTATAGGCGGACACTGGATGCATTATGTTGCATGATAATTACATATAATGCGCAGTGATGTTTTACAAAAATGGTCGTAACAAGAGATAAATAGATAAGAAAAGCTGGTTCTAATGACTTATTGGCCTATCAATTATTGGGAATCAATATTTTCAATTCTGTTTTGAGCAGTATATTTAAGAATCTATTAATTCATTCAAACTAAAGAATTTGAATCTGCATTGACGGAAACAATGGCATTTGGTATTAATTTTTAACCATATGCAATCATACACAAACATGCTTATTTATATTTGTTATTATGTATAAAAACATACAGTTCATGCTCACACATTTATATGTATAATCTATGTATTACTAAAATTCTTATGCTTTTATACATACATACATATATATATATATATGGGCAGTATGCACCACATGTGCATTTTTTAACCAGTGTACAGCTACACTGAATTTAGAATTTTCCTCTTCTAGATTGGTTGCCATATCAAGGCTAAAGGGTCCAGTCTACTCTACTATTTTATCTATAGGTGGGAGGGAAATATATAAATTCATGTTTTTAAATGTAAATAGCCCAGTACAAAAATATAGCAGTTCAAAAATAAAGCACTCTTTATATATATATATATACAATCATATTTTTGATTACAGATTTTCATGCTGTAGAGTTTGTTAATAAATGATACCTAATAATATACATTTTCATTGCATGATGGTCCACTTGAAAGGATAAAATTCAAGTATCTTTGGTTTGACATGCACAGTTTTATAATTATGCATAATTATAAATAAAGACACAATTAGCAATTTGATTAGAATAGAAACATGGTAAAATATGAAAAAATGGAAATATGAAATCATTTTTAAAAAGTTTTGTAAATTTTTAAGAATTTTTGATATTTTTATTTGCTTTATATTCATATGTATTGAGAAATTGGAGGAAAACAATGTTTATATCAAAATATCATCATCATCATCATCATCATCACGTCGCATCATCAGCACATATATCACTGACCCTCTCTCACCACCCTTCTCTATCCTCCATTGCTTCTGGCAGGTCTTCAGCACAGAGCTACTGGTCGTCTTGCCTTTGCTCGTCCATGTGAAGGGGTCCACTGGAGAACATCACTTATGAGTTTGTCCTTACTTCTCCAGCAGTGTCCATGCAGGACACTGCTGGAGAAGTAAGGACAAACTCATAAGTGATGTCTGGTTTGTCTAACTTCGATAGATTTTGTGATCGGTGGTAGGTGACTGTAGAGCTGCTGCTTTGTGGGGTGCTGCCTCCAGGACTTGTTCAATATTACTCACTGCATTTTGTGTAGTTGCCATCAAGCTTTTTCTCCATACGTTTAGTTAGCGTCCATGTAGTGCATCCAGACATCAACATGTGACTAACAAAGGCATGGACAGCTATCAATAGGCTATCGGTCATATGGAAGTCAGACCTGACCGATAAAATAAAACGCAGTTTCTTCCAAGCAGCGGTTATGTCGATACCGCTATATGGATGTACTACATGGACTAAAGTATTATACTATTTGGAAATACAGTGTTTTTGTAGTTGAAAACTTGCTCTATTCAATGATATAATTGTTTTCTGAAAATCACATTTGAATGTTCTTTTATTCTATAATTCAAGATTTGCTCGATACATTTGCAGACAGCATGCCTTCACTTCAGTCGCATCATCAAAAGGAAGTATTAAGCCTTAATTAAAATAATAACTGTGGCAAAACAAAAATAAAAACAAAAAAAAAAAATTTTAAGATTTTGCAGGTTTTCAAAAAAATTTTAATGTTTTTTACGTCAGTACTACTGTATGGTAGCACCACTTGGACTCTAATGAAATGCTCTGAGAAAAGGCTAGATGGGAACCACACAAGGATGCTGTGAGCCATTTTGAATAAATTCGAGAAGCAGCATTCTATAAAACAACAGCTATATAGCCATTTACCTTCCATCTCACAAACTATCCCATAAGACAAACAAATATTGCTGGAGAAGTAACGATTAAGTTATAAGCTTTCTTATGGACTCCTACACATGGATACACCAATGATGGCTGACCAGTAAAAATCTTACTTTCATCAGCTCTGCAGAGACACTGGGTGCCGTCCAGAGGACTTACCAAAAGCAATAGCTGATAGGGGCAAATGGTGAGAGAGTCAAAGGAATCTGTGCTTTTGGTATACCTTGATGAGGATAATGATTTGCTTTTCAATTGTTTGTGTTAAGAAATTGGGAGAAAATAACTTTTATATCAGATTATTATAAAATGTTGAAAGACAGCTTCAAACTTGCTCTAGCCAATGTTAATATGCTCCATATATCAGCTGCAATTTCTTTTGAAATGAATATGAGACAATACTTTTACCTCAGAATAAAAATACAGCGAAATATTGAACATGTGTCAAGTAATTATCTAAAAAGAACAAGAGAGTTCTCCTAGATACATTATCAGAGACTCTAAGTGGAATTAAAAGACAATCATCACGGTTTGATTAGATTGAACAATAAGTAAACAACACAATTCCGATCTCAAATATCTCAAAAGATTCCTTGGACAACTTAAGGCACATTGTTTGCCATAGGAAATGCTGTTTCATGCATCCACTTAGTGTTGATTGGCAAATCTATGAAAAGTCAATTTGAAAAGCTTGTCAAAAACAGTTACCAATGATATGTAGTAGATTCTGTTTGTTAAAATATACAGGTACATTATGTAAGAAGAAAGTATTATTTGAGTTGATTTGATATTTCATAAAGATATACCCATTGATAACACTGAGTAATGCAAATTATGTTTCTGGATAGTATGTATCATTTCTTAATTGCTTATGTTGTAAATATATTGAAAATGGCCATTATTTCCCATAAACTTTGGTTATATGACCTTAATAATGAAATTTAGAAATTAACTGATTTTCTGTGAGAAAAAAAAGTTGGGTTTAAATAAAAAAAAAAGATATAAAAAAATTTACACGCATTTATACAAAAGTTATACAAAAACTGGACAAATACTTGGACTTTGCCAGAGAACTGAAAAAAACTACAGAACAAGAAAATAATAATGATACCAATTAGAGTTGGAGCACTCTATACAATCCTAAATTACCTAGAATAGAGACTGGGACAACAGGAGATTAGAAAAAGAATTGAGAGTGTCATTGTTTGAATACTGAGAAGAGTTCTGAAGAACTGAAAAAACTTACAAGCACAAAGAGTTTAGTGAAAGCCATTTGCTAATACTGATGTGAAAATTCACAAAGAATAAAAAAGAGTAAAAATAAAAATAATTAATCACATACAACTGTTTTAAACAAACTCCTCTTTTTGTCTTTATCTTTAAATTCTTTTTAATTTAGAAATTCTTAAGTGGAAATTAAGAGTTAATAAAGACTACATGTCCCATGGAAGTGTTAGATTGCCTTTATGACAGCAGTCCATGATGATGTTGATGCTTCTATTTAGGCAGCTGTGAAGTTCAGGTATTTTATTTTTGCTAAGTTATAGCCACACACACACACACACACACACACATATATTTAATCTAAAATATTGAAATGTTTATGGCATCAAATACTACCCATAACTCTGAGTTGATAAGCAATGAACAAGCTAACAGCTGCATAAGGAGCAATTTCGAAGTAGTGCATATAGATTGTCAGTTCAGAAAAATAAACCATTCAACATGAGCGACTTCTACCAATATTTACTGATAGTTATTCTGGCCAAAACAGCACCCTTTTCATAAAGTAAAGAGTTCCCTTCCCTAAATAGACTCAATGAATGGCAGGATATTAAATGACTTTCAGGGTGAAGACTCTTTCCTTATATGAATCCTATTGAACATATCTGGACCATTTCAGATCATGAAATAAAGAAAATGTCCAGAAACTAAAAAAAATCTTACCTGTTTAATTATTTCCTTCTTTTGGCAGTGGTGAATCAATATTCAGGAATATAGGAGAGATTTAGATAGAATTTGAGAGAAAAAGAGAGATAGATAGAGTGAAAGACAGAAAGAAAAAAATTGATATTTAATAAAGAGAGAAGCAAAAGTCACAAGAGGAAGAATATACATCAACATTTTAATGATCAGATGCTTTTTATGTTTGCTTATTGCACAGCAAATTGGTACATCATTGTGAGATTTTTGTTAATGCAATAGTGTTGAAATGCTCTTAGAAAACGATGCAGTTTTTAGTCTCATTTTCACATGAATAATAATGTGAGGGTCTAGGTTCTTACTCATCCCAATAATCATAATCCCAAAGAGCAACAACTATTAAATACAAACTATAGAGTATTTCCTCTAATATATCAATTTGTGTTGCAATTATTATATGAATTCTATAATCAGAGTGTGAATCCATACCAAACTTAATGGCCATCAAAGGCAATTTTTTAACAAGTTATTAGATAAAAGAAAAGAAGGAATATATATACATATATATATGTATATATATAGAGAGAGAAGAGTCGAGGTTCATGTTTACTGTAATCATTATAATTTCTGAAGGAGAAGGTAATTATCATTGAGTACTTTCCTTATTCATTTATTTGCATAATATAACTTTTCTAAACTAGATGTGACTTAATATTGAGCTTAATCAGGGATGAACTTGGCCTTTAAACAGTCTAATGGATAAAAGAAAAGAGAATAAGGACAAAAGAAGAATTGAATATATATATATATATATATATATATATATATATATATAAAAGAGCCAGAGATACACACACACACACACACACACACCAAGACAGGTGAGTTGAGATCTATTTGAAAAGTTATTTAAGTCCCCACTGCAAAAGTAGCAGCTCCTAACATCAGCCTTTCTAATGATTGTAAAATCATGAAACTCAGAGTTTAGTTTGGTTTCTTTGTTTAATAACACAACAACCTTTGTGAGTTATTTGAAGCAAAGCCATCTTTGTAGGAAAACAGTCATGGCACTATTAATCTTGTAGCTGGGAGGATAAGGTGGGTTCATATCTTTCCTGTGGGTATTAGTCTGAAAGTGAATGTAATAGCATGAATGGGGTTCAAAATCGCTTACTATGATGTTGCTGTTCAGCATGTTAACCTCTACACCATGGGGATTCCACCAGATGTGGCACAAGGCCATATGAATGGGGGACCCAATAAGACTCTAACTCACTCGTGTAGGTTTACTAGTCTGGCTTGCTAACAAACTATAATAAATTAAAGTTTCTCTTTTTATTAGAGTTGCATGAAGTTTCATTGAATGATTGTGTCCTCTATTCCTTTGATGATATGGAAAATTTAAAATAATGAAACTATAGTAAAAAGGTGAGATTTGAATTTCTTTCAGTTTTTATACTGCTCTTCTGCCCAGCATTTGAGCACTTTTGATTTATTAAAAATTTTTAAATCATTGTTTATTCTCATCTCATCACTATATATATATATATATATATATATATAAAGGCATGCACACTTACATATATAAATTTATAGGCTGATAACTTTGGGATAATTTTTGCTGAATGAAAAACAATGATCAGTGATGGGTTGATTATCAAGAAACCTACTCTTTCCACACACACACACACACACACACACACACAAAGACACATACACATAAAGACACATGCACACTTAAAACATTCAAATACACACAAACACACACACACACACACACACACACACACACACACACACACACACACACACACACAAAGACACATACACATAAAGACACATGCACACACACACACACACACACACACACACACACACACACACACACACACAAAGACACATACACATAAAGATACATGCACACTTAAAACATTCAAATACACACGAACACACACACACACACACACACACACACACACACACACACACACACACACACATATATATATATATGTATGTGTGTGTGTGTGTGTGTGTGTGTGTGTGTGTGTGTGTGTGTGTGTGTGTGTGTGTGTGTTTGTACTGGCAGACTTTTTATTTCATGTCCCTCATCATCTGGCAAAACTCCATCAGAGATAAAAGCCACAAAAAAACAAGAATTATTTCAGCAAAGGCCTCCTCCTTCATGATGGTTCTTATCAATAACCTAAAAACTAAAAGATTTCTGCTAGCTTTTTTGCTTGTCTGAAGATAATAAATCAGTTCAGAATTTTTTTATGAATGAAACATTTTTCACAAGAGGAAAACTATGTATTTTTATTGGAAAAAGAAACTTGAAAGTAGCTTTGTTTTATGCACACAAACACACACACACACATATATATATACATATACATGCATATACATATGTGTGTGTGTGTGTGTGTGTGTGTGTGTGTGTGTGTGAGTATTACCTTTATTATTGTTATCAATATCAAAAACAAATTATAGGTGTTTACTTTAAAAACTATTTGGTGTTACTTTAAGTTTAATGCAACTATTGTTATAATCATCACTGATTGTAACAATGGTTGCATTAAACTTAAAGTAACACCAAATAGTTTTTAAAGTAAACACCTATAATTTGTTTCTAATAATAATAATAATAATAATAATAATAATAATAATAATAACAATAATAATTTAGTCCTGCCCATATGATATTGATCTTTTTTAAGTATTATTAGAGATTACTAAAAAAGTTATATATATATATATATATATATATATATATATATATATATATATATATATATATATATATATATATAAAGAGAAAAAATACAGAAAAAATAAAGAGAAAAAAATACAGAAAAAAATACAGAAAAAATTAAAAATATATATATATATATATATATATATATATATATATATATATATATATATATATATATCGAGAGAGAGAGAGAGAGAAAGAGAGAGAAAAAGTGTTTGTTTATACATAATTCACACAAGTATACCTATACACATGTATCTTCATACGCACATATACTCTGTCAAGTGCATTTATCAACTCCCCCCACCCCCACATGCACACATACATTTAAGAAACACTTATAAAAAATGAAACATGTACATCAAAGAGTCAATGACATTTTCATTAATGTAAATCAAAGTTATTAGATGCTTGCTGAAAGTTATCATGTGGATAGATCTATTTAGATATTAAAATTGGTAATCATTACACCATGCTAAAGTTTTCTTATATGTCTTTATTTATCCTGTGGACTCTCATTATAATGGTATCTATCTATCTATCTATCTATCTATCTATCTATGTTTATGACTATCCTAGTTTGCTCACAGCTAACTTAGTTCACTCTCCCTCTTTTTATCTATTCAAGTTCATATCTATCAATCTATCTATCTATTTTGTATGCTCTCATTATTATGGCACCTAAAGGGGTTTAAGAGTGCCATTAAAACAAATTTGACATGAGTGAATTTTATACCAAGTGTATTAACCCTTTTGCAAGCAGACTTTCAATTTTCTCACAAATTGCATTTGGTGGTGAGGTTGCAGTTTCAAAACTCTGGAGAATGTGGAGTCATCCCTTCATTGCCATTACTCCCAGGTCCACTCTAACCTGAAGTGGAAGTACCAGTTAGGGTCACATCTATGAGTCAAATAAATTGGCTGGAGATAATTGTAAAAATGATGGTGAACTATATTAACTAATTGACTCTTAAAACATTGATACTGCAATTAAATAGGAAATGCTTACCTATTTAAAATGATTATGAAGATAAACTTTTGTACTGTGTATATTTGAAGTTTGTAATTGTTAAATTTGTCATTATTCCCAGGTCCACTCTGATCTAAAGTGGTAGTACCTGTAGGAATTGCATCTATGAGTCAAATAAATCTGTTTGAGAAAATAATGCACTTATTTAAAATGATTGGGAAGATACATGTTTGTATTGGATATATATTTGAAGACCATAATTGTTAAACTGACTTAAGCATGAAATAACCCAACAAGAATTGACATGCCATAAAAACAACCAACTAATCAACCAACCAACCTTCCTTATTAGATTTTGTATTTCATTAAAAGATGTTTAAAAATATAAAATTCAAATGTTCTTCCAGTAATGAATCTACATGTACCAACAAAGGATCTTATCATGCTGGAAATCAGAGAAAAAAAAAACCTGATTTGAAGTTACTGATAATTTCTTGATATCATCTCTGACCTCAAAGACATTTATTATTTATCACATTCCCAACTTTGGCTTTTTTTCCTAGATAGTAATCAATAAATTTAAATCTTCAGGAAAAAAATGACTGTATTGATTATCTCAGAAAATCATACAGATAGGTATTGATTAAAAGTTATTGATTTTTTAAAATGAAAAATATTAATTTTGCCAATAGATTAATTACTGGGAGCAGAGTGAACAATGAGCAATTTGAATAAATAAAACATAATTTTTCTGTACAGTAAGAAATGATAAATAAAATATGAATTTAATACTAATTTATCAGACATACATTTTATAGGAAATAATTAATACTATAATCAAATGTTCAAATAAAACATTTTATTCTGATAAGCCACATTACTTTATAAAATGCAATTATGTATATATATACTAATCTCATATTACATAACAAATGACATACTTATTTGCCCTAGAATTATGAATATCTATCAATATATTATTAAAAATCACATGCTTATATATATATATATATATATATATATATATATATATATATATATATATATATATATAAATAAATAAAAGGATGAACAAAAGTGATAAAAAAATAGGAATTTTTCTTTTGTTATTCATGTTTTGATTGTTCTCAACTAGTTTGCCCCTTAGGTCATTGTAAGGAGAAGAGTTTTTATGAAAAAAAGTTTTTAGAATAGTTTTTAAAAGAGTTGATATACTAGATATATAATAGAATTTTAAAAGAGTTGATATACTAGATATATAATAGAATTATAAAAAAGAACTTTCATTTTTTATGACTTTTATATATCTAAGATAAACTAATTAGCAATGTTATCTTATGGACACTTGCACATGGAGGAGCTAGTGTTGGCCAACCAGTAAAGACTTTCTTACATCAACTCTGTGTGGATATAAGATGCAGCCAGGAGCAATGGGTGTCAAGGATGGAGAGAGTCATGAAATTCTGTGTTACCAGAGCAACTTAATGATGATGCTATATATATATGAATGTGCATGTGGAGGGTTATTTATCCAACCCTGCATTAGCTGGAATGTTACACAAGATTGGTTTAAATTGAGGACCTTGAAGTAAGCAAGATCCCCAGAGTGGTGGTACCAAAAATAGCTCAGTTCCATCAGTATTTCCCTTTAAGGGGTTCCACAAGTGTCAGGCAATAAACCCAGTTCTTACTCTGCAAGGAGGTAAGGCCCCCTGAAACTGAGATGATTTATTTTTACATACACTAGTCAGTGTGAATGTCAGGTACCAGATGTGTGTGTGTGTGTGTATGTGTGTGTGTGTGTATGTGTGTGTGTGTGTGTGTGTGTGCAATCACATTACTTAAAGAATGCTACTAATACTGTATAACCCAGTCCTATTTGTCTCATGGTCGAGGGATGGGTTACTAAGCTAATTTCCCAGGCAGACTTATCTGATGAGATGGGTGGTTAAATAACTGTTAACATAAGAAATGAAGCCTCTTGTCGGGCCAATGACAAACACATAACCATCCATCTAGGAGAAGGACACTCAAATGAAAAATATTTTTTTATTGTTATTAATCATTCAGTAATGTAGGCAGTCTCTTCTTTCTGGATACATGTTATTGGAATTTATAAAATGGGATTGACTCTATGCATTATCTTTCCTTACAATAAAAAGCTTCAGGCACAGGTATTGATATCATGGGATTGTTACAAAATGATGTCATGCCATGTCTGGTTAAAGATTGTTAGTTAAAAAATGTGGTTTTCAGAGGACTGGGGTTGACTTGACAACAATGGTCAGCTAATCTTATTCTATTTTGATGAACAATATGATATATGTGGCCAGTCTTTGTAGATTTCTTTTATGGTTTTACACTGTTTCCAGTTTTTATTTTGAGTTCAACAAAGTGAAAGTCGACTTTGTTGTTTACCTATAAACTAGAGTAATGAACTACTTCATGTAATGAATGACCTGTAAATTTTTTGCCTCAAAAAGATGTTTTTATCATATATTGCATGTAATGAATGATCCCTAACTTTTGGTAAAGTTGTCATATATTGCATGAAATGAATGATCCTTTGTTTTTGAGGTGAAAAATGAGTCTTAAAAAGTCGTTCACTACAAAAGTATCAATGAAATTGTGCACATTTTACTATCATACAAGAGAATGTTTGTTTGAAAGAGCATTATTTTAATATTTCAAAGGAGATTAAAGCATCAGATATTTCAAGTTGCGAAACCAATCATGCTTGTACTTTTTGGGTGTTCAGATTTTTTCCAGAGTCCATGATCCAAGAATTAAGATATCTAAAATTATATACCTTCTTAATTTGTTGGCTGTATATGGATTTTATCACATTTTCTATGAAGATAGAGCCAGAAAAGCATTCAGTTTTGCCTTCTTTAAGGCAAAGACCAACAAATGCAGCTGCTTGTGGGAGATCTGTTAAGAGATGGTGGGTATTCTCCAAGGAATCTGCTAGTAACTTAACTGCCAAGCTACTTGAAGGAGAAATCTAATTTGTATTCTTGTTTTGTGTATTGAGTCAAATCAGCGAATATTTAAACAGGTGCCTGCATTTTCTCCATTTTTCTCTCAATTGGATGATTTTATTTTGTTGAGATCTTTTAAGAAATATGCATTTATTTTACTAGATTCCTAAAAAGATATTAATTTCAAAACAATACTTTCAGAGTTAGTATATATTTACCCAACACCTCTGCCATGGGGAGAATGTGAGGCAAGGTCAATTTTTAAGTGGAGTATTGCTGGTTTTGAATTCAGAGTATTTAGATTGGTTTTCATTCCAATGCTAAAGAACCTACTTACTATTCATCTATTGATGGGGGAAAAAGAGGTAATTCATGCCTTTACTAAAGACATTTGCTCAAAGTGAAAAGTAAACTGCTTTGTCCAGGATTTTAACTTGGCTCGCTGAGTCAATTTCCTATGATCATAATCCTTATACCAAGTATATCACCTTTAGGCATTAGTAATTTGTTTCTAATTACACTTTTTTTTAGGTCATTCAGTATCATCTCACCCATAAAATAGTGGTTTCCTCCTTATGTTCATTTTTGCTTTCTTAAGGTTTAATTGCCATCAGTTAACCTCAAGAATAAACAATTCATAAGTTTTACTAAATAATGGTCTCAGAGCAGAAAAAAAGTGACACTGGCAATTTGGATGAGTTAATCAAAAGCTGTAAAGTTAATTTGTTAAATGAAAAAGAAGAAAATTCACAGCTTAATGAGGAAAGAAACATATATATTGAGGTAACTAAGATCTACAGTAAGAATGAATCTTCAATCCGTTGCATAACTTTTAAACCGGAGTCAGGAATAATTCCGTCAGGACAAAAAACCATTCAACTATGAACATGTAACTGACATATATATATATATATATATATATATATATATATATATATATATATATATCTTTTGTTAAAAAGAACAGACAAGGCAGCATCTAGAATTTTTAAAAAGTTTTTTTGTTTACAATCAAAGATACATCATTTCAGATTGAATGAATGGAGTAATCATTCAAAAGATTAAGGGTTTTAGTGCTTTCTGGTGTGTCTTACCTATTTTCAAGAATGTTATAATTTGCTTTTATGGAATTTGAATAAGGTTAATCTGTATTGTCTAATGCCATGACATGAACTGTTTCTTTTTGCATATTTGTTTTTATATCTTTGTTTTAAATGAAGTTGGCATAGGCCATTGACATTGTGTAACAGTCCCTGTTTGACCAAGAATGTTTTCTGTTACAGGCCAAGCAAACCCTAGAAATAAATAATTCATTGGTTTTACTTAATAATGGTCCCAAAGCAAAAGAATAGTGAGGGTGACAATTCATATAAGACGGACAGAATCCATAAAGTTCTTTGTTAAAATGAAATGGTAAGTAAAGTTAGTGACCGTAGTCAAGAGTGACCCAAATGTTCCCTTTTCCATAGCTTCTACAGTGTGGTGTAGGGGAGGGCGCTACTCCATTCCAGGAATTGCTCCACTTTAGCTTTGATCATTACCTTATAATGCTGAGTACTAAGCAAGGCAGAATCAAGTGCCATTTTTTGGTATGACTTGACCTGGGATGGAACCTTGGTCTCCTGGACCATTGGCAAACACTCTACTCATTAGACCAAATTTAATAAGAAAAGAATCAGATGGCATAATGAGGTTGCTAAAAATAGATTTTCTATCTCTCATGTAATTTTCATTACAGTAAATGGTCCTATTTGTTCTATTTCATTTTTAGTAAGGCTGTTAATTTCTAACTATTCCTCATTAATAAATTGAACTTTGTTATAGGTATATTAGTATACAAGATATTTTATAAAGTCTGAAACCTTTAGTATAAGAGGGTAAAAATTATTCACATGTAAATTTTATGCAGCAATATAATTCAGTAGTAAGACTATATTCAAAGAAAGCAGTATTTAACAATAGAAATGATTGCATCATGCAATGGTCTCTTTTGAACATCCATTCCTTTATGTCACCTAAGTTATTTTCCAAGGATAAATGTATTGAACAAGTCCTGGTGACAACACCCCATGAGACACCAACTATACCGACACTTGCCCCCCATAACGAAAACTATACAAGTTAGACGAACAAGACACGCGGGACACTGCTGGAGAAGCAAGGACGAGCTCATAAGCGATGTACTCCTGTGGACCCCCACATATGGATGTGCAAAAGCAGGACGACCAGCACGAACTTACATACAGCAACTATGTGAGGACACAGGATGTAACTCTGAAGACCTGCTGGAGGCGATGAATGATAGGGAGAAGTGGCGAGAGAGGGCCAGGGATATCCATGCTGGCGGCACGACATGATGATGATGATGATAGCTTGTCCACCAAATCAACTATATTGTTAATAAATTTAATGAGTGCACAAGATTGAAAAATCTAAGACTGGATATCTTTATAAACTGCTGAATTTTTTGAGGTGCTCAGGTGTTTAACTTTGCTTTGCAAGAAAGTCTCTTTGCCTAATCTGCAAAGATAGCTTTTTTAAAAATCCACAATGATTTCTTTCAGAGATAAGAATGCAAGTATAATGTAATCACCCTGAAATGACCCTGATGTCATCAGGTGCAACTTAAAGCAGTATTGGTGTCAATTGAAGATATTTGAAAAGAACTCAGAGGGTAAACAAAATGTTCTATACTAGAAACTGAGCAGGCATAATCATAAGCCCCAGATGAGAGAGAGAGAGAGAGAGAGAGAGACTGTTAGAGAAGAAGACAAAACTTCAGAAAGGCATGAAGTGAGGAGTTTTAGGTAAGGGATATTTTACCTGAAGTTAGAATTTGTTGATAACAGAAATTTCCTCTCATGCAGACAATTAGTCTGAAGATAATAAAAATTCTACAGCTATTTCAAAGACTTGGCGTCACTGTTTCTTTCCTGTCATGAGGCAATCACTGATCACTCTCTGTATGTGTGGTTTCTAATAAATAATAGAACATAAGTTGTCAAAAAAAAACACTTGAATTTCTTAACATCATGTAGAAAAAATATTGTATATATAGGGTTCAGCAGTATTTGTGAATTTCAGTGTCTGAGTAGGAACATATTCCTTTGATTAGTGGAGACTATAATAATTTCATTATTTAAAGAGAACAGACAATATGTTTGATATACAAAAAGGATTTTTGTATTTTACTGTGTTGTTTAATGAAAGCATTTAGAAATAAGGATCTGTCTAAATGACATTGGGAATATAAAATATTGATCTTGCCTTCTTGCAGCCACCAAGATAATCATTTACATCTCTCCAATGGCAAAATTCAGAAAATTGCTTACCTGCAATGAAAGAAAAAAAAGAAAAAGATTAATAAATTTCATTAGAGAAGACATTTTTAAAAGTTTATTATCATGATTATATATATATGTATATGTGTGTGTGTGTGTGTGTGTGTGTGTGTGTGTGTGTGTGTGTAAATCTTGGTGTTGTCTTTACCTAAATTTACACCATATTTCTTTGGAAAGTTTCATGTTTTATTGTGGAAAGAGATTACAGCAAATTGAATTTTACTTATCAGAGGTACAGATTTTTAAAGGTGAATGTCTTCTTATAGATTTCAAGTATTCATCATAAGTTTCCCTAAAGTGCAATATGATTCAATTGAAATAAATAATACATTAAACATAAAGACATTCTTAATTTTTATGAATTGATATTTATAGGGTAAACAATTTATATGCTGCATCACACACACACACACACACACACATATATATATATATATATATATATATATATATAAGAGTCATTCAATAAATAAGGAAAATCTTTTAAAAGCAAAATAGATTTTTTTTCAAAATTTTTTCCATAAATACAAATTCAGTATTGTTTTGAATTGTTTCATAGCAAACTTTTCTTTAATTTCATGGAAATATTTGTTTTAAGACAAAACTACAGTCCATAGAGTGGAACACACATTGACTCAACAGTAAAGAAAATGATCTGGATGCTATCATCAGTAAAGAAGGTGATGCTGACAGTCTTCTGGGACATGAAAGGACCCATCAATATTGGTTTTCTTGAAAAAGGTGTAACTGTAAACAGTGCTTCCTATTACCTATTTGTCTGAGGAGTTGGTAATAGGAAGCACTTTCGATTGACAAAATCAAAGAGAATGGCTTCGAACTGACGAAGAAAAGAAGCAGAAGGTACCCCGCAACAACAATTACCGACGCCGACTACGCCGATGACATAGTGATACTGGCAAATACACCTGACCAAGCTGAAACACTACTGCATAGTTTGGAACGAGCAGCAGCAAAAATAGGCCTCTATGTTAATGCACACAAAACGGAATATATGTGCTATAATCAAATGGGGGACATCTCCACTCTAGAAGGACCCCTCTTAAACTAGTAGACAAATTCACTTACCTAGGAAGCAGCGTCGAATCAACCAAAAAGGACATCGAAATGAGGTTAGCGAAAGCATGGACAGCTATCAATAGGTTATCGATTATTTGGAAATCAGACCTAACCGATAAAATGAAACGCAGTTTCTTCCAGGCAGCAGTCACATCGATACTGCTATATGGCTGCACTACATGGACGCTAACAAAACAGCTGGAGAAGAAGCTAGACGGCAATTACACAAGAATGCTGCGTGCAATCTTGAACAAGTCCTGGCGGCAACACCCCACAAGACGCCAACTGTACGGCCACCTGCCCCCTATCATGAAAACTATTCAAGTTAGACGAGCCAGACATGCAGGACACTGCTGGAGAAGCAGGGACGAACTCATAAGAGATGTACTCTTATGGACCCCCACACATGGCCGTGCAAAAGCAGGACGACTAGCACGAACATACATTCAGCAGCTATGTGAGGATACGGGATGTTGTCCTGAAGACCTACCTAGGGCGATGAATGATAGGAAGGAGTGGTGAGAGAGGGTCAGGGATATCCGTGCTACCAGCGCAATATGATGATGATGATGATGATATATATACACATGAAAAAGTGCTGAAATATATTTTAGCATAACCAAGAAGGGAATGATCTATTGTAATTCTAATTGAATCTTATGGGAAGAGTGAAAGAAACTTATGAAATTATGTGTCAGGTGAGTTGAACTTCTGGAACAATATGTGTTATATCAAGTAAGTTTTTATGGCTGTTGTTCATTTCCTTCTTAATTGGACCAAGAACTTTTCACCACTCCCTATATATATATAATGCACCATGTTGTAATGTCCTGCAAATGACAACAACTGCATATCTGCAGAGGGGTAAGACCACCCCCACCACCACCAATAAGTATCCTGGATATGACACTAAACAATCTGGACTTTTGGAGAATGCGGTATGCTCCTTTATTGCTATCGCTCCCAGGTCCACTCTGACCCGGAGTGGTAGCACCAGATAGGGTCCTATCTATGGGTTGAATAGAACTAAACAGTGTATTTATGCTAAACTAAATTATTTGAAATAGAACTGTTTTAACATTTAACTGTGTGTAAACAAAAAACTGTACTTGTGCTAAACTGAATTGTTTGAAATAGAACTGTTTATATGTATAAAAATGGATTTAGCATCAAATAACCGACAATGGCTGATATGCTATAAAACCAAATCAAACCAAACCAAACCAAACTATGCCGTGATTCCTTTTACTGTAGGGAGCCAGGAGTTTTCAGTACTTATAATTCATTCTATCATCCATTTCTTCCAAAAAAAACTTCATCTGATGATTGTGTTCTCTATTTTACAGAAAGCATGAAGAAAGTAAGACCATAATAACTTTTTGTTTTTATACTACTCTGCTGGCCAACATTTGAGCACTTTTTGATTTATCTAACACTTTTTAAACTATTGTTTATTCCCCTGTCTCTCTATCACTCTCTCTCTCTCTCTCTCTCTCTCTTTATATATATATACATAATTTAACAAATCAGATGGTTTAAAACCTAAGATGGAAATATTATGAAAAAACAACCTCAGCTTATCTTTTTGATTAAAGATATTTTTCACCTTTCTCACTCCACAGGCAAAAGACTAAGTGGTGTTGAATAAAAACCAGAGACAATCAATCATGTAGAACAAGGTTCCTTAATCAACGAATGGATAGTTGTGTATGAAATTGGATATTGATCAACTATTCTCCATAAAGTACATACATGATTGATCCTTTTAAATTGTTCTATGCAAAGGAAGTACAAAAAGAAAAGTCTTGTGTGGAGTTTGAATAAGAATTTGCTCATCAAAATGAGACTCTACTTCTCTCCTTTCAGATCACAGAAGCCCACACAAAATTGGTAAGATCCTGATCACAAAGTGGATAAGAATTTATGATTTAATATGACTCCAGCTTTGGTAATCCCATCATAAGGGATGGGATTATCAATACATGGATTAGCTCTTTATCTATTTCTCTTACTTTTCTTTTCTCATTGTAACTTTTTATACTTCAGTTAGGACTGGATTTAGGCCAAACAATGCCACTGGTGCAGCCTAACAATGGTGCCCAACTAAATAATCCTCTGATAACTCAGTCTAGAGTTACTGCTTTTAACCCTTAGAACCCTGAGCTCAACCCTACACATTCAGGGATCCTCCCCCTTGGGCCTCTGGTTATAAATTACAGAAAAATGAAAAATGTTCTCTTCTGTTATTTAACAGCCTTACAGACTGTTAATCATAAACCTTAAAACGAGATGGAAAAATCTTAGCATGGCATGGATTGACTATAAAAAGTTGTTTGATACGGTCCCACAAAGCCGGATTATAGACTGTCTTAAAATGTACAAGATATAATACAGGTGAAGTCATAAAGTTTATTGAAAATACCATGGAAAACTTGAGAGTCATACTAACTGCTTAAATGAGGTGAAAATCCAGAGAGGAATCTTCCAGAGAGATGTGCTATGATCATTACTATTTGTAATAGTGATGATGCCACTCAATCACATACTTATGCACAGGTGGATACAATCTTTATAAATAGCAAGCAAAAATCAACCGCCTAATGTATGTGGATGATATGAAACGGTTTGCAAAAAATGAAAAAGAATTGGAAACCCTAATACAGGCAGTGAGGATATACTGTGAAGATATTGGGAGGAAATTTAGCATAGAAAAATGTACCATGCTTATAATGAAAAGCGGAAAATGATAAATGACGGAAGGAATAGAACTACCAAATCAAGAAAAAATCAGAATGCTTGGAGAAAAGGCAACTCACAAATGATTGGGAATAGTGGAAGTGGAGGCCATCAAACAAGTGGAGATAAAATAAAAGATAAAAAAAGAATACCTCCGGAGAACGAGAAAACTACTCAAAACCAAACTACATAGCAGAAATCTTGTCAAAGGGATAAATACCAGGGCTGTCCCTCTCATAAGATGCTCAGGACAATACTTAAAGTTGATTAGAGAAGAACAACAAATGGAGCAAAGAACAATAAAACTTACATCCCAGAGATGATATCATATTTACCAACCCCACTGCTTGGGTAGGATATGACAAGGTCAATTTTTTTAAGCAGAGTTTAACAGGTTTGAATTCAGAGTTTTCCTTCTCCTAGACTAGTTGCCTCACCAAGGCTGAAGAACCTAGTCTGCCCTACTATTTACCCATAGGTGGAGAGAGAATAATTGGATTCATACCTTTCCCGAGGGTATTAGTGCTATGTGAAATGCAATCAGTCTTGTCCAGGATTTGAACTTGTGTAACCGTGTCCATTTCCTACCCAGAGATGATATAGACAGTCTGTATGTGTCAAGAAAAGGAGGAAGAGGACTGGCCATCATTCAAAGTAGCATCGATGTACTGATATAACTACTAGAAGATTACATAAAAAGTATGGAGGAAGACTCATTGCAGCGACCAGAAACAATATAGATAGCACAAGCATCAATGGAACAAAAATAACCAGGAAGCAAAAATTGGAAGAAAAACAACTCTATGGAGATTTCAAGTGACAAACTAGTGAAATCTCACATGGGAAAACTTGGACATGGCTAAGAAAGGGAAACCTTAAGAGAGAAACTGAATTTCTTCAGATAGCAGCACAAAACAATGCCATAAGAACTACCTATGTCAAAGCAAAAATAGACAAGACGCAACAAAATAGCAGATGTAGATTATGTGGCGACAGAAATGAAACAATCAATCACATAATAAGTGAATTCAATAAATTAGCACAAAAAGAGTATAAGACTAAACACATCTGGGTGGGGAAGGTGATCCATTATGGAATTGTGCAAAAAGTTTAAATTTGACCATACGAACAAGTGGTATGTGCACAACCCAGAATCCGCCCTAGAAAATGAAATGCACAAAATTCTTTGGAATTTTGAGATACAGACTGATTACGTAATCTTGGGCAGATGATCAGACCGAGTGATGATCAACAAAAAAACCCCTGTTGAATAGTGGACTTTGCTGTTCTGGCTGACCACAGGGTAAAACTGAAGGAAAGTGAAAAGAGAGATAAGTACCAAGACTTAGCTAGAGAACTGAAAAACTATAGAACATGAAAGTGACAGTGATACTAATTGTAATTGATATGCTTGGTACAATCACCAAAGGATTGGTACAAGGACTGGAGGACTTGGAAATAAGAGGACAAGTAGAGACCATCCAAACTACGGTATTGTTGAAATTGGCCAGAATATTAAGAAGAGTCCTGGAGATTTGAGGAGACTTGCTGTCACTCGCTCTCCAGTGGAAAACCATCAGCTGATGCTAGTGTAAAAAACTCTCACAGTGTAAAATAATAATAATATAAAAGAACCCATTTCCCTAAAGAAATGTAGGGATTACATGCCTTGCCTTTGAAATAGCACTTCTAATACATGTTTGAGAGTGTGACCAAATTAGCATATAAAAGGACATGGCAGAGTCAAACCCCCTCCCCTCTCTGGTCCAGCCTCACCAACTGAGGCACACATTAATGATTACATTTTCCAACAGGGGACTCTTACCTCAACAAACCTCCTAAGTCTTCACACAACAACTTCCATTCTATTAAGGATTCTCAACTTATACCAAAAGACTCTTCAACTTCATGGCATGACTTTTCCTTATAATGTACTCTTTTCATATTTCACATAATTTCTGTATTTATTCTATTAAGTTTGCACAAGCAATAAAAATATTATTGTTAATTTATTGTGAATTGTTTTATATTGTTTAACACAAAGAAATATTAAACCTTAACACATTTTCTCTTCTAGAGTTGTATGAATTGTGTACGTCACACTCAAATATTTGTGGCAGAGAGTTATGGTATTCAGATATGACAAATATATGAAGACAAACCTTCAAGTCATCGATACCAAAGCCCAGTTTGATTCAATTCCCACAGACCCCAGTTCACTGTACTATTTACCAATAGCTGAGACAAGAAGAGATGGATCCATGCTTTTCTAAGGATATTGTGAAAGTGAAATGTAAACAACTTCATCCAGCTCTAGGATAGAACACAGGTCACCAATTCCATTTTTTATGATGGAAACCATTATGCTAAGTGTACTTCTAAGTTTCATATGTTACACTGGATTAAAAGAGCCAATTAGTGAGTTAGTTAGATGCTTATTTTTATTGGCTTTCATGGTCAGTGTTCAATCCCAATTTCTAGAATGTTCTTGAACTCAAATGAAATAAAGCCATTTTCCATTTAGATCTTTAAGAAACTAAAAAGCTGCATTGTTTATTGGTTTAAGAATCCATACAAAATATAGTTATGAAACAAAATGGGATAAATATCTTTTATCATTTTTTTATGGTGGTTTTATATGAGTCTATTTGATTTTATTACAAATATGATCTGGACATTACACTGCATAACTTCTGAAGAGAAAACTTGCAGTACCTTCTTCCCATTTGACAGGGAGTCTTTGTGGCATCATGGCTAAAGTGCTGAACTGCAAGATCGTAATATGTGAGTTTAAACTCCAGTTGTGCCATTGTGTTTACTTTTAGACTAATACCCTTGGAAAAGGTATGAATCCCCTTATCACTGTAGCAATGGGTTAAATAATACCCTGACCATTCTTGTATAAGGATGGCTTTGGCATTAAAAAACTCATGAAGGTTGATATGCCATTAAACAAAGAAGCCAAATTAAATTCTCATTTGGTGCCTTAAGCACATGCCTGTTTTACTTAACAATTAATCCAGCTTTTTCATCTTCTTCTTTCTCTGTTTCACTTCATATTCTTTATTTCTTTTTCTGTTTCTCTTTCCTTTCAGTGTATTCTCTTGTTCTTCTTCCCATACATTTCTTCTTTCTTTCTTTTTTCTTTCTTCCATTTACTTGATTAATTTCTCATGTATTTATTTAACAATTAATAAATATAAATAGGGAAGTAATTATTTTCCAGTTTAAATATTTTTGTTTGAGTATTTTACGATTCATCACATGATGTAAACAATGATGCAGTATATTTCAAAATGCTTGTTGCCTGCAAACATATGTCATGTGATCTAAAGTTGTCATACAATAAACAAATTTTTTCTTCTTCTTTTTAGATTTAAATTATATAAACAGTAAATATATTAACAAAAATATATAAACATCAAAATAACTATTTTCTTATTTATTTCATTTTACTACCTATCTAAGGGTTGACATTCATGAAACTTGAGTTGTCGGAAAACTTTTTCAGCTTTGCATATATATATATATATATTTTTGTTTGGCTCGTAATTTAATTTGACCGTTAGAGTCGCTGAACATTTTCACCCAATCAGGATGACTCGTCCTATTCAGCCCAAACCATCTTTCCTAGCAGCACATTTGATAGATAGATATCTGCATATGCACATTTTTCTTCTGCATAACAAAAGAAACCATGTTACAAGTCCAATAAATATATATATTGTTAGATTTGATGTTATATATAAGTAAGTTATATTATAGCTAAATAATTTAGTGCAACAATCTTCAATGTGATGACCAAGAAACAGCAAAACTGTTATAAATAGATAATAAAAAAGGCAAATATTATTTTAGGTACAACAACCATCATACAAAAAGAAACGAAGTAATTTACAAAATGTTCATATTTGTGCTGAGTGTACCACCTGTTGTCAAAACTGGGTAGCTCTTGGTTTACACATTTACAGTATGTTGTTGCTAGCTTTGTGGGTAAAGTGATTTATACAGTTACAATGTTGTGGTCTGCTTTATGTCAAAATTGGTTTAGATTGCCATGTGTTTGGTTTGTCTTGTGGTTTGTCTTGTGGTTTAAATTAGTTTATTCAGTTAGTGTTATAGCCTGCCTTGTGACCAATAGGGTTTATATAACTGCCGGCGGTTTAGCTTACATTGTGGCCAATGTGGTTTATACAGTTGCAGTGTATTTGTCTTGCATTGTGGCCAATGTGGTTCATACAGTTACAAGGTTTTATGGCTCACCATGTGGCCAAAATTTTGTGGTCTACAGTAGCTATGTGTTGCTGCTTGTCTTGTTTCTAAAGTAGAATATTTACCACTGATGCCATTTAATAAACTTGTGCCAAATATGTCCTTATTGGATCAAAACAATCTCATGATAAGCACAGAAAACAAGATGAAAATAAATGACATTTCAAATGAAGTTATAAAGAATCACTTGAGATATTCAGCATGAACTACTCTCTCTTACTGAGAATCATTGTTGTATTTGAATGTATCATTGTTTTTGGGTGCAACGAAATTTTTAAAATATCAATTCAGAGAAACAATGAAGTGGACAGAGTTAAGTAGAGATTGTTAAGCAACCTCTAGGGGCCAATCCTTTATGTTACCTTTAACTCAGCTACCAACACATATTTTGGGGCTTTCATTGGCCTGGTCAACTGCTCCTACATTTATCTTTTTACTATCTTAAGAAAAAGATTTTTGCTATTCTGGATTGATTCAAAGTTAAAGGAGGAACAAACAGGCATTTTATATCCACTTGTCATTTTCAATTTTGGTACAAATTTTCCAATATAGGACTATCATTTCTAATGCAGATAATTATAAGTAAATCCAGAAATGTCAAGTAATTTACACACACACACACACACACACACACACACATCAACTAGAGATGAGACAAAAAACAATATGTGAGAAAAAAAACAATTATTTAAGAATGTTGGATAATTATCTCATCTTCCTTGGCTCATCAGTTACTATTAGTTTCATGAGATTTATAAAGCAGAAAAAGAATGAATACAATCATCAGACAGAATTTTTTGAGAAATAATAGATATTCATTTATTTCAACAAATTGCAAACATACAATAGACATGTTAATATAAGCTCCCCAGAAGATCAGGCACATGAAACTCAGAGTTGTAAGTTTTATTTAATAGTTACAATATGTGATATTGCTCTGCATTTTTATATATTTGTGTACGTCAGCAATAATGATCCTCTACAAAAACACAAAAGTAAAGGTACGTTCACCAGATGGAGACACGGAATACTTCGACATTGTTGCAGGAGTACTACAAGGAGACACGCTAGCCCCATACCTCTTTATCATCTGCCTAGACTACGTGCTTAGAACTTCGATCGACAAAATCAGAGAAAATGGCTTCGAGCTGACTAAGAAAAGAAGCAAAAGGTACCCCGCAAAAACAATCACAGACGCCGACTACGCTGATGACTTAGCGTTACTGGCGAATACGCCTAATCAAGCAGAGACACTACTGCATAGCTTGGAACGAGCTGCAGCAGGCATTGGCCTCCATGTCAATGCGCACAAAACTGAATATATGTGTTACAACCAAACGGGCAACATTACCACTCTAGACGGAGCCTCTCTGAGGCTAGTGGACAAATTCACCTACCTAGGAAGTAGCGTCTCATCAACAGAAAACGACATCGACACACGGCTGACGAAAGCATGGACGGCAATAGATAAGCTCTCAATAATATGGAAATCAGACCTGACCAATGAAATGAAGCGCAGTTTCTTCCAGGCAGCAGTTGTGTCGATACTGCTGTGTGGATGCACTACATGGACGCTAACCAAACGGCTGGAGAAGAAACTTGACGGCAACTACACAAGAATGTTGAGAGCAATACTAAACAAGTCCTGGCGACAACACCCAACGAGACGCCAACTGTACGGCCACCTACCTCCCATCACGAAAACTATACAGGTCAGACGAGCCAGACATGCTGGACACTGCTGGAGAAGCAAAGACGAGCTAGTAAGTGACGTACTACTATGGACCCCCACATGTGGCCGGGCAGGAGCAGGACGACCAGCCCGAACTTACATACAGCAGCTATGTGAGGACACAGGATGTAACCCAGAAGACCTGCCGGAGGTGATGAACGATAGGGAAAAGTGGCGAGAGATGGTCAAGGATATCCGTGCTGGCGGCACATCTTGATGAGGATGATGATATATATATATGTATATATATGTATATATATATATATATATATGGTTGCTTACATGCATATATATATATATATATATATATATATATGTTTGCTTACATGCATATATATATATATATGCATGTGTAGTCCTTCATTTAAGCATGTTTGATTGAATAATAAAGACACATTTGTGTATATAATTTTATTTGGATCCTTTCAAGTTTCCTAACAAGTGCTTTGATTTTAGGTTGGAGTTAGTCGCCCTCAACAATGGTTGCTATAACTTATACATATATATATATATATATATATATATATAAATAGAATTTGGTATTGAATAACCAACTAAGGTTGATACACCATAAAATACAACCAAACCAAACCAAACCAAACCAAAACAAACCAAATAAAGCCACACACACACACACACACACACACACACACACACACACATGTATGTATGTATATATGTATGTATGCATTTTTGCTTTTATATTGAAATATTAAAAGACTGATTGATTGATTTATATTCCCACATGTTTACACATAAAAATGTAATTTCATACAATGGTGCAAAAACAACAGCTGTACTAACAGGAAAGCCTCCATTAGACTGTGATCAGGCATGGTTTCAGGACTGAAACATCATCACCACACAGTATCTTTTAATACCACTGGACTTTGTCAGTTTTCCATCATATTGTCGGAATGCCAGATGAAAATACAGCCTCATAATATATTCTTGTATTCATAATGTTCCAGTCATCAAGTTTGTTTTTCCCTTGTGTATCTAAATTGTTAAAGCTTTTTGAATAATGATTTTATCAGTTAGGAAGTTGTTTTCCCATGTGTTATGTATTCAAATTGTTAAAGGTTCTTCCAGCTGGGGGAATTTCACAGAACTTTGTATAAAAATGATTATCATCTTTAAAATTTAACCATTTTTCTTTGTCATGATTGATATTCTTCACAGCTTTTCACTAAGCAGGATATATGAATTTATTTTTGTAAAATTGGTTAACAACTTAAGATTCAATCATTATTATCAATTTTAAGTTGTATTTAAAAAAAAATGCTTTTATTGCAATACACTTGAGTTGTCATTTCTATAACAACAAAGAACAGCATGTATTGACATGAATTGAAAACAATAACCAAAGGCAAGTTCCCAGTAAGATTCAAACAATAACAACAAACAAGATGCTGATAGATTGGACACAAAGTAAAGAAGGAGTTAAAGGTGTTACTTAGGCTTCTACAATGCTAAAAGTGAGCAATGATCAATGAAAAGTAAAGAAAACAGGCCACCAGCACTTTAAAAAATTCAGGACAGCTAGGATCATCAAAAGATACCATATGTAAAGCGTGGAGGTGCCCGTGGTGTAGTCGTTATCGTCGTAGGGAAATGAACACGGCGACTCAAGTTCAAATCCTGGACGAGACTGACTGCATTTCACATAGCACTAATACCCTAGGGAAAGGTATGAATCCAATTATTCTCCCTCCAGCTATGGGTAAATAGTAGGACAGACTAGGTTCTTCAGCCTTGATCAGGCAATTAGTCTAGGAGAAGGAAAACTCTGAATTCAAACCTGTTAAACTCCGCTTAAAAATTGACCTTGTGTCATATCCTGCCTGAGCGGAGTGGTTGGGTAAATAGTACCATATGTAAAGTGTAGCATAAGTTTCATTTGATGTCTGCCAGGCTAATTGTGATTTCTTATCTTCTACAAAATTTCTGATTTTATCTATTTGATCATATATGTATTCTATTTTTTTTGGTTTATTTTTGTCAGTTCTCTGTGGGTTTTCTTCAGTTTCTATATATTGGTGTTTGTTTGGTTTCTTTTAAGTACAAATAGGTTTTTTTGGTATCACATACAGAGTATTGCAAAAGTTTCAAATACTTTCAGAAGAGTTTGGATCATCAAAATATACCATATGCAGAACATTATATTAGCTTTGAAAATTTCAGAAATGTTTGGATCATCAAAACATATCATGTATAGAGCATTACATTTTGCATTAGCAAACAGAGTTGATAAAAAAGGCAAATAGTTGTGATATACCCAAATATTTGTATGTGAAGAGAGAAGCATAAAACTCTAACAGATAGAGATAGATCACATAACATAAAGTATATACTATGAGAAAATATTTTAATTCTTATAATATTTACCCTGCTTAAAACATGAGTGAACATTATTAGTATATTAGCTACTTAAAAGCATTTCCATTGCAACAAAGTATGAAATGCTTTTTAGGTATTTTTATCAATATTCAGAAGTTTTAAAAACTTTTGCAAAACCACACTAAATCTTAAACAGATAGGGAGTAAGAGAAAAAGGTATAGTATATAAAGTTGAAATGTAGAGTATTAGATAGATAATACACCTTAAGTAAGTATCTATCTATCTATCTATCTACATAGATAGATAGATAGATAGTGTTTTGTTACAGAGTTTCAATACTGTCAAGTTTGGAATGATAAATAATTATTAATAATATCAGTTTTGATTGTATAATATTTTACTAGATATTATAAAATCCCAGTATCTTTGATTTAGAAGAAAATTAGCTTTTGATAAAACCTTTGTTGGAGTGTATTTATTTGTGAGCAATACTGCACTGTATAACATAAGCTTAAAACATGTGTAATTGATAAAAATTAAAATAATTTTCACACATCCAAATATATGTTGAGTATAACTTAAATTAGAAAAACATAGTCACAAATAGATAGAAAAATAGATAAAGCACAAAAAATAACTATAGAAAATATACCATATGTAAAGCATTAACATAAGCTTCAAAAACTTTCAGAGGAGCAAGAATCATCAAAACATATCTTATTTATGTATTTAGAGTTGACATTCCCCTAGACTGGTTACTCTAATAAAACTTAAGTACTCAGACTACCAATTTAATTTATTTTCACAGGTAGTGTTTATAAGAGGAGCAAATTTATCAGTGAATTTAGAAAAAAATCCATAAAGACTGATGGATAGATAGATAGATCACATAACTTTGAATAGATAGATATAAAGTTTAAAGTAGAGATATCAAACTTTTGAAGGGGATATGCATAAAAACTAAGATACAAAGATCAAGATGTTGGGTTATAGTTTTCAATAAAGAAAAGCATAAATAGCTAGAATAGAAAGAGAAATAATTATACTGCCTTAAGAAGATAGATAGGTAGATCATATGCCTTAAGATAGAGACTGATAGTCATATAAGCTATGATAGTGGTAGAGAGCCTTTAGTTGATAGACTGATATTCTATCCTATGTAACGGTAGCTCTTTTACTTGTTCATTTTGGTACATGTCTTGATTATAGGCATTTTTTTGTTTAACTATCAGAGTTTGCAAGAGGAGCAATTCCAACCTATCTTCTTGCTCATGTTTGTACACGTGTGAATGCTGAGCACATTGAATGCTACTGTTGTCTGTTGGGTGCTTCATTGCACACCCTCCCCTCCACTCGTTCACATTTTCCTGAATCTGTCTTTCTCTCTCTTTCTTCCTTACTTTCTTTCTTTCACCTAATTTCTCTCTAAATCTTTCTCTTTCTTTTTCTCTTTCTCCTTCCCACCTTTTGGTTGTTGTAAACTTTTCTTTCCTCAGCTGTACCTCTTGCCTTCCCTCAACCAAGTTTACACACTTACAGATCATTGTTTCTGTTACATTGTTCATGAAATCATTCGTTTGATTTGCTTCTTTTTACACTCTTTTTGTACATGAACTATTTTCACTAATTATGGATGAACACAACTAGAAAAGTAGACGATGCTAGTGGAGACTTCACCAAGAAGAATATTCAATTAACATCAATCTACAATTGATTCTTTTATGTATATATAAATAAGTCTGTCTTTATTTTATGAGGGGCTACCCAAATTCTTTAGCAGATTGTACGTTATATATATATATATAGTAAGTTGGCTGACCATAGTCAAGGGCATCCCGAAGGCTCCCTTTTCAATAGCTACTACACCAAGGTGTAGGAGAGGGTGCTACTCATTTCCCTGAATTGCTTCATTTACGCTTGATATGTACCTTATAATGCTGAGTGTTTAGCAAGGAGGTATCAAGTACCATTTTTTGAATCTGTGATATGACTCCCAGTTCTCCCGGGCTATTGCCAAACACTATCATTATCATAATTCTTACTTAGAGTTTTTCACATCAGCGTAAGCTGATGGTCTTTCACTGGAGATTGAGTGACAGCAAGTCTTCTTAAGTCTCCCGGATTCTTCTCAGTATTCTGGCCATTTTCAATAATGCTGTTGTTTGGATGGTCTCCACTCGGCCGCCAACTTCCAAATCTTCCAGGCCCTTTAATAATCCTTTAGTTACCGTGCCAAAAGCACCAATCACAATTGGTATAATTGTCACCTCCATATTCCATAGTTTTTTCAATTCTCTAGCAAAGTTGAGGTACTTATCTCTCTTTTCACTTTCTTTCAGTTTTATTCTGTGGTCAGCCAGGACAGCAAAGTCGACAATTTTGCAGATTTTCTTTTTTTGTTGATTATTATTAGGTCTGGTCTTCTGGCCGAGATTAGGTGATCCGTTTGTATATCAAAGTCCCATAGGAGTTTGTGTGTGTCATTTTCTAGGACAGGTGCTGGGTTGTACATATACCATTTGTTGGCATAGTCAAATTTAAATTTCTAGCACATTTCCCAGTAGATCACCTTGCCCACCCAGTCGTGTCTCGCCTTGTACTCCTTCCGTGCCAATTTGCTGCATTCACTTATTATGTGATTGATGGTTTCATCTCTGTCACCGCATAGTCTACATTTGCTATTTTGTTGCATCTTATCTGTCCTCGCCTTGATATGATTGATTCTTATGGCGCTGTTTTGTGCTGCCATTAGGAGAGATTCTGTTTCTCTCTTAAAGTTTTCTTTTCTTAGCCATGTCCAGGTTTTGTTGTGTGAGATGTTGTTTATTAGTTGTTTAAAATGCCCATGGAGTTATTTTCCTTCCCATTTTTGTTTCCTAGTTTTTGTCATTCTGCTATCTATCGTGTTGTCTGTATTGTTTCTAATGGCCGTAATCAGTCCTCTTTCGTGTTTTTCTATGTTGTCTTCGAGTTGTTGTATGGATGTGTCAATGCTCTCTTTGATGCTGGCAAGTCCTCTTCCTCCCTCTTTTCTTGGTACATATAGTCTGTCAATATTGTCTCTAGGATGTAATGCCTTGTGCATGGTCATTAGTTTTCTAGTTCTTTGGTCCATTTGTCTAAGTTCCTCTCTGGTCCACTTGAGAAAGGGTCCCGAGTATCTAACGAGGGGTACAGCTCAAGTATTTATTCCTTTGATAAGGTTTCCGCTGGAGAGCTTTGTCTCGAGTAGTTTTCTAGTTCTCCTGAGATATTCATTTTGAATTTTGTTTTTCATTTCAACTTGTTTGATGGTATCAGTCTCCAAGATTCCTTAGTATTTGTAGGTCTCGTTTCTGTGTTCTGATCTTGTCTTGATTTGGTAGTTCTATTCTGTCAATTAGATGTCATTTGCCACTTTTCATGACAAGCAGAGCGCATTTTTCAATGCCAAATTCCATCCCTATGTCTTGACTGTATATTCTGTGTATTAGGGTTTCCAGTTCTTTTTCATTTTTTGCAAATAGTTTTATGTCATCCATGTACATTAGGTGGTTGCTCAGCATTTTTCTCAGTCCCCTAAAGGTCTAAAAAACATGGAGAGTAATGATTCTTACACTGCTATGTATAAGCAGATTTGAATTTAGAGTTCTCATTCTCCTAGACTGGTTGCCCTAAGAAAAATAGAATACCCAGTCTGCATTACTATTTTAGTAATACTTGGATTAGAAAAAAATGGATTCTGCCTTTCTCAAAGATTTTAGCCAGAAGTGAATGCAAACAGCTTCTGTTGAAATTTGAACCTGGCTTGATGATTCCATTTTCTATGCTGATAACTATCATACCACCAGTACATACCATCCATCCTCTATACACCCGTCCACCCACATATATAGTGGATAAATAGATAGATAGCTGACAATATATATATATATATATATATATATATATATATATATATATATATATATATATATATATATATACATATGTTTGTGAGTGTGTGTGTGTATATATATATATAGCTTACAGTCTCTCTCTATATATATATGAATATATGCACATACTACAAGTTCTCTCTCTCTTTTTCTTTTTCTCTGTATTTATATATATATAATCTAAAAGTAATTAAGATCTCACCTTCTTACTATTGTTACATAACTATTAGCTTCATATTAATTCTATAGAATAGAACATACAATCATCAGTTGAAACTTAAAAATTGATAAATTCTCATCTAGTGATTGTGTCTTCTATTCTATAGAGGACAGCTGAAAATAATGGTTACAAAACAATAGTAAGAAGATAAGATCTTAATTACATTTAGATTTTATACTGCACTGCTGTCCAGCAATTGAGCACTTTTTGGTTTATCTAATGCTCTTTAAATGATTGTTTATTCTCTTTTGTTTACTATATATATATATATATATATATATATATATATATAGCAAGCTATCTATCTATAAATTAACAGTAAAACCTTTTCCTATTTCTACTACCCTGTGGTGTGAATATGTAATTATGTTATTGATTATTAATTATGTTATTTTAGAAATTCAAATTTATCTGTGAATTTTTTCACAGGTATTAACTAGTAAATACACACACACACACACACACACACACACACACACACACACACACACACACACACACACACACACACACATTTATAAATACATACATTCATATATATATATATATATATATATATATATATATATATATATATATATCAAGGAACCTAATCTTTGATATTCTATCACAAACAGATACATGATAATCAGTATGTATACAAGCTGCTACATTGCAAGCTTCCTAGAGTGTAGAGTGTTCACTAATGGTCCAGTAGACTGAAGTTCAATTCCAGGTTGAGTCACATCAATGACTCAAAAATGACCCCTCCTTGCTTAAAACTCAGCATTATAAGATACAAATCAAGGGTTAAGTGGAGCAATCCAGGGAAAGGAGTAACCCCCTCCCCTACACCTCGTATTGTAGCTATTGAAAAGCGAGTCCTTTTATTACCCTCAGTTACAGTCACCAACTTTACTTTTATATATATATATATATATATATATATATATATATATATATATATATAGGTACATTAATATCAGAGAGATCATTCTGCCTTACTCTGTATTTGTATGTTTGTATGTTTCATTTTCATTATAGTTTTTGCAAAAGAATTTGTTCTTCATTTCTCATTTTGTGCTTATTTAGTTGCAATCGTAACTGTTTAGGCATTGTATTTTTTGAAAGCCAATGAAATTGCATGCCTTTCATTATAACTCAGTAAAATTAGAATAACTTTTGGCTTCTTTGAAAACTTATCTATAAAACTATTACTTATACATAAAACTATTATTTATATAGATGAAAATAAAGCAATGAAATGACAAATGACTAACACAGGACAATTATTTATAAAAACCAGCTTTTTAAAATCATTGTGTAAATTAGATATCCTATGATGTGATTAACATCATTAGTCTGTATTTGTAATATGCATGATCATGCATATAAAGAATTTAATATGAAATAGGCTGTTTTGGTGTTATCATAGGCAAGGACCCATGCACAGGAAGTTGCATTTATTCATATAGAGATACTGTAATTATTTGTATTTAAGATGCACAATTTTTCCAGATTTTTTAGCCCAAAAGTGAGGGGTGCATATTATAAAATTAACTTTTTTCTAACCACATGCCTCACTATATTCAGGACAAGATAATTGAAAGTAAGTTATATCCTATGTAAAATTGGTGTTTCAAAACATAATGTAAGCAAAATAAATTCTTATTTTTAGTCAGTACAAACTGATAAAAAGTTGAACAAATGCTAAATTTATGTTAAATTTAGTTGCTACAAATTCTGAAAAAGAAGTATGAAAAAGCCATAATTTTCTGAAAAGAAAATTCTCAGAAATACCAAAAAATAGAAAATTACTGAGAATTTTATTTTTGGAAAATTATGACTTTTCATTACAACTACGAAAACTTTGACATCAATAATCAAGAAAAATAGGTGTGTCTAAGCCATTGAAGTTTCATTAAAATTTGTGACAAAAATAAAAATGATTAAGTTTTTTCATGGCCAGTCTTTTTTTTTGGTCAATACTATATATATATATATATATATATATATAAATTTGTTATAAGATCTAAGAATTTTATGGAAAATCAAATTTAAATAAAAGATCCATATTACATATATATATTATATATATGCATATATAAGTTGGCTGATTGAAGTTGAAGGGAAGCCGAAAACTCCTCTTTCAATAGCTACAACACTGAGGTGTTGGGGTGGGGGCATTACTACTTTCCTTAGATTGCTTCACTTACCATTGATCTCTATCTTATAATACTTTGAGTTAAGCAAGGTGTCATTAAGAACCATTTTCTGAGTCTTTGGTATGACTCTACCAGAGATTGGAGCCCACTTTCCCTGATTATTGGCAAACAGTCTAACCATTATGCCAAACCAGTAAGAGACAAGATGTTTTAATTAATTCTGATATATATTCTAGCAAAATTATATTGATGTAGAAATATGAACAATATATAGATATAAAAGAAATAACATAAAGAAAAATTTTGATTGGCTTATGAGAGTCTCTGTGTATACATTATTTCTTGTTCCATTTTAAAAAATATGTAAGTCCTTGGCTAACAACCCATTGTTAGTGAATTCTTTTATCATTGGGTGCACTATATCTCTGGCCAAAATTGGATCAGCTAATTAAATGACAATGTATAGCTTCCCAGGAAAAAAGTATAGATTTGCCCTCACCTGTCTTCTCAATTATGAAACTAAAAGACATTTTTGTACTTTATGTTAAAATCTCTATCCCACTCATTTTGCCAGTAGGGGCCTAATTTGCCATTTGATAACCTCTAATGACCTTAAATGATCTCTGTCAAACTTATATATCCTGTGTTGGAACCTGAGATCAAGTCAACTGACAGGAATCCATGGATAAACACTTACAAATGGGCAAACTTTTGCAGGGTTGTACAAATTTCCTTAAAGTATAACCAAATGGGCAACATTGCCACACTAGACGCAGCCTCTCTGAAACTAGTAGACAAATTCACCTACCTAGGAAGTAGCGTCTCATCAACCGAAAAAGACATTGACACACGACTGACGAAGGCATGGACGGCTATCGATAGGCTCTCGATCATATGGAAATCAGACCTAACCGATAAAATGAAACGCAGTTTCTTCCAGGCAGCAGTTGTGTCGATACTGCTATATGGATGCACTACATGGACGCTAACTAAACGGCTGGAGAAAAAAAAAACTAGACGGAAATTACACAAGAATGTTGAGAGCAGTATTGAACAAGTCCTGGCGACAACATCCCACGAGACACCAACTATACGGACACTTGCCCCCCATCATGAAAACTATCCAAGTTAGACGAACCAGACACGCGGGACACTGCTGGAGAAGCAAGGACGAGCTCATAAGCGATGTACTCCTATGGACCCCACATATGGATGTGCAAAAGCAGGATGACCAGCTCGAACTTACATACAGCAACTATGTGAGGACACAGGATGTAACCCTGAAGACCTGCCGGAGGCGATGAATGATAAGGAGAAGTGGCGAGAGAGGGTCAGGGATATCTGTGCTGGCAGCACGACATGATGATGATGATGATACTTTTATGATTTCCTATCATATTAAGTCAATTGTAAGATTAAACACACAAAAGACCTACTATTATGTGAGAGAGAACACATGAAATATTTACCTAAAAGAATATTCTTATAATTTACTATCACAATAAGTCAATAGTGAGATGGAACACACAAAAGGTTTAATATCATAAGTTAATGATGAGATGGGATGCACAAAATATTTACTATTATAATGAGTCTGTGTTGAGATAGGACACACAAAGGATTTATCTGAAAGTATATCTTTATGATTTACTATCATAAAACAGTGCTGAGATGGGACACACAAAAGATTTAATATCATAAATCAATGATGAAATGGGATGCACAAAATATTTGCCACTATCATGAGTCTGTGGTGAGAGGGACACACAAAAGATTCATTTAAAAGATGGGACACATGAAAGATTTATTAAAAAGATGGGAAACACAAAATATTTATTTAAAAGTATATTTTTTATTATTTATTATCATAAATCAGTGCTAAGATGGGACACACAAAAGATTTGATATCATAATAAATCAGTATTGGGATGAGACACAAAATCTAACACTTTATTATTTGGTGGTGCATATTAAATGTTTTTTTGATGCTCTTTACTTTCTTAAGAAGAGAGATGTTGTCTATGTTCTTTGGTACAATTCAAAATGCTAGCAGCATTTTCTATTTATTTAAAAAGAAAAAAATGATTCCCACCCGAATTGATATAATTCTTTCATCTTCCTCTGAGTAGTTGCCTCCCTTCCGCTTTTTCATGTTACTTACTTGCACCCCAACTACCGCTTCTTTCCTTTGCTTTTTCCTTACTGTTTTGTGGGTATGAGAATCTTGTACACACACACACACACACACACACACACACACACACACACACACACACACACACACACACACACAATCAAACACTCAGCAGCAGCAGCAGTACTCTCCAACATGGGTTATCTTATTTACATTTTATATGCACATATATATTGAAGTGTTTTTCTTTCTCTATATACCTCGGTATTCATACATGTATGTACATTGTGCATTAATATATGAGGGTCATTCAAAAAGTTCTAGGCTTCACCCAGAAAGAAGAGCATACCTGAACATTTTTGTTGTAGCAATATACTACCACTAAAATAAGAAAATCTTATTCAGATTTCTACCTTAACTTCTGCGCAGGTGAACCCCATACAAAGATGAAAAGTGTGTGACAAACCTAAAATCTGAATGAGGCTTAGAACTTTTCTGAATGACCCTCATATATGTAAACTTGTGTGTGTTTACCTTCTGGCATGTGCAGGATGGGATACATCATCAATTTCTAAGCAGAGTTTAAATTCAGAGCTTTCCTTCATGACTGAAAGCTAAAGAATCCAGTCTGCCCTACTATTTCCCCATGACTGAAGGGAGAACTTTAGCATGTCTTTCCATGGGCATTAGCAAAAAGTGAAATGAAAACAGTTTCATCCAGTGTTTGAACTTGGGTCTTTGATTCCATTTCACTCAATGATGCCTAATTTGCTAAGCACATCTCTTACACACACACACACACACACACACACACACACACACACACACACACACACACACACACACACATTTACAAGGGTAAGAATCCTTCCCACAAAAAGGCAACCTGAACTCATTTGGTAGTGAAGCTCCATCCCTAGAGCTTTGAGTAGTGTGTGTGTGTGTGTGGGGGGTGCTCACCACTTTATTGCTATTACTCCCAGGTACACTCAGTTATTGTACATGTTAAGATCTCATCTATAGATCTATTTGAAAATTATTAGTTTTGGATTGGCATACTTGAAACCCTATATCTATATGCAAATTATTTATATTAGATAGGAATACTAGAAACCATATAACAGTGTGCAAACAAATTATTATTAAATAGGAATAGTTATTTGAAACCATATAACTGTGTACAAATTATTAGTATTAGATAGAAATACTTGAAACCATATAACTATGAGTAAATCATTCCCATTAAGAATTGTTTCTTACTAACATACATATTATCCTCTGCAATTGAAGACCAATTGATTTGATCATCTACCTGAAGTAGAGAAAACAATACCAAAGTTAATCTGAAACTATCGTTCATCAGTTGTAATGCCACAGCATGCATATCTTTATGCGAATGCTATTGCTAGTTAGTTGTATAAAGTAGATGCAGAAGAAGTCTATTTCTAGGTTGGAAGTCTGAATAAGATCAGCTCTGGCTGTCATTTTAGAGAAGGGATCTGATATCAGATGACCACAAATCCCTGATGATCTTGGGCTTAAGACATTACTGATGATGTTACCTGTGACATCCTTGAGATGTATCCATTGAATCAAATTGAAGTAATAATTATTTACAAATGCTTATCATTAGTTACTTGAATTCACATAATTGCTTGAAGATAAAAAGGACTAATTTTTGGATTAAATAAAGGTTGACATGTTTAAAATCAATCAATCAATATCTACTTCTATTAAAACAGTGTGTCACAGCTCAAGTAAACTTAGATAGAATCTTATACATTGTCATGGGACTTATACTGTTAGTAGATCTAATACAAAACAATCAACTCATCAAGTTTCACTTTGATAGGCTCTTTAATAACTCAATATGATTTATAATAAAATAAAAAAGCATCACTAGATTAGTATTAACTGTCAGACAAATCTTTGTTACTTTTTGATCACATGTGTTATTTTCTTCCAATATGACATTATATAAATTACCATAATGGTAATTAATACAATATGAAATAACAAGTACTTATATCTATACCTTTATTTTTTTTCTTGACATTGAAGATACATATTGAAAAATCTGTCTAGGTTGGTTGGTTGGTTGGTTGGTTGAAGTTAGTGTTATGGCACGTCGACTCCAATTTGGTTATTTAATGCTGAGGTTAGTTCTCTTTTTGCAAGTAATTATATATTTTTAAATCACTAACAAAATATATTCATAAATGATAACTGCCATAAGTATGTATTTACCAAACTTCTCTGCCACCGGCAAGATATGACACAAGTTCAATTGTTCAGAGGTGTAGAGCTGGTTTGGATTCAGACTTTTTCTACTCTTAGACTGGTTACCTTACCAAGGTTAAGGAACCCAGTTTGTCATACCCATAGCTGGAGAGAAAACATACAATTCATTCCTTTTCCTAGGACATTATCTCAAAGTGAAATAATGTAATCAGCTTTATTCAGAATTCAAATTTGTTTGTCCATTTCCTAAGATGATAACTGTTACACCCTGTGCCTTCAACATTATAATCTCAAGTAACTATTAATGCAAATGATTCACACACAATTATGTGGTTTCAAGTATTCCTATCTAATACTAATAATTTTCAAACAGATCTACTTTTATGCTCATTTGTGACCCTAACAACTACTCCTACTCTGAGTGTGAGTGTACCTGAGAGTAATGGCAATGGAAGAGTGACTTCCACACTCCGAAAAGATCTAGAAGTGGAACCTCATCACTGGATGCAGTTTAGTGTCAAACTCAGAACACCCCTTTTTTGGGGGAGTGCAGGTCTTACCCCTTTTCTAGGGATGCAGTCAGCATATTTTAATCTCCATTAAGAGGGAAAAAATTTGTCTTACTTCTTTGATATTGAAAAACATTTTCCTAACAAGACAAAAATGTCACAGAGATTAGTAACAAAGATTTTTTTTCTTTGAAACCAATCAAAATCATGATGAGTTTTCATTATCAGAAAATATCCAATCCCTTCCCTGTCCAATAAACTATTTTTTTCTCAGTCCTCTTTAGGACTCAGACCTTCCCTAAATTCTGTATGACTTGAGCAGTAATAGGCTTTACCCAACCATAATGTTCTATAAAATGTTGATTGCAATCTTTAACTTTGAAGTTTTCCTTCTCCTAGACTGGTTGTTCTACTAAAGCTAGAGAGATCAATATGCCTTACTATTTACCCCAGCTAGCAGAAGAAGTAGATTTATATCTTTCCCAAGGGCATTAGAGTCTCAGCAGTAACTTTTATCTCGTTTTGCCAAGTCTATTTTCCTTGATGATAACCATTACACAGTGTGTTCTTCCAATCAGAAAATATATGAAAAGCAATTTAAAGAGTGTCATAACTAATGGTCACATCTCTACAAATTGAAATAAGCAATATATAAACTAAAAAATCAGAGAGAGAAAGAAAAAAAAAGCAATGAAAAATGTAGTAGGAGACAAAACATGAGTGGTAGAAAGTATACCATTCTACCTTTAGCATCACCATGGTGAATAACATTGCATAGATTTTTTTTATATATGCATAAACAGTGAGAGACAATGTAATCTGTACACACACTATAAATATCAACAGAGCTAGCAGCATTCTCTGACACAGCTGTAGATAATGTATATAGATAGAAAATAGCAAGAATATTCAGTGAAGAATTGGTTTGTGTATTGTGTGGGAGTTTGAGGTTAATGATTTGGAAGTTGATGAGGGAATTTTTTTTTCATTCTTTCCATTTATTTATTTATTTATTTTACAAATAATACATAAGCAACAAAGATTGTTGTCGTAAATTAATCTAGGGGGTATTGGCAAGCCCAATGATATTAAGTTATCTGTCAACAATTATTTCTCGGTTATTACCAAATGGGAATCTGACCAAATAGAGATTTGCTGATATAGCACCTATCTTATGTTTTTTTCTTTTTTTCTTTTTTTCTTTTATACTGATTTTGACATGGTTAAATTAGTTGGGGAAAAATTCTATTGTTTCTGTGAAGAAGGCAAAAAAATAAAATAAAATAACAAAAAGATTATATACAGGGTGTTTCAGAAAAATTGATACCATTTTGTAATCTTGACCAATTTTTGTTCAAATGATTTTACATTTTAGCAATGTGTTGAAACAAACCCAAAATTCTGTTAATGTTTTTTTCTTTTCAAATATAGAGATGCCATTTAGTGGAAAAGAAAAAGCATTTGAACATAAAACATAGAATTTTTAGTTTTTTCACATGCTGTCAAAATTTGAGATCATTTGAACAAGAATTGGTAAAGTTATTAGATTCCAAAATTATATTGCTTTTTCTGAAACACTGTTTATATATTGAAAAATTTGAAAGTTTTAAGTTTCTTTTATGAATGGTAAAGAATAAATAGATCATTAATGAAAAAAGAATAAAAATGGCTCCCTCGATGGATGTAGTGCAGTTGGCAGTGCATCAGTCACATAGTATCAACAGTTACTTTCTTTCTGATATATTCTTCCTAATTTAATTTTTTAAAAACATGTATAGTTGATAAAAAACTAAAATAATTTTTTCACATCCTAATATCAGTGGAGAGTAACTTAGATTAGAAAAGCATATTGTCTCAAATAGATAGAAAAATAGATTGGGAACAAAAAATGAATGATATAGAAAAAATACCTTTTGTAAAGCATTGCATAAGCTTCAAAGACTTTCACAAGAGCTAAGATCATCAAAAGATACTATATGTATGCATTAAGAGTGGTCATTCTCTTATATTGATTGCTCTAATAAAACTAGAGTGTCCAGTTTGCTTTACCTTGTGTGTGTGTTTTTCTCTGTGTGTGTGTGTGTGTGTGTGTGTGTGTGTGTGTGTGTGTGTGTGTGTGTGTGTGTGTGTGTGTGTTCATGTTTGGTTAAAAAGAACAGAAAAAGGAAGAATGTATGAATTTTTAAAAGTGTTTTCTTGTTTACAAACAAGGCAATATAAATCTGGATTAAATCAATGCAGAAATAATTAAAAAAATTCTGTCTTATTATTGTCATGCAGTGGTAACTCATGACATTTGAACTGTGGAGTAAACATTCAGCAATTTTTTGTTTTCTAGGAATGAGAGGTTGACCATTGACATTAAGTTTAAGGATTACTGATAATAGTATTAAATATCTTTTACAGTTATAAATGAATGCATATTTTTTTCAATATATATCAGGATAAAATAGGTAGTGTTACAGTTTTGCAGTGCCTATAGATGAGCTGCTAATGACAGGGAGAAAATAAGGGGTTCTGCAGTTCTAGAGGGCTTATAGATAAGCCATCACTACTGTCATATGATGTTATTTGGCCCCTCTTTGCCCAACACCATCTTCATATGAATTGTGGCTGTTGCACAACATCAACATAGATGTTAAATGTAAAGTTTTTAAAATTAAAGTAAATTTTTAGCAAATTCTAATTCTTAATACCCTCTTATCTTTGATGACAAGCATTTTTCTATTCTTTCAACATTATTCACCAATTAATTGAAACTAGAGATTCTACTAATTTGGTTGACTATCTATATATTTGTCATGGCATTTCACTGTGTATTAACTTCATAAGAAAATGAATCTTAAAAATTTTTAACTCTAGGAAAATATCAGTGAATGAAACAATTGTCTATTATGTTTTCATTCAACTTCATACTGAGTGAAATATCACAAAAAATATATAAACACTTCATCAAATTGGTTTTTACGTCTTATTTTTCTTGGTTTTTGTTTGGCTCAGCTGGCTCCGGCTGTTGAATACACTGACTGCATCTCTGCAGAGGGATGAGACTCCTCCAATGAGTGTCCTGGATATAACACAAAATAATCTGATAGTGAAGCACAAGTAAAGCTGGAGCTTTGGGGAATGGGGAGTACCCCTTCATTGCCATCCCTCCCAGGTCCACTCTGACCCGGAGTGGTAGTGCTTGATAACGTCCTATTGATGGTTCAAGTAGAACTAAACTGTGTACTTAGGCTAAACTGAATTGTTTGAAATAGAACTGTTTTGACAGTTAAACAGTGTACTTATGTTAAACTGAATTGTTTAAAATAGAACAGTTTAAATGCATAAAAATGGATTTGGCTTTAAATAACCTACAATGATTGTTAGGCCATAAAGCCAAACCAAACTAAACCAAACCTTTTTGTTTGATATTTTATCCATTTATTTACTCATACACTAAATGTAATACCTATTACGGGAGAGAGGTAGTGATTGACTAAGTTTAACTTTGTTTGGCACAAGGCCAGAAAAATGGAGTGGGTAAACTTACTAAGAATGATCTGTAAGCCAAGGTCACTAACCATTATCCCATGCAAAGTGCCCATTATTGACAGAAGTATAATTTTTCATAATCTGAATTTCTTAGTTGAAGCATTGTCATCATTATTAATTTTTTCTTAATCTTTCTTCCATCTTAGTTTTGTTTACTTGTTGTAGAAGATACATTAGTCTTAAGTTACCTAAATTTTTTTGATGAAGCAGGGTCATCATTGTTATTTTTTTAATAGGCTTTTTTCTACCTTGTTTTGCATACACTTAACAATAGATATTTAAAAATTTAAGCTTTTATGACATAACTAACATTTAACTCTTATTACACATAATTTTGGCTTAATAAGTAGAGTGTTCACCAATGGTCCGGAAACTGGGGTTCAATCCCAGGTCAAGTCATACCAAAGACTCAAAAAGTATAAGTAAGAAAGTAAGTAAAGTTGGTGACCTTAGTCAAGGGTGATCCAAAAGCTCCCTTTTCAATAGCTACTACACTGGGGTGTAGGGGAGGGTGCTACTCCATTCCTTGGATTGCACCACCTTACCCTTGATCCTTACCTTATAATGCTGAGTGTTAAGCAAGGAGGCATCAAGTACCATTTTTTGAGTCTTTGGTATGACTCGACCTGGGATTGAACCGCGGTCTCCTGGACCATTGGTGAACACTCTACTCATTAGGCCAATGCTTGGGTAAAGTTGATTGAATATCTTACATTGTCATTACTATTAATGTTTTATTTTGTTCTTTTCATCTTATTTTTGTTTAAGAATTAGCTTACAGCAAGATTTGAACCTGGACTCCTTTTCCTTGAAAGTTCAAATCTTGTTGAAAGCTAATTCTCTGTTCCAGACTCATGGTTCTTAATGGCTGTAGAATTGTATTGTGCAGTGCTCTAATAAAAGCAACAAAAATACAAATAAGCAAGAACTAGTCAAAAATTAATAATGACAAAGCTTCATTGGAGACATTCAGACATTCTTAAGACTATTATATTTCTACTACAACTGGTAAAACAACTATATATATATATATATATATATATATATATATATATATATATATATATATATATATATATACATAAATCAGTTGAGTGTTTATTTAAAAACTTGAAAGGTTGAATGTACTTTTTGAATATCTGCAGGGTAAATTATTTTCTTTCTTGTTTTCATGTTGATCTTTTTAAATTCTAGATTCAGTGGATATCCATTAGATGTCAAATAAATAGTATAAAATTGAAGTATGTATTCACCCAGCCCTTCTCCCATGGGTAGAATGTGACACTAGGTCATTTTTTAAATGGAGTACATCTGGTTTTGAATTCAGAGGTTGACTTCTCTAAGACTAATTATCATACTAAGGCTAAAGAACCAAATCTGCCCTACTATTTACCTGCAGCTGGAAGGAGAATATTCAAATTCATGCTTTAGCATAAAATGAAATACAAGAAGCTTCATCTAGGATTTGAATTCGGATCACTGAGTCCATTTCTTATGCTAACCATTATGCCACAAGACAAGTTGCAATACCCTATCATTTACCCATAGTTGAAGGGTATGAGAAGGAGTTTTCTTTCTTGTTGTTTGGTTGTTGTATTAAGGTTGAAGATCCCAGTTTTCCCTACTATCTACTTATAGATGGAGGATGAATAGTTGAATAAATGTCTTTCTCAAGAGCTTTAGAGCAAAATGAAATGCAAGCAACCATATCTAGGATTTGAACTTTAGTCCATTTCCAATGATGGTGACTGTTATACAATAAATAACTTCTAAGTCTTGAATAAAAGTATATGATGAACTAAGAATTATATAACAAAAATATTTTTGAGAAACTTAGTGTATATATCAAATGACAAATGGTAACAATATAACAGAATATTACTGTTGGTTGATTATGTTTTATGGCACATCAACCATTGTAGGTTACTTAACACCAAATCCTGTTTATACATATATATATATATATTAAATACATATGATTTGTAAATGAATAGTTTGTAGGTAACATTTTTAGATGAACCAGCGTTTGCACACAGTTAAATGGTTTCAAGTATAGTAAATGATTATATAATTCTATTTGACCCCTAGATGGAACCTTAACAAATACTGTCACTTCAGATTAGAGTGGGCCTGAGAGTAATGGTAATAAAGGGATACTCTATATTCCACAAAGCTCTAGGGCTTGAGCTTCACCATTAGATGGCTTAGGGTTATACCTAGGACATTCATTGGGTGGGGGGATTTTAACTCTCTGGAGAGATGAAATTGAAGTATTTGACTGGGCTAAAGAATATTACAGATGGACATCAAATCAGAAATCCAAATGAACACAAGGTAAGAGATTCATAAGCTGTGAACTTAGTGTCCCAGATTTTAACAGGGAAGAAAACATTTATGTAGGAGTTTGATCCACAGTTCAGGCATTTTAGGAAAGAAATGGTTCAATTGGAGCATGCAACTGGTGTGGGGAAGATTCACAAAAATAACAGATGCTGCCCTCTGAGACAACAAAATGAGTTTGTACTGGAAACTCTTGAACAGGTAAAGCCAATGAGTACAGTTTACCTGAACATTTTTCATAAAAGTAGTGTGAGAAAGCCACATGATTGGTTTTGCATCTTACCCAAAGGAGATGAAATAAGCTGATTAGAATCTTCCCAGATATGAGAACAGTATTTCATTCTTGAAAGAATCTAGTTTTTGCATAGGTACAATAAAGTATTAGGTGTTAAATAGTTTCTGCAGAGATAAAATTGTCTGGCCATTTTTGCTGAACTGTTTGCAATTAATGAAATAGATATTTTGTCAATTAAAGAGTTGATATCTATTGAAAAAAACAAACAAATTTAGTCATTAAGAATTGTTCAATATATTTTTATTGAGTTTATATCATTAAAAAGAAGAAATGGAAAACAATCAGATATAAAGATTATTTTCTTTAATTTTATAGAATTCTACTGGAGCTTATGTCTTCAATATGCTCTACCTTTCAGTAATGGTGTAATTGTTAGTCAGCAACATAAATATTTTAGAAGAGTAATGCTGGTTTGGATTCAGAATTTTTCTGATTGCTTCAACAAGGTTAAAGAACCCAGTCTGCCCAATTATTTACCAATAGCTTGGAGGAGAAGAGATGAATTTATACCCTTCCCAAGGGCATTAGTATGAAGTGAATACAGCTCCATTAGGGATTTGAACACTGGTTACTGATTCTATTTCCTACAATAACAACTGTTACTAGTTATTTACCCATGACTGATGAGAGAACATTTGGATTCATGCCTTTCCCAAGTGCATTAGTGCAAGATGAAATGCAAACAGTCTTTCCAGGATTTAAACTTGTGTTGCAAATTCAATTTTCAACAATAATAACCATTATGCTAAGCACAACTCCTTACTTGTGACTGGATGCCAAAACTAAGATTTGTATAGTAAATAACAGCATGTCTTGTCAGGGTGTAATGGTTAACAAGCTGACCTCACAGATCATTACTGAAAAGTGAATTTGATCCTTACTAGGTGCCACATACTTCTGACCTTGAGCAAAAACTAAGCTTCTCTTAGAAAATTAAAAGCCCTTGGCATCATAACAAGTTGGTTTTATAGATCAGTAATTACTGATTAGTGAGTTCAATCCTCACTGGGTGCTTGTAGCCTTTTGCTAAAACTTAGTTTTTCTTAGTAATAAGTTTTTCTCATGTATCATTACTATTGAAGAGTGATTTTATCCTCACTGGGTGCCTTATGCAAGTGTATTAGTGTCAAAACTAAGCAATGTTTAATAAATAACAGCAAAAGGTAGTGTCACATTCCCTACTAGGTAAGAAAGAAAAAAACAATAGAATTTTGCATATAGAGCACTGTATTTTACTGATTTAAAATGCTTTTTGTGGTAAATTTTAATCATGATTATATATATATATATATATATATATATGTGAGTGTGTGTATGTGTGTGTGTATTTATATTGTCCCAGTGGTTAGAGTGTTCCCTAATGGCCTGTGAGACCGATGTTTAATCCCAGGTTCAGTCATACCAAAGTCTAAATAAAAGTTACTTGGTATCTCTTTGCTTAACACTCAGCATTATAAGGTATCTAAGGGTAAAGTGGAACAATCCAGGTAAAGGAGCAGTGACCTCCCCTACACCTCAGTGTACTAGCTATTGAAAAGAGAACCTTTGGGTCACCCTTGACTATAGTTGCCAACTTCTTCAGCTATATATATATATATATATATATATATATATATTATAGAAAGAGAACTAAAGAGCGATATTGTATTACCTTGGGTCCTATAATAGTTGTTACATTCAATATATGAAATATATATGCAAATATAAAAACTATGATGGGGTGTATATACTAAGATTTTTTTTCATACTGAAATGAAACCATTATATATTTAAATAAACCACAAAATATTATGATTAGCACTTTGAAAATATTCAGTTTTACCTATTTTCCTGTGACATATAAACCAGGATCCACTTTTGGATAATAAGAATTCATACAACTTGAGTTTTTGATTTTATTTATCTTCTTAGTTTCTAATAGCAAAGAAGGAATTATGATAGGTGTGAAAAAGGTAGAGGGTAGAGATAAAAAACAAAAACAAAAAGCATATACAAAAAAACTCAACAAACTTTGTTGAAAACTTGTTTTAAAAATATTTCACTGACTTTCTTCTCACTTTTTTCCTGATTTATCTTGTTAATTATGCATTTTACAACTAGCAAAAACAAAGAAAGGACAAGGTAGAAGTGGAATACTAGTTACAAGGAGGGGTGCATAAGTTTTAAATGAGACCTTCCAGTGACAGGATACAAGGTAAATTTTCATCACCATTTATGACTAAACACTTAGCAATGATTGGATGCATGAAGAGGAAGAGGGTAAGGGGGGAAAAGAGAGAAAAGGAGAATGTTAGTGATAGTGATGGTGATGGTAGCAGGAATGAGAGACTGATGGGTAGAAGGATGAGGGAGATTCGGGAGGAGCAAGACACACCATTGATAGCCAGGAAAGATGGTGCAGGCAACTTTAGTTGTAGTCAACTTATCTGGAATGTTAGACATAGCTGGCCTACCTTACCTATCTACCTAACTACCTACCTACATACCTACCTGCCTAGAAAAAAAATCTCTTTCTCTCTCCTCCGTCCCATCTGTTTTTACCTAGGCTGTTGCTGTAACTACTCAATTGATGCAGCTATCAGGGACAAAATGTGAAAGATGAGAATATGAAGTGAATGCTTCTCAAGTAGGCTAACGTATAACTTTACACACCAATAAGCTAAAAATATAGTGAACTATTGAATCTTAGGCATTCAGAAGTATCTGACATGAAGCAAGCATCCACCCCATGAGGTATAAAAAGCCTGAAGATATGAAAGTAACCTCTAAACTAGTTCCAAATAAAGTTTAATCTTTAATTTATTGGATGTGTACAAATTTTTGGTACACCCTTAAGAATATTAAGTAAGGCAATAACTATTCAAAACTTATCCAAAAATTTTGGGAAAAGATCAAATGAAGAATTTAAGGTAAATTAGCAAAAAAAAAAAAAGATAAAAAAAAGAAAAAAAAACAACCTACTAACAGGATTTTAAGTTCTGTCAACTGATTATTTATCCATTCAAGTTTTCAATGTAGCAATTTTTTTTTAAAGTCTATAACCTCCTGGTGGCCATTGCTTGTACTAAAAATACAGCAACATGATTTTTGAAGTCATGATTTTTGAAGTCATGATTTTCTAGTGACCAGAAAAAAAGTCACGAAAAAAATATAATGAAAAAAAAGGGAATTGTTTTTTTTGCTCCGTGTCTACTTTAGATGGTTAAAGAAAAAGATAAATATTTGGTTTTGCTAAACTGGTGGACATAAAGTAAGGGTCCAGTTATGCTGACATTGCAAATTGAAAATTCTTGAAGCATTTTGCTGTTTTTCAAAACTAATATACTAATATCATCTGCTTCCCAGTTGGTTGGGGCTGTAGAATACACCAACTGCATCTCTGCAGAAGGGTAAGACTCCCCCAATGAGTGTCCTGGATATGACACTAAACAATCTGATGATGACGCTCCAGTAATGCTGGAGCATTGGGGAGTGTGGAATGCCCTTTCATTGCCATCACTCCCTGGTCCATTCTGGCCTGGAGTGGAAGCACCTGATAGGGTCCTATCTATGGGTCAAACAGAACTAAACTGTGTCCTTATGCTAAACTGAATTGTTTGAAATAGAACTGTTTATATGTATAAAAATGGATTTGGCATTAATAACCTACAATGGTTGATGTGCCATAAAACCAAACCTAACAAAACCACTTTCCTGTATACATACAAAATACTGATATCTCATATAACTTCTAGTGCGCAATAGTAATTTTTGAAACCATTTAACTGGGTGTGAACAAATGAGCTTTGACTTGTAAAAATGTTATCTACCAAATATGCAATTACAAATCATATATATTAGATATATATGTATAAATAGGATTTGGCATTAAATAATCCACAGTGGTTGATATGCCATAAAACCCAAACCAACCAACCAACCAACCAACCAGCCAACCAAACTAAAATCATCTGCCGGGAGAGCATTAATAACTGGAGAAAGTTTAGTCTGCATAGTGTAATTTAGTATGATAGCTAACAAACTACACAAACAAACTATTACTAGTGAGTTCAATTCTCAATGGGTGCCATGTATTTTTGGCTTTATGTCAGTTCAGCTAAGTAAATAGTATGATCAAAGCATACTTTCTTGCATTTCAATGAAAGTTGATAATCATTTACAAAGCTTAGTTTAGCATAAGCCCAGAAGTATGGTGCACCTAGTGAGAACTGAACTCACTTAGTGGTTTGTTAGTCTAGTTTGCTAACTATTTTACCATGTGAGGTGCCTATGTAAAATTTTTGTAAACATACTACCATGGATTCATTTAGATCACATAAAAGTTTTCAGTTCTTATCCAAAATTCTGAAAACTGAAAACCTCTCAAAGCCAAACATTTATTTCAATTTATTTATGCCAAAATCTTTGATTTTTGGAGCTATCTTTATTAATAAAAATATGCTAGTAATTTTAAAGTTTATTTTTATATCATTTCCTTTACTATTATTTTATTTATTATTGGTAATTTTGGAAAATATTATCCCTCATCTTCCGAATTCTAGTTGCTTTTTATCACAACTCACACCTTTTAGATGAAGTACTGTCAATCATTATTGTTAATAATTTTGACTTGTATTATACTTCATATTCTTTATTCCAGTTGCTTTTATCACTACTCAGGTTTTCATGCAACTAGAATTCTGAAGATGAATGGGAAAATTATTGAAAATTATTAATAGTAAATATTGACAGAGGTTCATCTAAAATAAAATAAAAACTGTCATGTTATTCATAGTTTTAATTTTAACCAACTTAGAGGGTATAATCAATAGGGTCATTATAGACATATTGCAATTCTCAAACAATCAATGTAATTATCTTCCTTATATACAATATCTGTATGAGTATAGAGAGGGCCAAAAATGTTAGAAATCCAAAAAGTGTCTATTCCCAAAGGATTTGGATAAGGGGTTATGTACCAATATTTGGTTTTCTTTTAAGTCAAAAGTCAAGATTTCAAATAAGAAAAGATCATTTACACCCCAAGGAAATCTTTTATAATTTATTTGATGAAACTATTCATTTATTTTTTGGATGTTCCTGAGGTGTAGTGGCTAACATGCTGGACTATGATATTGTAAGAAGCAAGTTCAAACTCCAGTTACTCTGTAGTGTTCACTCTTGGCTTAATACCCTTAGGTAAGGTTTGAACCATTACTATTCTACAAGGATGACAGGAATTAAACAACCCACAAAGGTTGATATGCAATTAAACAAAGAAGCCAAAGTATCATTTACTTTTTTTATTGGAAGACTCTCAACTAGTTTTGAGTTGAAAAAGGATCCCTTAGAGATCTAGGAAATTGCCTACAATTATTAAAATGTGGAGGTTCTTGTAGCATTATGATTATTAATGTTAGGAATGAACCTGGTGATATGAGTTCACATTCTAGACTGGGCAGTATTTTACAAAGTGCAGATACCTTTAAGAAAGCTAAGAATCCAACCATTCTTCCTTCAGCCATGGGTAAATATTCAAGCAGACTTTGCTTTTTAACTGTGATATGGCAACTAGTCTTGGAGAAGGAAAACTCTGAATTCAATACGGTTATATTCTATTTAAAAACTGACCTTTGTCACATCTTCCTTGGGGTGGAGGGATCAGGTAATTATTAAAAACTGAATGACTGCAATTTTGAAAATATTAGTAAATTTTATGCTTTTAACTTATTTTATACATAGTATAAGCTCATGTCAAGGTTAATAATGAGTGTAACAGTTTTGTACTGTTATTACTGCCTGGGTGATTGATATAGAAGGACTGTTTGCCTAAATGTTTAATCACCCACTTTTTTCTCTGTTGACAGTCTGGGCATACCAGAGACAAGTTATTTTTTGTCAAAGTATATTACAATGTAACAGCAGTATAGCATAAGTACAGTTTCAATGTTAAAAACTGTTCTATTTCAAGCAGTTCAGTTTAGTATAAGTACACAGTTTAATTGTCAAAAACATTTCTATTTCAAGCTATTCAGTTTAGTCAAACAGTGCTATTTCAAACAATTCAGTTTAGCATAATTATTCAGTTTACTTCTATTTAACCCATAGATAGGGCCCCATCAGGTGCTACCATTACAGGCCAGAGTGGACCTGGGAGCAATGGCAATGAAAGAGTGCTCTGCATTCTCCAAAGCCACAGCATCTCTGGAACCTCACCATTAGATTGTTTAGTTTCATATCCAGGACACTCATTGGAGGGTGGATCTTACTCCTTTGCAGAGGTGCAGTTGGTGTATTCTACAGCACCACCTGACTGGGCAATATATTGTTTAAATTTCTTACACAGATTTATATGCACCTTTAACATGCTATGAAAACATTATTTGATTTGTGTCAATTCAATTATTATCTGAAAAATACTTTAGGAAATCCTGATCCCTTTAAAAAAATTGAAATTAAGGGTTACAATTTTGCTTAAAGCTGAATAACAATTATGAAACTCAGGACTGCAAGGTCAATATGCCCTGGGTATGACATAAAACTGCATCCGGTGGTGAGGCTCTAGTTCTGAATCTCTAAGCCTAGTGTAACCACCCTTTTATTGCTATCATTCCTAGATCCACTCTGACCCAAACAGGTGGAACTTGTAAGAGTCATATTGGTCAAATAGATCTGTTTGAGATAATGTTTAAAATGATTTTGTATTATATTTACTCTTTAAAAATTGATACAGCAACTATATATGATATGTTTACCTGTTTAAAACAATTGTGACTCATATTACAGTGGTTCAAAAACATTAATATTGCCATTAAGAATAAAATATTTATCTTTTTAGGGAGGCTATAGATAATTATCTCCCTTAAAATGTAGATGATTCCATTGGGTGCCATGTGGGGTGTCAAATGAGAGTACAGAAATCCATTCTTAACCTTTTTTGCTTCTGTCCTTTGAACAGTACAGGCATTGTCTTGTGCATTTGCTATGGAATAGTAAAAACACATTTTTCAACATCAAGTAAACCTTTTTCCATTCTATATCCCTTCTACATACTACTTGTTCATGAAACAATATGAGCATATTTCTAACTGTTGGGATATGTTTGTGTATTCTTTCTTCTCAATACTATTCGTATGCAGATTATGTAAATAAATAGTTAAGTGTTCTTGTATGAAGGATTTTATCTTGCCGTTCCTTCTTGCCCATTCGGCTGGGACTGTAGAATACACTGACTGCATCTCTGCAAAGGGGTAAGACCCCCTCTCCCAACGAGTGTCCTGTGACCCAGTCAATTGGCGCTGGAGAATACACTGACTGATTCTCTGCAGAGGGGTAAGACCCCCGCAACAAGCATCCTGGATATGACACTAAACTATCTGATGGTGCAGTTCCAGTAATGCTGGAGCTTTGGGGAATGCGGAATACCCCTTCATTGCCATCACTCCCAGGTCCACTCTGGCTTGGAGTGGAAGCAACTAATAGGGTCCTATCTGTGAGTCAAATAGAACTAAACTGTGTACTTATGCTAAACTGAATTGCTTGAAATGGAACTATTTTTTTTATGCTAAGCTAGATTGTTTGAAATTGAACTGTTTTTGACATTGAAACTGTACTTATGCTAAACTGAATTGTTTGAATTAGAACTGTTTAACTAAATTGAATTGCTTGAAATAGAAATGTTTTTAACAATTATACTGTGTACTTTTGATAAACTGAATTGTTTAAAATAAAACTGTTTATTTCTATAAAAATGGATTTGGCATTAAAAAAAAACAAAGGTTGATATGTCATAAAACCAAAACAAACAAATAAACAAACATTGTCCTTCCTTCCATTGTGTACAGTGTTAGTATATCCATAATGTACTAACATTGTACATTAATATATCATGGATATACTAATGCTAATATTGGACCTTGAGGAGTGAAGACTTGACTAAATATCTTTTGTATCTCTGAGTATTCCAATACTTGTTTAAAATAATTAATGGAAATAATTACTTTAAACGATTGCTAGCACCCATCTTTAAACTCCCCCTACCCCCCAAAAAAATGTAGAAAAAATTGACTTTTGCACTAAATAACTCAACAAAGGTAGACATATCATAAGACCAACCAATCAACTAAACTAACCTCATGACAAGATACAGTTTTTTAGGGGAGGGGTCTTCCTTCTCTGAAGGGGGTATAATCAGTATAGTCTAAGCCTTGTCAAAAGGGCTGAGAGGATCATGAGTTACACATTATAAAAGGATAAGTATGAAAGAATGTAATCTATAGAATTAATATCAGGGATTTTATTACAGTTAGCGCAGTAAAAAATAAAAAAGGTACCATATATACTTGAGTATCAGCCAATACTATCCAGGGCTATTTGTTGACTTTTATAGCTGGAAATTGTAGGCATACCAATTGACCTAGGCCTAACCTTGGCCAACTATTTATGCATGTCAAGTTTGTATCTTATATATAGTGTGACACCCGAATAAAATTCTAAAATTTAGGTCTTGGAAAGTTGCATGATATGTAGATTTTTTTTAGAATCAGAAAGAAAAAACAAAACAAAAAAGACAGAAAAGCTAATGTTGTTTCCTTTTTCTCATCTCTCAAAGTAGGGATTGTAATTCTAGACTTTGTGTTGAATGTTTTCTGGTAGGATTTATCAGCTGCACCATTCTCAGGTATGCTGCACAGGCAAAGACGGTTACTCCTTCAGATGGTAATCACATTAGCAACAAAGCAAGCCTTTGACTTTGAGCAACGGGTGTAGCCAGTCACGTTTCTATGTTGGTACCACAAAAGATACATACAGCTTTCTCTAATGTTACTACTACTGCTACTACTACAGTTATTACAACTACTTTGTGTTTAAATGACTTCAAAGTGGCTTTTGATCAGTGGCGGCTTGTGTATATAAGCACTGTGGAACTGCAGCACCCCCCAATTTTCACCTGATATATATGTATAGTCCATATGTTTATTTATCTATTTGTGTACAAGATATTTAATACTATTATCAATAATCCTTAAATAATCCTCTCATTTCTAAAAAAAAATCCGTGTATGTGGAACTGTCTACTCCACAGTTCCATTGCCGGGGCATTTGCTTTATTGCACAACTGCGTACATGTCTTAGACTCTAAAGGCAAGCGATCAAGCGAGTTAGAGAACTGTGGTTCATGCAGTGTCGATTTAGTTATTAGTGTGGGAAGTAGTGTTAACACGTCATCTGCAGTTACTAACAGTTACTACGACGACGGCCACCACCACAAAAAGAGCGACATACTGACGCCAATCATTTCCTCCTAAAATCTTGCAAGATCCTTCTTTATATCTTCTTCTCATTTCTTTGGCCAGCATCTCTGAGTTAAAACAATTACTTATAAAAAACACAAGATAGAAGTATGTAGTTTCAACTTTAATTCAAACTCAGTTCATATAGTGAGATGTGTATTGTATAGCAGATATAGATATCGATATATAAATATATTATCAATATGTTTATAGAGATAGGCATTACTTTTGTAGTAGATATGGCTATTTATTATAAAGTAGATATAGATATGTGCATAAAATACTTATTATATAGTCAAAGTAGACACTTATAAAGGAATTTATTCTAGAGTTGATATAGAAATGTATAATAGTATTTATTTTATAGTAAATATAGATATATACAGAGATTTAAAGGGTTGAGTAGAAGGTTTTTTCACTTTTTGCATGTTGTCCAATTGCTGTTGAATTTTTTATTTTTTAGTTCCTTATATGACATTAATTGTTTATTCTTATTTTACAGCTTTGATATTGAACAGATGAAAAGTTGGATGTGGTAAAAAATGGATGCAGGGAATTTTTGCTAGAATGTATAAATGTACAACTGAGCTTCTGGCACAATGACAGCAACAGACAATTAAATATGATGAGATACATTTTGATGAAAAAATGCTTTATGTAATTTGTTGAATTAGAAAACTTTAGATTCATATAAATTTGAATACATAAGACTTATGATATATGTATATATATATATATATATATATATATATATATATATATATATATATATATATATATATAATTGAAAAATTAGAATGAAAACAAATTTTAAATATAATAAATTGTTTTCTCAACCAGTGATTTTCAAAACAAAATATCCAAATTAGCTGACTCTGCCATGAAATAATTCCTTTCATTGTCAGAATATATAGTGTTCAATAGTAAATTATTTGTTACAAGAATACTTGTTTTGATGACAAAGTTCTATATGAAAATTGCAACAGAATAAGCAAACAGATATAACAGCTTAATATGTATCAGGCTTATATGTATGTATGTATGTATATATATACATATATATATACATATATGACTGTTACAATATATATATATATATATATATATATATATATATATATATATATATGCAAACAAGTTTGGTTAAATAAAATGGAATCCTTGTTATTTTTTAATATTATATATATATATATATATATATATATATATATATATATATATATATATATGTATATTTACCCACTGTATTTCTGGCTCTGTGTGTTATACAATATTAAGATGATTCTTTAAAAATTTCTGAAGCTGCACTCACTCTGCTTTAAGTCATGACCCTCACTGCTTTTGATGTCATTGGTGTATATGTCTATATCTATGATATCGTATTTTATTTCACTATTACATTAACTCTTCCCTTATCTCTCTCTCCCTCTCAATATATATATATATATATATATATATATATATATATATACACATATATATTCTATTATATATATATATATATATATATATATATACATATATATATATATTAGTTGGCCATCTGTTGTTGAGGGCGACCCAAAGGTTTTCTTTTCAATAGCTATGACACCAAGATGTTAGGGAGGGGGCAACACATTTCCTTGGATTATTCCACTTACTCTTGATTTGTGCATTATAATGCTAATAGTAAAGCAAGGAGATATCAAGTACCCTTTTTTGAATCTTTAGTATGACTTGAAATGGGATGGAATGAACACTCTAACCCAATATGCCAAAAGGCTAATACACACACACACACACACACACACACACACACACACACACACACACACACACACACATACACACACACACACACATATATATATATATATATACATATAGATAGATAGATAGATAGATAGATAATTTTTTTTGTTGTAGGTCCAAAGATAGAATAAAAATATTTTAAGATAGGTAGGTCTATGAAGAGATTTGTATTTTTTGAATTTATTTATTTATTTTGTTCTTACTTATGTGTATGTTTCCAGCTTGTTGCTTTCGTCAGAGAACATGTATGACACAAGACTTTGTTAATGTGGTACTCAATGAGACTTGAACTCACTCGTGTTTGCAGTTTGAATGATTTTCAGTTGGTTAGGGGTTTATATAGAGGTCATCCTCTATTTTTTTAGAGTGTGTTTACCTCAGCCTGCTTTAACTCTCATTGATATTTGATATGTTGTGTGTGTGTGTGTGTGTGTGTGTGTGTGTGTTGGTGTGATTTTGGATTTCATTAATGGTTATTTTTCCTCTATGTGTGTGTATGTGTGTGTGTGTGTCTAGGAGATTTTTTCTGTGTGTATGTGTCGTAGTGTGGTTTGAAATTTACTAGTAACGATTTTTTCTAATAATTTTTGTCTGTATATATATATATATATATACATATCTATGTATGTTTGTATATATATATATATATGTGTGTGTGTGTGTGTGTGTGTGTGTGTATGTTTCCAGCTTGATGCTTTCGTCAGAGAATAGGTTTGGCGCTAGGACTACTTAATGGGGTATTCATTGATACATGAACTTACTCGTGTTTGTAGTTTGAATGTTTTTTACTAACTTATGTTTTTTTATGAATCTGGTCCTTCCTTTTTCTTAGAGTGCGTGTCTCTGAGCCTACTTTATCCCTCATTTACTTTTGATATTTGGTACGTTGCATGTGTATGTGTGTGTTGGAGTGGTTTCAGATTTTACTTATAGTTATTTTTCCTCTGTGTGTGTGTGTGAATGTGTGTCTTGAGATTTTGTGTGTGTATATATATATATATATGTGTATGCTTGCTTCCATTTGTGTGTGTGTGTGTGTGTGTGTACGATTCATGTTTTTTTTTAACTTTGGTTTAAATTCATCTATAAAATTCTTTTCCTTTATTTGAAGTAGCATGTAGTCGTCGGTTTGATATCGTATTGGCATTATTTTAAATTTACCTCGACTACATTGGTATAAGTGTTTCGAAACAATTAATTTTCCGTTCTCTTCCATTTTTATATTACTCCTATGTAGTGATGTCCTTGTATAAATGGCCTGTGTGGACCCTATGTATGTTTCTTTGCATTTGCTACATTCAATTATGTAGACTACGTTTTTTGAGTTTCAGCTTAAGTTTTTATTTATTTTGAATTTGGTTTCCGGGTTTTTAAAGGTATAGGATTTACCTTCAATAATTATATCATATTTTGCCTCGTTTATAATTGCATTTGGTAACTCCTTGTGTTGTGTTTTCAACGAGTGTAGAAGAGGTGAGTATTCTGTTAAGATTTTTGGGTTGTCTCTGGCTTTTGATTTTTTTTGCTGTATTTCTTTGATTTTGTCCTTGTTTTTAAGTTGAAGATTTTTTATTATTTCTGTGAATAGTTCTGGATTATTTTTGTTGTAGTATGCAACGTGTTTTTTCGGGTTCCTTAATTCTCTTTGTGGAATTTTTTCTGCTAATACCAATCCTTTATTTTTTAGTGTTGATGGGTATCTTTTCTGGTTTGTGTGTAGTTCTTTAAGGCGAGTTTTTTGAGGTTTTTATCCGTGATTATTGTGTGTATTCTATGTGCTAGTGTGTAAGGGATTTATCTTATAAAGTTTTGGGGGTGGTGGCTCTTGAAGTGTAGGTATTGTTGGGTGTCTGTTGGTTTGTGGAAGATATATGAGATGATTTGGACATTTACGATTTTTATAAGGATGTCTAAAAATGGTAATTCTTTATTTTATTTTGGGGCGTTGGTTTTGTAGTAGGTTATATAATTCGTTGATGTCTCACCATGGGCATTTTCAGAATATGAAGCAATCATCCGAATATCTTTTCCATGATTTGGTAAATTTAAAATAATGTCAATATATCAAACCGACGACTACACATTACTTGAAATAAAGGAAAAGAATTTTATAGATAAATTTAAACCAAAGTTGAATAAAACATGAATCGTACACACACACAAATGAAAATAAACATACATATATATATATATATATACACAAAAAATCTCAAGACACACATTCACACACAACCGAAAATAAATAACTATTAGTAAAATCCGAAATCACTCCAACACACACACACACACACACACACACACACACACACACACACACACACACACACACACACACACACACACACACAACATACCAAATATCAAAAGTAACTGAGGGATAAAGTAGGCTAAGTCAAACGCACTCACAACGACCTTCATAAAAAACCATAACCAACTGAAAAGCATTCAAACAACAAACGCGAATGAGTTCAAGTCTCATTGAATACCCCATTAAGTAGACCTTGTGCCAGACATGTTCTCTGACGAAAGCACCAAGCTGGAAACATACACAGACACACATTTATATATATATTTATACATTGATATATATATATATATATATATATATATATACACAGACAAAAATTATTAGAAAAAAATAGTTACCCGTAAATTTCAAACCACACTACCACACATACACACACACAAATCTCCAAGGCACACACTATTGTCATTCTTATTGTGTCATAAAAGCAGCAAAGCCTGACAATTAAAATATAAGAGCAGCATCTATTGATTATCAATAAAAAAAAAATTAATATCTAGCCATCTTGTATCTAATTATTCTACAAATCTAATTCTATTCTAAATCACAATAAAAACTAATGAATAATTGATGAGGAAATTTAAAATCAATAATTGAAAAAAAAGCAAGAAAGAAAAATTTGCTCCAAAACAGTACCATAGTTAAATGAGTAAAATTCATAATGTTAAAAGTAAAATTAATTAATCTTTTTCAAATTTGCCTTTAGAATTTAAAGTTTAAAATTTAACTTTCATGGAATTTGCAAAGAGATGTAAGTCAGATGCAGTTTACTATTATACTTTGGACACTTACTTTTGGGATGGTCTTACTCTTTACAGGGGATGCAGTTGTAATATTCTACATCCTGTTGATAGGGCAGCCATAGCACCAGGAAAAAACTCTATCATTGCTGTTGAGACCATGTAAACCAATACAATCTGTTATATATTACATGGAGAGAAGATGAGCACTGCCAAGTCATCATCATCATATCGTGCTGGCAGCACGGATATCCCTGACCCTCTCTCGCCACTCCTCCCTATCGTTCATCGCCCTAGGTAGGTCTTCAGGACAACAACCTGTATCCTCACATAGCTGCTGAATGTACGTTCGTGCTGGTCGTCCTGCTTTTGCGCGGCCGTGTGTGGGGATCCATAAGAGTACATCTCTTATGAGTTCATCTCTGCTTCTCCAGCAATGTCCTGCATGTCTGGTTCGCCTAACTTGAATAGATTTCGTGATAGGGGGCAGGTGTCCGTACAGTTGGTGTCTTGTGGGGTGTTGCTGCCAGGACTTGTTGAGGATTGCACGCAGCATTCTTGTGTAATTGCCATCTAGTTTCTTCTCCAGCCGTTTTGTTAGCGTCCATGTAGTGCATCCATATAGCAGTATCGATGTGACCGCTGCCTGGAAGAAACTGCGTTTCATTTTATCGGTTAGGTCTGATTTCCATATAGTCGATAGCCTATTGATAGCTGTCCATGCTTTCGTTAACCTCGTTTCGATGTCCTTTTCGGTTGATTCGACGCTGCTTCCTAGGTACGTGAATTTGTCTACTAGTTTAAGAGGGGTTCCTTCTAGAGTGGAGATGTCCCCTGTTTGGTTATAGCACATATATTCCGTTTTGTGTGCATTAACATGGAGGCCTATGCTTGCTGCTGCTCGTTCCAGGCTATGCAGAAGTGTTTCGGCTTGGTCAGGTGTATTTGCCAGTATCGCTATGTCATCGGCGTAGTCGGCGTCGGTAATTGTTGTTGCGGGATATCTTCTGCTTCTTTTCTTCGTCAGTTCGAAGCCATTCTCTTTGATTTTGTCAATCGATGTTCTAAGTACGTAGTCTAGACAAATGATAAAGAGATACGGAGCCAGCGTGTCCCCTTGTAGTACTCCTGCTACAATGTCGAAGTATTCTGTGTCTCCATCTGGTGATCGTACTTTTACTTTAGTGTTTCTATAGAGAATCGTTATTGCCGCTACGGTTTCTTTAGGTATGCCGTACGCTAGTAGGATTTGTTCCATCTTTCCTCTGTGAATGGAGTCGAAAGCCTTGGTAAAGTCGACAAATATTAATGTCGCTTGTAGGTTCTTTGCCCGTACACCCTCAAGGATTCTGCGGATGGTTAGTATTTGTGAGGTCGTAGATCTATTTCTTCGGAAGCCATTTTGGTTTTTTCTAAGTATGTTGTCGATTTTGGGTTCTATGCGGTTTCGTAGTAGGGCATTGTAGATTTTGGCAGCTATGGATGTAAGTGTTATGCCTCGGTAGTTTTTGGCTAATCCGAGGTCTCCCTTTTTAGGGAAGGGGAGTATGCATCCCTTCGTCCATCTATCTATCGGATTTTGATTGTATACTGCGTTGCAGTGTCGGAGCAGTATGTCGTCGAATTGTCTGGTCTTCCATACTTCCGGGGGAATTTCGTCCAGTCCTGCAGCTTTCCTATTTTTAATTTTTCTGAGAACCGAGTCGAGTTCTCCTTGTGTGAACGGTCCAAGTTTAATGTCTAATTGTACCCTCTGATTATTCAGAAGGATGACATGAAAGGAAATACCTAGATAACCTATCAATAAAGAAAGTTTTCTGCCTATGGAAAACATTTTTTTAAATCTCTTCTAGAGTATTATGGAGCAAGATAAAGCAGTTGATTGTCTTTCACAACCAAGCAAAGAAAACTTTCTTTCCTAGATTATGATCAAAGTGTAGTATCTGTTCATTACACTCATCTGTGTTCTATTCTTTGGACAGGACATGGCAAAATAAAAATGAAGGAAACTTGGTTATACAATTCCAACTCTGTGACTGCACCTCGATCATTGTACTACTCTTTTCAACTTAGACCCCACATATGCATTTGAGATTCCTTGTTCTTGTGTTGCACACTGAAACTGAGGAGGTGACAAACAAACTTATGTAAAGCAAGGCCTACACTTTCTTGAAATAGGTTAAAGGACGTTGCTTCATGTCTGTGGCATCCCAAAAGAAGAAAGCTGACAGAGTTGAGCAATTTTTGTTAAAAACTCGAATTTAGATTACAGCCCCTGCATTTAAGTGATTCTATATCTTTTGTTCAATAAGAAGGCAGTTAAATCTTGCAGTGGTCCTTAAATAAAACACCAAACATGTCCACAAAGGCCTGAATACATATGAAACTTTGACAATAACTTCCATCTAACTTTTTAGTTTAAACCTGCTTATTTATTTATTTCTAGAAAATGCTTGCCCAAATTGAGGTTTGTCTTATAAGACATGTGACTTTTAAGCCATCAAATATGGTATATATATTAAATTTTACTGTAAATTTACATATATTAAATTTCATGTAAAATTCCCATACTTACCAAATCTATCACTAGTTCACACCCAGCTGTAAAAATCTTTTAAAAAATCTTAAAATGAAACTACTTCAGTGAAAATCCTTAAAAAGTTACCATAACAAAGATGGTGGAAATAAAAAAAATTATATTTTTATAACACTTTCAGTGTTTGTTAAAAAAGAATAAGTACAAAAGATATTTTTGACAGAGTATTTGAGATTAAACTAGATTATAATGGTTCACTGATGTACTTAGACAAGTGCCTTTATCTTGTTTATATTTTGATATGAGTTGCAGCTATACTGTTAGATTTCTTTTAATGTCTCCTACATCCTTTTATCTCTTATATAATTGTGATGAATTTTCAGTTTAGGAAACAAAAAAAAATCTCAAAATGCAAGGTCTAGTGAGTATGAAGGGTTTTATGCTGGCGCAATCCTGTGTTTTGTCAAAAACTGCTGTTAAAAAAATATTGAACCTGGCTTTATGATATTTTTTGAGTTGGCACAAACTCATTTTGATGAAGTTGAGATGTCTTGATATCATCCCTTCAAAGTATGAATTACTTCATTTAAATTTTAAATTTTAAAATCAAAATAGTTTAAAGCTTCAGTGTTGATAATTTTTAATCACACCTCATCAATATCATTAAAAATTTCTTCAGAGGCTTATCTTTATGGAAAAGTCAATATTTGTATCATCTAAATGATATTCATAGAGATTTCATTAAATAAAATAAATCATAATTTTTTTTATAGAACACTATTTTCATATACAGAACAAATTGTTTCATACAACAAAATGGTTGATAGTTATTGTTTGAATTTTATTCGATGAGAGATTTTTAACAATTATTCTAATTTCATTGTTTTTGTTTAGTTTTTCTGATTTTGGCTGAGTATCCTTCATCTGACTTGTATTCTGGAAGGTTTTGAATTAGATGAAGGGCAAGCAAACTTTGATGAGTACAATGGAAGGTCATAGACTCTTATGCATAGGTCAGATGAAGATAAAGGTACCAATTTTGACGTGTACAAGAGCGGTGAATCAAATTCTCTCTTAGAACAAAATGTAAGGACATTCCAGTATGTGACAGATGTATAAGACCAAAGGGTATGTGGTCAAAACACAAAAAGACTCAAATGCCCCACCCAACCCCACTTCCCAAAAAAAAATTATAAAGATAAATTCTAAAAAACAAACAAATACCCATTCCAAAAACAAAATAAAACAAATGATAAAGAAATTAATCAAAACAGAGCACATACAATAACCGTTATTTGACATACAATCAGATTACCTAAGTTAAGCAGCAACAAACCTGTTCAGTTTTGAAATGGGTGACCCTAATAGAACAGTAGAAGCTAAAAGCAACTGGAGACTTGTGTGCCAGTCTAAGCAAAGTTTAGTAAATATCAATAACTATCATTTGTTGCTTTTGTATTTAATGAATAATTGATTTTTACTACATTTGTCACACCTGGGTACCTCTTGTAAAGTAATAGCATTTGAGCAAGCCCAGCAGACCATTACTAGAGAATTTGCTTCTCACTTGTTACCCCATACTTTTGCCCTTGTGCTAACCTAATATATATATTTCTTTATCTTGATAAAGATTTTAAAGTGTCATTCTTGTATTATAAGTTATTGTTTCAGCATAGTTTTATTGGCAACAGCTTTTAGAGTTGGCTAGACATCTGGTCTGTTTTACTCTTTCCATTGACTAGGCTGCAGGCATAAAAACATAGCCATACTAAGTTTAAGGCAGAGACGATCAGACAACTGACAAAGATGTGGTGTTTACATAAATACCAGCATGTTTCTACAATAAGAGATTTTTTGTGCTGCCTCAACCAAATATGTCTGAGATTAAATGACTTGATTTCTAAAAAGTAACTCTGCAGAAAGTACTATATGCACTTCTGAATACAAGCATGACTATCTTCCTTCTTTCCACATTTCAGCTAAGTACCTTAGGTCTGATTTGTGTGTCTGCTTCATTCTTGAAGGTTTTTGAATTAGACTGAGGGCCAGTAAAATTTGACAAGTACATTGGAAGATGTGCTTAGAATCACAGCATCATAAGAAATAGAATCGGCAACTTAAGTTCAAATCCAACATAAGACAGTTTCACTTCACACAAATGCCCTTGGGAAAATCATTAATCCATCTGTTTTACCCCACCAACTATGGGTAAATAGTAAAGCAGACTGGGTTATTTAGCCTTTGTTAGGTAACTATTCTTGAAGAAGGAAAACTCTAAGTTCAAACCAGCAGCACTCCATATAAAAATTGACCTTGTGTTACATCCTGCCTATAATAGAGGGGGTTGGTAAATGCATACATTGGATGGTCATGGGCTCAAGTGCATTGGTCAGATGAAGATAAAGACATCTGATGAGACATGTAGGAGAAATACTGCTCGGTGGCTGAAATGATAAAGTTTGCTTCTGGTGTTGTGATTGTCCAATTAGCAAGACCAAGAATATGACAACAATTTTCTAGGGTGAATAGGGTATGATACTAAACTGTATCTGGTGATCTTGCACCAGTTCTGTAGCTATGGGGAGTGTAAAGTTACCCTAATCTTACCATCACTCTATGTTCACTCTAACTTGAAGTGGTAATACCACTTAGATTGATTTGGTTTTATGGTCTATCAACTATTGCTGGTTATTTAATGCCAAATCCTGTTTATTCATATATATTAGATATATATGATTTGTAAACATAAGTCAACAAAGTTAAGTAGTTCCAAGTATTGCTATGTATCACTAACAGTCATTTGTTTACACACAGTTTAATGATCAAACAGTTCTATTTCTAACACTGCAATTTAGCATAAGTCAACAAAGTTAAATGGTTCTAATTATTTCTATGTATTATAAACATCAGTAATTTGTTTACACACAGTTAAAGGATTAAACAGTTCTATTTCTAACAATTCAATTTAGAATAAGTCCTTTGTTTCTACTCAGTTTAAATGTCAAACAGTTCTATTTGACCCATAGATAGGACTCTATCAGGTGTTACTACTCTGAGTCTGAGTGGACCTGAGAGCAATGGCTATGAAGGGGTATTTCACATTCCCCAAAGCTCCAAAACTGGAGCCGCACTCTCAGATAGTTTTGTCATATCCAGGACACATACCTGTTAGGGTCTCATCTATGGGTCTAATAGATCTGTTTGATAGGAATACTAGAAACTATATAATGGTGTGCAAATGATTACAATCAAATAGGAATAGTTACTTGAAAGCATATAATTGTGTATAAATTATTGCTATCAAGAATTGTTACTTGAAGCTATGATTGCTTATTCATGCATCAATTATGGAATAGAAGATACAATCACTAGAAAAATGTTTTATCTGATGATTGTATCTGCTATTCTGTAGTTGACACTTGAAACTTCTTGTAATGAGGCTATAATAAAAAGGTAAGATTTCAATTTCTTTTAGTTTTTATACTGCTCTATTGGCCAGCATTTGAGCACTTTTTGATTATCAAATATTTTCAAATAATTGTTTATTCGTATCTGTTTACTATATATATATATATATATATATATATATATATATATATTACTTATTGTTACTTGAAGGTTTAGGCTTGCTTTAATTCATAGGAGAAATAATTTTTTATCTGTCTGGTTGTAAATGTGAAAAATTTATTTTAATTCTATTTCATGTTGGATCTGAAGAAGTCCAGTTAACTTTTTTTAGGGCATTGATTTATATCAATGTTTTTTACAGGGTGGAAATAAATTTATTATCTTAATTTGACCGATTGTTGTTTTTTTTTTGAGAAAAGAAAAAAAATATTGTGGAGGTGCCCATGGTATAAAGGTTATTGTCGTAGGAAATGGATATGGTGATATGAATTCAAATCCTGGATGAGGCTGACAGCATTTTACATAGAACTAACACCTTTGAGAAAGATATGAATTCAATTAATCTTCCTCCAGCTATGGGTAAATACTAACTAAGGCAGACTGAGTTTTTTAACCTTGGTTAGGTAACCAGTCTAGATGAAAGAAAACTCTGTTAAAGTCTGCTTAAAGATTGACCTTGTGTCACATCCTGTCTGTGAAGAGGTAAACACACACACACACACACACACACACACACACACACACACACACACACACACACACACACACACACACACATATATATAATAATGATAAATTGTTATATATATATATATATATTGTTATATATATATATATATAACAATTTATCATTATTATTTGCATAAATCCACAAGGATTTCATGTGTATATTTGTCCATACAGCAGTCTTTCCCTTGTTAGCAGAATTAGTTTTTCATCCTCTCTTATTAAGTCATGCCATTGCTAGTCATGCTAGTTGTCCTCCGGGTCTTCTGTTCATGAAGTCATTCTTGCATGAATGATTGACATAGAAGGCATTGTCTTTGTGTACAATATGACCAAATCACTTCAATCTTTTCTTCTTGATAATGTCAGTGATTTTACTTAGTATTCTAAAATCACTCCTATATCTGCCATTTTGATATGATTCATGCATGAAACTCCCATTATAGTTCAAAGGCAATCATTCTTATATATATATATATATATATATATATATAGAGAGAGAGAGAGAGAGAGAGAAAGAAAGAGACAGAGAATGAGATAGATGCAGTTGCATAACTATTATCTTTGTGAAAAATGGTTTGGATGAAATGAGTTCAAATCCTGGATGAGGCTACCTTTCACTTTGCGCTAATGCCCTTGGGAAAGGCATGAATCTTTCTCTTCTCTCTGCAGCTATAGGCAAATAATAGCGCAAACTGTCTAGATAAGATAACTGGTCAAAGAGAAGGAAAAACTCTGAGTTCAAAATCTGAGATGTATCGTTTGGATAATCTGTGGCATACTGGTGACCAATGTTTCTACTGTGAACTATATATATATATATATGTATATATGTATAAAATCTCAAATAAATGGATATATACTCATCTCTTCATGAAAATCTGATTACTCTTTGTTCCATGTACTTTTACAAAAAAAATGAGGCAATACTCATCTGATTTTTTTTGGTTTTATGTTTTATTCTGCACTACTGGTAAAAAATTTTTTGATTCATAGAAAAAAGCTTTTAGAACAATTTGTTTATTCCACTATATATATATATATATATATATATATATATATATATATATATATATATATATATATATATATATATATTTGTGAGTTTATATGCTTTTTTGTATATTGGAAACATTGAAAAATCTATCATTTAATCTCTCTTCCTGCCTTCAATGTATAATTTAAGTTTAATGAGATTTAAGCTGATTTAATTATCTCAATATTTTGATCCTTTTGTTCTGAGATTTAATAATCATAGTTCTTCTTCATATAAAAAGTTCTTCATGGTTTGAGAAACTACATCATGTCATCAGATAATTTAAATTGTTCTGATGTGCCCATTCACTAAATACCTCCCCAAACTGATAAGCATTGATGTATAAGAAAATAAAATATAAAAATAGAAATAAATAAATATATAAATAAAAGAAAAACAGAAAAATAAAAAAGTAATTCTTATACAAAATAACCAATGTAACTTCATTTCCAAGTCTAAAATCTATTTTATCCAAAAAAAAAAACTATAATAGCTGATTGACAATTCATTGCTGTTTTGTGAAACTGTTATTATTCTTTTCCATTCATATCAGTTCTTAGATGGAATATTCTTGGAATTCATGATTTTATAAATACTTGTATGTATATCTTATGAGTTGCAGGAGGCTTAATGGTTATTAAGAAAACAAATTTGGTGAGACAAGTTCAAACCTTGATACGGCTGTTTGCATTTCACTTTGCATTAATTCTCTGGGGAATGTATCACTTGTAATGAGACTATAATAAAAAGGTAAGATTTCAATTTCTTTTAGTTTTTATACTGCTCTGCTGGCCAGCATTTGAGCACTTTTTGATGATCAAAAAGTTATGGGTAAAATTGCAGGGCAGTCCGGATTCCTTAGCCTTGGTAGAGCAACTACTCTTGAAGGAAAAACTCTGAATGCAAAACTTGAAGAGAGTTGTTCAGAGAATCTGTGGCATATTGGTGCTTCATTCTACTGTTGTCAGCTCATCAAATAAAGTGTAGCCAATTCTATAAACAAATCACCTGTGTTGTCCTTTTCTAAGTTTGACTTAGAATAAGGGTAATCATCATTGCTTGAACATAATCAAAGAATATTTAGGCAGCAAATACTCTTTTAGACATATTTCATTAAATATAACAATTAAGGATTTGTTGCATTATAGTTGAGGAAAGAATCTAATAAACACATGATTAAACATTTTTACTTCCCAATTTTATTCAGATGTTTTGTTCTTATTTATACAAGCCTTTTTAAATGGAGTTTTTGTATTGATATCATCATTAAAGAGATAAGAATTCCATAGTCATTTTGAGTATGGCAGATCAAACAGGCTAAGAAAGAGCTAAAGCCAAACCTTTCAAATATGTCTATTTCTTTTGTATCTCTGCTCCAGATCTTTAACTAAGAAAAAAAACCGTTTTCTATCTTCTATCATGTGATATTATTGAACAATCAAGGTCTAGAAATACATCCATGATTTTGGCACATTGTTATCACTATTCTATTGTCAGATCTTCATACTAGAAATATTTTCATCTTATATATATATATATATATATATATATATATGTGTGTGTGTGTGTGTGTGTTTGTGAATATATATATATATATATATATACACTCAGAGCCAGAGGGTTTACAATATATAATATATATAGTTGAAATTACATCTACTTTATGTACACAAGCCACATGAAATCATTCAGTGTCTGTGATAAGTTTGCATAAGTTGGCTTCTAGGATAAAAGACATGGGACTTTCAAGTCGATGCTTTTCTCTTGAGCACAAACAGAAGTTTAGACAACCAGAAATTTTACAGATTCTATTTTTGTTTCTTTCTGTTTTATGCTTGTATTTACTATTACAAGCAAAATATCCAAGTGTATCTGGATAGCAGCCAAATTATTTGTATGTTATGGTAATATAGATCAATTTTGGATACAACTCAGCAATACAGAGCATATTGTTTAGTAAATTTGTCAAGTACAACATTATTTTATGGTTGAATGATCAGAAAACCTCTTATTATAAAGAGTCAATAATTTGATTGAGAGGTAGTTGGAAGAAATCCTAATTTTTTTCCCTCTTTCTTTCGGCAGCATTTGATCAAATAAAGGAATTGTTGTATAATGTTTTGTTGCTACTGACAGACCCAACATGGCACAACCTTTAAAGTCTACTGTAACAGATTTTGACAACATGGTTTGTTTTCCATATATTTTTTGTATTTTGGATGTAATTTATTTGTAACATTAATACAAAGGTAAAAAATAAAACTAAACAAATAGTGGACTAAAAAGACATTCATACTTTTTAAACTTCAACCTCACTTGCTTCCAGGCAGGCCCATCTGGCATTTTTGCTGGATGGGTAGTTGAAGATTAATTGCCAGATTTCTGGGGGCCTTCCACCAGGCTATACCTGCTTGCAGAGTTGAGTTTTTTGCTTGGTGCCTAAAGTGCCCCAATAAGGGAATGCCATCAAGACCAAGCAATTTTTGGATCAGCTGTGCATGAGTTTTGATTTGTGTATGGCTCCCCATTATAAAATGACCTTGTGTTATATATTGACTTGGTGGGAAGTTGGTTAAATACATTCTTATATTTTTAAAAATGATTGTACAAGGGTGAGCGGAAAAGTTCATAGGCTGATGTCATATCTGCTGTTGATTACATTTTTGGCTAATGGGATCCAGATACTGCAATACTGATGGATTGAAGTGAAGTGAGTGGACTGCAAAAGGGACTATTTTGAAAAATTAATCTCATTTTGTCCCATTCCCTGAGAATATCTTTGTCAGACAATGAACTTTTCAGCTGATCCTTGCATGACGGGATATATTTACTAGTAGGAAGAAATCTATTTAAATTCAAACATTAATACAAATTTTTTGTTAAATTTTCATCGCAAAGAAAGATGATGTTGTTCCATAGTTTTTTGCAATGCATGCAGATACACAGTCACAAGGACAAAGTGCAGAATAATAATGATTATAATACTATGGTCCTTGTAATAAAATGTGTTATGTGTATATATATATACATATTACCTTAAACATAGAAATTTTAGTTGTTTCGACACGTGGTTAAAATCTGAGATAGAATGAGAATTGATGAAGTTATTAGATTATAAAATGATGTCAGTTTTTCTGAAACGCCCTGTATATCTCAAATGATAACAATTTTTTATACGCCCAGTGTGTGTGTGTGTGTGTGTGTGTGTATATATATATATATATATATATATATAAAGGCATTCATGGTGCAATGTTTACAGTCATGGGAAATGGAAACAGTGACACAAGTTCAAATCCTGGATAAGACTGTTTGCATTTCATATAGTGCTAATACCTTTGGGAAAGGTATGTTTCTAACTATTCTCCCTTAGATATAGGTAAATACTAGGGCAGACTGGGCTTTTTAAGCATGGTATGGAAACTAGTCTATGAGAAGGAAAACTCTAAATACAAACCTGTTAAACTCTGCTTAAAATGGACATTGTATCACATCCTGTTTGGGCAGGGATTGGTAAATATATAGATAATATAAAATTAATTAAACTAACTAGGCTTGTTTATGATTTGGGCAGGGATTGGTAAATATATAGATAATATAAAATTAATTAAACTAACTAGGCTTGTTTATGATTTGTAAGTCAGATACGGAATGGATTTCATTTTCAAATAAAGTTGTCTTTTTAAGCCCGTATCCAAACATAACTGTTCACACAGTGCTCTACATGATCATTGCATGTCATGTTTTTGTTCCATTTCTGCATATGCTTAAATTCAAATTGTAATATTTAATAATTATAAATGCATTTTCACATATTTTGTATATGTATTGTGCTTCCATATATCAACTGACCCGCAATGTAATATCTTGCCAAAATATGTATAAAATAAAGTTCCCAGAGTTTCAGAACTGGAGAGTGACCAACAAATGCAATTTTGTGTTATACCCAGAATACAAATATATAAAATAAATATCAATGGTTGATAATAGTTTGTATGATATAAATACAGTTATGATAGATAAAGCTTTATTATCAATACATTATAACAATTTTCGTTATGTTTGTATATATGTGTTTATGAAACTCTTCTGCCATGGGACACAAGGTCAATTTTTAAGCAAAGTGCAGCTGGTTTGAATTCAGAATTTTCATTCTCCCAGGCTGGCTGCTTTACTAAGGCTAAAAAATCCACTCTGTCCTATTATTTAGCTATTGCTGGTAATGGTAATGGGTTCATGACAAAAATGAAACTACTTTGTCCTGGATTTGAACTCAAGTTGTTGATCCTATTTCCTACAATGATGACTGTTACATTTTTATTTATGTATATAACCATAACCCAGTGGAAATGGTTCATCATAGCAAAATATTTTATTAAAGCAATATACTGAAAATAAACTACCTTAGAGAATAAAACACTTTCCAGTTGAATTTGCAACTGAATAATGGTTTTATAAGGTCCCTATTCATAATGAATGAAATTTTGTTTATTATCAGTGGAAATATCTATAGGACACTACCAGCCAATCCTGTAGGGCTTAGAATACACTGACTGTATCCCTTGCAGAGGGGATATTCAGGATATGACACTGAATTGCATCTGGTGGTTAGGCTTCTGTTCTGGAGATCTTGGAAGAGTGGAGTACCTCTTCATCACCATTACTCCCAGGTCCACTCTGACCCAGATTGGTAGTACCTGTTAGGGTCCAATTAATGAGTCAAAGGACTCTATTTAAAAGCTATTCATATTTCATAGGACTGTTGGCAAAAAAGAAAAAAATCCTCTCAAGAAACAACTACACAAAAAATGTAGATACAATGAACATGATTCTCTAACCACTTGGCATAAATAACTCTGAAATTTTGTTTTAGTTCTATTGCTTAATGGCATATCAACCTTTGTGGATTATTAAATGCTAAAACCATCCCTGTAGAAGAGTCCAGACATGCCATTAAAATTAATCAATCATATAAGACACTAATTAGAATCATAGATTGGTATCACAGGAAGAACCTGTTAGATTTGTGAGTTGTATAGCATAATAATATGATCATAATATAACACAATATAAATATAATAATGGTTGGCACAACTTTGTACAATGTTGATATAATAAAAAATAAATAAAAATTGCAAATGTTGAGCATAAAAGCCATATTTGTCACCTGGTAGTCAAGCAGCTTCAATCCAAATGACCTGACTTTTGCTGATTCCAATGTAACTCTTAGCAAAATCAATACCATTATCTCTGATATTTCCCAAAGGCATTTCTGCTATTCAATCTCTTCAGGTTTTCTTCACTGTTGACCTTCTTTCAGAAGTGCAACTGATTCTGCTGTTTTAACCTTTCATTTGATGGAAATCCTTGTGTGGACAAATTTCATCTCGATTTCTTTTACCTCTTTTGCTTTTAAGAGCATCTCAGTAATTCTTTTGGTTCTTTTTAAAAATATTTTTTGTCTGTTTTGGGCAATAAAAACATTGTCCAGTAATTTGTTTTGGCAGAAATGGCAAGCAAAAATATGATCTCTTTTCTGTTTTTTTTTCTTAAATCAACGATAAGTAAGAACTGCTTTTGTTGTTCTTTAGCTTGTATGATAACTGCAGGGATTGTGTTCCATTAAATTCAAGGCTATCATGAAATATCAACTTCATGATGCATATTTAATTAATTCTTTACTTTAAGAATCTACCAAATATAATTAGAGAAAGCTATTTCATATCATAAATACTCTGAATATTTCGATGGTACCACATATAATACTAATTTTTTTAGTTGGTTTAGTGTGACACATCAATCTTTGTCGGGTTATTTAAGACTTGGGTGAGTCAAAAGTTTGACAATATTTTGATATGTGCTGTTTTACGACATTTATATCACCTGACTGAAAGTTTCATCGTATAATATTAGTTTGATTTTGTTGGTTTTATGGCTCATCAACCCTTGTTGCATTTACACAAACAATCCACCTTGAGCAAGATGTGACACAAGGTCAATTTTTTAAATGGAGTTCAGATAGTTTGAATTCAGTTTTTCTTCTCTGAGACTGGTTGCTTTACTAAGGCTTAAAAATTCAGTCTACCCAACTATTTACCCATAGTTGGGGGAGGTCAGATAGATTCATGCCTTTCCCAAACAGGATTTGAACACAAATTGTTGATTCTGAAAACCATTACACTGAGCACACTTGGTGCGCTATGTAAGGCTGAAATCAGTCATTTTTTTGCATGCAATTCTCACAAACTAATAATAAATATTTGTTAGCAACTATAGTCTCAAGTAAGTATTGATAAAAGTAATTTGCTCTGAATCATATGGATTCAACTAATACTAATAATTTGTATGGAATTATGCTTTCAAGCAACAATTTCTATTTAATTATAAGATTTTGAAAACAGTCATAGGGTTTCAAGTATTTCTATCAAATACAAATAATTTTTAAACTGATCCACTTGACCTAGTGATGGAACCCTAATAGCAATTTTCACATTGAGTCAGAGTGGACCTGGGTGTAATAAAGAGTAAGAAACAGCTGGATAACCAATATCACACTGAAGTTAGACTCTGAGGTTTTATTGCCAATTCGATGCCAAATATCTTGACTAAACTCAGATTGTCACCTAGCGGAGAAAGAAAATATATCGAGAGGATCACAGATCCAGTAGAAGTTTTATCTGAATGGATATGGCATACCTGCACTGACATAAAGAGAGCAAAGTCTGATAGTATCATGAGGTATTGCTTGAGCAATAAGTTTTTTTTTGCAAGCAATTATATGGTTTTAATTAACTAATAAATATTTGTAAACAATTATAGTCTTAAATAACTATTAATACAAATAATTTGCACAGAGTTATATGATTTCAAGTATTCCTATCTAAATCATACAGATTTATTTGACCCATAGAAATTATATAGTTTCAAGAAACTAATGATAAACATTTGGAAGCAATTATTGCATCAAGTAAATATTCTTGATACAATTATTTGCATATAATTATGTGGTTTCAAGCATTTCAGTTTAATACTAGGAATTTTCTGTCAGGTCTATTTGGACCATAGATAGGTACCCTAACAGGTACTATCACTCCAGATTTGAGTACACTAATAATAACGGAAACAAAGGGATTACTTTAA
>OY757932.1:45868236-45923236 GCA_963585895.1 Sepioteuthis lessoniana | reverse complement strand
CAAAGTATTATTATTAGTGGTAACTGGAAACCATATAATTGCCATAAATACTTGAAACCATATAATTGTATGCAAATTATTAGTAATACATTGAAATACTTGAAACCACATAAGCATGTACAGACTCTTTATATTACATGAGAATACTTGAAACAATTTAATTTGCTGCAAAAAAATTTTGTTGTTGTTATTATTATTATTACCTATTTGGAATAGCTACTTTAAACATATGATTGCCAGAAAAGGGACTGAATTTGGCACTAAATAACCCAATAATGTTTGATATGCTGTAAAACAACCAACCAACCAACCAACTATAGCCATCTCTCTAATAGCTGTAGTCTAGCAAGCATGAGCAAGAACAAGCAGTTATACCACACACACACACACACACACACACACACACACACACACACACACACACACACACACACACATATATATATATATATAACTTGAAAACCTGGCATCACAATCATTTTTTCCTGTGCATGCCAACTTCAGGTTTACAAGTCTTATTTCTCACCATTAAGTTGGATATTATATCCAATACATTTACACACACACACACACACACACACACACACACACACACACACACACACACACACACACACAGATATACATACATTATATATATATATATATATATATATATATATATAATCAACAAGGATTAGAGAGCAGACCTAGGTAATTAATTCCATAAGAATTATTAAGTAAAAAAAATAGATGTAGTGTAGCTAGAAAGGTGGATAACTGGTGCTTCATAGAATATTGCCCAAGAAATAACAAGCATGGTAGGAAAAAGACATACAGAAGATGTACAGATGAGATAGAGGACTTTGCATGTCAGACATAATAATGTGTGTCTACTTTATATTGTGAAGTCATATTCAACTGTAATATATAAATAAACAAATAAATAAACAAGCAAACAATGCACAATGCTCTTTGTAACTAATGAGATAAATACTACTTTACGGATTTCACAATGGAAAGAAACATGGATAGAACTTTTAAGCTTTGGTGTTTTTACTTTTCCAATTCTTTCTTTCATTCATATTTATTTGAAGACAATTTCTGATCATTTTGTGGGTCGTAGGATGAGCAAAGGCAGGATGAACAGCTAGAAACTATACACACCAGCTCTATGCCGAAATCGGATGTAGCCCTGTAGACCTGCCAGAAGCATGATGACCCATGGTATAGTTGCAAATGTGCTGGACTGAGACATAACGAGCAAGTTCAAATTCCAGTTGTTCAATTAAATTCTCTTTTGGACTAATACCCTTGGGAAAGATATGAACCTTCTTATCCCCTCAGCTATTGGTTAAATAGTACCACAACCATTCTTTTACAAGGATGAATTTGTCATTTAATATCCAATGAAGATTGATAGACCATTAAATAAAGAAGCCAAATCTTAATCAAGAAAGTAAATTTACAATAATGTATTTTACCCATAACAAGGTTCAATTTAAATTCAAAATTTAAATTCTAAAATTTTACAAACCAAACCAAACCAAACCATCAAATCATTTTACTGGCAAGAAAAATTCATATTGATACATATATAAATAAAAAAAATAAAAAAAATATATATATACTTTTTAAATGGTTTTTAGTACATGTTAATAGGGGCACAGCTGTACTGACTGTCCAATTGGTCAGACAAAGTGCTTAATAGTCTCTACACTCCTGCTAAACTCAAACTTTTACCACACCAGCTGCTGCCAGGGAAAGAGCATCAAGGTCATTAAGAACAAAGTTTCATACTGACTGATAAAATAAAGTAAAACACATTTTCTTTCTTTTTTAAAATGTTTTTTACTTCTGTAAACTTAACACTCTAGAAGTGGCAAAGATGAAACCAGGTCACCTAGAAGCCAACCAGGCTTGTTTAAAAGAATAGATACATTTCTCCTTGATGAATGATGTTCTTGGAGAGAAGATAGCCACTGCTGGCTGATAGCAATGGCAGTGGCGGCAATGCTCTGAAGATGAAAAAATTTCCCAGACATGGTTCTTGAGTGTACATCCACCTACAAATTAGGAATGTGGGGAGGAGGCCATGTGGTGTGAGTAATTCTGGTGGCGCTATTAGGTTAGAATAAACAGCCTGCATATCTAAAAGATTAACAGGAACCACCAAACCAACAGAGATTCCTTGTTTTCTTTTCTCTGCGATTTATTCCCAGCAAGAGAACTGAGAACTACCTTTAGAACTTAATCCTAAAAACTAATATCTTTCAAATCATTGCATAAAGATGGGCTTGCTAGCTCATAAGACAGGAGGTAATATATTCTATATATCTATATATAGAAGTAAAAATCCTTGAGTGTGTATGTGTGTGGGTATGAAGGTAACCAACAAGAAGATCATATCTTAGCAAGATTTTTTTTTGAGTTATATACTTAAAATGCTTTAACTTGAAGAATAAATCAATTTCCAGTTCAGGTTGAAACTGAATGATAATAATGTGGGGTCTGCTTGATATAACAGAGATAACTATCAAATGCAGATTGTAAACGTTTACTGCTCTCTCTCCCCCTCTTTTTCTTTCTTTCTCTTTCTTTATATATATATATATATATATATATATATGTGTGTGTGTGTGTGTGTGAGGTTTGTTCAATATGTAAGGGTAAGTTTTTAATTAAAAATTATCATTGTTTGGAATTTTAACTCTACCTGAGCTGAAATAGAAGGCTGTAACACTACAGTTCTCAAATGGATGTTTGTACTAATACTACACCACATAGGCACTTACACGACCACCATTCTAATGAGTGTATGCATGTAGCACTATGTTGTAGTGTCAGTTGGACCTTGTGGTAACCTCCACTGTGATGAAAAGAAGAAGTGATGAACAAAAACAGTCTTGCTTTGTTAATACCAAAGTTTATTCACTATTACACCTTTTACCAGTTGTTGAGAAGAGAGAAACAGCATATGAAAAATGAGTTGACCCCTTTAGCTAGACAAAGAAAAATAAAACGTCGTGAGGAGAGGGAGGTCAGACACAGACCTTGATATCAACTTTCCCATTTTCTGTTATCATTCTTGCATGTGCTTGTCATAGGGTCTGTTTTCACAGCTTCTCGGTAGGTGAGAAACCCCTTCGCAGGTGCTCCCCCCAAAAAGGTGCTGTGATTTTCAGCCATCTTCACATTGTTGTGGCTAGTGCTCAACTGTCATCTTTACACTGGTATGTCTGGTGTCCAATTGACTCTTTTCCTCTTTTCTATCTGTGTCCACTTGTCTAACGGTTTTTCTGTTTGAGTTTCTTCCTGCCTATCAGAACCTGTCACTGATACATTTCTATTTCTAACCCCAATGTCCATTAGACTTTCTCCCTAATAGCCTTTCTCTCTCTTTGTCTCCTTGCTTACCTTGGTTCTCTTTCTCACATATGTTTCTTTCTTTTCCATCGTCCTGTGGTCAACTATTAAAACAATCAAATTAAAGCCAGCTATCAGTAAAATAGTACCGCTACATTCTTCTCCAAGGATGGATCTGGCATTGAATAACTCATGAAGGTTGATATGCCATTAAACAAAAAAACCAAACCTAAATCCAGAAAGATCTAAGTAAATTTTCAATAATGCATTTTACCCTGAGCCAGGTTCAATTTGAACTAATTCAATATCATATCTGATGAAAAAAAAGAACTCTTTGATTATATAGGCACACCCTACTCTTGAAGCATATTATAAAATCAAAATGGATGTTATTAGGTATTATATATTAACAAACTCTACAACATTTAAATTCTAACCAAAAATGAAATTACCACACTTATACCCCCCCCCACAAGTTGAATGAATATATATATTATTTTTTGAACTGCAATATATTTATATTTAAAAAAAAATTCTTTTCAGTGTTTAATATTCCACTAGGAATCCTTCTATCTTTAGTTTAGAAGAAAATGAACTTTTATAAAAAAATGTTTGGTGTATATTGATTTCTCTTTCTTGGGAATAGCATAAATTCAACTCTACTCCCCTATCAATAGAAAGGTCTTTGGAGAGACTAAGCTCTTTAGCTTTACTACAACAACCAGTCTAGTAGAAGGAAAACTATCTTTTTCCTGTTTTAAAATAGCCCTGGTGTTGTTTCCTGCTTGTGTGTCTTATAATTATTTTTTACCAATTTTGTATCATCTTAAAAAATATTTGGTAAAAAAAGAATGTAATTTTATTACTTCTTAGAAACTAGTAAACAGAGTTAAGGTTTGGTTTGGTTTCTTTGTATAATCGCATATCAACCTTTGTAGGTTATTTTATGCCGAAGCCATTCTTCTAAAAAAACAGTAGTGGTACTATTTAACCTATATCTGGGAGGATAAGGAGGTTCATACCTTTCCCTAGGGTATTTGTCCAAAAATGAACATAAAAGTGTGACTGGAGTTTAACCATTACTCCATGAGGACACCCCCACCCCAGAATTGAGGAGAAATATTTTTCCTGTATGACCTTGAAATAAAACAATCAATGAAATATCTACTTATCTATTTGTAACATATGTTAAGTTCTATGGACCAAATGCAGCTGTGGTTTGTTATTGTTTACAGTCAAATGGTCACAATCCATAGCTAAACTGCTCCACATCTGGCAGTGATTATCAAGAAACAGCAGCTGTAATGTTTCTCTGGCGAAAAAGAAGTCTGCACTTTAAAACAGTTATAAAAAATACCACAATGAACAACTTGAGACTTGGATGTTTTGAATTTACACTTTTTGCTCTCAGGCAAGATTAAAATCAAACAAACAAAAAATACACACTTTTTTACAAGTAAGGTTTTCATATACGAGAATTCTTTCAATCAGTAGCTGTGTCAGTACTACAGTATGGTCCCACCACTAGGAGTCTAAAGAAACAATTAGAGAAAAAGATAGCTGGGAACAACATAAGGATGCTGTGTGCTGTTTTAAATAGATCCTTGAAGCAGTACCCAAAAATTAGCAGCTGTATGGCCATTTATCTCTAATCTTGTAAACTATCCAAGTGAAATGAGCAAAACAGGCTGAAGAAGTAAGGACTAACTGATAAGCAACATTCTCCTATTAATTCCTACACATGGACACACCAGTATTTGCCGACAAGAAAAAAATTTATGTTCAAATCTGTGCAGACACTGGGTATCATCTAAACAACATATCAAAAGTGATGGTTGACAGGAACAGATAGGAGAGAATCAAGGGAATCCATGCTATTGGCATATCTTGATGTGGAGGATATGATCATTATCAGTATATAATATCATATTGGTGAGATTTCAAATCAGTGGTTCCAGTATAATAAAATTTTTAGAAAGACATTTTCTTTGCTATTCCAGGACAAAGAAATTTCTCACCAAAATGTCTTAGTGTGATGCAAAAAATGTATTTAATGGTAAACACAATGAAATAAAAAAATGTATCTTGTGAGTATGAAGGACTCATGAAAACCTGTGTTTTGCCAAAACTACTCTCTTTGTACATGTAATGGATCAGTGGCCAAAACATTTGGGTAAGAATAAAATGAGTCTAAGAAACTCTTGAACTGATAATGATACCTCTCAGAATTAGTGACATTTTTTTTACATCCGAAGAAAATAATAGAATGGATCAGTGGCCGAAACATTGTGGTATTAATAAAAGCAATACAAAGAATGAGTTCAATCGTCCAAAGATCTCTGAAAATATGAGTTGGTCCATTTTATTGATAGGTCAAGTTCTGATACACTTTTATCTTGATCGATTGACCTGAAATTTGTCTAAACCATTTCAATCAATTTATTGTGGGGAGTGGGGTTTGAGTATACAGGATCAATTTCTATTGGCAGAATATGATCCTTTAAGCAGAGCAACAATATCAATAACCTTTGATTCTTGGTGTTCAAAAGAACTTAACAGACACTATTCATTTGCTTAGCTGAATGTTTATATGAAGGATTTTTAGCCACATTCAATATGGTTTGTAGGATTGTCTTTTTCATATGTGTTAGTAAAAGACTTATCAAGACTGCCAATCAAAATATATCAAAAACTAAAACTGACTCATCAAGATGAAGTCTAGATGTCTAGACATAATCACTTTATTATATAAAGTGCTCAACTGCAAAAAAGTCATTATCTAAATTTAAAATTTAAAAAATTCAAAGCTTCAGTCTTGATGATATGTTTTAAAAATCAGACTTTGTATCAATAAATCATGAATAACTAGTAAACCTATAGTATTTCACTTTTAGAAGAGTCATTAACATTTCAAGTATTTTTTGGATAATTCAATCTTTTTGAGTTAATGGTATTGTAATAACAAGGTTTTGGCCATTTCATTCTATGGTCAGACTCAAGGAAACTAGGAAGTCATAGCCAAAGGAGAGGAAAATCTGGTATGTTAAGCTCTATCTAGAGGGAAAATTTTACTCACTACCCACTCAAGGATAAGGTCTTGCTTATGGACAGAGATTATTACTGTAAAGATAGGAAGTTGAAAGCAGTATATATCAATTTATCTGATAGCTAGTACAGATAACAATACCATGTGGTTGATGTTATTCAGTAAATCTTTTGGAAAATGTAACAAAGAAAAAAAATCTGAGAATATCTCCTAATAAAAATGAAGTAAGCTGAATGCATCACTGAAAAAAAAAAAACTGATAATGAGTATTGATGTTTAGATGACTTAAAAAATATGCTTACTGCCATTTTGATTTATTCAGCCAGAAAAAGAAACCCTCTCTTTCCATATGGAAAAGTACATCTGATGAAGTGTATAAAATGCAATGGATGAAACAATGTGATTACAAAATCATGTGTCCTAGGTATGACACTAAACTGCATTTAATGGTGATGTTTTTGTTCTGGGGCTCTTTGGAGTGTGGAGTACCACTTTGTTACCATTACTTTCAAGTACACATTGACTTGGAGTCAAAGTAACTATTAGAGGTTTGGTTTGGTTTGGTTGTTTAATGGCATATCAACCTTTGTAGGTTATTTAATGTCTAAACCATTCTCCAAGAAGAACAGTAGTGGTACTATTTAACCCATAGCTGGGAGGATAAAGGGGTTCATACCTTTCCCAAGGGTATTGGCCCGAAAGTGAATGTAACTATTAGAGTCTCATCAATGGGTCAAACTGATCCTTTTCAAAATTATTATAATCAAGAATATTTGAATATTCAACTGTGTGCAAATTATCACAATTAAGAATAGGTACTTGACACTCTAATTGTTTACAAATGATTATTATCATTAGTTACTTGAAATCATAGAAGTACTTGCAAAAAAATGGTTGACTTCAAAGTTAAATAAACCATCCAATCAATTAACTTTGTCCATATCGTGTCACTAGTCAACAGATGACCTTGATTTAGCACACTCTTCATCATTTGATTAAATTATGTTTACAAAACTGGCAGAAATAAAATAATCTAACAAGTACTGATATGCCAAAAAGCCAAACCAAAGCAAACCAAACCAAACCATATCCTAGACACAAGGAGATTCAATAAACCAAAAACAAAAGAAAACAGAAAAGAAATCTGTATAGAATAACTAATACAAGTTTCCCTGGGCAAATGTCTTTACCAAACTGTAATCTCTTGCTACATGAACAATTTTTTGTTTATTGGAATCTTTTTCTCTCTCCTTTTTTCCTTTGACTTTTACAAATTTTGATTATACTGTATATTTTTTTAAAAAAGCAGCCATTTTTTATTTACAATCCTGCCAAAAAGAATAAAGAAAGTACTGTTATGAAAAATGACATCAGAAATTCTTTGAAATAACCATTCAACTTTATGGTGCTCATTCAAAGGCTAGCTATTTAGGAACTGTTCCAGCAAAATAGCAGAACAGCTCCAGGGCCTTGGACACCAGATGTTTTAACTGCAATAGGCATGAAAAGAAATGTGTCAGAAAGCAACCAGTACCTAAACAATTTACAAACTTCATGCTGTCTACCAATGATATGACCGAAAGGAAGAATTATAGTTGATGAGATTCATTTGAAAAGCACCAAGAATTGAATGTTAAACATTGGACACTCTGCCAAAAGAGCAATAGACATTTATGATTTATTTGAAGATTCATAGGTTTTCATCTGACAGCAATAAACACAAAGTCAGAAATATGTGCATGAAGTTACATTCATGGAAACTGATTAACCAATTAGAATTTCAAAGTGTGTTATTTATAAAACAAGATGAAAAATCACCTTATTTTAAGCTAGTTATATGAAACCTTATTTTTATTGGAATTTGAAGTTAATTGAGAGGTTCTTTGTAAAGACAATACAAATTTTAAAGTCTTGATGTTTCAATGGCCAGAAAAAGATATTATAAGGAAAATACTCATTGAAAAATGGCCATAACTTCATGGTGAACTCAGTTCACCAATTCCATGACAATAACCATGAGTTCAAATCCTGAACGAGGTTGTGTTTCACTTTGCAATAATGCCCTCAGGAAACACATGAATGAATCTATCTGTTCTCTTTCTAGCAATGGGGAACTAGTAGGGCAGACTGAATTCTGTAGTTGCAGTTAAGCAACCTGTATAAGAGAAGGAAAACTCTGAATTCAAATCAGCTTTTTTAGTTGACTTTAGTCAAGGGTGACCCAAAGGCTCCCTTTTCAATAGCTACTACATCAAGGTGAAGGGGAGAGCACTATTCCATTTCCTGGATTGCTCCACTTTACCCTTGATCTGTACTTTATAATGCTGAGTGTTAAGCAAGTTGGCATCAAGTACCATTGACAATAGAAATTATGTTTTGAGCACAATACTTCAGCAGATCCATTTTACAACCTTCTTCAGGAGTGCCCGTGGTGTAGTCGTTATCGTCGTAGGAAATGGACACGGCGACACGAGTTCAAATCATGGACGAGACTGATTGCATTTCACATAGCACTAATACCCTTTGGAAAGGTATGAATCCAATTATTCTCCCTCCAGCTATGGGTAAATAGTAGGACAGACTGGGTTCTTCACCCTTGGTTAGGCAACTAGTCTAGGAGAAGGAAAAATCTGAATTCAAACCTGTTAAACTCCGCTTAAAAATTGACCTTGTGTCATATCCTGCCCGAGCGGAGGGGTTGGTAAATAGTATCAAGTACCATTTTTTTGAGTCATTGGTATCATTTGACCTGGGATTGAACCCTTGTCTCAAAGTCCATTGGTGAACATACTCTTAAAAAATGACCTTGTATCTTGTTCTGACCATGGTGGAGGGAATGGGTAAATACATTGTAAATTAAACCATGTGCCGTAAATGTTTTGTAATTTTCAAAGACTAATATGCTAGAAACTTACTCTAGGATTCTATTAGAAACTGCTGAAAATTTGGTGGCTATAGCTCTACTAACCCTTGTTTTCTGTGAGGGCAGAGAGATGAACAAAAGAAAAACGTTTAGAGAATTATAGTAAGATATGTTTTAAAAGTGCAGTTTGATGAGTGATATGTTTATCAAGACATCATAAACAATTTTCTTGTGTGTAGTTGTAAAAAAACAATTCTTTATTACTTAATATTCTAAGGGCACCATTACACAAAGATATAACTCAGCATGTTTTTTTCTCTCACTAAATAAAAGGATCATTTTTATACTGGGATACAAGAATGGTCCCTGATTTCTTAGGGTCATAGTATTTCTAACTTTCTTTTCAACTTATAATTAATTTCATGCTGATAGAGATTGACAATAGAAATTATGTTTTGAGCACAATACTTCAGCAGATCCATTTTACAACCTTCTTCAGGAGTATAAATTGAGGTTTGAATAGAAATAGGTGGTGAATAGAAACGAAATGGAAACTAATAAACCATGTTTACTTTCTAAGTAATTCCTGTCACACAGACAAAGCCTTTCATAGTAGCCTATATAATACATATGGCTCCATATTTATACCTGGAGATGCTTTGAAATTTACTTATTGATTGTACACCTGAAGAAGGTTGAAGAATGGATCAGGCAAAATGTTGTGGTTATAAGAAGAGCAGAACAAGGCATGGGCTCAACAGTTCAAACAACTGTTGGAACTATAATGGTTCTTCTGAAAATAATTGGTATTATCTTTATAAATCTGAAGAATTCTGTACAATGTATCAATGGCTGAAACATTATGGCAAGAATAAAATGACACAAAGAATGAGTTCAATAGCTCAAGCAATTCTTGAATTGATAATGCTCCTCAGAATTATAGACACTATCTTTGTACATCAGAAGAATTTGGTAGAATGGATCAATAGCCAAAATATTATGGTATGAATAAAAGTAACACAAAGAATGAGTTCAATAGTCTAAAAACTCTTGAATTGATAATCACACTCCTCAGAATTATAGACACGATTTTCATGTCTGAAGAAAGTAATAGAATGGATCAGTGGCCGAAACATTGTGGTATTAATAAAAGCAATACAAAGAATGAGTTCAATCGTCCAAAGATCTCTGAAAATATGAGTTGGTCCATTTTATTGATAGGTCAAGTTCTGATACACTTTTATCTTGATCGATTGACCTGAAATTTGTCTAAACCATTTCAATCAATTTATTGTGGGGAGTGGGGTTTGAGTATACAGGATCAATTTCTATTGGCAGAATATGATCCTTTAAGCAGAGCAACAATATCAATAACCTTTGATTCTTGGTGTTCAAAAGAACTTAACAGACACTATTCATTTGCTTAGCTGAATGTTTATATGAAGGATTTTTAGCCACATTCAATATGGTTTGTAGGATTGTCTTTTTCATATGTGTTAGTATAAGTGGAGTTTTGTCTAAAAACAAGAATAGCATTATCTATTTTTCAATAAAAAGTTAATTTTCTTCAAAACCAAAGATAAGAGGATTTTATTATTTCCTGGGAAACATTATACAATCAAAATGGAAATTATTAGACATTATTTATTATCAAACGCTACTGCAATTAAACTCTGTCACAAAAATTAAAGTGCATAGATATGTATAAAGGTTTTTATACTTATTTTTGAATTGCTACATATTCATATTTTTGGTTTTAGAGTTTCTGTAAAAGAGAGTTTAGTCATAAATAATACCTAACAATGTCCATTTTGACTGTATAAAGAGTTTTGTAGTAAATGGCACATGAGTCTATCTTGAAAACTTCTACTCTATAACAAATCACTCAGTTTCTCTCTCTTTTGATCTTTCTCTTCCTCTCCTCTCTGTCTCTGTTTCTCTAAATGTATGGATACATAATTTCAATTCATTTGAATTCTTGTTACTTATAAACTCCAAGAATAATTAGCCAATTTTTATGAAATTTGTCATGTAAACTCACTTAATCTCAAAGAGTTTTTTAAAGGGAACATGTCCAGAACATATTTGCTTAAAATTGACCTCTAAGGTCTAATTCATCAAGAACGCCAATAAAATTGCTATCCATTCATAGGGTAAGGATCAGGATCAGTGCTTGATAACTCAGTCCCCACCCACACCAAAGGATGAAATGTTGAAGAAGGTAAACAATTTTTAGTTCTACCCTTACGGTGCATTTGTATGTGGAAGAGCCACTGCCCAAAATTTCGATCTTGTGTTGCCATGGCAGAGGGGTTAGGTAAACACCATCTGAAGCAGGAAGAAGCTGTTGCTTTGGTGAAACAATTTTATGTAGACCTGAACAGACAGACAGGCTGACAGGTACAGTAACTTCATATATATATCTCAGTCCTTATTTGCTATACCTTTCTTTTGGCATTATGCCAAAGTTGACTTGCTCTGACAAATATCTGTTTATATCTATGTCCAGCCAGACAAATTTCTTTATTTATGTTAATGAAAATACTTCAAGAGGTTATGCTTCGATAGTTTAGTGTCTGTCATAGCCTTGAAAAATATCAAATACAAATAAATATATAAAATATATATGATTATATATAAGGTGTGTTTATATATATAAGGTGCATACAATAAGTTTCCAGACTTTTTTCATATGGGCACTTTTATTGATAGTACATACATGAAACTCTAGTCCCCTTCGAAGTAATCTCCTCTGGCTGCAATGCACTTGTTGTACCGTTCCAACAACTTCTGGGAGACCCCATGGAAATCCTCTTGTGTGAGTGTGTCAATGACCTTCGTCACAGCCTCTTTCTTCTCCTCAACTGTCTCATAACAACAGCCTCTGAGCTTAGGGAATAAGTCACAGGGAGCAAGGTCTCCATCTTGGTCAAATAGTCTGTGATAAGGATGGAGTTATGGACTGGTGCATTGTCCTGGTGGAAATGCCTCTGACCCGATTTGAAGAGTGCTGGCCTCTTCCGACGGAATCTCTTCCTGAACTCCCTTAAAACCTCAACATAGTAACCTTAACCCTTTGGCCGATCAACTCTGGTGTTCTGTCTTCCTTACTCCTCCCACACCTCTCATCATCCCTCACAGACTCCCTGCTTTCCTTGAATCACTTATGCCACTCAAAAACTGATGCCCGATTCATGCAAGATGGTCAAAAAGTAGTCTGAAATATTCCCTACGTTTCTGTGGCATTTTTTCCAAGTTTAAAACAGAATTTTATTGCATATCATTCTTCTAAAGTGTGCCCACATCCAGATTGCATTTTTGAAATTCACCAGCTGTGGCAATCCGGCTTTAGTAAGGGTGTATTCCAATTGCTGCTGTAGGTGTTCATTTGAACCTGAAATCATAAAAATTGGTCAGTCATCTCATAAGATATATAGTAATAACATACTGAATTTTCAAGAGTCTATGATAATTTTAAATGTCTATACAAAAAAAGTCTGGAAACTTATCGTATGCACCTCGTATATATATATATATATATATATATATATATATATATATATATATATATATATAACTCCTCAAATATATATATATATATATATATATATATATATATATATGTGTGTGTGTATATATATATATATATTTTAAATATTTGAGGAGTTTTATTATCTGTCATTTCCTTTGAATATATCAAATACAGATAAACATATAAAATATATATGATTATATATAATGGGTATATATATATATATATATATATATATATATATATATATATATATATATATGAGGACTCTATGCTCCAGTAGTTCAGTGTCTGTTGTTGCCTTGGAATAGTGGTTTGTATATAGATTATTTTTTCTATGGATTGATAAAAATTCTTTTATGCAGACTTGTTCCATTAAAAGCAGGATTGCTTCACGGATCAAATGTTATCACTCCGGGCCAAGCACCCAATCCATTTTGTCTGCTAGTCAGTGATAAAGAACAAGACTAACCTGATTTTATAGAATTTAAGGACTTTTTTTTTCAGTGAGGACATCTAAATAAGCCAGCTGGAATGAGTGGTAGGCTTCTGAAAATCAACCTTATGCAATGAATAGCATAAAACATTGATAATTTATGCATAAAACAAACTGATCTTTGTAGTAATTGTTGCTTGTATAGAGTATAATTCAAACAAAGTGAAATCTATGCCTTTACATCACCGGATGTCACAGAGATGTCAGACTACTCTAATTCCACCCTTAGTGCAAAGGAGAGGTGCAGCTGAAGAGTTGGAAGAGACCAAGTTTATTTTGTTTCTTTGTTTCTTTGCTTTGTCCTGCTCAAAGACTAGAACATGCCTAAGATCAGATGCTCATATTGCTCACTTTTCATCATCCCCTCTCCTTTTTAGGGGGGCAGGTTTCTTCTTCATTACAAGCTCTGTCAGTTTTTGTCATCAAGCCTGCATTTACTTGGCAATCTTTTTGTAGATAATGCAGATTTTTACAGGCTGGATGCTCTTCTTGGTATCCAACCCTTTTATGAAGATGAAATTCTTTGGGTTTTTTATTCTCCTAAACCACTTGCCCTTACAAGGCTAGAAAGCCCAGTCTTTCCTTCAGTTTACTTATAGCTGGGATGAGAAGAAATGGATTTAGGATTTGAACTTGGGTTACCAAGTTCATTTCCCTTGAAAATAATCATTATGCTGCCTAAGTCTGATACTACACTTCAATCTTAGACTGAAGGTTGGGAAATGCTCAGAGTTATTATTTACAAAGCTTTTCTGAGATATATAGGGCCATTGGCCTAATGAGTAGAGTGTTTGTTAATGGTCCAGGAGACTGAGGTTCAATCTCAGGTCGAGTCATACCAAAGACTGAAATAGAAAGGGATCCTATCTTCCAAAAATTTGAAAACCACTGGTCCTTATAACTTGCCAAAAGCAATGGCTGATTGGGACAGATTTTGAGAGAAAGTTAAGAGAATCTGTACAATCAGTACAACTTGATGATGATGATGATGATAATTCACCAAATGTCTTTTTTCTTTGTCTGTCACTGCTTAATTCAAAAATGTCTTGTTCTATGGCCACCTAATTTTCTATGTTTACAAATGGGACACCAGAACATATTATTCCAAAAGTTTTTAATATGGGATTCAGATTACAATGTTAGTATAATGTTAAATTGGACCTTTACTTTATGTCTGGTTAGCCAAACTGAATCTTTATTTTTTTTTCTAACCATATGAAGTAGACATTTAGCTGAAAATTTCCTGACAAGAAACTAAAGTAATGACCTTTTCTCTTAAAACTTTTGTCTGGTTACTGAAAAACCGAGACTTCAAAAAATCATGTTTTGTTTACATTTGCAGTTCAAGTAATTTTATTAACTAGTTTTAATAAAACTATAATTTCTTAATGATCTCATTTTATTTCACTTTTAAAATCATACACTGTCATAAATGAAGAAGTAATCAACAAAATTAGCCACTGGTGGGATCTGAATGCACAATTACACAAGCACCTCTGGAGTCGAGTGTTTTTCATTTTTATTATTCATTATGACTTTTTTTTTGCTTGTGAAAGAAGAGACTAAAATTGATTTCTTTGTTGTGTGCCATTAAAATGGTTCATTTTACAGCTATGCCATCATTATTATTATCATCATCGTTATTATTATTATTACCATAGCATTGATGATTCGTAAAAACAGAAGTAGAATAAATCCATTCAATGTGGACTTTATTGGAAAACTGAGATACTCATTTCTAAATGTTGGATATTTTATATTTTCATTGAATTATCAGAATAAAAATATTCCACAGAGATTCAAAGTTATAACATCTTTGAAAGAAAAGCAAAAAAGAAATAAAACCATTATTTTACTTGTTATGAGTTTTTCATGCTAGTAGTTTTCACTGGAGTCTGAGTGATAGTGAGTCTCCTCAGCTCTCCAGGACTCTCCTCAGTATTCTACCTGAATGAAAAAGATTTTCATAAAAGGTTTCTATGAGAAAGATTTCAATAAAAAAAAAAAGAAGAAAGTACCAGTCTTTTTGATTTTACTATTGTTTTAGCTTGATTGATAGTAAATATCTAGTGAGTAGATTGCTATTTCCCAATAATTGGGGTAAAAGAGATGGATCCATGCCTTTCACAAGAGCATTAGCCCAAATTGAAATGTAAACAGCCTCATGTACAATTTGAATATGAGGCACCAAGTCCCTTTTCTATGATAATAAAAATTTTATCACAAGATGTATATATATATATATATATAAGAGATTTATGGTTCTTACTAGTTCACTTGGAGGACCAAATGTTGGAGTATTGTTAAGGGTACTCAATATCAATGATAGATCATTTATATGTATATATATATATATATTATATGGTATAGTCTGTGACACTGGATTTTGGACAGAGTGAAGATATTCACTATGTCAAATGATTACTGATTGCATGAAACCCAGAGTCATAGACTTGTACCATGTAATATGATATATATATATTATAATGATGATAATAATGATAATAATATATATATATATATATATATATATCATAATATAGTTTGATACATTTATGAAAAAAGAATACTCATTATTATTGATAGAATGTATATATTCAAGCTAGGGTAGCATAAGCATAGAATCAACGGTGTTTGATGACGGTCAGTTTCTCACCTATGCATTTGCCAGATCAAGTATATATATATATATATATATATATATATATATTTGTGTGTATGTGTCTGTAACTGTCACAGTTAATACCGCACAACATAATAGGATTTTTAGCAAAGAAATATGCTAAAATGCTATTAAAGAATAAGGCTATTTCCAGTCTAAATTGCAAGTGAATTATAATTTGTGGGATTTGCATAGAGTACCATTATAATAGAAACTCAATAGTTTGCAGGTCTTCTTTCTATTCTTTATATCACTTGTGTTGATCCTAACATCTTTATTGAATTGAGCACATTTACCTTTTTTTTTTAAATTGAGAATCTGTTGTTTTTGATAAAAAACTAAAACATTTACACCATTAAAAAATAAATCGGGTAATTTAAACTATTGCATTGACCTCGCTTCAAATTTGACCTTGTGTCATATCCTGCTCATGGCAGAGTAGTCAGGTAAATGCATACACTATTGTGTCAACATATGTGTGAGTGTGAGTGTGAGACAAGGATCAAGGCCAAATAAGGAGTCCCAGGAACTTGATTTTTTATGATAGATATTGACTTGACCTTGAGCTGCAAATTTGACCTCTTAGTTGAGTAGTGGTTCCTAGAAGTCATTAAATGGCAAAATATTCCATTTCCGGCTAAAATTCTGTCTTCTCAGCTATGGAATCTTTCAGTCTTGCAAATTGCAATCTATCATATTTGATAATACAGAAACCTTGGTCATTTGCAGCCACTGGTGTTGTAATAGTTATTGTTGTTGAAAATGAACTCAGCAACCTGAGTTCAAATCCTGGACAAGTCTGTTGGTATTTCATATAGCACTAATACTGTTGGGAAAGATATGAATCCAACTATTCTTGCTCCAGCTATGGATAAATAGTAGGACAGACAGTGCTCTTCAATTCTTTGTATGGCAACTGGTCTAGAAGAAGGAAAACTCTGAATTTAAACCTGTTAAACTTTGCTTTAAAATCAATTTGAGTTACATCCTGTTTATATGAAGGGTTTGGGTAAATTCACTTTTTTAATATCTTAACTTTTTTCATCCTGTCTTTGATAAATAAGTTTTCAATAATGACTTCAAATTGGCTTTCAGTAAACAAGATAACAAAGTAAGCAAAAACTGTGAATTTAAAAACTGAAATAACCTGGACAGCAGTAAAAGATTTAAATTTTTGTTTGGTAACTCTTAGCAGAGGAAGAAAAAAGCAAAAATTAAAATGCAAAAAATTTCTATGTTGGAGATATAGTGTGCAAATTATTAGTAATAAGAATTGTTACTTGAAGTTATACTCGTTTACCAATGACTATCATTATTCATTATTTTAAACTCTATAATAGTTTGCTTAAAAAAGAAGAGAAAAAACTGACTTGGACATTGAATGACACAATAAAGTTGGACATGTTATAAAACCAACCAACCAATCAACTGACCAACCTTATCTGTTTAGTGCTAACAATGAGCAGATGACCTTAATTTGGTATGTTTCTTCACCATTTCCTCAAACCAAACACACACACACACACACACACACACACACACACACACACACACACACGCACATGTATGTATGTATGTATGTATGTATAAGATGAAATAAAAAGACACATAGGAATATTTCTTTTGAATTACTTTTTAATTTTTTATTGTTCTCAGAAAGTTTTGAACTTGGGTCATTATTAGGTCTTAGATGTTTTTGAAGAAAAAAAACGAAACAAACTTAAAATCTTTTTTTAAAAAGGTGATATACCACCAAAGAATCACAAAAAAATGAACCAATAACACCGCATTAAATTGGGACTCATTTTTTAGTATCCAAGTGTTTTGAGAAGACTTTTATGATCTCTGTGTACCATGACCAACTGACACTCAGAACTATGTGTAAAAAGCAATATCTGAAATGAAGTCAGGGGTTTGTTTCAAATTAGCCGTAAATGTTTCAATTAAGGAATTAACTTAGACATTTATATTGCAATCTATGTATGTATCAATCTCTCTCTCCATATATATATATATATATATATATATATAGTGTATTTAGGCGGCAGATTTTCTTTACATATTTTATTAAAGGGAACAGACAAAGATTTGATGTTGAGTTTTTTATTGGCTTTTTCTTGTTAGAGAGCAGATTTTTGGAGATTTCACTTGCCAACAAGAAAAGTCCAATTAAGATTCAACATCAAATCCTCATCTTTAATAATAATAATAATAATAATAATAATAACAACAGTAGATAGATAGATAGATAGATAGATAGGGTGCGCATAAAATCCTGTTATAGTTTCAAAATTAATAAATCACATTGCGCAAATTATTTTATATAGCAGTTTTGAAAGGAAATTCTTATGGAAAAAAATCATTACATAAGAATTAAAATATTCAAAGTAGAACTGAAAATGTAAATAAATTTAATTTTATTTACCACAAGAAAATTAAATTAGTCATTTATCAAGCTTATCTTATCATAGCAAAAGCATGGGACATCTAGTAAGAATCAAACTCACAAACTGTTGTCTACTAGCTTATCTTGCTTACCATTATGCCATGTGAGGTAGCCAAATAAAAAGTAAGTAGTCTTATATTGCAATTTCTAATGGTAACTCAAACAAAAAAATTAATGGCCTTATGTAAAGGTTTGTATATATCTTGTGTAGCAATGAATGATTTGTTGAAAGTGATCCAATACAGTATAAATCAGAATGTATACAGAATGCCAAATAATCTTGATACATCCACCATTTGAAAGGGACATGAAACATAATATATGCAACTTATACAGCTTTATGGATTATATGGATCAACTGCGTGAAGTATGGATTTGCATACTCTTCTATATGATAGCATCATAATATGATAAATGGTTAAAATATTTCTTTGCAAAGGGTCATGTGATGGCATCTGTTAGTCTAGGAAGATCATGGATCTGCGTTTGGATCTGGACATGGGCCCAGACAAACCTGGCCACGAAGCAAGTTTCTTCTCACCATCCCACTGACACTATTTGAGGTAAGGGCAGGATTTGATGCAGCTTGATACCAGTTGCCAGAAAAAAGATTAAGCTGATATTAGACTGCTCTTGAGGCTCTGACTCCTGATTTTGAATTCAGGGTCACTTACCAATGCTAAAGAGTTCAGTCAGCACTAAAATATATCTATAGTTGAGGGATCTCCAAATAGAAACCATACTAAAAATATATGTATTTGAATTACACAGCATACCAACTTTTTTTACTCCATTAAGATAGGAATATAATTTGGTATATCATTATCATCATCATAACCCCCCAATGATCATCATTCATTTTGTGTCCACTCTAGGACAAATGCCTTTCCCAATTCCTTCCATGACAACCTAATGTCTGGAGATCTTGAGAGGTTCCTCATGAACACATCCCCTGCAGAGAGGTAAGTCCTTCCCCATAACCACCAAAAAGCAGTGTCTTGAGTATTACACTCAACTTCATCAAGTGGTAAGGTTCTAGTTTTGGAGCTTTGGGGAGTGTGGTGACACACCTTTATTGCCATTGCTCTCAGGTCAACTCTGATCCAAAATGGTAGTACCAATTAGAATCTGATCTATGGATCAAATAGATCTGTTTGAGATAATACAACATTCACCTGTTTAAATTAATTGATTGTGAAGATACATTGTTATACTGTTTATTATAGGAGACCATAATTGTTAAACTGACTTCAGTGCAAAATAACTCAAGGGTCAATCCAACCAACCAACCAACCCTCAGAAAGGAAAAATGCAACTGAAAATGACACTGATTTAATAAACAACTAATGAACAATGCTACAAAGAATGGAATGGCATTGCATTCTCATTTTGGTGTTCTTCCATCTAATCCTGTTGAGATAAGGGATGTGCTTTGAGAAGGATTTCACCAAGATATTTTGGTGATAGAAACTAAATACCAAAATGCTTCAATCCAAATATGATGGTTGACAATTGTTGGTTTCTATCGGGGAAGACCAGAACTTCCTATGAACCCATGAGTAAATGTTTCCCTTTTGAACACTATTGACCAATGCTTTTGTTAAATATTACTGAATAATAGATTTAGTCATATTTAATTTCCAATTACTGGTGTAATATGATGTCTATGACATGAATATGAGAAAATGATATGTATTTAATGAGTCTGAGTATTCAAGTTGGCTTTCTTCTCTTCTGGTGAGGTATTGTATTTGCTGGTAGTATCCTCTGCTGAGAGGTAAGACACTTGTTAAAAGGTGTCCTGGGTATGACACTAAGCCATATCTGGTGGTGAGGCTCCAGTTCTGGAGCTCTGGGGAGTGAAGTCATCCCTTCATCACCATAACATCCCAGGTCCATTCTGCCGAGGAGTGGTAGCACCTGTTAGGGTCCTATTTTTGAGTCCAATAGATCTGTTTAAAAATTATTTGTATTCAATAGAAGTGTGAGCAAAAACTCTTAAGAAATAACTACTCAAAAAATGTAAACATGAACATATAATGAATGTGATTTCCTAATCTCAAGGCATAAAATAACCAAAGACAGGTTGATATGCCATTAAAATCAATCAATAAATAGGATGAAGAATGGAAAAGGTGAATAGATGAGTTGCTAGACTTGATGGGTATATTTCATATAATGAAATGAAAGGCAAACATGGCCCTAAAATTCCCTTGCAATCTTGCCTCACCCTATTTATATTCCACCCAAGCCCTTGGAATTGTGATCATTCTGACTTCATGCCAAAGAACTTTCTTAATTTTACTGTTTATATTCCCTACGACTAATTAATTTTCCTATTGATCTAAGTCCTACTGTCTCAAACACAAGACACTCTAGCACTTGGTACTCAGGGTGACCACAGGTGGCTTGTAATTGGGCTGTTCCTATCTGTAGGTTTTCAAAACTGTAACTCTTTTCCTTTCTAAATTAAATATAAATAAGAAGGCAATTAATTACTTACTGTCTCATACTGGGAAATATTTTATCCAAAAGTGAGAAAGCTGAACTTACCTGCAAAAGAAAGAAGGAAAAAATTAATTTCAAGATATTCAATATTTGTTGGAAGTTTTATTGGCTTATGATTATCTTATAACAACTAAACAAATATTACCATTAAGTCTGTAAACATAAAAAATGATGGAATGAATGTAAAGAAAATAAGATAAGTGATTTATAAGAAACAATTATTTGCATGTACATTTCATACACACACACACACACACACACACACACACACACACACACACACACACACACACACATACATATATATATATATATATATATATATATATATATATATATATATATAATAAATACAAAAGTATGTGTTCCTAATAAAATCAGATTGCTCAAATTCAAATGGCTATGAGCAGAGTAGTATAAAAACTAAAAAGTATTGCCACATGAAACTTCAATTCACAATGATAATCTTGTTTTTTTATTTTATGAAGATTACTCAATATCTAAAAAATGAAGCAATAATAATAATAATAATAATAATAAATACCTGTTCAAACCAATGTAGAAAACTCATAAATGGTAACATATTTAACAATCAATTTTCCTGAATGATTTTTGATTAAATAAATCAAAAAAATTGTTAATTGATTATTAAACATAATCATAATTACAATTAATTATAATCATAATTATGGAATAACAAATTTGAATAACAAATACCAATCATAATTATACAAACACACACACACGCATACACACACACACACACTCACATATGTACACACACACACACACATATATATATATATATATATATATATATATATATATGTATATGCATTAATATATCTATATATACATATGTATTGATAGTTAGATGCTCGCCAATTTTCTGATGATCAATGCATCATTGTGAAAGTGACAGCAATGCAAGAAAGGTTATGCTGATCATTTTGTTTTTGAAAAGTATTTTTAAAAAAATGATTTTTTTCCACAGCCGATATTCAACTTTGTAATGGCTCTAGACTAGATACTGAATATTATAGGAAAATATAAGTTGCATTTATTTTTTATTCCTTTATTTTATATATTTTCAAATTTCTTTCTCTCTCTCTCTCCTTCTCTGTCTCTGTCTCTCTGTCTCTGCCTTTGTCTCTGTCTCATCCTCTCTCTCTATATATATATAACAAGTCATTAAATTTGATTGATAAAGAATGTTTTATTAATTTTTTATCCTTCCTTACAGTCTTACAAGAGAACATATATAAAGATTGAGTGATACACTCACTATCTATCTTTTTTTCTGGGTCCAAGCACTTATATATATATATATATATATATATGTAAGGTATATTTAAACAACTGTCTTTCTCCTAAACCTATTTCATTAAAAAATACAGACAAGGTTTTTTTTTTTAACTATTTGGTTTTATTTTGTCATCTTACAAAATTTCTTAAGTTTGGTTCAATTTTGTATAAAAATTTTAGAATTTTTTTCTCAATGTCATTGGTCATTTTCAAATATGTTGTTTTTTCTTTAAAATCCATTGGAAGTTTTGTTTTTAATATATGAGATACTTTCTGTCCATAGCAAAGAAAGATTTTAAATATTTTGTCGTACTTAAATAGCATTTTTGTTATGTAAGAGTTATTTTATTTGGAAAGGACCAACAATCATGGAACGTACTTAGGGAGAAAATCTTTGAAAAATAATCCTTCATTCTTTTCTAACTATATGAAAGAGAAGAATTGAGTAGCAGTTCAGTAAAATGGTATCTGACAAAAGCAGAGGTGTGTTATTGAATCCCCCATTTGAAAAAAAAAATTTCTCTTATTCTGATTCATCAATCCTTGCCGAATATTTACAGGAACATTGTGGTCAAGTTAAGCACAGTTAGGTTCAGTTTTAGTTTTGATTTCTTTGTTTAATGGCATATCAACCTGTGTGAGTAATTTTATTCCAAAGCCATTCTTGCAGAACACAGTGGAGGATAAGGGAGTTCATACATTTCCTAAGGGTATTCATACAAAAGTGAATGTAATAGCATGGCCGGATTTCAAACTTGTTTGCAATGATGTTGCAGATTAACATGTTAACCATTATGCCATAAGACTTTCCCTAGACAGTTAGGTAGTGAGTGATGTTTTGTAGCAATGTTAACTGTGATTTGTGTAACAAGTCATTTTCAATGAAGATGGCACAACCCATGAAATAAAGAGGGTCTTTATCAGTTCATCCATGTTGGCTAATAAAAAATCAACCATGCAGATTATGTTTTGTTTAGAAAATAAATAGCTGAGAAAATGTGGGTTAACTGCTGGGGCAGATTTTTTGTGGGGTGCAGCATGCCAACTCCTGTTCATTGCTGGCAAAAATGCATAGCTAAAGATGGTGACTATCTTTAAAAAATAGTTTTTAGTATATGAAAGCTTGTTCTATCCAATGCTGTCATTTAGCTCTCTCTGTCTATTGTAGTTTCTATAGAATTAATCCTTAGAACTTGAATGGACAGTATTTGTGCTGTAACCTTCATGTACATATACCTGGGTGGTCTGAATTCTGGTTAAGGAAGCCCCATTTATACATCCCTGTTGCTTACCGTAATCTAATAATTAATATTTGCAAAATTAAATAGTTATATATGATTTTTAACTGGCCCATTGGCATTGGGGTTAGAGTGTTCATCAATGGTCTGGGAGACCGGGGTTCAATCCCAGGTTGAGTCATACCAAAGACTCAAAAAATGGTACTTGTCACCTTGATTAACACCCAGCATTATAAGGTACAAATCAAGGATAAATGGAGCAATCCAGGGAAAGATGCAGCATCCTCCCTTACACCTTGGTATACTGGCTATTGAAAAAGGAGCCTTTGGGTTGCTCTTGACTATGGTCGGCCAACTTACTTATATAATTTTTATACAATAATGTCACTGTGATGATCTTTTTAATCCTTCATTTTTCATAGCTCTTTTTTGCAGCTTTTCAATACTCACCAAGAGTGAGCTAATACAAATTCTTCAGTGAGGAAAGTCAAAATGTATTCTTTGAACTCCCTAGATATGCTTCTAATGTTAATATATTCCATTATTAATTATTAATATCACATATAATATATGTATATTATTATGATATTAAGTATAATCTAATTATACATATAATATCCATCATCAACATCATCATCAACATCATCATCAAGTTTTACTGACAGCATGAAGTTTCCTGACTCATTCTTGCTATCCATCTCTATCACCCATTGCTCCTGGTAAGTCTACTAGACGGGATCCAGTGTCCATATAGAGTTGTTGTATGTAACTCTTTGCTGGTAGGCAAATAGATGCATCCACTTGGTGGAGTCCATAAGAGAATGTTGCTTATCTGTTCATCCTTACTTCTATAGCAATGCCCCACGTCTTGTTCATCTTACTTAAATGGTTAGTGAGGTGGGAGGTGAGTGGCTATGTAAATGCTATTTTGTGGAGTGTGGGTTTGTTCAAAACAGCATGTAGCATTCTTGTGTAGTTTCCATCAAGCTTTTTCTCTGGTTGTTTCTTTAGGGTTCAGGTGGTACATATAATATTATAATATAATGTTACATATAATAAAATAATATGTATATAATATACGTATAATATTATATGATATATAGTTTCTTGTGCCAGAAAACTTGATCTACTCAATGCCATCATTCAGCTCCCTTTATCTGTTGTAGCTTTGACAGAATTAACTATTAACCAATCTTCTTGTTTATAAAATTCACTTGATATATTTCTGCTTTGAATTTTTTTTATCTTGTTTTTTTCCTTACAATTGTATATCAAATGTTAACTCTTAGAACTTAAAATGCTGGTATTTGTACTAGTACTGAGAAGTACATATACCCAGGCGGCCTGAATTCTGTCCTGGGAATCCCCATCACTAAATTGCTATTGTAACCTGCTATTTTTCAATCAGTAATCCTGGATGATAAGACATAAGGACATGGAGAGCTCAGGGTTCTAATAGTTAAATAAAATCCTCTATGGATGTACATTTATTTCTGTAAATCATCCTTAATTTTCAAAACAATAAAATCTGTATTTTTTCTCTTATTAAGGTGACCTTGGTGTGCATGAAGTTTAACTAGGGGAAAGGGGTTTGATCTGCCAAAATCCCCAGGGTAGAGTTACTCAATTTCTCCAGAAGTCATATTTCATGTCCTTCAAACAGAATTCTTTCTTCCACTCCACTGACTGATTGTTATTGATTTTTTCTGTTCAAATTGAAATCTGAAATGCTTGAGTTGATCGATGCCAAAATACATGGGCGTCTTTAAATGTCTTCCAATGTTTTATTGCATGCTATTGATTAAGAGAGATTTTTTTTTAAATTTCATTTTTTTTTAGAGGGGATTTAAGATTTTGCAAGTAGTCAAATAGTGCATATTGTGTGCTAATGATTTTGTTATATTAGCATGTATTGAGCCTCCAGGATTTAGAAAGCTTAGTTTAATAAAATGTGCCAAGGTCACCTGTTGACAGCTGACACTATGTGAACAAATATTCAAAAGTTCCAAACTCTGGATCAGAATGTTAAGGCTTTGTTAGAAAGTTGAAGAAATTTGAGAAACAATGTCCTAAGTATATTGAGCTGTGGGATGAAAATGAAGAACAATCATGTGCATTATATGGCTCCAGGTCAATTTCTTCTGAGTTGGGCTGAGAACTTTTTAGCAAGCACATTTAGACAAGTGATGCTGATAACAACAACAACAACAGCACACACACACACACACAAACACACACACACACACACACACACACACACACACACACACACACACACACACCCAGAGATACGTGGTGCCTTCAATAAGTTTCCAGACTTTTTTGTGCAGACATTTAAAATCATTGTAGACTCTTGAAAATTCAGTATGTTATTGCTATACATCATATGAGATGACTGACCAATTTTTTATGATTTCAGGTTCAAATGAACACCTACAGTAGCAATTGGAGTACACCCTACTTAAAACTGATTGTCACAGCTGGTGAATTTCAAAAATGCAATCTGGACATGAGGACATTTTAGAAGAACGATATGCAATAAAATTGTGTTTTAAACTTGGAAAAAAGGCCACAGAAACGTATGGAATGCTTCAGACTGCTTTTCGACCATTTTGCATGAATGGAGCATCAGTTTTTGAGTGGCATAAGAGATTCAAGAAAGGCAGGGAGTCTGTGAGGGATGATGAGAGGTGTAGGAGGAGTAAGGAAATCAGAACACCAGAGTTGATTGGCCAAAGGGTTAAAGTTACTATGTTGAGGTTTTAAGGAAGTTCAGGAAGAGATTCCATCGGAAGAGGCCAGCACTCTTCAAATCGGGTCAGTGGCATTCCCACCAGGACAATGCACCAGTCCACAACTCCATCCTTGTCACTGACTATTTGACCAAGATGGAAATCAAGACAGTTTGTCACCCTCTGTATAGTCGAGACCTTGCTCCCTGTGACTTTTGCTTATTCCCTAAGCTCAGAGGCTGTCATTATGAGACAATTGAGGAGATGAAAGAGGCTGTGATGAAGGTCACTGACATGCTCACACAAGAGGACTTCCATAGGGCCTTCCAGAAGTTGTTGGAATGGTACAAGTGCATTGCAGCTAGAGGAGATTACTTCGAAGTGGACTTGAGTTTATGTGTGTACTATCAATAAAAGTGCCCATACCAAAAAAGTTTGGAAACTTATTTAATGATCCTTGTATATGTTTTGGATGTGACAGTATCACTTAATAACATGGCCCTGATAATGATTAAAAAAACTGAAACATTTGCATATTATTCATAAATGAATAAATACTTTGAATATCTTGTAATTTTTCATATTTTCACACACACACACACACATATATATATATATATATATATATATATATATATATATATATATATATATATATATAAAGTTGGATGAATAGATAAAAAAATAATAGAGCACCAGAACACGACAGATTCTTTTAGTTTAAGTTTGAGTTTTGTTTAATGGCATATCAACTTTTATACCAAAAATATTAGTTTAGTTTCATCTTCTATGAGGATTTTAGGATTTAGGGTATGAATTTTTATGATAGTATTTGATTATATTTGGTCAGATTTGGGTGAAAAGGTTGTTTTTACAATACTCAAGATGTCCCCAGGTATGATGTTTTTGAAAATGTCCTTTTGGCTGCTTGTCTGGTAGTATTTTGAAACAAATTATCTGAGTAACACTTGTGAGGGTTTAAATTCAGAGTCTTTCCTTCTTCCAGGCTGGTTGCCTAACCAAGGCTAACGATCCCAGTCAGTCCTACTATTTACAAGTAACCTTAGAGAGAGGAGAAGAATTCCTACCTTTCTCAAGGGCATTAGCATGAAGTGAAGTACAAATAGTCTCTCTTGAATTTCAACTGGGTTTGATAAGTCCATTTCATTACAACAATAGTGTACTACATGCATTAGGGGCTAATTCCCCTGATACAGTGGCTAACATGTTGGACTATGACACTGTCACAAGCAGGGGTGGAGGAGAGTTCTCATGGTGTAGTGGCTAATGTTCAGGACTGTGACATTGTAGCAAGCAGAGGGGACATAGTGTGGTGGCTAATGTGCTAGATTACGACATTGTTGGGAGTTTGAATTCCAGTTACACGATTGCATTCACTTTTGGACTAATACCCTTGGGAAAAGTATGAACCCTCTTATTCCTCCAGCTATGGGTTAAATAGTACCACTATTGTTCTTTTACATGGATGGATTTGGCATTAAATAACCCAGGAAATCTGATATTACATTAAAACAAAGAAACCAAACTAAACCACATGAACTACCAAAATTATGGCTGGTTCCACTCAATTCTTCATTACTATAAACAAATCATCCGGGTAGACTATCTAGTTGTTCACATCTTTAACTGTTGAGCATGTTATGTAGAAGGGGATTGCTCTTATATATAAAATTGAATGTAAAACATGAATAATACCATTTTATTAAAATCACTTTTGAAAAATGTTTAAAACTGAATGGTCATCACAAACTTCTTGGCCTTTTGATCAGTTTTACAAGGTATATAGAAATATTGGAAATTTTTCATTCTAATTTTCCAGCTTTATATTTTATCATATTTTCATGCTTTTTGATATTACAATCTGATCTTCTGCAGATGTACCACTGAATGGCACTTTGATTCTAGGCAGGTTGTGCAGATACTACACTTAATCACAGTTTTAGATGAAAAAAATAAAGAAACGAGGGGTAAAAGTCAAGCTAATCATTATATAGAAGTAATCAGATCACTCAATTATGAACCAATCGAATAGAACGTCTGATATTGAAAAACTGAAAGTGAAAAAGCTATTGATCAACCTTTGAAAAACAGATGTATGTTCAAAAAGTTTAGAGTGAAGCTATCTTAATAAAGATGTAAATGAATAATGAATGAAACATTAATTTTCTTCAAAATATTCTCCTTGTCATTCACCATACTTATTCCATTGAGTTTCCTATTGGTTGAAGCACCATTGATTGAGGGTATCAAGTCAGCTAATGGATTTTGCGGTTCCAGCAAAGTAAAAATAAAAGAAAGCAAAAACTAGAAAAATACCTGAACCTTGATAGAAAATTGTAAAAGTTGTGGAACATGAATATAATGGTGATACCAATTGTATTTGGAGCCATTTGAACAATCTCCAAGAACCTGGAAAAGAGACTGGGTGAACTGGAGATCAAAGGAATTCAAGGCTACTCATAAGGGTCCCAGACTTCTAAGGAGACTTACTGTCAATTAGACTCCAGTGAAAAACCACCTGTTAAAGTTGATGTAAAAAAGTTACAAGAAGAAAAATGATAATAATAAACATCTATATTTATAAGTAATATGAGATTGTTGTTATTTTAAGGGGGTCATGAGCTTACCTTACAAGGTAATCTTCATTGAACACCCCAAAATAGCAAATACAAAAATTAATATGCTCCAAAGGGTATGTGCTATATATATATATATATATATATATATACACACATGTATGTATGTGCATTCCTCTGTGTGTGTGTGTGTGTGTGTGTGTGTGTGTGTGTGTGTGTGTGTGTGTGTGTGTGTGTGTGTGTGTGTGTACACAAAATAAAAAACAATAAAAAAAGATAGTAGAAAAAATACACAATTGAAAGTCAGCAATATAACAAAGCAATAAACTTTAGTATGTGGCATTGTTACTGAATTTGAAGCCTTGGCATTTAAGATCAGCTTAAGAGAAGAATATACTCAATATACAAACTCAAGCTGTGGAATTGTCACTATAGGATGCACGTACAAAAATATCCCAAACATTTCACTGACAATGTATATAATGAGATTTATTGCTGATATTGACTATTTAAGAAATTTTGTTTAAGATCTAATATAGATTAAATATAACATATTTCTAAGTACAAATTACCATTTGCAACCAAAATCCACTTCCTAACCTCTTATCAAGCAGAGACAGGTATATCAGATTGCCATAAACTAAATTACTTAATTTCACAGGGAACACAAGTGTGTACTCTACAAAATTTTTTTCTTATGTAAGAATCCTGATATATATATATATATATATATATATATATATATATATATATATATATAAAACAAATCTACTGATCCACTTATTTTAGAACAGAGGTTGTGAACCTTTGGCCCTAAGACAATTTGATAAATGCTTCCTACACACTTGTTTAAAAGAGCAGAGAGATATATCATTTATATTGACAATTTAAGAGATTTTGTTTAATCTCTTACATATATAAATAAGATATATTATATTTCTTAGTTGTCTATATTGATGGATTACCTTTACATTAAGAATATTTTTTTATTTCCCAAGCTTTGGTTAGTCTGACTCTTAAGCTTTAAGTTACTTACTGCACCTGCTGTTATTAAGTGGTCACCCATCCAAGAGCTGAGCACACTAACCTGTGCTTTGCATAAGGAATGTTTATATGACTTTACCATTTGTAAGCATGATAGAAAAGGTGTGTGAACTAAAAATAAATCAAGAAATATGGTCTCTTCTTGTAGCACATCACACAGTTCCTTTCTTTACAAAATGAGGAATTAGATGCTGGGTGGGGGAAACTTTACTAATTTGTCCTCTTACTCCTTTCACTTCTTTTTTGTTGTTCTTGTCTTTCTCCCTCTTAAAATATGTACCAGACATATTGTGAACCCTGGAAAGAGCTTGTTGGAGAGAGAGAGAGAGAGTGAGAGAGAGAGAGAGTTTTCTTAGTTGAAAGAGGAATGTAGCAAAGCAGGCTTGCTACTGGTATCCAGGGTTGGAGGAATGTAACCAAAGTAGCAACAATAATGATGGCATTTCATATAAATAGATTTAGGATTGTAGCATACTATGAATGTGTCATAGTTTATATATAAGTTCATACACATTCTGCTGCAAAAAGAACACTTGTGCCACCAACAAAGTCTTCATCAGTTGATGACCCTGGGGTTAGGCATGGTTTTGAGGCTGAGCCATCATTATCAGAAACAGAGTGCCCCAATCATACCTTACAATACCGCTAAATTTTGGTTTTCTGTTATAGTTTAGGTCTAGTTTGGTTGGGTTTGTTTGACCGTATATCAACTCATATGGCTTAATCAATGTTGTAATATGATACAAATAATTTGCACACAGTTATATGGTTTCAAGTATTCCTATCTAATACCAATCATTTTTACACAATTATATGGTTTCAAGTAAATATTCCTATTAAATAATAATCAATTGTTTGCACAGTTATATGATATCAAGTATTTGTATCAAAAGGTAATATATGATTTTCAAACAAACTTATTTGACATTGGTCTAGTGGGTAGAGTGTTCGCCAATGGACTGAGAGACCTGGATTCAATCCCAGGTTACGTCATATCAAAGACTTTAAAAATGGTACTTGATACCTCCTTGCTTAACACTCAGCAATGTAAGGTACATATCAAGGGTAAAGTGAAGCAATCCAGGGAAAGGAGTAGCGCCCTCTCTCACACCTCGGTGTTGTAGCTATTGGAAAGGAAGCCCCTCTGGTCACCCTCGACTACGGTTGCCAACTTTACTTTTACTTACTTTGTGAGATCCTAACAAGTACTACCACTCTGGGTTAATATGCCATGCAGCTCTCCAGGAATGTTTTTTTAAATGGTTTGATTTCATTTTGTGGGTTGGCACCTTTGTTAGACATGGTCCGTCACTCACAGTGCAGTCACAAGTGTGTTACCCATCACCTAACAGTGCTTACATACAGAAACAATCAGCAGGTGTTAGTTCTTGTCATGTAGTATCACTCAGATATAAATATTTCATTATAACTAAGATGAAAACACAAGTTCAAGTACATCGGTGTATAATAATGATAACTCTTTCTCTCAGAAATGGCTGAAAATTGACTAAAACAACCAAACTGAGGACACTAGTCTGAGTAAACCAGTGTATAATAATGACAATTTCTCAATTCAGAATTGTGACTAAAACAACCAAAATAAGGATACTAGTCTGGATATATAAATGTATAATAATGATAACTATGGTCGGAACCAAGTCACTTAAACAAACAAGATGAGGGTACTAGTTAAATTTTATCAATTTTATCAGAGAATATGATAATTTCTCATATCAGAAATTTAGAGGAAAGTATGTGATTTTCTCATTCATGCAGATGTTTTCTTTCTAGTCGACAGAAGGAAAGTACTAAATATTGATGATGAAATAGAATTTGGTTTCCCCAGGATATAAGAATTTTGAAAGTAATTGAATAGTGGAAACTTACATGGCAGAAACTTTCACAGATAATTAAACAAAAATCATCCAGACTTATACAAAGCCCTATAATGTGTAATCAATGAAGTTAACTTAATTTAAATATCAACAAACGCCACTGCTATTCAGTTGATTTGAATAAGCAAAATATTTTATGAGTGGCACAATGTTCTGCCGAGCAGCCATTACCAGTGGCTCTTAGCTGGTCATAAATCTGCTTCAAGAATCGTGAACAGAAAGAATCCTTGGATAGAAAAATATTGAAAAACAAAGTGTTTGCACATGGGAGCATATGAAAACTTTATTCAATAACATTGTCCTGTTGAATTTGGCAGTTCAGATGGCTTCATAGTTATAATGAGTGAAAAATGGAAGCTGTGAAACAAGTTCAAATTATGGCTAAGGTTGTTTGCATTCACTTTGGCATGAACTCCTCTATTCCTGTACTGGGTATGATTAAACTACATTTGGTGGTAAGGCTCCAGTCTGAAACTCTTGTGAGTGTGGAGTCACCCATTTATTGCTATTATTCCTAGGTTCACTCTGAATGGTAGAATATGCTAGGGTCCCATCTATGGGTTGATTACATCTGTTTATAAATTAATAATATTAGATAGGAATACTTGATACCAAATATCCTCATGGAATAGTGGTTAATGTGTTGGACTGTGATGTTGTAGAAAGCAAGATTGACCTTCATTTGCACTATTGCATTCACTTTTAGACTAATTCCTTTTGGAAAGGTATAAACTCCTTAATCCTCCAGCTTGGGGTTTGAATAGTACTACTGCTGTTCTACAAGGATTGCTTTAATATTAAATAACTTGCAAAGTTGATATGCTTTTAAACAAAGAAACTCTTAACCTTTGATTCCCTATAACCATGGGTAAACTATTTTTATAGTTACTTAAAACTATTATTGCTTACTAAGGATTATTTCACTTACCTAGGAAGCAGCGTCACATCAACCAAAAAGGACATCGACACGAGGTTAATGAAAGCATGGACAGCTATCAATAGGCTATCGATTATATGGAAATCAGACCTAACCAATAAAATGAAACGCAGTTTCTTCCAGGCAGCGGTTGCATCAATACTGCTATATGGATGCACTGCATGGACTCTAACAAAACGGCTGGAGAAGAAGCTAGATGGCAATTACACAAGAATGCTGCGAGCAATCTTGAACAAGTCCTGGTGGCAACACCCCACAAGACACCAACTGTACGGCCACCTGCTTCCTATCACAAAAACTATTCAAGTTAGATGAACCAGACATGCAGGACACTGCTGGAGAAGCAGGGACGAACTCATAAGTGATGTACTCTTATGGACCCCCACACATGGCCATGCAAAAGCGTGTCGACCAGCACGAACATACATTCAGCAACTATGTGAGGATACAGGATGTTGTTCAGAAGACCTGCCTGAGGCGATGAACAATAGGGACAAGCATGACGACCAACACGAACATACATTCAGCAACTATGTGAGGATACAGGATGTTGTCCAGAAGACCTGCCTGAGGCAATGAACGATAGGGAGAAGTGGCAAGAGAGGGTCAGGGATATCTGTGCTGGCGGTATGACATGATGATGATGATGATGATGATGAAAACTAATAATGTTAGCAATACTTGAAACTATTAAATTACGTGCAATTAAAACTAATGCTAGCAATACTTGAAACCATTAAATTGTGTGGGTCAGGGATATCCGTGCTACCAGCACGACATGATGATGATGGTGATTGTGTCTTTCTGTCACCTCCTCTACTACCTAGTATTCTCTTGTGCACAGTGTAATAGTAACCAGTATAGGAGAATGAAAAATTCTGAATTCTAGAGTATCTAAGGCAATCTGATATTGTTTTTTAACCTTGTTCTCACAACTATTGCTATGACATTGGTGGAAGTGTTACTTGGTTTAATAGTTATCACCACTAAATGACATCATGTCACATCCTGCCCATGGTGAAAGAGTTTGGTAAATGCATACAATGTTAGTGATAAACTAAACTGGTTGATTTTTTTCCTTCTCTTTGACAAGATTGGCGGTATGGAGAGTGGAGACTAGTTGTATAGACATCTGCTGCACATGCATAGAATCTTGTCTAGATTTACGCTCAAGGATTTAACTGACCTCCATGATGACCACACTCAAATTGAAACTCATGTATAGGTATCACAAAAAATGCTTGATCCTATTTACCCAACCCCTCCGCTTGGGCTGGATATGACACAAGGTCAATTTTTTTAAGTGGAGTTTAAGAGGTTTGAATTCAGAGTTTTCCTTCTCCTAGACTAGTTGCCTCACCAAGGCTGAAGAACCTAGTCTGCCCTACTATTTATCCATAGCTGGAGGGAGAATAATTGGATTCATACCTTTCCCAAGGGTATTAGTCCTATGTGAAATGCAATCAGTCTTGTCCAGGAATTGAACTCGTATCGCTGTGTCCATATCCTGTGATGATAACCATTACACCACGGGCACCTCCAAAAAATGCTTGATCTTGTTAGCATTCCCCCTTTGATGTACCTCAATTGCCAAGCAATAAATGCATATACATGGGTGTGATCCTTAGTCTCACAAGACCATAGAACCCAGCATATTTTATTTTATAGAGGCTTATTGATATATTCAAGAAACACTGGAGAACCTGAAATTGTCCAGAGGAATGTTATTGCTATAGCCAGATTCTCAGTGTTATTTTTGAAATATTAAAGGATCTTATAGAAAGAGGAATTCATCCTATTTACCAACTCCTCCGCTCGGGCAGGATATGACACAAGGTCAATTTTTAAGCGGAGTTTAACAGGTTTGAATTCAGAGTTTTCCTTCTCCTAGACTAGTTGCCCCACCAAGGCTGAAGAACCCAGTCTGTCCTACAGAAAGAGGAATTCATGTCAATTATGATATATAAAAGTGACATTGCATGTTGTAAATTCATTTGCTCAACCATCAACTCAAAAAAAGAGAAAACGAATATTCATAAGTTGATGTGTTTTTGCTCAACCAATTTTTAAAGAATTCTATATTGATTTAATTAGCCAAAAGCAAAAGATACCAAAACTTAGAATAAAGCACAGCATCTGCGTCCAGTTTAATTGATCTGTCTTTTTTCTCAAAAGAAAAAATATTTTTGTTCATTATCAAAGAATCCGACTTCATTTTCTTGTTCTTTTATATATATTTGTGTGTGTGTGTGTATGTGTGTGTATGTATGTGTGTATGTTTCCATGTGTCTTTCTTTCTTTCTTTCTTTCTTTCTTTCTTTCTTCCTTGCTCTGTACATGTAAGGCGAAATTGTAAACAAACGAAAGCTACTACATAATGCCTTATAATTCCTGAACTGACGTGGTTTGCTTGCTGGCTGAGCGGTATGATACTAAATCTAACATAAAGTTGGGAGGGTTTTGATCCCAGCTTCAAGTGTCCTATGCATCTAGCTACACTGAAGAGTTGTGATACAAAGAAACAGTCGGTCTGTGGATGACAATATATACACTCTCCACAAGGGCTGAGCACTCTGGCGAAGGAATTAACAGCTGCCACTCGCATAATACAAAGCTCTTTGAATGAATTGAGCACTATGATATCCGGTAAGGCAAAAATGTAAACAAACGAAAGCTACTACATAATGCCTTATAATTCCCGGGCTGATGTTGTTCACTTGTTGGCTTAGCTGTATGATATTAAGTGAACTATGTGTCTAGCCACACTGAAGTGTTGTAATACAATGAAACAGTCTGTCTCTGGATGACAATATATATGTATATATGTAGATGATATATATATATATATATATATATACGAGGATCATTAAATAAGTTTCCAGACTTTTTTCGTATGGGCACTTTTATTGATAGTACACAGATGAAACTCTCGTCCCCTTCGAAGTAATCTCCTCCAGCTGCAATGCACTTGTTGTACCATTCCAACAACTTATGGAAGGCCCCATGGAAATCCTCTTGTGTGAGCATGTTTATGACCTTCGTCACAGCCTCTTTCATTTCCTCAATTGTCTCATAATGACAGCCCCTGAGCTTAGGGAATAAGCAAAAGTCACAAGAAGCAAGGTCTCAACTATAGGGAGGGTGAGGAACTGTCTTATTTAGGCTTTTGCAATTTCATTTCTGCTATTCTCTATCTCTCTTTATCTTTTTCTCTTTGTCTCTCTCTTTATATATATATATATATATATTGAATAGTAAAGACACATTTTGTCTGTGTAATTTAATTAAGATCCTTTCAAGTTTTCTGATTAGAGTCTTGGTTTCAAGTTGGAATTGGTGGATGAATTTACCAAAATTTTTATTACATTATGAAAACCAAAAAACTTTCAAAACTCATTAAGAAAATACTCTTTATACATGCAAGTAACCCCTGATGATGGCCTATAAAGGGTCTGAAAGTGCTCGGGACAATTTTGGTAAATTCATCCACCAATTCCAACTTGAAACCAAGACACTTATCAGGAAACTTGAAAGGATCTTAATTAAATTATACAGACAAAATGTGTCTACTATTTAATCAAAAATGCTTAAATGAAAGAGTGCCGCCTAAATACACACACACACGCACGTGCACATACACACACACATATATATATATATTTCTGTGATTCTCTCTTAGTCTCTTCTCTGTCTCTGTAAGTAATAATAATAATAAAAACAATAAATTGTTTATAAAAAATGAGTTAAATAGTCCCTTTACTTTTAAAGCAGAGCTGGTCTAAAACCTAAAATTTAAAAATTACAATTTCAACATACTCTTTCTGTTACCCTGAGTTTTATGAGTTACCATCATCATTAGATATAAATAATTTTTCCATTTGGTTATTGTGGCAACAAATGAAATTCCAAGTAACAGAGAGAACTGCTGGATGGTAATTTTAAATTCTATTTATATATGTCAGTCACCAGTACATTTTCTTTGCTTCTCTTATAGCATATAAATCCTTTTAAAATCATTTTCACAAATTTTCTAAAAAAACTTTTTTTTGACAAATCTTTTTCTCCTGACTATGACCTAAAGTTGAAACTAGTTGAAAACAATCACAAAATAAATAACATAAAAGAAATATTCCTGTTTGTTGATCACTTTCGTTCATCTTTATATATGATGGATTCTCCTGATGATCTCAATATATAAAAACCAAAGTTTTGTTAAAGAGATGAACTTTTGGACTGCCTATACAAGTGATTTGTTTAAGTGGTGAAGGTTTGTAAAGAACCAACCACACTTCTTGGCTGATAACAGAAGAATGGTGTACCAATGTGCTGCAGATTCTCTTAAAAAAGACTATTGAATGGAGAGTTTTTCCTTTTCCCTAGACTGGTCTCTCCACTAAAGCTAGTGAGTCCAACCAACCTATTTTACCTATAGTTGGATTATATATATATATATATATATATATATATAATTTTTTTGTGATAACTTGCAATACCAAAAAAGTGGTCATTATCCCAAGAACAGAGCTAAATTAGTACTATCATTAAAAATGAGTTAAAAGTGTTTACCTGGAAAGCAGTTTGCTGTTACTTTAAGTTTCATGCAACTATTTTTTCAATCATTAGACAGATCATTACTGCTGAAAACAATGGACAAAAATTGCATTTTTAATGTTATTATAGAATTTCTCATTTTCCAACAAAAGAACATTTTGTTGGTTAATGGAGGCATAAAAATTATCTTTTTTAAAGCTTAACTGCTTTAAAACATTCTCTGGTCATTATCAAAAAGGAGACATATGACAATATGTGTTAAAGAGTAGCTATATCTATTATTTGAAATGTCATTTAAAATTTGAGGAAGTGATTAAGAAATTGTACTAAGAGACATTCAGTCAACTTGGTATAAGTGACAGGGTATGACCCAGAGATCAGTTTGAGAGCTTGGCAGGAATTGGATAGTCTTGGTCATGTGGTCAAAAGGTGCCAGAATTTAGGAAGATTGTTTGAAATTTAATCAGTAGGTCCTGAGGAGCATATGGGAAAAATGGTGTGGTCATACTTTCCTCTTATATTCAAAAGGTTACTCCCTGAAGGTTGTTGGGTTATATGTAAGGAAAAGATGTCTTAGATATGAAAGTAATAAAACAACTATGCAAACAAAAGTGGCTTGGTAATTGTTCTTCTCAGCCAGAGATGTCTCTATGTTTATTTCTCACCATAGCGGATAGAGCCTACAATGAAAGAAAGGAGATGGGGTCTCAAAAGAACCCAATGTGGAAGTATAAGTGATCCCTACCCTCATCAAAAGATGAAACCTGAGTATCCAACTGTTGTTTTTCAGAGAAAGTAAAGATTTTGAATTCTTTCTACATTTTGATTTTAAATTCAACTTTAATTTACAAAAAAATTTTAAACTTGAAAAGATAAAAAATATTTTCTGTGTTTGTTTTCATATCAGTACTGGATATATGTATGCAGAATATATATACATTAGGAACATTATGATTCTGAAAATTCATACTCCTTGATTTTCATGGCGACACTCTTTTGAATCAGACAAAAGGAAACAAGAGAAATTGAATAAAAAGTTAACGAGGCATTCCTTGTTCATCATTATTCAACAATAAAAGAAAAATCACTGTCAATATACACAAACTATATATACATATAAAGGGGGTTTCAGAAAAATCAATATCATTTTGTAATCTAATAATTTCACTAATTCTCATTCAAATGATCTCAAATTTGAATAGCATGTATAGAAACAACTCATAATTCTGTGTTTAATGGTTTATGATTTTTCTTTTCAGGTATAGAAACACCATTTACAGGAAAAAAAAGAAAAGAGGTTTAAACATTAATCATAGAATTTTATTGATATCATTTTTTTAAACACTCTGTATATATAATCAGTGGTGACTATTGGTCATCAATCTTATTGGGGCTGATATTTTAACATAATTTACTCTCTATATGATTTAGAAAAGAAAAAGAATCTTAGCATCAAACTTTATTATTTTCTTAAAACAATTCATCCAATGTCTGTGCAGGTTTTCACAGCTGATACTTGACAATTGGACATTTTACTAAAAATCAAAATTATATTTTCTCTTTATTAGTTGTATTTAAAAAAAAAAGAGTTTAAGCACCAGTTTTAGTTGTCATGAGGATCTTTGATGTTAAAAGCTCAAAATCTGTGTCAGTGGAACAGATCACACACACACACACACACACACACACACACACACACACACACACACACACACACACACACACACACACACACATTAGCATTCACACAACTTAGATGGGGCTTGAATCTTTTGATTCTGAGGTTATATTTTTCAATTTTCCTCATATAATAAACAAAGAAAAATTATTCATATTAAGAATTTAACTGATAAATCTAAATAAAGATATGTTCTTTGGAAAACAAGGAGTAAAACTTAAAGGTTTTAAAGAATATTTTTATTATTTTAGTGCAAAATCTATTCATCCAAGTCATATTATAAAAAAGATTTTGCTTGGTTTTTAGGGCTGATTTTCATGTGTCCAAAATAAATAGCCATATTTTTTTTTTGTGAAAACATTATTATAAATAGTAAAGAGTAGGGGAGATTGAGCTCTATAGTTTTGGCATGGAAAGAAAGAAAGAAAGAAAGAAAGAAAGAAAGAAAGAAAAACACATTATGATTGCATACAAGAAAGAAAGAAAGAAAGAAAGAAAGAAAAACACATTATGACTGCATAAAAGAAAAAAAGAAAGAAAGAAAGAAAGAAAGAAAGAAAAAGAAAGAAAAACACATTATGACTGCATACAAGAAAGAAAGAAAGAAAGAAAAACACATTATGACTGCATACAAAAAAGAAAGAAAGAAACAAAGAAAAACACATTATGACTGCATACAAGAAAGAAAGAAAGAAAGAAAAACACATTATGACAGCATACAAAAAAGAAAGAAAGAAAGAAAGAAAGAAAAACACATTATGACTGCATACAAGAAAGAAAGAAAGAAAGAAAGAAAGAAAGGAAAACACATTATGATTGCATAAAAAAAAGAAAGAAAGAAAGAAAGAAAGAAAGAAAAACACATTATGATTGCATACAAGAAAGAAAGAAAGAAATAAAGGAAAACACATTATGATTGCCTATAAAAAAGAAAAAAAGAAAGAAAGAAAATGAATTAAAGGTGCACAATAAGAAGAAAGAAAAAAACATTATGATTGCATGCCCAAGGAAGAAAGAAAGAAAAATGCATTGAAGGTGCACAATAAGAAGAAAGAAAGAAAGAAGAGAGAAGGCATGAAAAATAGAAAAAGAAAGAAAGAAAAATTCATTAAGGATGCAAAAGAAAGAAAGAAAGAAAGAAAGAAAGAAAAAGAAAGAATGATGGAAAGAGAAAAGAAAGAAAGAATAAAAAAGATAGAAAAAAAGAGGAAAGTACCTGAAGGTTTTAAATTAAGAAAAAAGAAAACAAAAATAACTTAAAGTTGCATATTAAGAAGAAAAAAGAAAAAGAGGATGCCTGCATCCCTCTGTATAGATATAGATATAAATCTATTTAATAAAAGTGTGTGTTCGAGATAATTTAGTCTTCTGACTTCTATAATATTCGAGTTTTGAAATGAATGTGGTGGAATATCAAAGTGTTAATGCCACTGAAGATTTAATAGAAAGAAAATGCAAAAAATAAAAATAAATAAAAAAAAGCGGAAAATAAATTTATTTTCGATCATGGAGGACCATTTTACTCCAACGGAAAAAAAGGAGGAAAATGGAAATGTGTGGTCATGTGAGTTTTAGTTGATTGACAATTGTTGAAAAATTGTGTCTGTTTTTATGGTTGGGAAACATATTCTTTGAATTCATTTTAATAGGATGTTGTTCAGTAGAGAAATGGAGGAGGGCGGGGAAGAGAAAGTAGGGGAATAGAAAAAGAAAAGAAAGAATGAGAAGTGAGAGACCTGAAGAAAAGACATAAATGCCGAGAGAGACAGAGACAGAAGAAAGAAGAAAGAATGAGAGGAGAAGTCTGAAGAAAAGGAGTGAATCAAGAAAGAGTGAGAGAGGAAAGAGAAAGAGAACGAGAGAGAAAGAGAGTAAAAAAAAGGATCACATTAAAAGAAAAATAATTTAAGAAAGAGAGGTGAAAAAAAAGCAGCCATATGAAAATGGAGAGAGAGAGAGAGAGAGAGAGAGAGAGAGAGAGAGAGAGAGAGTAGTGAAGATAAACTAAAAGAAAATGACTATAGGAAAAGAAAAGAATGTTGTGAAAGAGAGCAGTAAAAAGAAAGAAGACATGAAAATGGAGAGAGAGAGAGAGAGAGAGAGAGAGAGAGAGAGAGAGAGAGAGAGAGAGAGAGAGAGAGAGAAAAGAAATCGATACATAGAGGTAGATTGAGAGAGAAGTTTTAAGAAAAAGGCCATATAAAAAGGAATGAATTAAGAGAGAGGAGTGAAAAAAAAATTCATGATTATACTTAAAGAGTATACTTATTTTTGAACAGTTGCATAGTTATATTTTTATTTATTGAGTTTCAATGATGTATAGTTCAATAATAAATGATATCCATTTAGATGGTATAAAAACATTATACCATCCAAATGGATATCATTACATATTATTTATAACTAGAAATAATGAAATCTTAGTATCTTTGGTTTTAAAGGAAATTATCTTTTTATAAAAGATTATTATTGGTGTACTTATTCATGGGTGATACTCAATGTATTACATGTTAACAAATATTCATTTTCTGGTTGAAAGCAAAACTAACATAGCAAAAAAGGAAAGCAAATAATAATGGCAATTTCTTGCTGAAAGTGTTTGAGATTTATTAAAAGAGCAGTTTTTGTAAAGTGCTCACTGAAAACTGTGACATGAATCTCATGTATTTCTAAATTAGTCTATTTCTAGCTTCTTGATGTAATTAATAAATGACACATCTGAGTCATGTTATTGAAAGTATTGTGCAAATATGTATTTTGCAGTTGAGAGTGAAGTTAATCTGAGTTCAGACAGTTTTAGTGTGATTTTTAGTTTTCATTGACTGAATCTTTTGGTTGCCCAGTCAGTTAAACCGTACTTACATTTAAACTCCGTGCATATGCTTAACTGAATCATTTGAAATAGAACTATTTTTCGACATTAAAACTGTATTTACTCTTAACTTAATTGTAGCATATAACTGCTTGAACAGTTTGAAATGGAAATGTTCTTGACAATTAAACTGTGTACTTATGCTAAACTGAATTGTTTTAAATAGAACAGATTATTTTCATAAAAATGGATTTGGCGTTAAATAACCTACAAAGGTTGATATGCCATAAAACCCAACAAACCAAACCAAACCTGAATCTTTTGGGCAAAGATACTTGTATTTCAGAAATTCAGTAAGGGCCACTGGCAAATACATACAAATATCACTACATATATGAGAGAATATATATTTATCTTACAATACTATCAATTTATAAACATTACACACACACACACACACACACAGACACACACACACACACACACACACACACACACACACACACACACACACACACATATATGTATGTATGTATACAATTTGTGCATACATTTATCTAAATGCATAAAAAGTTTCCTGGTCGATACAAATGCATATATTTTTGTTATTTACTAACCTTAGTTTAGTCACATGACCAGAAATATCAGTTACTTGGTGAGAATCACATTCACTAACATTTATCTGGTAGCACACTTTGCCATCAATTAGATCCCAATGTCTCATATATATATATATATATATATATATATATATATATATATAACCATCCCATTGGCACTGGGGGTCCTGTGTTTACCAGGTCAAGTCATACCAAAGACTCAAAAATGGTACTTGATGCCCCTTGTCTTATAAAACTATTTAGTAGGTACCTTCTTATAAAAACTCATTCAAACTATATTTGGAGTTGTCTTTTTGTAATTTTAGTAGATGTCCCTATAGTCATAATATCAGCATCTTGGGCACTGTGTAATATTACCATAGATTTTTTAGAACATAAAATTTGTGACTTACATGTCACCAAGTATTGTATATATACATGTGTACATCTTTTGGTGTGTGTATATATATATATATATATATATATATATATATAAATGATTTTTACATATGTCAATGAATTTGTGTCTTTATCCATTGACCTTATGAGTAGAGTGTTTGCCAATGGTCTGGGAGGTCGGAGTTCAATCCCAAGTCGTGTCATACCAAAGACTCAAAAAATGGTACTTGATGCCGCATTGCTTAACACTCAGCATCATAAGGTGAGGATCAAGGGTAAAGTGGAGCAATTCTGGGAATGGAGTATCGCCCTATCCTACACCTTGGTGTAGTAGCTGTTGAAAAGGGAGCCTTTGAGTCACCCTCAACTAAGGCCACCAACTTTACAACTTACTGTATATACATATATATATAGATATAAATATAAAAAGACACAAATTGATTCATAGATGTGAAAATCATTCTTAATGATCTAAATATACTAACACAATGTTTAATCTATCTATCTATCTATCTAAAAGAAAATTTGTGTACAGGAGTAAACATATTTTAAAAATCCATTTGCAAAGGTAGTAAAATATACAAGTCATTCTTGCAGATAACTTTTAAAAATTGTTTATTGTTTTTCTTATGTAATCTTTTCTTAAAGGATGACGATGAATTTTTGTCCTTTGATTTTATAATGGAAGTTTATTTTTAGTGAATTGATAAATGAATTCTGTATACTTTAGAAAAGTCGAGCAAAAAGACAATCAGCTGTTTATTTAAGTGAAATATATGTGTAATGCAAGTAGTATAAAGGCCATCTTGCAATAAGACCACTTACTCTATTTACATTTCTCAATGTAATATCAATCTGAATACATATATATTTATATAGATATAGATATAGATACATATATATGCATACTACATATATATATATATACATACATGTATATATATAGGCATACATACAAATATATGTATATATATATATACATATATGTATATATTTATACTTACACACACACACACACACACTCACACACATATATATATATATATATATATATGTATATATATCTAAATGTTTGTTGTAGGTCCAAAGAAAGAATAAAAATATTTTTAAATAGGTAGGTCCATGAAGAGATTTGTATTTTTTGAATTTATTCATTTATTTGAAGAACAAAACAAATAAATAAATAAGTAAATAAATTCAAAAAATACAAATCTCTTTGTGGACCAAGGACCAACCTATTTAAAAAAGAAAGAAAAAAAAAAAATATATATATATATATATATATATATATAAATATAAATGTATATATATATATATATATATACTTATATATATATATATATATATATATATATATACTTATATATATATATATATATATATATATATATATATATATATATATAATAACTTCAATGGGAATTACAATTAGAAAGCCTCCATTAGACATGAGATTTCAGTCAGGTTTCAGGGTTGAAGCATCATTACCAATTACCAAGTTATCTGTGCAGTATCCCATGATACCATCAGGCTTTGTTGATTTTATGTCACCATGCAGAAGTGGCATATTTATATAGATACAACTTCAGTCTAATTTTGGATCTTCTTGATATATTTTCTTTTGTCTGCTTCTGACAAGCCAATTTTAGTCAGGATATTTGGGAGTTAAAATTGTCACTAAAACCTTGGTATCTAACTTTAGTGGGAAATATATTCGTCCTCCGGTGGTTTCTCACTCTTTCTTATACCCAGGTTCACTCTGACCTGGAGTGGTAGAACCTGTTAGTTAGGGTTCTATCTTTGATTTAAGTGCATCTGTTTGAAAATTCTTTGTAATAGATAGTAATTCTTGAAATCACATAACTGTATTCAAACAAATGGTTATTTTTAAATAGGAATTGATACTTGCAACCATATCATTGCATACAAATTATTAGTATTAATTAAGAATACTTGAAGCCATATAACTGTGTACTGATTATTTCAAAAATAATAGTTATTTGAAGGTGTAATTGTTGACAAATGTTTACTATTATTAGTTATTTAAAACCATATAATTGTTTGAAAAAAAATGACTGACTCAACTAGCGCTCTTCTACAAGTAAGGCTTTGGTATTTCCCATGAAGTTAAATATGTCATTAAACAGAGAAACCAAAGACTGATTCATGCTATTTCAGAAGTTTGTCTTAAAAGTCACTTCAGAGTACATGGGTGTGACAGAATAGTTCAATTCCAGTTTCTTTGTTTAATGGCATATACAATGGTTATTTTGTGCTAAAGCCATCCTGGTAGAAAGACAGTGATGATATTATTTAACTGGAGGAATGAGAGATTTCACTCCTTTTTTTAAAGGTAGTTGTCCAAAAAGGAATGTCATAGCATGACTGGAGTTTGAACTCGCTTACTATGATGTTACAGTCCAGCATGTCAGCAACTAAACCATGAATAGACCAGAACGACTGAACATTGGAGAGATGGCTATCATTTAATAGAATGAAGCAATCATCATCTTCATTACACACACACACACACACACATACACACACACACACACACACATATATATGCATGTGAATGTGTGTATCTGGGAAAAACTGGAAATAAATCAGACAATATTAAATTATATCAATTGTATGTAATTTAATGTGTGTGTGTGTGTGTGTGTTTATGCTTGTGTATGTTTGTGTTTGTATATATGTGTGTGTTTTTGTTTTTGTGTGACTGTCTGTGCATGAGTATGTGCTTGTGTGTGAGAGTGTATGTGTATGTGTTTGTGGTTGTGTGTGTGCGTGTGAGTGTGTGTGTATGTATGTGGGTGCATAGAAAAATAATTTTTATGATCGGAAGCTTGGGTATTGTTTAAAAATATTTTCAAATTTGAAAATATTTTCCAACAGTTTTTTTTATGAAAAATATGTCAAGTAAAAAATTCAGAGTACAAAAAAAGACATTTAAAAATCATTTTCAAATTTGAAAATATCTTTAAACATTAACCAAGCTTCTCGTCATTGAATAAAATGTTAAAAATGTTTGATTTTTCGAAACTCAAACATTCATTTTATGTTTGTAAGACTGATAGCTTAATTAATCTTGAAATTTATTCTTCTCAAAATGTACATCTCACAATGATGGCTGAAGGCCAAAATGGATCAGAATTAATAATAGATTAATAAAAATTATTTACTAATGTTTATATGTTAATTTTTCATTTAAACACACACACACACCTACACACATGAATTCACAAACATACACATACATACAAAAAGACACATATACACAAAAACCCACAGAAACATAAACTCAAAAAAATGTGCACACACATGTGCGTGCACACACACACACACACACACACACACACACACACACACACACACACACACACACACACACACACACACACTTGTACACACGTATATGCACAAATGCATACACAGATAAACATCCATACAAACATAAATGCAAATACAGCCACACACACTCACAAACATACATATACATGCACAAAAACATACACACAGAAGCACCCATGGAAACATGAATGCAAACACATGTGAACACACACACACACACACACACACACACACACACACACACACGCACACATATACCCACACCTATATATTCCCTAAGAAAGTTTTAGAATTCATTAATTGTTTAAAGTTAAAAGCAATCAACTAGATAGACATCTCTAATTAACCTTTTTTCTTTTTTATGTATAATATCAGAAAAGGATCTGATTGTCAGATCCACTGAACTGCTTATCTGTTCGGTTTGAACTCTTCTTTCTTCATTGAATTTTGATCTGCACCTTTCTATTGCGGCTGATAAATAAATAATCCAGTTGCAGCTATTTGGTACTAATCCCAGTCTGAGCAGTCACAGAAAGACAAGCTCCTGCCATCTATAAACTGGTCAGTGCTTTGCAGCTCAGGTTATATCTTCACTTGATTTTATCAACATAAGATCAATCTTACAAACTACCTTGTAATTCATTTGTTACAGCACAGGGCTGAAAATTATAAAACACATGGTTCTGTCCTTAAAAATTTTGTATATACTTCAAGATATTAAGTTTTTGACTCCAAAATTAGAGATTTGTTTATATCATCATCATCTTGTTGTGGCATCAGCACGGATATCCCTGACCCTCTCTCGCCACCCCTCCCTATCGTTCAACGCTTCTAGCAGGTCCCCAGGGCTACACCCTGTATCCTCACAGAGCTGCTGTATGTATGTTTCAGCTGGCCGCCCTGCTTTTGCACGGCCATGTGAAGGGGTCCATAGGAGTACATCACTTATGAGCTTGTACCTACTTCTCCAGCAGTGTCCTGCATGTCTGGTTCGTCTAACTTGGATAATTTTCATGATGGGTGGTATGTGGCCGTACAGCTGTTGCTTTGTCGGGTGTTGCCTTCAGGAGAAAATATGCCTGCTAACTTTTTCAAAACCTTTATGGGACCAAAAAGCTAGGAAAATTGTTGGTTGGTTTTATAGCTCATCAACCCTTTTTGGGTAATTTAAAGTAACAAATAATTTGCACACATATGAATTAGGTTATATAGGTTATATATATATGTATATATATACATATGGTTTCACACATTCCTAACTGTGAGTACTAATAATTTTCAAATAGATCTAGTAGACCCATGGAGGGAACCTAGGTTGTACAGCCGCTTTGAGTGGAGATGGAACACCAGATTCCCAAAAGTTCCTAGACAAGCCACACAGTTTAGTGTCAAACTCAGGATACTCGTTTTGACATAAGTTCAAATCCTGAATGAGGCTGTTTGCATTTCTTTTCATGCTAATTTCCTTAAGGAAGACATGACTCCAACTATTCTCCTTCCAGCTATGATAAATAATCAGGCAGACTGGATTCTTTAGCCTTGTTTAGGCAACCAGTTCATGAGAAGGGAAACTGAATTCAAACCGATTTTATTCTGTTTAAAAAAATTGACTTTGTGTAACACCCTGCTTGAGGCAGAGGGGTTAGGTAAACACATAATCAGGTCACCCTATTAGTGGGAAAGTCTTACTGCTCTGCAGGGGAATAGAGTTGGTATATTCACGTCCCCACTGACTTGGCAGAAAACATTAAAGGATCTGCTAGAAGAAATAATTTGAGAGTCGTAGCTCTAAATAAAAGCCTCAAATTATGTAAGTTCTTTCTTTGATGTAGATACCCTATGCTGATAGATATAAAAATTTCTGGTAAGCAACTTACAGATACGAAATCTAGCACCTATAAAGGAGTGGGATGACGCATGTAACATTGCTGGCTATTTACTGTTACCAGCAGTGAGTGGGGGTGAGGAACTCTATGTGATTATGGGACCTACATCAGAATGACATAGAAAAATAACTGTAGGAGAACCACCAGCAAAAGAATCTGTTCAGGAGAGTGAGGTAAATGTAGGGTGTGGCAGTCAAAAGACAATTCAAAAGGTAATTATGCACCTGGGTGGATGAGTGAGTTAAGCAATATACATATCAGTCTCTGGTGAAAAGGGAGAGAATTTATTTACATGACCAAAAAAAGGATATCTTTCATTTTTTTTTTAAGTCAATACATTATAAATAGTTGGTTGGTTGTTTTATTTGTTTAATGGAATATCAACTCCTTATGGGTCATTTAATGCCAAAATTTGATTAATTTGTAAATGTTTGATCAAAGTCAAGACTATTTATATTTTCAATATTCCACTGAAATTCTTTTTTTTTAATTGCACTATTTTATTTGTCTATGATAATTTGTTTGCAGTTATATGATATCAAGTATTCCTACCCAATACAAATAATTTAGATGCAAGAAAAGGACAAAAAAATTTGAAATATAGAGAAACTATATAAAAAAGAATTATGACATTTTTTTTACCTCCATTCTTAGGAGACTTTTTAATTAATGAAATGATTCAAGAACATCATTCGGTTCCTGATATAAAAGTGGTCTATAATAACATTGATGCTTCTATTTAGGAAGGAGTAAAACACTATAATAGCATTCCATATTTATCTCCATTTTTTTGTATGATTAAAAAATAATGTTCTGCATAAAGGCAGACCCCACAAAATAATTATTCCCTCAGAATTTGAACTGGAAATGGTTTAAATTAGAATATATTACATGTATTTCTCTAATAAAAATCTTTCTATGCTGTACTGTTTTTTGGGTAACAGTTACATAAAGAATTTTGATAATATATACACACATATATATATATATATATATATATATATATTGATTGGTTGATTGATTGATTGATTGATTGATACATAAATACAGAACAAATATAAATTCTACCAAATTATAGTTCAGTCATACATTGAACTGTAAATTGTTTTATTCTTCAAGTTAAGACATTTTAGGGGCATGCTCAAATAAAAACTGTCTTATGACTGTTAAACTCTTATAGGTTTAAAACTCTTTTGAAAATCAAGCAGGCTTTATATAAATTGGTGAGGATGAAAGAAAAAATACCAAACGTTTTGCCAATTTGTCTAAATTTCTGAGATGAAGCTTGATAATTTTTATCACTTAGAATATTCAGACTATTGACCTCATCTTCATTATTATACTCACTACATTTCCAGCAAGGACACATATTGCAGTGGATAAGGCATTTGGTTGGAAAGTGCTTCTGAGTGAAATCTCCCAACAATAGGTGAGAATAACAAGGAATACTTATGATAGCTTAACACATGTACCTAGTCATGGTTAATGGAATTGGAACAGTCAAGCCCCATGGATTAAATAAAGATTTCAGTTTGAGGTTCTGTGTTGGCTCCCGAGTTCATGAAGTACCTGAAGAAGGCCTAAGGATATAATGGCCAAAACGTGTTCCAAGCGACTTTTACCAATTCATCCATTGATAAATTAATAGCCTGATATTGCCATAAGATTTTTATTTAGTTTCATGATATTTTTAATTCAGTTTACTATAGTTTGATGTTGTCAAATAAAAAATATGAGATCAAATCAAAATATGAGGCCAAATTAAAATATGTGGTCAAATCAAAATATTGCCATTGAGTCTATATTTTTGTTTCAATTTTTCTCTCTTTTGCCAACATATGTAAATTATTTCATCCTTTTTTTTCCCCAAATCATTCCACTGCTCTCAAACAATCTTTTTTAGGCTTTAATGAATCAAACAGCTTCCCACCCCTGGCCCCACTCTTGTGCAAATTAAATAAATAAACAAATGTACAGAGAGAAAATTGTTTCACAAATTGATATTGTACATGATTCTTTTTTTTTTCAGATTTCAGGATAGAAAAGTTGATAAACTGTTTTCAGAGATAAAGAAACCAAATAAAATGAACATACTAGTAAAATTCTCATCATGATTGCATAAAACCATTTATCGGCAAAAACAGTACAAGAAAATTCTAAAAAAATCTATATGTTACAAAAATTCTCAGCATGATTTTGTGACCATAGCTTAGCAAAAACAGTACATGAGAGCAAAAATTGTGTCAGAGCAATACTCTCAAATGCTTTTAACTTAGCAAATAAAACAATTTTCAGTCCAATTTGCAACTGAATGAATATATATAGAGAGAATATATATATATATATATATATAGAGAGAGAGAGACAGAGAGTGGGGAGAGAATTTAAATTCTTAATGTAATAGAGATAAGTACAAAATGTTAATTGGAATTGTTTGGTCATTCCTATATAGAAGCATCAGTACCTTCATGGATAATTATTACATTGGGAACCCACTTCGTCATCTACTAAAAATAAGCGCCCTAGGTATGACACTAAACTGCCTCTGTTTGTCAAGCTCTAGTTCTGGAGTTTGAGAGTGTGTGAAGTCATCTTTCTATTCCCATTACTCTAAGGTCCACTCTGAAGATATTTTTACCGAGACAGAAATGAACAATGAATGAATTATTGTATTCTTTAGTCCCCTTCAAAGTCAATACACTTATTTCAGCAAGTTTTCCATTATTTGAAACACTTTTGAACTCCTCATTTCTTACTTTTCTTGTCTTGTTCAAACAACAAACTGTCATTTTTGAACAAGATAATCTCCAGTAATGAAAAATTCACTTTTTATTGGGTTTTTTGAAATGTCTGAAGAAAAAGCTTTGTGGGAATTATGCAAGAGTGCTGCATGATGTTTTGAACAAATCCTGGAAGAAGCAACTTACAAAATAGCAATTGTACATTCACATATCTCCCATCTCACTCACCATTCAAATAAGACAGATAAGACATACTAGTCACTGCCGGAAAAGTTAGGACAAACTCATAAGTAATGTTCTCCTATGGACTCTTACACATAGACACATTATTCAGTTCTGTGCAGACACTGGGCACTGTTTAGAGAACTTATCAAAAGCAATTATAGGGACAGATAGTGAGAGAGACTCAAGGGAATCCATGCTGTCATCATGCTTTGATGATGATGATGATGATGATGATGATGATGATGATGATGAAGAAGAAAATAAAGAAAATCATGGCTAGATGCTGGTCAGCCTTTAACTCAGTGGAAAAATGACATTTTTGTGTTTATTCATATTGAATGGGAATTAATAATGACAAATTGCTAGAACTTGAACAAACTTTTACTTTGTGATGCTACAGAGAACAGTTGGTTCATTTGAATGACATTGGAAGATAAAAGCCCTTTTTTTAAGCAAGAAAGTCAATGAAACATATGAAGAACCAGATTTCTTTTTACTGTCAACATAACATGGCATTTAGTCAAGTTTCATGATTCTGAATGGTAAACTTCTGGAAAATGTTTTTTTTTTAATGGAATTAAGTAGTTAAATGAAAAGAAAAATGTTTTTTCATTTCTATCCTTTACTTTTTCAGAAGGAGAATGAAAAGGCAGACTCACATTGTTATTTGGAAGAGTTGCCAAAATAGTGAGTTAATTTGGATCCAACCATTGCTTGAAATCCTTAATGGTGTCTACAGTCTTAGGCAATGAAAGAAGGTGTTATTTTTTGGCTGGTCCAAATACTTATGAACAGCACTTTCTATAGATTAAAGCTTATAAGGCCAATAAAAAAGTAATCACTGACAATGAAAAACAGATTTATTATGAGACTACTAGATGAGAATCTTGTGGGACAACCTACATTTCAAATTAAATAGAATCAATGGGGAGAATTATTTTTTCTTTGTGTTTGGTGGGATTCAGAGGAAATTATTTATGATGATTTGCTGGAACCTGGACAAACTTTTATTGTGCAACAATGCAGTGAGTGACTGTGGATGTTGTCAGGGTGTAAATGTAAAATAAAAAGCAAATGAGGAGATGGTATGAGAAGTTCTACAGATGACATATTTTTCTATCATCTTGAGATATATATATATATATATATGTATATATATATATATATATATATATATATATATATATATATTGTATATAAGATATATATGAATATATTTGTATAGCATAAACGTATATATATATATATATATATATATATATATATATATATATATAGAGAGAGAGAGAGAGAGAGAGAGAGGGGGAGAGAGAGATAGATACTATTGTTAAAATTGCTTTATAAAATCGCTTCTTAAAGATGTCTAAAAACTGACCAGTCTGTACAAGGTTTTTACAACCAGTTGGTTTTAGAGTTGTTTTGAAAGTTATTTTAAAAGGCAATTTCATTGAACCCAGTAGTGGCCATATCCTAGATACTGAGTACTTCTAATTTTTTTCATATATTACTGTGTTTTTTTTAAAATTTCACAGTGCAAATATTTACTATATATATAATAAAAAAAATGCAAAAAAGAAAAGTTTTTGTGTAAAAATATGCTCATTGGTGTTATGCCAGCACAACATCAGATGGAAAAAATTATATATATATATATATATATATATATATATATATATATATATATATATATATATATATATATACGTAGCTTGTTAGAGATAGAGAGACATATAGAAATAGATACAAGGTGTCAACTTGTATTGAAACTTAAATAGAAAAACTATTTATACACAATCTGTGAGAGTTTTCTAAGAGATTTTCTGGTTGAGTGAGTCAAACACTAAGACAAATCCTCCAGAATTTTGCCTGTTAGCAAACATGGCCAACCTGTCCTTTTTCAGTCCTGTAAATTCTCAGTCTTATGAAATTTAACAACTAAGAACAATATTGTTGACTTGTTTGAAAGTGTGTAGACTCGGAAAATTTGATATTGAAACAGACTTACATGTGAAATAAGGCCAACAATGATTGTCCTCATAAAGAAACAAAGAAATGGATGCTTGAATAGAGGTAGCACATGATGCAATGATATCAACTGTTAAATATTGTTGTCTTGGTTTACAGTGCTGTCATATGATAAATATTGTTGCATAATAATTACATGTGAATAAAGATCCATCCTTGTTAAACTTAGAGTAAAAAAGTGCATGCGACATTCTCTTTACTTCATGTAATCCATTAATAACCAACATGGTATGATGCTGTTTTGAACAAAGATCTAGTTTGCTTAGACATATGATTTATGGTAAAAACATGCTAAAAAGTTTCAATAACTGGCTGCTTTAAAAGCTCAATTTAAGCTTTGCTGAATTTTTTATTAAAAATTATATATATATATATATATATGTGTGTGTGTGTGTGTGTGTGTGTGTGTGTGTATAGATAAATACAGAACTATATATCTATCTATCTACACACACACACACACACACACACACACATACACACATATATATATTGTAGGCTGTTCTTTTTTTTTATTATCTACATTGCTGTGATAAAGTCTCCACTTCATCATTTTGACTGATGATTATAGTATTTCAACTACACAAAACTGAGTAACACCAGTTGATTGCATTTGTGAATTTTTTTAATTTGAAAGGTTTTATTATGGCTCTGTTTCAGTAAAGATCAATTGTTGTTTTTTTCTAATAAATTCCCCCAATATATATATATATATAGTTTTCATTATTGTGTATTAAGTTTGTGTTATTTATGGAGAAGAATGTCCGATATTATGGATAGAATATATGTACTCATTTACTAAGTTTAACTTAGTTTAGTACAAAGCCAGAAGTATGTGACCCCTTGTGGGAATTTAAATCACTAGCAAGAGTTATCTCATTTAGTTTGAAAACTATTATACTAAGAAGAGTATTCAGGGATAGAGTGTATGCAAATATAAGGTGTGGACATAGTGTCAATTTCTGTCTACATAGAGAAAGAAAGAGATTGGGAAGAAAAAGAGAGAAAGGAGAAAAACTGAAAGAGAAAAAAGTATATGAAGGAAAACCTACAGGAGTTTAGGTTGGTTGGTTATATTGCACGTCAATCTTTATTGAGTCATTTAATGCCAAACTTAGTCTTCTTTTTATGCCTGCAATTACATGCTATCAAGAAACTATTTCTATTTGATGAGAGTCATTTGTAGAGAATTGTAGCTTCAAGTAACTATACTTAATGCAAATAATTTTCATGCAGTTGTATGGTTTCAAGTATTTCTCTCAAATACTAATAATTTGCAAGCAATTAAAAGTAGTTCAAAATCATTTCAAATACTTATTTAAGAGCCAATGTAGTAATGTAGATCAAAATCATTCTGAACAACATCTCAAACAGATCTATTTGACCTATAAATGAGATTCTAATTGGTCCTACCACTCTGTATAAGAGTGGACTTGGGAGTAATGGTAATGAAAAGTAACTCCACACACCCCAGAGCCTCACCACCAGATGCCATCAAGTGTCATACCCTAGGCTCAGAAGATTAGAGAGAGAGAGATAGAAAGTAGAATGATTGAAAGAGAAAAGGAAAAAAATAAAAAAAGAGAAAGAAAGGGAGAAGTGTAGAAGATAGTTAAAAAAGAAACAATGATAAGAAGAAAAATAAAAGCAGAAAGATAGGGAGAATGGTTGGTTTGGTTTCTTTGTTTAATGGTATATCAAGCTTCGTGGGTTATTCAAGTCCAAAGCCATCCTTGTAGAAGAACAGTAAAAATAAAGTTGGCTACCTGAGTCAAGGGAGACCCGAAGGCTCCCTTTTCAATAGCTACTATACCAAGGTATAGGGGAGAGCACCACTTTATCCTTGATCCATACCTTATAATGCTGAGTGTTAAGCAAAGAGGGATAAGTACCATTTATTAGTCTATGGTATGACATGACCTGGGATAGAACCCCTGCCTCCGAGACCATTGGCAAACACTCTAACCATGATGCAAAGTACTATTTAATGCACAGCTGGGAAGATGCAGAGAAAGTCAGTAAGAAGAAAGAGAAAGAAGAAAGAGAAGTATCAGAGAAATTGAAGAGGGAGACAGAGGGGAAGA
>OY757932.1:45743236-45863236 GCA_963585895.1 Sepioteuthis lessoniana | reverse complement strand
ACATTTGTACTGCTTAAAAATAATCAACCCGCACAGCATGTCTAGCCAAAAGAAAAAACACAGCCAGAATTACCTAAGCTGAAATGTAAAAGTGCTCAATACATTAAGTAGAGCAAAAGTAGAATACCTAAAAAGCTAGAAGTAATCTATCTAGGTTTCACCCACAGGATCATCCGGATGATTAGTCAGCCTGAATTATCCGGACGATCGAGTTGGATTGATTACTTCTGGTACTTTAGGCATTTTATATATATATATATATATATATATATATATATATATATATATATATATATATATATGTATGTATGTATGTATGTATGTATGTATTATGGTTAATCTAATGCTGAAAGTACCTTTAAATTGCAAAATCTTTACAATACTCAATACACAAAAATGTTGAGCAATATCACAATATATTATCAATTATAAAAAATATAAGGCAGGGTAAAACTCATGACTCCAAGTTTCATGGCTACAATTGTCAGCTCACCTGATAATCATAGCTATGGAACTTGTAATTGTTTAGTTTTTAGCCTATATATATATATATATACACAAATATAATTTTGACATAAACTAGACAACTTGTGCATTCATTTGTTTGTAACAACAATCCATAATGATATCAATGCTTCTATTTTCTTTTCTAGAAAGGAGTGAAGGATTAAAATTATTATTTCCTACTTACCTCTGTTATATTGAAATTTTGGAGGGATAAAATAAATGATAATCAGAATGAATACCAACTTCACAAATTTATCATCAGTCACAAATTTCATTGAAATCACTTTTATGATTTAAGCTTGAGCAGTTTAAATGTTTTGCTCAAATAAAAGACAACATTTTTGATGGGTTATATCCATCCATCCATCCATTGATATCTATGTAAATATTTTGTTAAGAATTTTAGTAATTCATAGATAAATAGATTGATAGACTGAAAGAGAGGAGTCCCCATAGCATAATGGCTAAAGTGCTGGACTGTGGCCTTGAAGTAAGTAAGTTTGAACTTCAGCCATGCTATTACATTCACTTTTGGGCTAATACCCTTTAGAAAGGTATGAACCCTATTATCTCCTCAGCTATAGGTTAAATTGTATCACTGCTGTTCTTCTACAAGGATGGATCTGGAATTAAATAAACCATGAAGGTTGATATACCATTAAGCAAAGAAAACAGAACCAGAACTAGGAACCAGATAGATAGAGAGATAGAAAGGTATTTTATGAATGATAATTTCTGAAAAATCAATTCTTAGATTTTTATTATTTATGGATATTTTGAGATAATGATGTTTGAGTTAATCTTCATTTCAAAACCAAAATTAGTCTTACAAAATACATTGTGATTTGACATACCCATTTTCAGTTCAAAGTGAGATTAATGAAAATTAATAATCATCCAAGGAACACACGAAGATATTTTGATACACTCTCTTCCAACACTGTCTCTAAATGTCTTTAACAGAAAACTAAAACAGTCTGAAAACACCACATATATACTGCGATCAATGTTGTTTTTACAGTAATATTTAACTCCTTGCAAATAGCTTTTTAACCACACTGCTTTTATATTGAGTACTGTTATCTTTCCTTATTAAACAATCAACCCAATTGATGTCATCTTTTAATTTATACCTAATTATCATAATCAGCCCATTGACATGGTGGGAAGAATGTTCACAAGTGGCCTGAGAGATTGGGGTTCAATCCCAGGTTGAGTCATACTAAAGATTCAAAAAACGGTACTTGATACCACCTTGCTAAATACTCAGCATTATAAGGTACATATGCTTTGGTGTTGTAGCAATTGAAAAGGGAGCCTTAGGGTTGACCGAGACTACGATCACTAACTTATATATATATATATATATATATATATACAATTGTACAAAAGAACAAAACAAGTTAAAATAAGTAACTGTTATGCCTCTCTGCACCTAACCGAATTTGAAAAAATATTGCATCAAATTTTTTTTTAATGATAAATGAATACCTATACCTATTATTTTTTTATATAAGATTATATGATCTGTTTGTATCCCAAAATCCCAGAGAATTTTGTGTATCTCATTCACCAGGATGGATTCTTGGTTGTGCATATATCACTCATTCACAGGTCAAATTTAAATTTCTTGCACAATTATTTGTGGATCACCTCCCCATACAGTCATGTCTAATCTTATACTCTTTTTGAGCAAGTTTACTACATTCGCTTATAATGTGATTAATCATTTCATCTCTATCACCACATAAACTACCTTTGCTATTATTGTGATTATTATTATCATTATTTATAATACTTACACAGGAAACTTTATTTCTCATAGATGTAAGGAAATAACTGATACAATGAAATCAAAATAGAAAAACTTTCATTATCACCTGTTGAAAATGAAAACATGAAACTGTCAGTTACAATTATCATGTTTGTATTTTAGTATTTGATATATATACATTATATGTATATATATAAGATGTAAAATAAAAATATATAATATATATATGTATGAGAAAATTTTCAAATGCAAATATATTTATCACCACTGTCAGTGTCATATTTTCATGTTTGTCAAGTGATTATGAAAGTTTTTTATTTGTTGTATTCACTGGGTCTGTTACATTCTTCCTCAATTTATATTCAATTTAAGTATAATACATCATTAAAAAACAGTTACCCTATCACCTGATGATCGTAAAAATGTGAAATTGACAGTATTGATAGATTTATTTTCATATAAAACTTCTAACATACTAGAGCTCCATCCAAGAATTTGAAAATAGTTAGAGAAAATATTGCTAGACAACTTCCTGTTGTTTTTTTGTATTTTCAAATATTACTTATTCATAAATACATTCATAATATATATATATATATATATATATATATATATATATATATATATATATATATATATTTGTATACATAAATAGTATATATATATATATATATATATATATATATATATATATATATATGAATGTATATATATATATATATATATATATATATATATATATGAGGAAAAGCATATATAGAATCACTGAAAAAAGATTTAATTACTTTGTTGTTATCTATAATGCATATTTTATAAAAGCATTATGACCACACTCAATCCCAACTACCAGAAATGCTTTGTTTGAAGTTCAGTAAACACTCCTATACATAATACCATAATAATAATAATGTTCACCCATCATTTTAATGATGAGTTTTATCTAAGCTGAAGTGCAATAAATGAACTTTTACAGATGATTTGTTTATATTAGTGAAGGCATTCTAGCCAAGATTCTTGGAACAATAAAGCACAGGTTGTGAATTCAGACTCTTCAAAGTGCTGACACAGTATATTTGACACAGTATTTTAGCTACATGCTTTCTTGTAGCAGAAAAGTGATTATTTCTAGTTGACAAACATGATATTACAAATATTACAAAAAATATTTGGATGACATAAGCAAAATGATAAATAAGAGGATATATACATATATATACACACATATACACACAGACACACACACACACACACACATGCACACACACACACACACACATATATATAGATATCTACATGATCATACATATACAGATCCATATATAGATATATATATGTATATATATATATATATACAAGTATACAAATGTGTATTCACGCACATGCACACAAAGTGTCATGAAATGCGTATTATATATATATATATATATATATGCACATATACTCATACATACATACATACACACTAATACAAAGGTGTATGCACAGACATACACACAAATGAGCAACCAAATGTACATAAAAATATATATATATATGTATATACACATTTGGCAGCACATTTGTGTGTGTGTATATATATATAAATCAAATCAATAAGATTAGAGACTCGGTTAAATCTAGGATAGCGTGGCAGACGGTAACCAAAGTAAGCAGTAAGAAGAGTACTGCAAAAGTCAAACTGAAAGCAACCAGCCAAGAAGAATGAATACACCTGTGGAAACAACATTTTGAGAATTTACTTAGAAAATCTCCAAAACTTATGCATGAACCAATCAACCAGACATCAAATTAGGACAGTTTATGTAAGAAGAACTCGACTCAGTACTAAGAAAAATTAAAAATACTAAAGCAGCAGGTCTCGATGAAATACCCCCAAAAGTATGGAAGACCAGGGAATTTGACGACATACTGCTCCAACACTGTAATGCTGTATATAACCAAAATACCATAGACAGGTGGACAAAGGGATGCATCCTTCTCTTCCCTAAGAAAGGCGACCTCGGAATAACCAAGGATACATGTATATATACATATATGTATATGTACATATATACATACACATATACACACACACACAGATATATATATATATATATGTGCATATTAACATAAATGTATGCACACACATATACATAAATGTGTAACCAAATGCATATATATCTATATATGTGCGTGTGTGTGTGTGTGTGTAGAGATATAGTTTCATCTAGATGTAAAAAATGCATCATTTTACATCTACAAATAGAGAGGAAAGGAGAGACAGGAAGACAGGCTATAAATGTTATATGCAGGTAAAGATGCCAGAAGCAAAGGTAAATCTTTGGCTTCCCTTCTGATATATGGTAACCTGATTATTGGCATAGGTAGTTGGTGGCATTAGCACCAACAGCTTCTATGCTCAAAGTAAGCATGAAAAATGGCCAGTAGACATTAGTAACTGGTCTATTAAATGATTTCTTATTTAAAACTAAAGCAAATAGGGAGTGGCCCCACATCAGGTATGTGTTAATATTGTGAGATAGAGATCTGATCAGATGGAGCTAGATGTATAGATTGACAGAAAGATAAAAAACAGTCTGAGAATGATAGATATGAACCAGCTAATATATGTGTGCGTGTGTGTGTGTGTGTTTGTGCATGTATGCATGTCCTGTATTGGTATATGCTTGTATATATATATATATATATGATGATCACATTGGTAAGTGCCTTAAATTTGTGTCTGTGTCATCTTAAGTTAGATATATATGCTCTATTACTGATATTGAGCACTCTTTAATTATGAATATAGCAAACTACATAATCAGTATATATATATATATATATATATATATATATATATAAGTATTTGATGCACCAGAAGTGTTTAAATGCTTGCCAGCCGAGCAGTATCAAAACTAAAAGGAATTATTTTTATTTCTGTCTCATTACCAGTAGTTTCATATATCTTCTATAAAATAGAAATCATAATTCTTTGATGAAATTTTTATAAGAAATGGGGAGGACAAATGAATCATAAATACTAAAAATTCCAGACTAAATACAGTAAAATGAATTATATATATATATATATATATATATATATATATATATATATATATATAAACTTACCAACCCCTCTGCACATGCAGCATGTAACACAAAGTCTAATTTTCAAGTTTAACAGAGTTTTCTTTCTCCTACATCAGTTGTCATATCAAGATTAAAGAGCCCAGTCTGCTCTACTATTTCCCCATAGCTGGAAGAAGAGTTGGATTCATACATTTCCCAAGGGTATTAATGCTATATGAAATGTAAATAGCCTCATCCATGATTTGAGCTTGGGTAACTATGTCTATTTCTAACAACGGTAGCCATTACACCACAAATGTCTCCTATGTACTCAAACATATATATATATATATATATATATATATATATATATATATATATTCATTGGTCCAATGGGTAGAGTGTTCGCCAATGGACTGGGAGACTTGGGTTCCATCCCAGGTTGCGTCATACCAAAGACTTGAAAAATGGTACTTGTACCTCCTTGCTTAACACTCAGCAATATAAGGTACGTATTAAGGGTAAAGTGGAGCAATCCAGGAAAAGGAGTAGCGCCCTCCCCTACACCATGGGGTAGTAGCTATTGAAGAGGGAGCCTTCTGGTCACCCTCGACTACAATCGCCAACTTACTACTATATATATAGATATGTGTGTGTGTGTGTGTGTGTGTTATTATATTGCATTCCCTTCTTAGTGTGTCCAAAGTCTTTTTAGCGTTGTCCCTGAAAGGTCCAGAGCAAAATTCTGTAAAAATGAAAATACTCTGAATATACCTTAATGAAATAATTTTGATTATATGGTCATTGATAATCCAGTCAGTTACATTTATGCACACGCATGCTTACATACAGAATCAAGCATGTGTATACATATGCATACACATGTACACTGATTGATACTCACACAAAGACTGATGAATTCAGACATTTATATATATGCATATACATGCATATGTAGACTTGCATATAGAAGCGTATGCTTATTAAACCCATGTAAGCCTTAAATGTATTTTTATGCTCTCTCGCACACACACACACACACACACACACACACACACACATATTCACTCACACGCATATTCACTAATGCACAAAGAGATATGAGCACACAAATACAGACATGAATGTGTGCACTCAGAGATCAGTGTTTGCATGCACACTCATATATATAGTGGCACAGGTGTGCTCATATGATATATGTATACATAGACACACATACATGTCATATTCACATACACATGCTCACACATGCAAATACAGAAAAAAGACATGCATATGCATATGCATAAGATATGCATAAACCAACAGGTTTATATGCATCTTATATGATAATTTTTCAAAACCTCTTCACCCACACCAAATTAGATTTTTTTAATGTAATTAATTATTTAGTAATTCTTATAATTAAATTATTCATAATTAAATTTTTAAAATCTTTTGTAAAGCAATTAACTCTTTTAGTTTTGATTAAAATAAAAAAATTAATTCTTAAATCAGTTGAGTGGAAAGGCACATATCTAATTATTTTCAGCAGTTTTGATGTAACTCAACTTGATTAATAGTGAACACAAATGGCTGCATAAGATACATTAAAAACAATAATGATATATTTCAATAAATGAATACAGGTAGTCATCGACTTATAACTTATGCAACTTACAATGACCAATGCAGCTTATAACAATCTATAGTTATGACTATGACCAAACGGCATGAATGAAAACCAAAAATTTAAAAAAATAGCTAAGTATTTCTAGGCAGCAGGCAATTAGAATGATTGTTGGTCTTAGTTTAGTTGGTTTAGTCAGAGAAAAATATTCACTGGAACAGATTTTTGATGAGCAAAAAAACTGGAGTGTTTTGGAAGAGGATCTCTGAACAAACATACATACACAAAGAAGTAAAAACTATTCTGGGGTTTAAATTGTTTAAGGATTGTTGAGTTTGTTGCCAGAGAAATGTGTAAATAAAGGGACAAAACCATGTTGGACTTTATGAATACAGTATAGGGTCTCTATAAAGTATACATAGCAACCAGGATTACAACTGAATTGACTTTTAATTGATTGGTCTGAACCTTATCGGTTTGAAGTCAATGACTATTTTTATGTAAAAAATATATAGGTAAAGTAACTGACTGAATTGAAGAAAAATATGCCATGAAAATGAAAAAATCTATCTATCTATCTATCTATCTATCTATCTAATATCCTCCAGCTATGAATTAAATGGTACCACTACTATTCTTCTACAAGGATGACTTAAGCATTAAATAATCTAAAAAGGATTATGTGCTATTAAACTAAGAAACCAAACCAAACCAAACCAAACCTATCCATCAATCTATTTATGATTAAATACATGATAGGTAAGTAAGTAAATGGTCTGGGAGACCTGGGTTCAATCCCAGGTCGCATCATACCAAAAACTTTAAAAATGGTACTTGATACCTCCTTGCTTAACACTCAGCAATATAAGGTACGTATCAAGGGTAAAGCAGAGCAAACCAGGGAAAGGAGTAGCACCCTCCCTTACATCTCGGTGTAGTAGCTATTGGAAAGGGAACCTTTTGGTTGCCCTTGACTATTGTCACCAACTTTACTTTTTACTTTTTTACATGATAGGTAAAATATCTGGCTGAATAGAAGAAGAATATGTGAAAAACAAAAAAATTTAGCATTCATTATAGTATTTCCCACTCAGGCAAATAAAAAAGTGCAATTAAAAAATGATTGCAGTGGAATGATAAAAATATACATAGTATCAAACATTTACAAATTAATCAAATTTCAGCATTGAATTACCCACGAAGGTTTGATATGCTGTTGAATAAACCAAACCAAAACAGACCTAACAATCAAATGTTTGGTTTTCACATGTTATTTTTCTTCCAAAAATATATGAAGTATATTAAAAAATATTGAACCAAATGTGTATTTACTAAAACTAAAATGAACAATGAATGTCACATTAGTTTTCTTTAAAATAGTCCTTGTGGCATTCAAAATTCTTATTCCAATAAATTTTTCATTGTTTGGAGCACCTCTCTTGATATGAGGTGACGCTGCATCATCATACTTTTTTTTACTGTCCTCCATATCCCCAAATCTTACACTTAAAATGGATTTTCAGTCCAGAAAACAAGAATAAGTTAGATCAGTATGGAGGATGCTGAAATAGCACAATCCTGTGTTGAAATTGCCAATCAAAAGGTATTAAATATTGGCACTGACAAGACTGCAGTCAAGACTACTAGAGAGCAGTCTAGACATCATCACTTTATTATATAAGTTACTTAACAGTCTTCATTTAAATTTTAAATCTTGAAATGAGAAAAATTCTAAGGTTCAGTTTAGATACTTTATATGAATATATACATATTCACCCAACCCCTCCATCATGAACAGGGTGTAATATAAGGTCAATTTTTAAGAGGAGTACAACTAGTTTGAATTCAGAGTTATCCTTCTCCTAGACTGGCTGCTGTACCAAGGCCAAAGAGCTCAATTTGCCTTATTACTTACCCATAGCTGGGAGAGGAATAATATGAATATGTAACAGTCCAAGAATAAATACATCCTTATATGAATTAATGACATTTTATTTTTGATTACAGATTTTCAGTTTGGTAATAAATAATACTTACTAATAACCCTTTTCATTTGTTTCACAGAAATGATAAAAATCCTGGTATCTTTAGTTAAGAAGAAAATTGACTTTTTATAAAAAATTGTTAGGGGTATGCTTATTTACGGGCAAGGTATAATTATTATTTTAAGATATTTTTTACAATAAAAATGATTGCAAATTATCTTATAATAGGAATATGTTTATATATTTTTTATAACTTATGAATATTGAATAGAAAATCAAAGTTGAAACGATAAAAAATATTTAACTTCTTTTGATAAAGAATTGATATTTACTGAAATTCCTTTCATGTTTTTTTTTTCAAATACAACTAGGAATAAAAAATAAAAATAAATGTTTATGATAAAAATTTCTTTTAGACATTTTTCCCCTTTTTGTACCATATAAATATTACATGAGGACATTTTTTAATGTTACAAATACAATATCAGAGTGAAAAATCAGTTGATCGATGAATTCAATTTGATAAAACTGTTTGAATATGGATGGGCAGACACATTTAATACTGATCATATGGTATGAAAACTATTCTATAAATATAAAGTAACAATATGCAGTTTGAATATGAAAGAAAGTCATGCAAACTTGTCTCAATACATAGCAAGGAGCATTTATGTTGTTACTTGCTAAATTTTACTTAGTCTGACACACAATCCTCAGATTTTTTTTATGGTGCCCATCTCAGAAATGAACAGGATTATTGCTGTTTAACTTGGAAAGGGAAGGAGTAAAAAAGAAATTGCTTCAAAAACTTAGAATACCAGGTAAAAATTATGTAATTAGCACACTTAGAGAATGTTCTCTTAGGGTTTTTTTTTTATTTAGCTGTAAATGAATTAACTACAGATAATACACAAAACATTTTTTATTGATAGCTGAGCATTCTGGCTTTATGAAATATTCCTTAAACAAACTAGATTAGATTATTTAAATCAATGGTATAATTTTTTTCCTGGCCATGCAGAGGAAATCTGGGATTTGTCCATCAGCTGGGGCTATAGAATACACCGACTGGTTCTCTGCTGAGAGGTAAGACCCCCCTGACAAGTATCCTGGATGTAACACTAAACAATCTGATGGTGAGACTCCAGTAATGCAGGAGCTTTGGGGAATGTGGAGTACCCCTTTCATTGCCATCACTCACAGGTCCACTCTGGCCTGGAGTGGAAGTACCTGATATGGTCTTATCTATGGGTCAAATAGAACTAAACTGTGTACTTATGCTAAACTGAATTATTTGAAATAGAACTGTTTTGACATTTAACTGTGTGTAAACAAAAATAACTATACTTATACTAAATTGAATAGCTTGAAAAAGAAATGTTTTTGACTATTAAACTGTGTACTTATGCTAAACTGAATTGTTTGAAATAGAACTGTTTGTTTATATAAAAATGGATTTGGCATTAAATAACCTACAAGGGTTGATTTGCCATAAAACCCAAACAAACAAACAAACAAAATCTGGGATGAATATATGGAATAATATGTACATTTTATGATTCAATTATATTCTCTTCTTGATTAAATAAAGAACTTTTTAGTAGCTGTCATATAAAATTATTATTTTCTTAATTTCATACCTTATAGTTTTAAAAATAACCAGGGTATTTCCACCAATAAAGATACCACTCTTTATCAAAAGTGCTGATCTGTACATAAATAATTCCATCAGAAATTATGGGGACTAAAAAATTATTCATAGATTATCACTGCTTGTATATACTAACTTTCAATATAATAGCATGAATAGCTTAAATACTTATTTTTTCTATGTGATTTACCTTCTATCATAGTGGCAGGAAGTGAGACATGGACATTTGGAGCTGAACCTTTTATTTGATTGACTGGGGTAATACAGTTATAATAATAATAATAATAATAATAATAATAATTTCTCATCTAAAATTCAGACAAAAGATATCTACTTTATACAATTAAACAAAAGGTTAAACATTTGGTTTAATAAGGCTGGTGAACACAAATAAGGGTTCAATTTAGCATTGTACTCACATTGAACATTGTACCTCTTGCTAAAAAAATTAACTGCCATACTGTATGCTACAATTGTTTTGGAAGATGATAATAATGAATTCCATATAATTGTCAGCTCCTAAGAAAGAGTCCTACCATCTTTTGATTGACAGATAACCGTGGTGGAATTGGTACTTCTATTTTACTTACACAATGGCAGAACTATTTCTTAAAATTAAAGAACCAAATTACAACACTATATTTTCATCAAAATATGTATTTATCAGAAAAAAGTATATATAGGGCACTGTATCATTTGGTGTTATATGCACCTCTTGAGGGCGGGGGTCTTAGAACTTATATCCCTTGGGTAAGGGGAGACTATAGTATAGATGTTTTAGAAAAGATAGTGCATAAATACCTTTTTATTATACAAATACCAAGACATTATAATAATAAAATGGAAAAAGACTAACAGAAAATTACCAAGAAAATAATGCAAATATTATATCTTTGTTTGAGATGACAGCTAGCAACAAACATCTTTGAATCATATTCAATACATTGCCAAGCAGAAAAAATCAATTAAGAGACAAACACAGTTTTATAATTCCAACCTTAAACACTAGAATGCAGACAGCTTAGTTGGGTTTTTATTTTTGTCGACTTTGATCGTATGGATTACTTTGTATGTAGGATTTTCTCAAACCACTAGAATTAAAAATATACAGAAAAATAAATGTAAAAAGACATTGACGGTTGAAAGAAATAGTTTGCAACTGAACTTGGTTTCAATTGACTAGTTATTCAAGTAATAAAAAAAAGCAATTGTATTCAGAAAAGAACAAGGAGAAAAAAATTAGTCAATTCTAGCAGAAGATTGTGCACAGTAATATTTTGGTTAGCATTTGAAATATGTTTAAAAAAATGCACTGCTAAATGAAACGGTGCAATACAGATCATTATCCATTAATTTTGTGAGACCATGGACCTATATCTAGATCTGGATGCAGACCCAAGTGTAATGAAATGGCTGCTTCCACCATCAGTGATCCTAGTACTTGGCAGTGTGAAGTGACAATAAAGGGTCAATTATGAGAATTCTTGTGGTAGATTCAAGAAATAGTCACATGAGAGTTGAGGATTTTTGAAAAGGGTGAGTTAGTAATTGGCAGAGGATAAGTAAAGACCCAAATTTTAAGGTAAGTGAAACTGCCATTGGGGGTCAGTTATGATTTAGCAATTCCTTCATTAATTTGAGAATAACATTTCATGTTTTCCTCCTGTTGAGACTAGTCCAAAGGGATTATTTCTCTATTGTAAATTGATTATTTCTTTATTGTAAATTGATTATTTCTTTATTGCAAATTGGCCTGGCAGACAACCAACAGAAAAATGGTATGTTTCAACATGAAGACACTAAAACTGCCTTGTAAACATTTGAATACTATTGCCAACATTCAATATGCCATGTAACTATAGATATGCTAACACCTTCAACAGAAAGATCTTACTGACAGATATCAGAAACCAACGAAGAAGCAAGAAAAACTGATGACTCTTAAAAAATGGAGGAGACTATAAGATCTTATAGAATTTTCTACAAGTAGTGAGACTACTGATCTTTATATCAGGGTGCATTAATGTCGATATTACTAAATTATCCAATGTATTCTTTAGAATGTCTTCTGTAGGAAAGTTATAAACTGTAACACACACTTTAAATATTCTTTACATAAAACATTCTCTCAATCCTGTTCCCTCTATCGATAGATAGATAGATAGATAGATAATGATTAGTCTTTGGGAGGTATTTACCTCCCTAAGACTAATCATTATCTATCTATCTATCTATCTATCTATCTATCTATGAAATTTATATCTTGTATGATGTTCCTGGTTTTAACTCCCAGAATCAAGCAATTAGAGTAAAATTATCTGTTTGTTTAAATACCTATGATGTTATATATATATATATATATATATATATATATATATATATATATATATATATACATGCATAGCAAATGATTTTAATATAAAAAGTATTGCAGATGATTTTAATATAAAAGTGCTTTGCTATCAGATACTACCAAAAGGCAAGATAATGGGGTCATTTGTTTTCTATGAATAGCCATTCACTGTATCTTGTGTAGTAAAACCTATTTTCTTATCAAGCTGCCTGATGTGTTTTTCTTCTTTCTCTGTTAACTTGAATATGAGTAACAACATTTGCAAATGATTTTAATTTAAAAGTACTTTGCAAATGACTTTATAATAAAAATGTATTGCAAATTTGGTAGCTCTATATCAAGTTGTTTGGTTCTCTACAGAGAACAGGCAACTATACTCTTCCCAGTTATTGATATAGAGCAGACCATATCCACCTGTTGGAAATGCCTAACTATTTTAGCTATGTCTTCTATCATTTGCACTGTTAATTAAATAGCACAGTTATTTGAAGTACATATATTGAAGCAGGATTCTCATCAGGTGGTATGAAATAATCTTACATGCAGTTTTTAAAAACAGACCATAAAGATTACTGTACAAACATAAAAGAACCTTTGAAAAAAACCAAAAAATACAATCCCCCCCCAGAAGTTATAATAAAATTAGTATATATCTTATTCTCTTTCTTACAGAACATGTCAAAAATGCGAGCTATTACAAGAATGGCCATATTTTCATGGAACTGCTGTGACTGAGGTATTCATTACTTGCCCAGGTTAAGATGCAAGAATTGGGTTGTATAATATTTGGAAGCCCAGCATCTGCGGTTAGCTAGAGCGTTTGATCTTGGTATTTATATCTACCCCATGAAGTCTGCACACCATGTATGCCATCCTTGCAGAAAGAATTTGGTATTTTGGCACAATTCTAAGAGACCGATTATTTATCTTATCACTGCATTTTTTTTGGCAGCATTTTTTGCATCGTTGTCAAGTAGCTCCCAGCTCAACTCTGATGTCTTTGCCTTTCAACCAATGTAAGACGACACAGGGATTTGAAACTTCTACTTCATTTACAACTTGCTGCTGTCCTTCGGTCTCCATTTTTAGCTCAGATGAAGATATACTTTGTCAATTTCTGGATAAGGAGATCCAATTTCATTTTTTTATTTGCACTGAACAAACAGTCATATCAATAAATGATACGTTGTTTTGATTTGCTTGTGAGGATGTTTTTTTTATTACAAAATTTTCTGTTAAACCATAGAACCAGGAGCTCAATATGCATATGTACCTTACAATCTGTTGTTGAAATTGTAAAAAAAATTTATTAATGTAAAATATTGTCATTTATCAGCTTATATATATATATATACTGTGCTGTTGCTAGGCAATAGTGATGTTGAAATGGGATTCTCCATACATAATTCAGGACACTTGGATATATGTACTTGTTACTAACAACACATGGGCTTCTGACTTAAATTGTAAAATGTTGCAACCTGTTATTTAACTGCATGATTTACAGTATTGTTGCTAGGCAATTGTGATGTAGAAATGGGTATTCCCAATCTGAAATTCATGCTACCTACTTCAAGACTGATCATGTTCTTGGGGCTGACAATTAATTTCCTGTAAAGAATTTCTAAAATTAGAAGAATTTTGAGGATGGTAACCAAATGGATGGACCCCCTCTACACATACACACATACCCTGGGCTTAGGACTGAAAAATAGATGAAAATATAAAATATTGCAATCTATTATTTGGTTGTATTGTTGAATGGCATTAGTGATGTAAAAATAGGTATCCTGGACAGATTTCAGGTTGCTTGGTATATGTACTTCAAGTTAGCAGCATATTGACCTTTCATTCTGGGCTCCTAGCTTAAATTATAAAATGTTGCTATCTGTAATTTAAAAACTTATCTAGTGCTATTGTCACTAAGCAGTAGCAATGTAGATATGAGTATTCTCAGAATAGAATTCAGTTATAGGTAATTCTGGGTACAAGAACAAATACTGGTTGTTAGAGTAAAAGAATTCTTTTATGCTTTTCTTTTATACCTATCCAGTAGAATTTGACAATGATTTTCTCATATTAATTCATTAAGTGCTCTTTTTTTAGTTCTAGTATTCTGTCATCAGGATCTATAATAAACCAACTGCATTCCTTGCAGAGGAGGTAAAACTCTTGTCCTAGGTATGGCACTAAACTGCATCTGGTTGTAAGGCGGCAGTTCCTTATCTCTAAAATATCAACTGAATTTGTTGAGTTTGTATTTACAATTATTAACTTTCAATTATAACTTTCAAAGTTTAACAGCCCAGTAGGCTGGGGCTGTAGAATACACTGACTGCATCTCTGGAGAGGGGTAAGACCCCCAATCTTCAATGAGTATCCTGAATATGACACTAAACAATCTGATGGTGAGGCTCCAGTAATGCTGGAACTTTATGGAATGTAGAGTACCTCTACATTGCTATCACACCCATGTTCACTCTGGCCTAGAGAGGTAGCTCCTGATAGGGTTCTATCTATGGGTCAAATAGAACTGTTTGATATTTTTAACTGAGAGCAAACAAATGTTCATTTAACTGTGTGTATTTACAAATTGTGTTTATAAATCACAAATTTGATTTAGAGGTAAAAACAGGATTTGGCATTAGATAACCAACAATAGTTAATTTGCCATAAAACCAAACTAAACCAAACCAAACATCAAAGTTTAACAAATTTGAAAAAGTTTATACTCTGATAATAAATAATGAATTCAATTGAATCAAAAAAATAATACAAAATAATAATAAAAATCCAAAATCAGAGTCTACTTAAAATGCTTTACGAAACAATACAAATAAATAATATGTTAATGAAGATATCTTAAATTTTGTACTAAATATTATATATTAGGTGAGAAATATGCTCCTTGCTTCTTAGAAATGCACATCACTGATTGGCGTAGTTTGATGATTCATTTATTGTTTGTTTATTTTTATACTAATGTGTTTCACTGAATCACTTCATCCCTTCTCACACACACACACACACACACACACACACACACACACACACACACACACACACACACACACACACACACACACACACACACACGAATATATATATGTTTGTTTACATCTATCTCAGTCCATCCCTCTCTCTCTCTCTCTCTCTCTCTCCCTCTCTCTGCTTATGTCTATCTCTACCTCTTCATCTCTCTCTTTATCTCTCACTCACTCTCTCTCTCTCTCTCTCTCTCTATATATATATATATATATATATATATATATAATACTTGTTAGGTGCAATAATTGGGTAACTGGCTCATATAATTTTCATTGTTACTTGAGACCAGGCAAAAGGCTGCATATCACATACTGATTTTAAAACTAGCATGCAGACATATACTAATCACAAAGCTGACACTTCATAATCTTCCTTTCAGCGAGACATCCAACACATATACTTGTAAAATCTCAGTACATTCGTATCTATCTATCTATCTATCTATCTATCTATCTATCTATCTATCTATCTCAGTCTGTTCCTATCTATCTATCTATCTATCCCAATATGACATTACATCTGAGTTTCTTTTTCTAATAGGAAATAGAGACATACATTTGGTAAATGAAAAGAAAACTACAAGAAGATGGAGGTGAAGAAGAAGATCAAAACTTAAATTGTTGAAATTTGAAGGCAGATGAAAAATACAGTTTGGAGTTATTGGTGATATTTTTGCAAGCTGTTTTTGCTTGTGACAAATTCCCATCTGTAAATGTTTCCATAGTGATGTCAGCTCTAACAAAAGAAGAAAAATCAATATTTATGCTGAACATGTGTGGAGAGGCTAAATTTGCTAGAAACAATTTCTAGAGAAAATGCTGGAGAAGGCAACATATGCTTATTCTCACATACTTGTGGAATTAAATCTGAGAAAAAAAAAAAAAAAAAAAAAAAAAAAAAAAAAAAAAATATATATATATATATATATAAAAGTGTGTGTGTGTGTGTGTGTGTGTGTGTGTGTGTGTGTGTATGTGTGTGTATTTATGAGAGTATATATGAATATATATATGTATACATGTACATATATGTGTATATATATGTATTCTTTCTTTGGATCTACAACAATAACAAATATATATATATATATATATATATATATATATATATATATACACACACATTTAAGATATGTAGATATAAGTTTTATTGATGCTCTGCCTTAATAGCATAGAGAACTCTTTTTATACACTTTTCTTAATGGTATTTCTTCTATTATTATATTATATTATATTATATCTATATGTGTGTGCGTGTGTGTGGTTGGTTGGTTGGGTTTTTATTGCATATCAACCCTTGTAGGCTATGTAATGCCAAATCCTGTTTATATATAGATATATTGAATATATTTGATCTGCTAACAAATAGCTTGTTGGTAATATTTTAAACAACTTCGAGCTTTGTTTTCATATAGTTGAATGGTATCAAGTATTCCAATCTAACTCTAATAATTCAACTTAGTATCCATCCGAAATGGTTTCAAGTATTGCTTTCAATTACTAATAGTTTATTTGCTCTCAGTTAAATGGTCTCAAGTATTGTTTTGTAATATTAACTATTCAATTTAACATCAGTCATTTGTTTGCATGCAGTTAAATGGTTAAACAGTTCTATTTCACGCCTAGATGCAACCCTAACAGTTACTATCATCCCAGGTCAGAGTGGACTTGGGAATAATGGCAATGAAGGGGTACTTCATATTCCTGAAGACTTTAGGACTCTTATCCCTCTGTGGAAGTGAAGTCAGCTTATTCCATGACTCCTACTCACTGGGCAGTATGTGTATGAAGGTGCTCATAGAGTAATGGGTACCATCACAGGAAATGGACATGCCAACTCGAGTTCAAATCCTGGACAAGGCTGCTTGCATTTTACATAGCACTTATACCTAGGGAAAGGTGTGAATCCAATTATTCTACCTCTAGCTATGGAAAAATAGCAGGGCAGACAATGCTCTTTAACCTTGGTAGGGCAACTGGATTGAGAGAAGGAAAACTCTGAATTCAAACAGGTTAAACTAAGCATTAAAATTGACCTTATGCCACATCCTGCTCATGCTGTGGGTTTGGTTTGTTTGTTTTGTTGTTTAATGGCATATCAAGCTTCTTGGGTTATTTAATGGCAAATCCATCCAACTAGAAAAACAATAGTGGTACTATTTAACCCATAGCTGGGAGGATAAGCAGGTTCTTACCTTTCCCAAGGGTATTTGTCCAAAAGTGAAATGGAGTTCAAACTAACTATGATTCTGCAGTCTGGCGCTTTAATCATTACACCATGAGCAGAGGGTTTGGGTAAATACATATATATATAAAAAAGTAAAGTTGGCAACCATAGGTGACCCAAAGGATCCCTTTCAATAGCTACTACACCGAAGTGTAGAGGAGGGTGTAACTCCTTTCCCTGGATTGCTCCACTTTACCCTTGATCCATACCTTATAGTGCTGAGTACTAAGCAAGGCGGCATCAAATGCCATTTTTTTAGGTTTTTGGTATGACTCGACCTGGGATTGAACCCCGGTCTCCTGGACCATTAGCAAACACTCTAACAATTATGCCAATGGCTGGGCACATTTATATATTCTTATATAAAAATTTTGTATATTCTTCAATATATATAAGAATGCACGCACACACACACACACATGAGGCTGTTCTTGTGGTGTAATGGTTAAAGCGATGCATTGCGGAATCGTAGCGAGTGAGTTTGAACTCCAATCACACTATTACGTTCACTTTTGGACAAATAACCTTGGGAAAGGTATGAGCCCCTTTATCCTCCCAGCTATGGGTTAAATAGCATTATTGCTATTCTTCTAGAAGGATAGCTTTGGCATTAAATAACCTACAAAGGTTGATATGCCATTAAACAAACCAAAACCGAAACACACACACACACACACATATATATATATTCAACACTTCATGAGAAACAATTCATTCTGATATGTATATATATATATATATAGACATAAGAATCAATATTTGTAGCAGGACATCTATCATGTAGTTATAAACTAAGCTTAGCTTAGTTTTATCTTATTCACAACATTCTAGATTCTATAATGTGTGGGTTTGCTTGCTAAGACAAGGTGAAACACATCCCTTATATTCTGACTTGTCAGAGATAAAGGGAGTATAAATCTCTAATTATATGTCTTTTCATCAGACATTTTCAATGAAAATTAAGCTAGAGAGTTCCAATTGGCAAGAGCAGGTTACTTTGTATATATTTTATATCTTATCTTATCATTTTTATTTTTGTTATCTATATTTTCCATTGTAGCACATACTTTAAAAATAACCACCACATGTCACTCAGGAATGGATTAAGATTTGGTAGACCTCTGGACTACAGGCGTTTTAGGGTGCGCTTATCATTACAGTTAGAGTCGTTGGAAATTGAATCCGATATTCAAGTTCAAATCCTCAGTGAGACTGTTTGTATTTCACTTTGTACTAATGCCCTTGAGAAAAGCATGAATCCATCTCTTCTCTTCCAGCTATAGTTAAATAGCCAAATTAGGTTAGTTGGCAACCAGTCAAAAAGAAGGAAAACTTTAAACAACTTTGACATCACTTCAAAATTGACCTTGTATTACATCCTGCTCTTTATTAATGGTTGATTGATTGTGTTGTATGTTGTTTAATGCAAAATCATGTTTATATATATATATATATATATATATATATATATATATATATATATTAGTTATATATGATTTGTTATGAATAGTTTGTAGGTAACATTTTCAAATGAGCCAGAGCTCATTTGTTTGCTCACAGTTAAATGGTTTCAAGTATACTAAATGATTAAATAGTTCTATTTGACTATTTGACCCATAGACTGGACCCTAACAGGTACTATCCCTCTAGGTCAGAGTGGATCTAAGAGCAATGGCAATAAATAAGTATTTGACATTCCTCCAAAGCTTCAAGGCTGGAACCTCACCGACAGATAGGTTAGTGTCATGCCCTGGACACTTGTTGGGTGGGGGCATGGTCTTACTTCTCTGCAAAGATGCAGTCAGTGTATTCTACAGACCCAGCTGATTGGGCTGTGTCCATGGTAGAGAGATTTGGTAAATACATGCAGATATTTTAAGGGTCCCAGAGATATTTTAAAAAGGAAAAGTTAAAAAAATATCAAATTTATTTTTACAAGTCTAGTTACTGTTAAAACTCAAGCATTCACTTTGTGTGATTTCTAAAGAACAAATTTGTCTTAAACATGAGTAAATTGTAAGTTGTTAAGAACACCATTTTCAGTAGGCATGAGAGCAAGTCTGTTTAGTTGTTTTTGTGACATTGTTAATCTGTGAACATTCTTTAAAAGTTTAATGCTGAGTTGTTTTAAAAAAGATAATTTAGAATACTTATACTTTAATTCTGCTTTCACAAATAAAATAACTTTTCCTTCAATTTCTGGGGGCCCCTCAACAGCTAACAGAGGATTAGGATAAGGCTGCAACCCCTAAAGCCTATGTCTTAATCTATCATTGGTGCCTCTGCACAACACAAACAATGCTAAAATGAGAAAATGTTTGGCACATAGTTTTTTACCAAGGGATGAAGAAGAAAATAAACCATAAATGGATAATCTAGCTGACAGTTTTTTAAATGTAAAATAGGAAAATCATTTGTATATAATCAATACTCAGTTAAAACAAGAAAATGTGTTTGATTCTTTTTATTGTTCAATGTTCATTGAGAATATCTGAGGAAGTAAATATTAAGTATCCATTTGTTTTTTAAAATCTGAGTTTGACAACAATTGGTTGATGATCACATGAATTGGAAATTCTCTTTTGTAATTCTTCTACTGGCTAATGGTTAAAGCACTGGACTGCAGAATCATAGTATGTGCGTTCGAACTCCAATTGCGCTATTACATTCACTTTTGGACAAATACCCTTGGTAAAGGTATTAACCCCTTTATTCTCCCATTTATGGGTTAAATAGTACTACTTCTGTCCTTCCAAAAGGATGGATTTGGTATTATATAACCCTAGAGGGTCGATATGCTTTTAAATAACAAACCAACAAATAAGATGTGTGAAACTATCTGAATATTGTTGCTACACAATATTTAAGTTAATATTTTTTGGGAACCGAATGACAGAATTTCAATAAACATAATAAAAATGTTAAGTAGAGACTCTTAGAGGAAATAAAATACAAGCAGAATAAAAACAGTTAGAAATAAAGTTAGTTTAAGTACTTTAAAAAAAAGCATAATTTTCTTATGATACATATTTATATAACAGTCAGCATTAAAAGGTACGGATCAAGGGTAAGTCAAGCAATCAAGAGAAAGGAGTTGCACCCTCTCCTACACCTCAATGTAATTGCTATTGAAAAGGGAGACTTCGGGTCACCCTTGATTACAATTGGTTAAGTTACTAACTTATATATATATATATATATATATATATATATATATATATATATATAAGATGGTTGTTGTAGGTCCAAAGAAAGAATAAGGATATATTTTAAAATAGGAAGGTCCACGAAGAGATTTGAATTTATTTATTTTGTTCTTACATAACACATATGTAAGAACAAAATAAATAAATTAAAAAAATACAAATCTCTTTGTGGACCTTCCTATTTTAAAAGGAAGATAATACAGAAAATTAAATTGATATATTTCACTATAATTATTGTTTCATCAGAAATTAAATCTTATTTGTAAAAATAAAGGGTAACGTTTATCAGAGTAAGAGAATCTTTTCATTTTCTTTGTTTTATTTTGTCTTGATAAAGTTTTGGACCTTTTTAGATGAGTTGTTTTTTTGTATTTTTCATTGTTTATGTCTTTCAGTATCCCACATTCCTTGAGTATTAATTTGGTGAGGACAGAAGATATAGAAAAACCTGTAAATTGATGGTAACAGTTTTATGGATCAAAAGAAAATAAGAAGAAAAATGAAAAATGATACATTGTCTTGTCATGTGTAGACTTTTGTGTGCCAAATAAAATTTAATTTTTGATAAAACTATCCTTATATCAGAACATGTCAATTTAATTTTCCATATTGTCTTCTTTTTTCATATCATATATATATACATATATATATATATATATATATATATATATATATATATATAAGAACTAAAATATTAAAACTCACAATTCCTCTAAGGGTGAAGTTTTACGCTGGAGAGACTGCAATCATTAGATTAGACAGTCACTGATGAGGTAACTCATTTTTTTTTATTATAATGTTCATAAAGAAAAAAATAAAGAGAAAGAAATGGAATAAAGAAAAAGGAAAAAAAAAAAAAAAGTGGGTACTTATTTCACTATTTTTTCTCTTTCTTTTTTCTCTTTTTTGCTTGGATTTTTTCCAGCTGGAATTATGAATAAGAAAGAAAGAAAGAAAGAAAGAAAGAAAGAAAGAAAAATTAAGGCAGCACAGATGAAGATGAAAGGAAGAAAGGAAGGAAGGAAGGGAGGGATATTTATCAAGATTATACAATAAGAAGAAAGTAATAAAGAAGAAGAAAGATAGAAAGAAGAAAAAAGGAAGAAACACCTGAGACATAAACTTTTTTAAGCAATGAAGTAACTTCATACCTGTTAATTTGGAAATAATAAATCCAGGTGAAATTGGCTTAGTTTGAACTTACCTGGAAAAAAAAGAAAGAAAGGATGATTAGTTTCTTGTTATTAAAAATGCTTCATGAGTAAGCAGTTAAGGATGATTAAACTTGATGAAAATATTTTACAATTGCAGAGAGTATAATATTCTTTCTATACAATATTGTTATATAAAAGAATAAGAGAAACAAAAATGAAATAAAAACTGACAAATCTTGAGTAAAGAAGAAAAAAGATGGTATTCAATTCATGTAAAACATACTGAAAAATATATGTGATTGAAAAGCTTGCATAAAATTTAAAGAGAATATAGATTCCTACATTGAGTTCATATATATGTATGTATACACATATCAATACACAGATACTTATCTTCAATCACACACACATACACACACACACATGTACACATACACATACATAGATTTTGATGACTCTGGGGCTGAAACTGTGCCTGACCCCTGAGTCATAATCTGATAAGATTTTGTTGGCTGCACAGCTGTTTTTTTTTTCTTTGCAGCAAGTATGCATAATATTATAATATCATTATATACACTCATGAATATAAACATATGATTATCAAGTTATCTTAGATTCTTTTTATCGAAAGGCCATTAAATCAGACTGTTTGATTTGGATCACATTCATTACACTATCAAATGGTCTTTAAGACTAAGTCTCTCATAATTTGCTTATGGTAGAAACAATATATATATATATATATATATATATATATATATATATATATATATATGTGTGTGTGTGTGTGTGTGTGTGTGTGTGTGTGTGTGTAGGCAGTAGTCATTCATTTAAACATGTTTCATAAAATAATAAAGACAAATTTTGTCAGTATAATTTATTTAAGATCCTTTCAAGTTTCCTGATAAGTGTCTTAGTTTCAGGTTGGAATTGGTAGAATTTTGGGAAATTCATCTACCAATTCCAATCTGAAACTAAGTCACTTATCAGGAAACATGAAAGGATATTAAATAAATTATACAGACAAAATTTGTCTTTATTACTTAATGAAACACACACACACACACACACACACACACACACACACACACACACACACACACACACACACACACACACAAACACACACATATATATATATAAATATAGGTAGGGTTTGGAATACTATTCAATGGCGTGTGCAAAGGGAGATAATACAGAAAAGTAAATAGACATATTTCACTAAAAGGATAGCTTTTTCATCAATTAAATTTCATTTTCCAAACTTTTGTGAAAATAACACTTTATTTTGCTAAAATATATGCAAACTTAATTTTTGCAAAATAAAATTTAATTTCTGAAGAAATAATCCTTATAGTGAAACATGTCAATTTAATTTTCTGTAGTCTTTTTCTTTCTTCTTCAATTCAATAAGGTGGAAAATCAAATAGAGTACTCTAGGCTTGAACAGAGGTATCTCAATTAATTTTTGTTGGTTGAGAAGTGCTAACTATATAGAATTTACCAAAGAATGTGTAATACATACAAAGAAGCATGTTTTAGTCAAAAAATCTTCACAAATGGGCTAAACATGGTTTGGTCATTATGAGCCTGAGTCGAAAAGCAAGTCCATGGAGTGGAAACACACTGACTCTCTGGTAAAGAAAAATTTCTGGATGCAGTGGTCAGTAAAGAAGATCATGCTGACAATGTTCTGGAACATGAAAGGGTCAATCACTATTGATTTTCTTGAAAATATGTTACTGTAAATGGTTAGAGTCCTGGAGACCTGGGTTTGATCCCAGGTTGAGTCATACCAAAGACTCAAAAAATGGTACTTGATGTCTCCCTCCTTGCTTAACACTCAGCATTATAAGGTACAGATCAAGGGTAAAGGGGAGCAACCCAGGCAAAGGAGTAGCACCCTCTCCTACACCTTGGTGTAGTAGCTATCAAAAATGGAGACTTGGGGTCACCCTTGACTATGGTCGCCAACTTTACTTTAAACAGTGATCGTGTCTTCTTCTTCGGCAATATTCGCTTTATCTATTGAATGACCCTTGTACACACACACACACACACACACACACACACACACACACAACAGATATGTGGATATATGTAAATATAAGATGATGATTATTATCGCAATTTTACAACATTAAAATTATATTAGTAAAAAATAATAAAATGATAAAAACATGAAGAAGTAAAAGTAAAATAAAAAAAAAACTAGAGTAAAATGAATAAATAAATAAATAAAAAACACCTAAATTAGATAATTAAAACAGTAAAAGTTGCCTGATTAATGAGCTGTAATGATTGTTTGTCGAGAAAAAACAAAAATCGATCAAATAAGGTGGTAGGTTGTTGTAGTGGTTGAAAGATGGACAATTGACAGTTTGTCATCTGAAGAGAAAAACTCTTGAAATCTTGGATCAAAAGGAAATTCTAAGCTTAAACAAATCAATGAACAGAATTTCATTAAAGCAAAAGAACAAAAACACAAAACAAACAAAAAACAAAACAAAACTAACTAACATAACTAATTTGAGCATGTAAACCATTGTTATATACGTAATGACCATTAATTACACTTTTCTTTCAAGAATCAATGTGTAGTATCTGTATGATCCCAAACTATTCTGCTTCTTTGTTTGTAGGATTGTAATGCTTTACTACCTCAGATCAATGCATTGTATCTGTTTGATTCCTGACCTTTCTAAGTAGAAATTAGTTATACTTTCTGTAAAGAAACCATCATAATAATATTAAATGGAGTAAAATTGAGAAATGCAAGGGAGGGAAGGGTTAAAAAGAGGGATTGAAGGAGAAAAGATAAAGCATAAGAAAGCTAGATAAAAACAAAAGAGTTTAAAATAAAATATTTCCTCAAAAACAATGATGGTTATTCTAAGCTTTTTTAAAATATGTTTGTATTTACCGAACCCCTCTGCCACAGACAGGATGTGACTCAAGGTCATTTTTTAAGCAAAGCTATGTTAGTTTGAATTCTCAATTTTTCTTCTCCTGGACCATTTGCTGTACCAAGACTAAAGAGCTCAGTCTCTCATAGCTGGTGGGAGAAGAGATGGATTCATACCTTTCCAAAGGGCATTAGTATAAGGTGAAATGCAAAGGGCCTTGTAGAAGATTTGAACTGTGTGCATTTCCTAAGATAATAACTGCCATGCCTCACACCTTTACTTTTTTGTATTATGTTTAATTAGATTTCCATAGGAGGAAATATTACTTTTTGATCCTGGACAGAAGTCCCAGAGTGTGACACTTTAATCCTAGGTAGGATTCACAGATACTACACTCTAATTCTAATATTAGGTTGTTAGTATTAGGTTGTTCAATTTTAGAATAAATTTATTCCTGAATTAATGAATTTAAATAGCATTTATTCAATCAAAATATTTATGTTATTTATGTCTGTATGATAAATGAATTTTAATGGCGAAATGTGATTTTAACATTTTGCCATTACACTTCTGAGTCAACATAATAGGGCTTCAGTGATATATATATTTATAATCAGTGAAAGAGGCCGGTGTGCAAATAAAACCATTGTGAAGAAGGTCCCAAAACAATGCACATTCTCTCCTGATGACCCTTATACCATGTATCAAATAAGAAAAAAAATAGGGATAAAACTTTCATTCAATGGAAAAAAACACATAGTATAGAAACACTCGGAAAAGAAAAAGAAAAAAGAAAGTAAAAGGAGAGAGAGAGAGAGAGAGAGAGAGAGAGAGAGAGAGAGAGAGAGAGAGAGAGAGATTGTGTTGATCTATATTTACGTAAATCTTACATTTATGACAGAAATAATGGCATGAGTAGCATCTGACTGTCCGCTCACTTTTTGGTGAGTATCAATTACTTATTAAGTAATTTCCTTCTCCTGCCTGTATGATAAACTTTAATGGTTTTGATGCCAAGAAATCTTTAAATATAATTTTCACTTCTTTGTAACGGAATATTTTTAACATATGTTCGGATGCTTGAAAAATTGGTAGTTGGTGGGTGAGAAATCCGGAGAATATAGTGGATGTGGCAAAGTTTTATATCTCAAGTCAGTGAACTTTTGCAATGTCATCCTGGCAACATGTGGCCAAATATTAAAGAAAAATTATGACCAAGCTTGAAAAGAGTGACCACATCACTTCTTTTTTCACATTCATGATGAGGAGCATATAACCTTCAAAATTAAATTCTGCAAAAGGTGGTAGAAAATCAACAAAGAGGCTCTTTAATTATTAGGAATGTGAATGATTTTGTACAAATACAATTAAAATGATATCTCAGAACAGAATTCAAACAGTTTATACGAAAATTGAACAGTATTTTCCAAACAACCTAATAGAAGTTATAGACTGATGAACAAAGAATAAACAAACAGAAAGTCACACAGTTATTGCAATGTACAAACCATAAAAAGAAGAATCATTTTAGTTTTTATATCGATGAGGTATACAAGGCATGATAAAAAAATATTGAGACTAATTTTGCAAATCTTAAGATTTGAATGAACACATGTGTACAGCTGAGCAACTTATGAAATAAAGGGATGATGTCTGGACATCTAGATTACTGTTCTAGATATCTAGATGAAGTCTAAACAAATCAGTGCGTATTTGAAAAAATTATGAAGCCCTGTTGACTTTTTACTTGTTTCTTAAAATGAAAATTTGTCTCAAGAGTAAGAAATTTGAGGGTGTGGTGTACATTAAAAGTAAATAAGCGAAGAAAGAAAGAAAGAAAGAAAGAAAGAAAGAAAGTGAAGTTGGAAGGAAAGAAAAATTTAAAAAAAAGAAAGAACACAAAGGAATAAAAAAAGGGAAAAAACTGAAGGATTGAAAGAGAGAGAGAAAAAGAAAAAAGAAAGTAAAAGTCGAGAGAGAGAGAGAGAGAGAGAGAGAGAGAGAGAGAGAGAGAGAGAGAGAGAGAGAGATTGTGTTGATCTATATTTAAGTAAATCTTACATTTATAACAGAAATAATACCCTATTAAATAACTGAATTTTACAAGCATGCATTTGAAAAAGCAAGCTTAACAAAGTTTTCTCAAAAAATTTGACCCAGAATTCTCTGATCAGGAAAAATTTATAGCTGTGTATGAAACCACTTGATAGTAATGTCAGTATAATACAATATTTGAATTTGACTGAAATATTTTTTCAATAAGGCAGAACTTGACTCATGTACAATGTCAAAAGAGACACAATGTCTATTGTAAGGCTAAATCAAGAGGTGTGCCTTCACTAATGTCTTGCAGAAAAACCTGTGTGCTTAAGCTGCTAGAGCAAAACCAACCATTTTATCTATTTTTCAGGTTAAGCTGATAATTATTGAACACAGTTGCTGATTTTTGTATACTCAGAGGCAAAGAACAATGATAGTCGAGTTTGTCAGACATGAAGCAATCAATAAAACAATGTGTTCTCAAAATGTATAAAAAAGACATCTGAAAATAGTTTTCATACTGGTCATATATGAGCTGTCAATGAAGAGTTCTCCAAAAGTAATGCCTTCAATTTATTTCCATGGAAGCTATAAGAGATACAAGGAGATCAATAACAAGATGGGATAGAGCACAGGGAGAGTTAGACTCATGCCTTTATCCCTTGAAGAGCTGTAAGACCCCTTCAAAAAAGAGTATCCTGAGTATAATACAAAGTTGCATTTGGTGGTGAAGCTTCAGTTCAGTAGTTCTGGGAAGTGTAGTCTTAGTCCTATGTTGCCATTACTCCCAGGGCCACTCTGACCAAGAGTAGAAGTACCTGTTTGGGTCCCTACCCTGGGTTAAATAGATCTGTTTGAAAATATCAAGAATAGTTACTTGAAACTAAAATTGTTTTCAAATGTTTATAAAAAATAGTAACTTGAAACCAATAATTGTTAGAAATGCTTGAAACCATATAACTATATGCAAACAAATGATTATTATTATTATTATTTTTATTATTATTAAATGATAATAATTACTTGAAATCATATAATTAGATATGAATTATTAGGATTAACAATTGTTACTTGAATTTATAATTGTCTAAAAATGATTATTATCATTAGTTACTAGAAACTATATAACTGCTTGAAAAAAAAAGGCTTATAATGGCATTAAATGACCCAACAAGGATTGATATGGCATAAAACAACCAACCATCTGACCAACCAATATCTCTTAATGTCATATTTGTTATTACTTTCAAACTTGTAAGATTAAGATGGGTGCTTGGCTTAGTATAATGGTTGATGACCTATTGGACAGTTATTTGTGTGTTCAATTCTCTCTGTGTACTCGATGCTTCTAGCTTGGTGCCAAAATAAGTTAATCTTAATGAATGACCAGAGGCACTTAAAATAGTCTAATGGTTAAAGAGATAGACAAGTAGATCATTATTAATAAGTATGATTCATCCTGGGTGCCTTTATTTGTAGCCTTATGCCAAACTAAGGCAAGCTTAGTAAATGACAACTGGTAGTATTAATAGCATCTTTTATTTAATTTTATTTTTAGATGAACCATTATTCAATTATTATTAATCATTAATTAATATTTATTAATCATTAATCAATTCTAATTTAATAATAATAGAATGCTTCTAATTATGTTTATCATTGCCACTTAAAAAACAAAAATTGAATATGTTTCAGCTGCAATTGCCAGTTAGTGCCCTAATCATTAAAATGTTCAACTCCACTGAGACAGGCTGTAGATCTATTTTAATTTCATTGAACTATCAATTATATCCAGCAACAATCAGTACAAATTTGCTCAGCTTTGTTTTCACTGATTGTATTTTAGATATTCCAGTGTTTCTCTACATTGAATAATGTCTAGAGAAAGGCTATTTTATAGTTTTCAATGCTGTCCACATGGAATTTCAATAATAAAAAAAAAAATCAAGAAATCAAAAAGAAAACAAAAAAGAAGCAATTGTTTTCAATTTTCTGGCTGGGTCTGAGCCAGAATTGGAATCTAAATGATGTAAATGTCTTTTAATGTTGGCATTAGTGTATTTACCAGACTGTCAGAAGTTTGCATATTTTTAAAAAGTGCACCATACCATATTTTTAAAAAGTGCACCATACACAAATGCACATATATACCCTCATTGTAAACATATTCCTAATGCATAGTATAAGAGCTCAAAAGATCTATTGGTGGGGCTTAGAATATGCTGATTGTATCCCTTGTATTATACTGACATTACTATCAAGTGGTTTCATACACAGCTATAAATTTTTCCTGATCAGAGAATTCTGGGTCAAATTTTTTGAGAAAACTTTGTTAAGCTTGCTTTTTCAAATGCATGCTTGTAAAATTCAGTTATTTAATATGGTATTATTTCTGTCATAAGATCCTTGCAAAAAAGAGGCATCCTAAGTATGACACAAAATTGCATTTGATGGTGAGGCTCCAGTTCTGGAGATCTGGTGAGTGTACTCCTTCATTGCCATTACACACAAGTACATTTTGACCTGGAGTGGTAGTATCTGCTAGGGTCCTATCTATGAGTCAAACAGACATTTAAAAATTATTTGTATTTGATAGGACCATATACAAAAAAAAAAAAATTTAAGTAACAACTACACAAAAAATGTAAATATAAATGTACAATCAATACGATTCTCTAACCTCTTGGCATAAAATAATCCAAGATGAATTGACATGTGGTTAAAATCAATGAATCAATCAAACACAAATAATGATCTCCTACCTTTGCTTGTAAACCATTGCTCCATACAAAATGTCCCCCCTCTAAAAAAAACAAACTAAGCATGACTTAGAGTTGGCACAAGGTCCAAGTATGGGGTCCCAAATGTTAGTCAAGTTCTGTTGTAATTAATCTAGTAATTAATAACACTAGAATGAATAAAAAATTTTGCAATATATTGTTATGTGCTAGTTTGTGATATGTATATCATGTGACTGAAGTAGTGGATGCTCTTGTAGATTCCTGCTGCGGTTGGAAGTATCATGGTAGTTGATGTGTTGACATGTGCATTGCTTCACTCTGTGTGTAATTTGAAAGTCACATCAATGAACATACATTATAGTCTAATTCAAGAAATTATGCTTTAAAAGTTTGAACTGGGTGATAATGCTGAAGGAGTAATCAAAAATATTTGTTGTGCAAAAGATAAAGATGCAGTTGATCACAGTACAGTAACCAGATGGCTCAAGAAATTTTGCTTGGGTTGTAAGAACCTTGACAATCAGGTAAGGTCAGATAAGCCTAAAACTGTGGATTCTGAGGTTGTGCTCCAAACCATACTGACAAATCTGATGAGTAGCAATTGGAGTTTATCAAGCAAGTCCAGCACCTCACATTCCAGTATGATTTGGCACATTCACAACCTCAGCAAAAGCATCTAGAGTTGCTGAATTGTACCTGATTTTATCAAAATATTGCAAGACTTTTGACTCACCCTTGTAATACTAAATCTAGTAATTAATTAAAGTTAGGTTGCTAACGGTTATAACATGCTGAGTTGTCCCTAAGAAGAAATGATAGAACTGGCTAATAAACAAGCCTGCTGTGAACTTTAAAATAAGTATTTGTTGTGTATTTTTAAAGTACAGAACTCAAAAGAATTAACAGAGCTTCCTTCATAAGTTTGTGTTTATTGAAGATTATTTGGTGGCAATCTTGCTAATCTTTTCTATGGCTACTGTAGATCACACATCATATATACCTAAAACACATTGGTAGGTTTATAAATAGCCAAAAAAAGAAAAACCAAAAAATGAGTGACTATTTGTAACAGCAGGTACTGTGAGAGTAAAATAGATATTTTTTAAAGCAATGTCAACCTCTCAAGGGTTATTTTATACCTAGAAGTGTAGGAAATGTATTCATTGTACATTCATATGTTTTAATTAAAACTAAACTGGCTTAATGTTGAGCAAAATCAGTTTTGGTTTCTTTGTTTAATGGCATATCAACCATTATGGATTATTTAATGCCAAAGCTATCCTAGCTGGGTAAATAATTCCCAAGGTATTAGTCCAAAAGTGGTGTGATTGAAATTTGAACTTGCTTACTTTGAGGCTGCAGTCCTGTACTTTACCCAATTGGCCATGGGACTCCACTCCCCATTAAGCAAAGTGAGATTTATCTAGTTAAGGCTTCTAATAAGATGGGGGACATAAACCAGTCCATTTACATAAACCTAGAGAAAAAATTGTATGGTTTCAGGGAAGGTGAAAATGGTAACCATTTCAAAATTAAATGGCATCAATTTTTCTAATGCATAATCAATCTATCTATCTATTGATTTATGTCAGTTCATATGTATGTATGTATGTATGTATGTATGTATGTATGTATGTATGTATGTAATGGAAGTGCCCGTGGTGTAATTGTTATCGTCGTAGGAAATGAACACGGCGACCCGAGTTCAAATCCTGGACTTGACTGATTGCATTTCACATAGCACTAATACCCTTGGGAAAGGTATGAATCCAATTATTCTCCCTCCAGCTATGGGTAAATAGTAGGACAGACTAGGTTCTTCAAGCCTTGGGTAGGCAACTAGTCTAGGAGAAGGAAAACTTTGAATTCAAACCTGTTAAACTCCGCTTAAAAATTGACCTTGTGTCATATCCTGCCCGAGCGGAGGGGTTGGGTAAATAGGATGTATGTATGTATGTATGTATGTATGTATCTATCTATCTATCTATCTATCCTTGTGATGCAATAGTTAACAAGCAAATTAAACAGATCAATTAATACTGAGTACTAAGTCTGATCTTCACAAGGAAACTTATATTTGCACTGTTGTGCCAAATCTGTGTTAGTCATTTTTATGTTTTTGAAATAGCCACTTTGTAGTGATGAATTGGTTAATAAGTTAGTTCCGCAGGTCAAGCAATGAGTTAAATTCTCACTTGGGGTCCTGTATTTGTAGCCATGTGCCAAACATAAATTTGGTTTTTGCATGTATCTCATGGTATAATGTTTTGCAAGTTTAGCTAGCTGATGATTACAAGTAATTTCAAGTTTCACTAAGTAATCCATACTTCCTGCCTTGTGCCAAACTTAGTTAAGCTTAGTATATGAACTCTTAAAGGGTACTTTGCTGTAGAGTATGTATTAACTGAATCCCTCTGCCATGGGTAGGATGTGACACAAGGTCAATTTTTAAGCAGAGTTAAGCTGGTTTGAATTCAGAGTTTTCCTTCTTCAAAAGTGATTGACAAACCATGACTAAACAACCCAATTTGTCCAACTATTTACTCATAACTGGGTAGAACAGATGGATTCATGCCTTCCTCAAGGATATTAATGTGAGGTGAAATGCAAACAGCCTCATATAAAATTCAAACTCATGTTGACATTTTTATTTCCTATGAGGATAACCATTACACTATGCACATCTTCTTTGCTATGGAATAATGGTTTGAAAACTCATCTTAGGGACCATTGATACCAAAGTGAGTTTGATTCTCAATGGATGCCTGATACTTATAAAACTCTTTTCTTGGAAAAAGTTGAAAGAAATGGAGGAATTCATTCTTCTGCATTTACTATTGGTAGTCATTTACTATGCTTAGCTTAGTTTAGCACAAATATAGTAATATGGAGCGCCTAGTGAGAATATAACTTAATCTATTCTCCGTCCCACCACTGGACAAGTCTGGCAGAGGGTCTTTTTTAAAGTGGGTCCAGATGCAGGGCCGCAGCCCACATGCATCCGGCAAAATCCAAAAATACCTTCGGCCCTGTCGGCATCCCCCAAAGGGGGTGCCCTAGACGCCAGGAAACAAACAACAAACAATTGGTAAAACAATTGGTGAGAATATAACGATCAGTTATCTGTTAACCTGGCTTGATAGCCATTATACCAGACAAGATGCCCATGATGTGCTTCAGTTAATTAGTTTTTCAGAACCAAACATTTTTTTATTTGAATTAAATTCACAGTTCAAGAAGAAGCTCTTCATGGTAAAAATTTGAAAAAATAAAAAACTTGTAAAATTTCTTAAAAGAGAAAGTTGTATGGTTATATTTAAAATCATCTAAAAACACTTGGCTTTTAAAATTGTCATATTTGTAAGAAAAGACGAAGAAAACAAGATCTAGTTTTCAAAATGTACTGAGTCCCACTATAAAAGACAACAAAATAATAATTTTTTTTATTCTTGACATTTTATGTTAAGACTGTGTACATCCTGATGTAAGGCTGTTAACTATAAGAGTTATTAAAAATCAATAAGTGTATGGATCTTTGTGTTAAAAGGATTGATAGTCTTGCAGACGACATTGCAAAGAGGAATTTGGCAAAAAAGAAAGAGAAAAGAAAAGAGGAAAATTTTTAACAAAACAACAGAAAAAAAGAAGAGATCAAAATAAGTCCAAGAACAACGAGAGCCGACTGACAATGGCGTCACTTGGCTGCTCTCAGGACATGAGTGAAAACAAAGGAAGTAACAATAATAGATTTTTGTTTAGCAAAGTCAAAATGTACAGAAGCAGATATCCTGATTCGTGATATGCTTATAGAAATTTTATGCACTTTGGTATATATGTGCATTTTTGTGTACACTTATATATATTTGTGATGTAGTCCTCCCATATCTACACAGGCAAAGCTAGCCCTTACATTCATGGGACCCTAAGCGGAATGATTTGGACTCCTCTCGCTACATTGCCTCAAACAATATTGACTATTATCAGGGAATTATTATTATTCATACATTCTTCAAAAAACAAAAAAACAAAGTGTCATCATCCTCATAATCATTATCATCAGTCCCTCAATTTGGAAGTTCTTGAGGGACAAGGCACTTTGCTCCAGGCTGATCTGTTGGCAACTGTTGAAAAAAGATCAGGGAAGGTCATCTCTGTTCAGTCATTGATATTGTCAGACCAATTCCTGTATTGTTATCCATGTTTCAGTTTTCCCCATGACAGAGTACTGTAGCATGGTTCTTGAGAGGATTTTCAAACCAAAGCTTGATGGTGTTTTTGCTAATATTTTTCACTCCAGTAGTCCACTTGTGACATCCATCTTGGTGTGATCCAGTTGGATGCATAACTGATCCAGCCAGTGATTTGTTTGTTTTTCATTTTCCTGTTCTTTCAGTGAGCCTGTGATTATTAGGTACTCTAACAAAATAATGAATAACAAAAAAGCACTTTTGGTGACCTCCAGCATATCATGCAGCCCTTAAACAACTTTTTATATTGCCTATACCTTGGGATTGCTCTGTGCAGATGTCATGCAAATTTGAAATATATGAGTGGGGAATTTGTTACTGAGTTGTAAGTGGAGGTTTGTAGTTACCTAAACTAACTGACAGGATGTGAAAAAAGGTCAATTTCTAGTGGACTTTAGTTGCTTTGAATTTACAGTTTTCCTCTGCCTAGACTGATTGCCTTATCATGGCTGAAGAACTCAATCTACCATACTATTGACTCATAGCAGGGGAAGAAAAGATTGATTCAGGCTTTTCCCAAGAACATTAGCACAAAGTGAAATGCATATAACCTTGCCCAGGATTTGAACTCAGCTCATTGAGTTTATTTCCTAGTGGAGATGCAAAAGCCATAAAGGTTATCATCAAATGGACTTGGTGAGTCAGGTTCTAATCTTGGATGAAGCTGCGTTTCACTTCATGATGATGCCTCAATTATAGGAAAATAATAGAGCAGTATGGGTACTCTAGCCTTGGTAGAGCAATTGGTCAAAGAGAAGGGAAAACTCTGAATTCAATAACAGGAGTTAGAGTCCTAAAGGCAATATATTATTTTCAATGATGTCTGGGAAATTCCTGCAACAATCTTAAACAAAACTTGGTGTTGTGAAGTGGGAGATTTGCAGTATGGGAAACTGCTGGAGATCTTTGTACCTTTACTTGGATGAGTGTAAAACTGATAGATATTATAGTAAGAGGAAAACTTTATGTTCTTGTGTATTTTTTTGTTTATGTTCAATATTTTCTGAATATGAAACTAAAAGTAAAATTAAGTAAAGGTAAAGACTGATCTTCTGTCTTGAACCTTTGCTGGGAATTTTAAAAACTTATTATAAATCAAACAGATTTTAGATTCAAAAGTTTCTTTTACATAATATTTGTGTGGTTTGTTTTGGCTTTGGTAGGTTAATGGCATATCAACCTTCTTGGGTAATTTAATACCAAAGCCATCCTTCTAGAAGAATAGTAGTGGTACTATTTAACCCAAAGCTGGGAGGATAAGGGGGTTCATATATTTCCCAAGATTATTTGCCTAGAAGTGAATGTAATTGCATGACTGGAGTTCAAACTTGCATATTATGATTCCGTGGTCAAGTGCTTTAACCATTATATCACAGGGACACCCCCCCATAATATGTGTGTGTGTATATATATATATATATATATATATATATATATATATATATATTAATTTACTAAGCTTTTTGCTTAGATATGGTTCAAGGTCAAATGAATGGGGCACCCAGTGAGACTTGAACTCACTCTTGCAGGTTTACTTGTCAAGCTTGCTAACCATTACACTCCCCAAGGCATCCATATATATATGTAAGATGTCTATGTACATGAGTGTATATAGACATATATGTAACATACATATATATATATATATATATGTGTGTGTGTGGGGGGGAATTATATCCCTTGCTTTCCAAATGGTACATCTAATGGCTCTGGAGAGTTATGACCTGAGTAGCATATAAAATGACACAGCAAAGTCAAACTTATTTTCTCCTTATTCTGGCCATACCAACAACAACAAGCATGCATAAGTGCATGTGTCTCCTAATAAGGGGGATGCTATCACTTCAATGAACCTCATGTTGCACCACACAGTATGATACTTTGTCATAAGTCTTCAAACAACAAATTTCAGGATTCTCAACCTCTACAAATAGACTCTTTAACTGCACTACAGAATTTATTTCTATAATGTACTCTTAGTATTTCACTTCTGTATTTATTACATTAAGTTTGCACAGGCAATAAATATGTTGTTAATTTGTCATGAATTGTTTTATACTGTTTAGCATGAAGGAATATTAAACCACAAAACATTTCCTCTACTAAAAGTCTCTGAATTGTGTTCCTCATAAACAAATAATTATAATTGTGGCAGTGAGTTTTGGTATTCAGGTACAACAAATATGCAATGACAGACCTTCAAGTCATTGATTCCAAAGCCTATGTGTTTCTTTTCCCATGTATGTAACATATGTATTTATAGAGGTGCTTATGCATAAATACTAGGCCAGACCTTTAATCTTAGTATTGGAATTCAAACCTGTCAAACTCCACTTAAAAATTGACCTTGTGTCACTTTTTGTTCATGTGGATGAGTTGGGTAAATTTGTACATAACAAGTGTGTGTATATATATATATATATATATATATATATATATATATATATATATATATATATATATAATATATATATATATGGTGCATTCAATAGGTTTCCAGACTTTATTTGTACAGGCATTTAAAATTGTCATAGACTCTTGAAAATTCAGTATGTTGTTGCTATACATCTTATGAGATGACTGACCAATTTTTATGATTTTAGGTTTAAATGAACAGCTACAGCAGGAATTGGAATACACCCTACTAAAGCCTGATTGTCATAGCTGGTGAATTTCAAAAATACAATCTGGATGTGGGGACATTTTAGAAGAATGATATGCAATAAAATTCTGTTTTAAACTTGGAAAAAAGGCTACAGAAATATATGGAATGCTTCAGACTGCTTTTGGAGTATCTTGCATGAATTGTGCATCAGTTTTTGAGTGGCATAAGAGATTCAAGGAAGGCAGGGAGTCTGTGTGGGAGGAGTAAGGAAGTCAATAGACCAGAGTTGATTGGCCAAACGGTTAGGGTTAGGGTTACTATGTTGAGGTTTTAAGGGAGTTTAGGAAGAGATTTCAGGTCAGTGGCATTTCCAGCAGGACAATGCACCAGTCCACAACTCCATCCTTGTCACAGACTATTTGACCAAGATGGGCATCAAGACAGTTCTTCAGCCTCTTTATAGTCCAGACCTTGCTCCCTGTAATTTTCGCTTATTCTCTAAGCTCAGAGACAATTGAGGAGATGAAAGAGGCTGTGATGAAGGTTATTGACATGCTCACACAAGAGGAGTTCCATGGGACCTTCTAGAAGTTGTTAGAATGGTACAACAAGTGCATTGCAGCTGGAGGAGATTACTTCAAAGGGGACTAGAGTTTCATGTGTGTACTATAAATAAAAGTGCCCATATGAAAAAGTCTGGAAACTTATTTAATGATCCTTATATATACACAATTAAAATACATAAAATCATGATTAGATCAGATCTAAAATAGAAAATCAAGTAAAATTATTTCAGCAAAAAATTTGAAATACAGGGTATTTTAGAAAATTGATATCTTTTTATTATCGAATAACATTCCCAGTTCTTATTCAAAAGATCTCAAATTTTAACTGGATATATCGAAATATCTCAGAATTTTTTTGATAATGTTTTTGTTTTTTATTTTCAGGTATAAAAATACCATTCACAGGAAAAGAAAAAGTGTGTAAATATTACACATAAAATTTAAAGTTGTTTCTACACATGCTGTTAGAATTTGAGATTATTTGATGAAGTTATTAGATTATAAAATGATATAAATTTTTCTGAAACAACCAGTACATCTTAAATGATATCAAATCTTTTGAAACACCCTGTACAACAAAAATGCAAAGCAAATATCAAGATATTTTAAGATATAAAAACAACTTATGATTTGGATTTTCATGAAATATTCTATTATTGTAATATTGTGATAGAGAAAGTGTTACTAACTGGTGCATAAGCCCAGTGGGTAGGTTGTCTACCAATGGCCTGGGAGACTGGGGTTCAGTCCCAGGTTGAGTCATACTAATGACTCAAAAAATGGTACTTGATACCACCTTTCTTAATGCTCAGCATTATAAGTTATGTACCAAGGGTAAAGTGAAACAATCCAGGGAAAAGAGTAGCACTCTCTCCTACATATAGTAGTACTATGGTTGCCAACTTTACTTTTATATATATATAATATCAGATAAAACTTAACAAATAAATATATATAATATCAGATAAAACTTAACATTATAAATTTATTTAAACACAACTTTTTATTAAAAGGCTGTTTCATCAGATGGGTACAAGATTTGATAGAGTTTCTTCATTACACTGGGAGTAAAATTTATAAAGGATTGTTCCTTTTAAGTCTATTTATAGACTTCATTTATGTTGTATTATATATATATATATATATATATATATATATATATATATATATATATATATATATATATATATATAACAAAAAGATATGAACAAAAATGTTATGACAAACATATAACTTTCTAATTCTTATTTGTTTTCAGCTAATCTTGACCCAAGGTCATTATCAGGAGAAAAGTTATTTTTAAGAGTTTTTAAGAATTGATATTTCACATATATATAGGCATACAATATGTGTGTGTGTGTGTGTGTGTGTGTGTGTGTGTGTGTGTGTGTGTGTGTGTGTGTGTGTGTGTGTGTGTGTGTGATATTGATGCTTTTGGGAAAAAAATAACCCTAATGAATTCGAGCAAATTTATAGAAAGTACTTTTTATTAAAGTAGAGCTAGTATAACATATAAAATATTAACTATGCTATGAAAATGAAGAATTAGGTTAACACACACACACACACACACACACACACACACACACACACACACACACACACACACACACACACATGCACAAAAACACATACATACACACACATGCACTCTCATATTTGTTCATTCACAGCTCTCTCTCTCTCTCTCTCTCTCTCTCTCTATATATATATATATATATATATATATATATATATATATATATATATATATAAAGATGTGATAATTTTCTTGTCTGAGAAGCAGTCAGTGTTGTATACCAAAATCTACAAGAAGTAAATGTTTCTTTATTTCTTTAATATTTATCTTGAGCTAATTGTTCCACTCACATGAAAGATTCCATCTTTGTCAATCTAAGAAACAGATCTTATCTAATCTGGAATCTTAAGGATACAAAATATATAAAACATGAAAATCATGAAGATGTACAAAAATATATTTCTAAACAAGTTTGCCTAAAAGAATGAATTGGTTTGTTGCTATTGATGTTAAAAAGTGATTTAAGTAAAGTATGGAGTTACTTGTATGCACTGACTGCATTTTTGATCTGTTTTAAGAAGTTCGATATGACATATGATGTGTGCTCAAAAAATCTTTAATTTAAAAAAAAACTTTTATAAAAACATGTGCCCAGTTGAGCAACTTATATAAAAAAAATTGATGATGTCAAGACATCTAAAAAGCTGTTTCAATGTCTAGACAAAATCTAGAAGAGAATTCCTTCTGATCAGCATTTTTGGTAAGACTCAGGATGGTGCAAGTGCAGTATCCTTCACATTCGTATACTTTAAACAAAAATATGGATATGTATCAGTACAAAAATAAATACACCCCCTGTATATATATATATATATATATATATATATATGCATACATAGACATGGTTGAAAGCACTTGCATGAATATGAGACACTTTCTCCACCATTTGGATCCCGACATATGAAAAGAAACAAGAAGACTTGAATGTTTAAAGATGAAGATCATAAGAAAAAATACTCCCCGTTTGGACAATGACTTGCTGCCAAAATACACAACATATATATATATATATATATATATATATATATATATATATATATATATATATATATATATATATGCAATTTCAATTTTGGTTACAGAATTTTGATATGGTATAGATTAGTAATAAATAAAAACTAATGATATCCGTTTTGATTGTATCATATCATGCTCCACTAGAAACAATAAAATCCTGGTATTTTTGGTTTAGAAGAAAATAAACATTTAATAAAAAAATTGTAAAAAGTATTACATATTTAAGAGCCATTCTATATATAGGGGGAGGTACATTTGGTTTGAATCGGTTTCTTTGTTTAACAACATATTAACCTTTGTGGGTTATTTAAAGCCAAAATCATCCTTGTGGAACAACAGTAGTGATACTACCAAAATTTTAGCTTCGTGGGATAAGGGGGATTCATACCTTTCTTAGAAGTATTAGTTCAAAAGCGAATCTTATAGGGGAGGTATGTGTCATATGTGTGTGAGTATATATATATATATATATATATATATATATATATATATATATATATATATATATATATATATACACACAGTATCACTTTTGAATAACTACATTTCTAATGATTTTAAATAAAAAGAGAATTTTGTTCTCAATCAAAAATACCATAATTTTATTATTTTAACTGAATATCATACAGCCAAAATTAATATTATCTTGCATTATTTATTACCAAACTAAACAGCATTGAAACCAAAAATAAAATTGCATAAATATCAGGTGGTATATTTATTTTTTTTGTCACAGAGTTTTTATGCTGTAGTGTTTGTCAATAAAAAAATACCTGATAATATGTGTTTTGATTGAGTAATATTCCACTAAAAATAATAAAATCCTGCTATTTTTGGTTTAGAAAAGAAATTGTTAGGGGTGTACTCATTTATGAGTAATAACGTACATACATAAATACACCCCCCCACACACGTGTGTGTGCATGCATGTGTGTGCGTGTGTGTGTGTATTTACCCAACCCCTTCCCATGAGCTGGATGTGACACAAGATCAGTTTTTAAGTGGAGTTTAACAGGTTTAAATTTAGCTCTCTTTCTCTTAGATTTGTTGCAATAGTTAAAGATCCCAGTCTGCCCTACTATTTACCCATAGCTGGATGGAGAAGAGATGGATTCATACCTTTCCAAAGGGTATTAGCGCTATGTGAAATACAAACAGTTTCCTCCAGGGTTTGAATTTGGTTTGCTGTGTCCATTTCTTATCATAACTGTTACTCCACGAGAATGAATATATATATATATATATATATATATATATATATAATATATATATATATATATATATATATATATGTGTGGTGAATTCAATAAGTTTCCAGACTTATTCTGTTTTAAACTAGGAAAAAAGGCCACAGAAACGTATGGAATGCTTCAAACTGCTTTTCGACCATCTTGCATGAATGGAGCATCAGTTTTTGAGTGGCATAAGAGATTCAAGGAAGGCAGGAAGTCTGTGAGGGATGATGAGAGGTGTGGGAGGAGTAAGGAAGTCAATAGACCTGAGTTGATTGGCCAAACAGTTAGGGTTAGGGTTACTATGTTGAGGTTTTAAGGGAGTTCAGGAAGAGATTCCGTCGGAAGAGGCCAGCACTCTTCAAATCGGGTCAGTGGCATTTCCACCAGGACAATGCACCAGTCCACAACTCCATCCTTGTCACTGACTATTTGACCAAGATGGGCATCAAGACAGTTCCTCACCCTGCCTATAGTCCAGATGTTGCTACCTGTGACTTTGAGTCAGAGGCTGTTGTTATGAGACAATTGAGGAGATGAAAGAGGCTGTGATGAAGGTCATTGACATGCTCACACAAGAGGAGTTCCATGGGGCCTTCTAGAAGTTGTTGGAACGGTACAACAAGTGCATTGCAGCTGGAGGAGATTACTTCAAAGGGGACTAGAGTTTCATGTGTGTACTATCAATAAAAGTGCCCATACGAAAAAAGTCTGGAAACTTATTTAATGCTCCCCCATGGGGGTTGAGCTCTCTGGCAAAGGAATAGCCGGCTGCCGCTAGCATAATGCAAAGCTCTTTGAAAGAATTGAGCACTCTGGTAGCCGATAGGGTATAAAAAAATGTAAACAAAGGCTGCTGCTGCTGTTTCTAAAAATAAAAATACCTTAAAATTCCCTTAGCCAACGTGGTCTGCTTGGTGGACGAGTGGTTTGAAACACCGTCTAACATAAAGTTGGACGGGTTTCGATCCCGGCTTCGAGCATCCTGCGTGTCTAGCCACACTGAAGAGTTCTGATAGAATGAAACAGTCTGTCTGTGGATGACAAAGACTATATATATATATATATATATATATATATATGAAGGTATGTATATATATTAATAATAATGAATATATATATATATATATATTATATACATATATACATATACATATTATATACATATATATATATACATATATATATATATATATATCATTAAGTGTTGGTTGTCATTATCTTACTTTGTGGGTTTGTGACAGACAAAATGTGATATAATTTGAAGAGTGCTTAATATCTGTGATAGAGCTCTTATATGATAATAATAAGTAATTATAAAGTAAAAAGTGAAGTTGTCAACCGTAGTTTAGAGTGACCTGAAGGTTCTCTTTTCGATAACAACTACACCAAGGTGTAGGGGTGGGTGCCACTCCTTTCCCTGAATTGCTCCACTTTACCCCTGGTCCTTACCTTATAATGCTGAGTATTAAGCAAGGTAGCATCAAGTACCATTTTTTGAGTCTTTGGTATGACTCGACCAGGGATTGAACCCAGGTCTCCTGGGCCATTGCCGAACACTCAAACCGTTATATCAATGTCCAGTATTAAGTAAATAAGTAAATATATATGAATATATTTACTCATTATATAATACATATATATATATATATATATATATATATATATATATATATGCAGGTGTACCTTGTGGTTATTGTTGTAGGCAACGTAAATGTCGTCTGAGTTCAAATCCTGGACAAGTCTGTTACACTTAGTGTTAATGCTCTAGGGAAAAGCATGAATCTATTTCTTCTACCACTGGCTATTGATAAAATAATTAGGGGCACTGGATTTTTTAGCCTTAATAAGGCAACCAGTCTTGGAAAAGGAAAACTTTGTTTCAAATCCATTTTATACTGCTTGAAAAAAATTGACTTGGAGTCACATCCTCAGCAGACTTGGGTAAATACACACACACACACACACACACACACACACACACACACACACACACACACACACATATATATATATATATATATAATATGTGTGTGTTTATGCTACTGTTATAATAATCTATAGTTAAGTTTGTGCCTATTTTGGATATAAAACTGGCTTCAGAATTACTGTTCAATGCAATGTTCAACACTTAGACGTTGTATTATTCAACAGTAAAGATATTGAATAAATAGTTCAAGGCTACTGCAAGAAAATCAATGGGAAGAATGAAAAAGCAAAAGCTTGTTTTTTTTTACCGCTGTATGTCAAGGAGTTATTGCATAAGTGTTTCAGACATAAGTGAGATTCCTCTGTTCATACTAAGCAATGTTTAATGGGAGATAGTTCCATTCAGGGTATTGATACTGATCAAAGAAAGGAAGCAGAATGAAGATGACTACTTCTTTGAGATGCTAAAATATGAAGAATATTCCACAAAATATTGTTGCAAGAACAACTTTAATTCTTTGTTTAATCCCTTTATTTAATACTTGTTAATAGGAATGAAAAATTCCCAGATATATTTGAATTTTTATGAGAGATGTTTTTAAAAAAGAAATTAACATATTGACAAATAACCCTTTGAAGAAAATTATAACTTCAAGAAACTATTGTTAATGCAAATAATTTGCTCACAGTTATAAGTTTTCAAGTATTCCTATCTAATATAAATAATTTTCAAACAGATCTATTTGACCTATAGATGGAACTCTAAAAAAATAGGATTACAAGTCCTACTTTTTATGCTCATATCTGCTACACAAAATCAGTGTCACCATTCTAAGAAGAATTACCTATATTTTTAAAGAAGAAAAATCACTTTGCAGCTGTCTGTAAAGTGGTGCTTTACCTATTTTCAGAGAAAACTTAGATTAAATAGAAACATCAAAATGTACACCGTAAGTGACTGGATTTACAAGCGAGCATTTTTCTGGCATTTATCTGGATAAAAACTTTTATTTCCTTATTTTCTAAACCTCAGTAAGAATCTGAAGATTGATACACTAGCTGAAGTACCCATCTACACAGAACCTAACTATCAGTAAATAGGAGGACAGACTGTGTTCTTTAGCCTCAGTTAGGTAACCAGTCTAAGAGAAGGAAAACTCTGAATTCAAACCAGCTTTCATAATCATCATCTTCAGGGTGTGCAGAGAAAATGGATTCCTTTGATTCATTATTTGTTCCTTTTGGCCATCACTTTTGGCAAGTCCTTCAGATGGCATCCAGAGCTGATGAATGTAAGTTTTTGCTGGTTAGTCAACACTGTTGTGTCCATGTGTAGGAGTTTATAGGAAAATGTTGCCTATGAGTTCATTCTTACTTCTCCATCAGTCTTGCTCATCTTATTTGGATAGTTTGTGAAACGGGAGGTACGTTGGTGTACAGCTGTTTTTGTGGAATGCTCCTTCCAAGATTTGCTCAGAACCATTGTGTAGTTCCCTTATAGCTTTTTCTTCAACTCCCGGTAAAATCCAGGTGGTGCAACCATACAGTAGTATTGACAAGGCTGCAGTTTATAAAAATTCATGTTTTATTTTATCAGATAGATCATATTTCCATATGGTCAGTAACCTGTCAATAATAGTCCTCATTTTACCTATAGAGATGAGATATTGACACTTATAGAGATGAGATATTGACACCAAGGTATATGAGTTGGTCTAAAAATTGTCCTTGTGTCACATCCTGCTTGTGGTGTAGGGGTTGGGTAAATGCATACACAAGACCAACCAAAGCCTTTATGGGGTACTTACCCCCACCCCCACATACACACATCATTGAGGCAAACAATATCAATACCATCAGTGCTTCATCCTTTGCACAACTGATGTGGAAAAAAACAAAAAAACTTAACTTTTGTTGTAAAAGCTATTATTTTTGATGACCCAGCTATACAAGGTGATATATCAATTAAGACAAAATTCAAACATTATTTGAGATCCCTAGGTAATTATAGGCCCTAAAGCAATCACCTTGAAACCTTGAAAATTTTACAACAATCAAAATGAGGATACTAATCTGGATAAATCAGTGAATAATAATGATAAATTTTCATTTTAGAAATTTAATCAGTTTTAAAGTTCGCAATTTTTCTTGATGACCTAACATACTGACTGTAACATTTGGTCTAACATTCTTTGTATCATGTCTTCATATACAATGTATTCATTTCTTTATTTTAAGAATAATGTTGGTAAAGTCATAAGATTAGAAATGTATCTGTATGATCTGTCTAGTATCAAAGTGTCACTCGCAAAATATCTGCTTCAGATCAAAGTATCTCTCTACTTTCTTCTACCTAGATTCACTGCAATTTCTGTGCACTCTGCCTTTGACAAAAATGTCATCCCCTAACCCTCTGATAATATTCAGTGTAGAGTGTTTGCCTATGGCCTGGGAAACCGGGGGTTCAATCCCAGGTCAAATCATACCAAAGACTCAAAAAATAGTACTTGATGCCTACTTGCTTAACACTCAGCATTATAAGGTATGGATCAAGGGTAAAGTGGAGCAATCTAAGGAAAAGAGCAGCACTCTCCCCTACCCCTTGGTGTTGTAGCTATTGAAAAGGGATCCCTTGGGTCACTCTCGATGATGGTCACCAACTTATTTCATATGTGCACTCTGCCTTTGACAAAAGTATCATTCCCCAACCCTCTGACAGGATTCAGTGTAGTATATGTGTCACTCCCTGACCTTCTACCAAAGATTAGTGTAGTATCTGTTCATTCTGCCTATGATCAAAATGTCACTCTCTAACCCTTTACCAAGGAAGCATGTATTAGCTATGCACACAGCCAAGGATTTAAGTGTCTCTCTTTGACTCTTTACCTCAGATCAGTGTTGTACCTCTAGACTCTGTCTTAGTATTCTAAGTTAATTTTGCTGTCTTATTCCAACATGATTAGCATGCTGGATATAATACTGGTCTGCTTACTTCTGAGTTGGAAATTCAAATCAAGGCAGTTTTCATCAGTTAATTTTACATATTTGATAACATAGGTGAGTTGCATAATGCTTAGCAAGCTAGGATAGCAGGCGATTATTTGAAGCCCCATACTTTTGGCTAAATGCTAGAACTAAACTAAACATAATGAATAAATATGTATTTGCTTATTTTAGTATGAGAGAGGTGTTAGGTTGGCTGAGGTCGGCAGTGTTGGTTGTGGTCGGATTGGAGCATTGGTGGTACATATGGCACAGTGACTACTACTTGATTGGATGACTGCACTACTGTACAACTGAAATTGACTACTGCTTACATATCTTCTATAAGTATGTTGCATCGTCATATTTGCATAGCATGTTCATGTGTGTATAAATATGCATATCTATGAGCCGTGAAGAAGACACCATGGAGAATACATCAGTGCATAAAAAAGAAAGATCAACTTGGTAATAATAATAATAATAATAATAATAATAATAATAATAATAATTATGATAACAACTAGGAAACAAAAATGGGAATAAAACAACTCTATGGGCATTTTAAACGACTAATAAACAACATCTCACACAAGAAAACCTGTACGTTGCTAAGAAAAAGAAACTTTCAGAGAGAGACAGAATCTCCCCTAATAGCAGCACAAAACAATGCCATAAGAACCATTCATATCAAAGCGAGAATAGATAAGATGCAACAAAATAGCAAATGTAGGCTATGTGGTGATAGAGATGAAACCATCAATCACATAATAAGTGAATAAAGCAAATTAGCACATAAGGAGTATAAGACAAGACACAACTGAGTGTACAAGGTAATCCACTAGGAGATGTGCAAGAAATTTAAATTTGACCATACAAACAAACGGTATATGCACAACCCAGCATCTGTCCTAGAAAATGACACACATAAACTCATATAGGACTTTGACATAAAGACAGATCACATTATCTTGACCAGAAGACCAGACCTTATAAAAATCAACAAAAAAAAGAGAATTTGCAAAATTGTGAACTTTGCTGTCCCAGTTGACCACAGAATAACACTGAAAGAATGTGAAAAGAAGGGTAAGTACCTCGACCTTTCTAGGGAATTGAAAAAACTATGAAATATGAAGGTGACAGTTATACCAATTGTGATTGGTGCTTTTGATACAGTAACTAAAGGATTATTAAAGGGACTGGAGGACTTGGAAGTTGGAGGACAAGTGGAGACCATCCAAACTACAGCATTATTGAGAACAGCCAGAATACTGAGAAGAGTCCTGGAGACTTGAGGAGACTTGCTGTTACTCAAACTCCAGTGAAAGACCATCAGCTAACGCTGATTTGAAAAACTCTATTAAGTAAATAATAATAATCATGCTATTATGTGGCTAATCAAAAAGGTTTTATTACAAACTGCCAGATAAAGATTTTGGCAATAGTGCAGAGGAGATTATGGATTAACCACATGTTAATCCTCTTTTGGTTAAACACTGTTATTTTGCTGTCTTATGTTTTTCTTGCAAACAAAGACTTTACTAAGGAGCTCTGAATTTTCTAAACATTCTTATTAAGATTACAGTAATGCCCAAATTATCGTTATCCCATTTAGTGCCAATTTAATTTAGTACTCTTTATTTTTTACTAATGAATTTAGTAATGTCAAACTTCTAAAATAAACATTGATAAAATATGGCATAATGAAGAGTTATTGAAATAACTGTATATTGTACACTTTCATTAAACTGGTTGGTTGGTTGGGTGCTAATGGCATGTCAAAATCTATTGGGTTATTTTATGCTGAAGTCAGTTTAACAATTATAGTCACCATATAATGGTATAAAAATGTATCTTCATGATAATTTTAAACAGGTAAACACTTCATTCTTAGTTGCAATATAAATATTTTAAGAGCCGATGTATCCAAGTTCACAATCATTATAAATAGTGGGATAGTGTTAGAGAAGCAAGGATGAACTCATAAGTAACATTCTCTTATGGATTCTTGCACATGGATGTGCCAGTGTTTGTTGATCAGTAAAGACTTACTTACTGTACAGGCACAAGATCCAACCTAGAAGATTTGCCAAGAGCAATGGATGGCAAGAGAAAGTCAGGAAACAGTGTGTTGTCAGTGTGATTTGATGGTGATGAAGAGCCAATGTAATTATAAAGTTCACAATATTTTTTAATGGATAAACACTTTAAACTTAGTCATGGTATCAATATTTTAAGAGTGAATGTATTAATAAAGTTCACGATTCTTTTTAACAGGTAAATGATTCATACTTATTTGCAATATCAATATTTTAAGAGATAATATACTAATAAAGTTCACAATAATTTTAAACATTATCCCAAATAGATTTATTTGAACCATAGATAGCATCTTAACTGATACTATCACTCTGGGTTAGAGTCAACCTGGTTGTAATAGCAACAAAAGGTTGACTTACCTCTCCTGGGCTCCAGAACTGGAACCTCACCACCAAAGGCAGTTTAGTGTCATACTCAGGATATGAGTTATGGTTAATGTGGTATGTAGAAAAATAAACACATACACAATAATATATTGTTTAATAATATACACTGACATCTAATGATATTTCACCAGCTTTCCAGGAAAGTTGTTACCAGATATACAGCACTAATCCATTCAATCTTGTTGAGGTTCAACAACAACATCAATATTTTCAATGGGATATTACTGTCTTATCATAATAATTGTATACTTACATAATAGAAATTATAGTAAACATACAAAAAGTTGACATAATAATTTTATTACTCTTTCAAGTGAATGGATTAATAATGGAATCATTTGTTTAATAATCTAAGATTTAGAAAATGTTTATTTCTTAAGACAAATGTAAAATTAAGCAAAACATTGAAGAGAAAACAAAGATATATACATGCACATTACACGTAAATTTTTGCCTCAGGCAATGAAAAGAAAGAAAAAAAAAGATTCGATTTAGGATAAATTGTAAGTTTCTGACAATCACACACACACACACACACACACATAAAAAGTCAAATCTAACTAGACAGTGCCAGGGGCATTGTAAATTCTAATCTTTTATTGATGTCTACACAATGGTAAAATTGTTTACTATTTCCTTGCCTAATTAAGTCAAACCAATTTCTTCAGACGATGACGCAGCCATTTTGAAAACTGAGTATCCAAAATGGTAGACTTTAAACTTGATATACTACATTTTCAAACCTGCAGTCTGAGAAAATCAGTTTTAACTTGGTCATCTAAGCTAATATAATAATAATAATGATAATAATAATAATATGCAGAAGAATAGCAAGTTTAAGTTATGTGATGACGGAGATGAAATAGTTGATTAAATAATAAGCAAATGCAGCCAACTGGTTCAAAAAGATTACAAGACTAGGCACAATCAGGTGAGAAAAGAGATCTGCTGGAAATCGCACAGGAGATTAAAACTTGACTATGCTGATAGATGGTATATGTATAAACCGGAATCTGTTTAAATGTACTTTCACAATATGAGAGAGTGCTGATTTCCTGGTGTCTTCTATAGCAGATATCGTAATAAGGGCATTTGAAGACACTTGGATACCAAATAAATTATTTTCCTTCAGCAAATGGATATGCTTGTTTCATTTTTCATAGCTTCTTTTGTAGCAAATCAACTCTTAAAAAGTATTTTAAAACTTTTAAAAAAATTTTTCTTCATAAAATCTTTTCTTCTGACTATGACTTAAGGTCAAATTAGTTAAGAACAATTAAAAAATGAATAACAACAAAGAAATATTCCTATTTATCTTATCACTTTTGTTCATCTCTCTCTCTCTTTCTCTCTCTCTCCTCTCACTTTCTTTCTCATATATATATATATATATATATATATATATTTATATATGTATATTTTGGCAGCATTTCTTCATTGATGCATATTTGATTGAACATAATAGACATTTTTTGTCAACATATTTTTTTGTTAATCCTTTCGAATTGCCGTATCGATCTTATGATATTCGGCAGGAATTGGTTGATAAACTTTCCATAATTAGTTATTTCCCAAGCACTTTATGTCCAACTTTGGGCCACCATCAGGGGAGGATGTATTATAAAAGTGATGTAACTTTTGTATGTACATTACTACTTTGTAAGAATGAGCATTTGTACTGTTGTATTATGTGGCGTTTACTTTTCGAATTTGTTTCTATAAATAGCATCAGTAGCTAAAGACATTTAAGTACATTCGCACTGGTTTCAAAATTAATTCTATTATATATATTAAGATGTATTAATGAGCTAAATTGCACTACTTAAATAAGTGTTATGATGATATGGCAATGATATGTGGCAAATAAATAGGAAGAATGATTGGAGAGTGGGAGATGAGTGAAGATGGGAATATGAATGAAGAAATAGATAGTGAGTGACATCATCTCAGGACAAATAAGGTATTTATCAACATTAGAATTGAAGAACTCAAGGTCATATGTTATACTGTTAAAACTCTCACAGTGGATTTTGTTCCACATTTCAGCCATTTTTGAGAAGAAACTGAATTAGTGTTGGGAATGTTGGGGGTCAAATCAGCAAGATTTCCAAGAATTAGAGGCTCCCATTTCTATGCTAAATAGACTAAGCAAGTTATTAGAGCCTAAAATGTGTATTGAATCTTTTAAGATATTACATACTTTTTGAAGCAGCCATTATTTTCAAACCATTATCAAATCAACTGAGAGAACACACAACAGTAGTTTTATCATTAAGGGAGATAAATCTTCACTCCTTCACATTTAAATTTACAATAGTCTTTAATATGTGAGCATTGGGCATGAATCAACATTGATAAAGCAGAAAGATTAGTTTGATTCAGAGTTTTTTTATGAAGCCATTTTAAAACAGGCCAAGACCTCATATCTAAACAGGAGAACACTTGTGGCACAATGTGGAGATGATCAACTGTAGATTGGTGTAGAAATCTAATCTCACCTGGAGGGGTATTCTTTGAAGAAGTGCAAGGAAGAGTAGTTCATGAGACATGGTTGGAGTAACATCAAGAGGAAAGGTAGGAGTTTATCTCAGATATTAGACTCTTTGTTGGCAAGGCTTAGAATATGCCAACTGCATACTCTGCAGAGAAGTAAGACCCCTCCCAAAGTGTTGTCCTGAGTATAACATTAAACTGTATCTAGTGGAGAGGCTCCTGTTCTGGAGATCTGAGAAGTGTAGAGTATCCATTTATTACCACTATTCCCAATTCTGCTCTGACCTGGTGTGATAGTACCTGTTAGGATCCCATCTATGGGTCAAATAGATCTGTTTGAAAATTATAAGTACTGGATAGGAATACTTGAAACCATACAAGTGTGTACAAATAAACGTCAATTAAATCGGAATTGTTATTTGAAAACTGTATCATTGTCTAAATTAATAGTATTGGAATACTTGATACTATATAAATGTATGAAAACAATTAAAAAATGCTAAGGGGCCTGGAAAATATTGGTATGCTTACAATCAAAGATTTTCAAATGAATCAAATGTCGACAATAAATAAACCATAAGGAGTTGATATGCAATCAAACAAATGAACCAAACTATACAGATGTTAGACAATGTGTCTCTGAGTTTAAAACTTAACAGGAAGTTGATGATGATAAGAATTTATCTTCCTTCGCTAACACAAGAAAGGTTGAACTTAAAGAAATAGACTATATCTAAGCAACAAGAAACTGCAACTATTTATAGATTTCAACTTGTTTAACCCTTAATGATACAGATTATCCAGAAAGCTCAAGTATATTTTTTCACTCTTATAAAAACTTCCAGTCAGAAAATTATCTTTACACCCGGGAAATTGTTAAAGATATTTTTTCTCTCAAGAAGTTTTTATTCAATGAAAAGGGCAAAGCTAAAAAAAAGTTTTTTTTTAAAAATCGCATATATATATATATATATATATATATATTATGCCATAAGGGCATGCTGAAAAAGTTTTTGACCGAACCAATACATTTTTTATTGAACTTTTTAAGGATTAAGAAAACTTGAGAAACAATGTGTTTTATGTGTCAAACTGCAGGAATAACATGCAACTTTTATTACTTTTCATTCAGCATCCTTCAATATATATATATATATATATATATATATATATATAGAGTCTATCACCAATATTGAACACTTTTTATAGATTTAGCAAACTATATCATTAATGTTAATTTGCACACACACACACACACACACACACACACACACACACACACACACACACACACACACACACACACACATATATATATATATGTACATATACATATTCCAGGGAAAGGAGTAGCGTCCTCCCTGATACCTAGGTGTAGTAGCTGATAAAAAGGGAGCCTTCGGGTCGCCCTCAGCTCTGGTCGCCAACTTTACTTATATAAATAAATATATATATATATATATATATATATGTGTGTGTGTGTGTGTGTGTATGTGTAAGTATAAAGAGAAAGTATTTAAGTATTTTCTTACAATCGTTACGTAACTATAATAGAATCATCAGATAAAAGTCTATTTCATATTTGATATTAAAAATTTCTTCTACTTAATAGAATATACATAAATGTCATACTTATATTTTGTAGAATATTTATGTTTCATACTGATAGTTAGGGCACAAAAGTAAGAAGAGGTGATCTTTATTACGGTTAGTTTATATACAGCTCTGTGGGCCATCGTTTTTAAGCAATTGTTTATTCTCTTGTTTAATCTATCTATCTATCTATCTATCTATCTATCTATCTATCTATCCGACAGTTCTCTCAAAACTGAGTATGGACATCGCATAACATCATTTTGTGACAATCCCATAATATCAAACAATACTGGTGCACAAAGCTATTCAATGTCACTCAATAAGCTTCAGTAATATGTATGGAAAATGAAAGACCAGCCTACATCGATAGATACTATTGAAACCGCAGAGCGTCCTTGTCTTTGATGGATATTTTAATGAAAGCTAAAGTTCTATCATTCCAGTTTTATATCAGTGTATTTCACCTATATGGATGATTCCTCAAAATGGCTATTGAGCCACAGGAGTGTTCACCTACCCTTTGATAGGTCTTCTCTCTCTCTTTCTCTCTCTCTCTCTCTCTCTCTCACACACACACACACACACACACACACACACACACACACACACACACTCACATTATATATATATATATATATATATATATATATATATATATATATATATATATATATATACTCGAATAATGAACAACTTTGTGTAATGATCGATCTCTAATTCTTAGCAAGAAAAAGTTGCTTATCATATATTGTGTGTAATGAATGACCCCTGATTTATGATTATGCTACCTTCCAAAATATTTCTTCACCATCCAAAGACATAAAGAGAAAATATTCAAACACTTATTGATGCTTTCAAATCTAAAAAAACAATACAGTCTAAATTATCCTAATGCCTAATCAAAGGCTTTTAGTGAAGATAGTGGAGTTTTTACGTAACTTTGTTTACTATTTAAAACATTTGTACAAATATTTACAGGTGATTTAAATAATAAATAATAAACAATAAACTTTATCTTAACAAATAGCGAGTATCTAGGCATAGGCCTCGTGGGAACACTTTGGATCGAAGCTACAGCAAGTTTCGGCCCAGCAAAAATCGTTTTCCAAAATAACAGCCCCTTTGTTTTTTGAGATGAAAAATTCTATTTTAAAAGTCTTTCATTAAACAAGTATATATATATATATATATATATATATATATATACGAGGGTAAGCCAAAAAGTTCATATGATGATGTCATATTTGTTATTGATTACTCTTTTGATTAATGGGATCCAAGCACTTCAGCAACGATGGAAGTAACATGTGGACTGTATGGGGGACTATGCTTAAAAATAAACTTCATGTGATCCCATTCCATGAGGGTATCTTGGTTTGCCTATGAACTTTCGATCTGACCCCCGTATATATAAATCAGCCTTTTACACACACTGGATGCAGTCTAGGGGACTTAGCAGGTGCGATAGATGATATAGATGGATGGCGAAGAGAGTCGATGAACTTCCTGCTATCTGTACAACTTAATGATGATGATGAAGATAATAAAAATGTATAAATTTTCAAACGCACAGTGGAGTTCTCAACTGTCTTTTTTATGAAATCTTATTTGATTAAAAAGAGAAAATATTTTTGATACATCCAAATTGTATTAGAATCACCTTTTTGTGGACAACTGCTTCATGAAATTGATTTTCAAAATATTATTATCTTTATTATTATTATTTTTATTAATATTACTAATATCATTATTATTATAATTATTATTATTATTCTCGGTGGTCAATCAACAAAAGTTTTATGGAAGACAAAAAAAAAAAAACAACAAAAAAACAAACAAAAAAAAAACACATAATTCACATCATGGCTAAACTACAGATATTTTCCCACCTTTCGAGATGCCAAAAATATGTGTTAAAAAAGAAAAAAAAGACTTTGGAGCCAGGATTCAAAGATTCCCAGACAAGATAATAATAGTATTTTACTGAAAGAGAACAGAGAACAAAGACTGGCCGTTCTTTTAGCAACAAGTTAAAGAATCAGACAGATGAAGTGAATAGTAAGATAAAAAGCTGGGGTAAAACAAAAAAGAAAAAAAATAATTAAATGAAACTATAACTGACACCGAACGTCTGGATAAGAATTAAACATAAATGACAGTCTTCTTTGGGTTTTGTCTTTGAGAAAATCATCAAAGATTACAATATACAAGAATTAAGGACTGAATAAAGTGACATGGAGGATCTGATATAAAACAAACAATACCAACGATTGGCAGAAAAGTTGAGTCAGCCAACAAGAGAGACTTAAACTTTAAACGGAATCTACTGCATTCAAATCAGAATTAATTCGATAAATCATTCGAGTTTGGAAGGCTTAACAATCGGATAAAATCCCAATGCATTCAATGAATCTGATATTTGGTTTTATCAGATGCTATAAAACTGTTAAAAGATTTAAAACCAAGCAACTTCCGAGCTTAAATTGATGGCATCCATTTTGACTCTGAATTTTGTTTTTTAAAGGCAATTATAACTAAATTTCTCAAGAAAAAAGATTAAGATGTTTAACCAAGAGAGAAGAACCAGTTTGAAATCCATATCAGAACTTATTGTCAATAGACACGGTTATACTCAATACATTTTTAATATCTCTACGACAAAATGTAGATAACTTTAAAATCTGGTAATTTCTGGGCTTATTCATTTAAGGTCGTTGATGAAAAGCTCTGCAGAATACGATAATGCAGGAATTCCTGCCTAGATAGCAGCAATTTAGAAAAAGAAAATGGCTGTACGGCATGAAGCAAGTACATTTGCCTGTGAACCTGATGTGTATTTGTGGTCAGTAACAATCTTTGTGTAGTTGCTTTTTCTGTCTTTCGGAAACCAAGATTAATGCCATAACGTGATGCAGCAAGTTGATAATGTTCATCTGATGTATCAGGATAGAGGGTAATGTACCAAATCCACAAAGTATGTCTTAATCATTGCTACAAAATCGGGAACCTGTTTGCAAAATAACCTAATCAATACTTGAATAAGTAAATATTCGATGGCAATTTTTGGCGGCTTGATTAATTGGTACTTTTGATTTTGTTTCCCACGCCAGAAATTGCAATCAAAGAGACACTTTTCTCCGAGGAACTCAAGCTTCTTTGAATGAGAATCTGGCTTCAATGAACTAGTTACCATTTTTTTTTATTTGTAGGGGTGAAAAACCTCCTTAGCCAATGTATACCGTATTGTGGAGGGAAGATAATATCTGTCTTATTGCTGTGCGCTGGAAGTGAATGTATGTCTTACTGGTGTGTTGGAAGTGAATTTCCTCGATGACATGACCCCGGCAACAGAAAACAGAACTTTCAGCGTCAAAATCGATCGAAAGAAGAAGAAGAAGAAGAAGAAGAAGAAGAAGAAGAAGAAGAAGAAGAAGAAATTATACTGCTAATGAGTAGAACATTAAAGAAAATATGAATGAGAGCCAGTGTACTAAGGTGTACGAATAATATAGTTATTTACTAAGAATAACTTTGTTTTGGCACAAGGCCACAAGTATGGAACATTTACTAGTAATGTTTTGCAAGATAAGTTGCTAACTGTCATATATGAATAAAGTGAGACGCTAGCGTTTGAACACCAAACGCCAGTAAACGAAAATAGCAAACCTCCAGATGGTATAAATAGAGGTATCGTGCTGTTAGAGAAAGGACTTCAGTCATAGCTTATCGGTCAAGGCCGCCTGACATGAGTGCTGGAGAAACCCAACGTGATACGTGGCCAAGACTGACACTTTTTGGGCATCGGGAGCCGTCCTCCTAGCTTATCATCTACTTCGGCAGGGCTCGGTTTATCGCCTGGGGAATGCCGACGGAGCCCAAGGAATTTGGGAGCCGGTGGTCTGGGATACGAATCTGTGCCCGGCTCCCACGTTAAAAATCCTTGTGCTACACTTTGGCATGGTGGGATGCCATAAAAATATCGACTTCAACCATAGCTTGGCCAGTTTGGTTTGGTTTGGTTTGTTGGGTTTTATGGCATATCAACCTTTGTAGGTTATTTAACGCCAAATCCATTTTCATGTAAATAATCAGTTCTATTCAAAACAATTCAGTTTAGCATAAGTACACAGTTTAATTGTCAAAAACATTTATATTTCAAACTATTCAAGCAGTTATATGTAACAATTTAGTTAAGTGTAAATACAGTTTTAATGTCGAAAACAGTTCTATTTGAAATAATTCAGTTAAGCATAAGCACGCAGTTTAAATGTAAGTACGGTTTAATTGTCACAAACATTTCTGTCAGGTGCTACCACTCCGGGGCAGAGTGGACCTTGGAACGATGGCAATGAAGGGGTACTCTGCAATTCCCAAAGCTCCAGCACTGCTGGAACCTCACCATCAGATTGTTTATTGTCATATTTCAGGACACTCGTTGGGGGGGTCTTACACCTCTGCAGAGGTGCAGTCAGTATATTCCACAGCCCCAGCCGACTGGGCAAAGCTTGGCCAGTGCACTCTTGATTCAAAGCGACTCTATTAATGTTCGCCATCATCAATGAACAAACATATCGAAAAATGAGTAAACCCAGTTTTATTAACTTAAAAAAAATGCCCATTGAGTTTCAGGAAAGAAATTGAACTTTTTGGGTGAATTCACCGGTAACATTTCTTTTGTTGGTAAAACTAAAAAAGCAGTTGTGTTTGTATTAAAGAATACTGGTAATTTTGGAACAGATTGGATTGCATTATTTGATCTATAGGAACTCCCAATTAACTTCTTCTGCAACAAAATAGATATTGTTATCTCCAATGTTGATATGGTAACTAAAGAATTAAAGAATGAATTGAAAACAGAGTTTCCTATAAAGCTAAATTTAAAGTGAAAGAGAATGTTAACACCAATAGATTATGGTTACAATGCTTTCCAATTTGGATTGTGCATAAGCAAATTTAGATGATATACTTATCAAAAGCGAGACCCGAAATCAACAAGGGGATGATATAAAAAAGTAAAAAGTGAAGAAAATACGAACAGTTTATGTACAGAATTAAAAATCTTTGACAAATTATCGATGCAAATGGTAGACGATCAGATTCTTCAAGGTTGAGAGCAATAAGAGATATGCCCCTCACTACAAATGTGGCAAAGTTACTAGCATTTTTAGGGTTTGCTAATTACTATCATAGCTGCATACCAAACATTCATGAATTAAGGACATCGATGAATAACCTGTGAAAGGAATTAAAATGGGATTAGTCAAGTAAATGCAAAAGTGCTTTCGAAGAGAATTAGGAAGGTCTTAACATCAGATTTGTCACGAGCACATTTTGACCCTAACTTAGAGATTGTGGTTGCAGCAGATGCAAGTGAGTCGACCCGGGAGCCGTGATAAGACACAGATATGAGGACAGAAAAACTAAAACAATATTTTATGCTTCAAGATAATTAATAGCTGCTGAAAAAAGCTATAGCTAGATAGAAAAGGAAGTATTGGCTATCATATTTGCTATGAAAAAGTTTCGTAAATTTATACGCGGTAAAAAAATCATACTACAGACACACTATCGTCCATTGCTGTCCATTTATGGATAAAAAAGGATGTTACTACACAAATAGACTACGGCGCTGGTGAACTATTCTGTTAAACTATAACTATAAAATGAAGTTTCAACCATTTAAAAAATTGAGTCATGCGGAGAGACAATCTAGATTGATACCGAAATTCTGCAAACCCCTTGAGGACACAGTAATTGCGGCAATAAGAGCCGAAAATGAAATCAAGAAGGTAAGAGGACTACTTATAACAACAGAGGAAATAAGAATCAAGTCAGAAAAAGATGACGTTATCATAAAAATAAAGAAGCAAATAAGATTTAAAGAAAACAATAAAAAAATGAATATTACTGGAAGTAACGCATTTTCTTTATGCAATAATGTACTTATGTACACAGAAAGAATTGCGATACCAGCTTCGTTGCAAAAATTTATGCTAAAAGAATTTCACGAAGAACATTCAGGCATTTCTTGGATGAAATCCTTAATGAGGTGTTATACGTATTGGCCCAAAATGGATCAAAACATTGAAGATCTTGTAAATTGATGCTGAAGTTGAGCTCTGGCAGCGAAGTCACCGCCCATAAATTTTCAACCTTGTGCTTTCGGCCAGACTTCTCAGGTGCGTTAAACGAAGCATACTATCTAGTAGTAGCCAATAGTTACACAAAATGGCCAAAAATATAAAAATAAAGAAGACCGACTTCCGCGATAACAATAAATTTTTTACACGAGATTTTTGCAAAATTCGATGTACTTGACACTATCATTTCAGATAACGGGACACAATTCACAGCTCGTGAATTTTGAGTTTCCTGTAAATCCTTATCAATTGAATACATTACAATACATTCAAAAAGGTACTAAAAAAAGTTGGTGGGAGAGGAGGCCGATGTAGTAATGCGACAGAAATTTCTGGGCGTTTTCAGATTAACGCCAAACTCGAACACCATGCCTTGAATGTCGTCTAGTAAGTTCGCCAGGAGGCTGAAGTCCGTTTTTAATAAATTACTACTTGATCGTAAGGTGAGAACATCAAGAAATAACAATAATATACGTAAATACTTCAAACTTAGAGATAAAGTGTTTTTTAAAGTGTACTAACGTGGAAAAGAATTTTGGGAAGATGCCGTTATAAAAAAAAAATCGGATCGGAAAAATGACATATATGGTACAGGAACAAAGGTGGGAATATAAGCAACCCCTTAATCAGTTAAAACGAAGATGCACTGATTTAGTAAGTCTATGAAAAGATATACCCATGGAAATATTGTATGACGCGTTTGACGAACTTCCACCACCAGAAACTGTTGAACCAAGGATTTACGTTAAGAGAAAAAGAACCGCGACGGAATTTTCAAATATCGAACCGACACAAAAGAAATATAGACTCTAGAGGAAGTCATCTCAAAGAGGAGGTGTCATATATGAATAAAGTGAGACGCTAGCATTTGAACAACGAACGCCAGTAAACGAAAATGGCAAACCTCCAGATAGTATAAATAGAGATACCAGGCTGTTAGAAAAAGGACTTCAGTCATAGCTTGTCGATCAAGACCGCCTGACATGTGTGCTGGGAAAGCCTAGCATTCGTGTTACGTGGCAAAGACCAACATTCCTTGAGCCTCGGGAGCCGTCCTCCTAGGCTCTCATCTACTTCGGTTTATCTCCTGGTGCCAGAGGCGCTCCTTTTTAAGTGAATGCCGACAGGCCCCAAGGCATTTTTGAGCCGGCGGGGGTGTCTGGGTCGTCCCTTCTGGTTCTCACCTGATTCGGCAGGGCTCGGTTTATTACATGATGCTTGAGGCGCCTTTTTTTTAGGGGAATGCTTATGGGTTTGGCTTGGTTTGGTTTTATGGCATATCAAGCATTGTAGGTTATTTAATGACAAATCCAATTTATGAATATGAACAGTTCTGTTTCAAACAATTCAGTTTAGCATAAGCATACGGTTTAGTTCTATTTGACCCATAAATAGGACCCTCTCAAGTGCTACCACTCCGGGCCTGAGTGGCACTGGGAGCAATGGCAATAAAGGGGTACTCCGCATTCCCCAGAGCTCCGGCATTACTGGAGCTTATTCATCAGATTATTTAGTGTTACATTCAGGACACTCGTTGTGGGAGTCTTACCCCTCTGCTGAGATGCAGTCAGTATATTCTGCATCCCCAGCCGATTGGACCAAATGCTGACGGGACCAAATGCCGACAGGGCCAAATGCCAACGTGGCCCAAGGCATTTTTGGAGTCGGTACGAGTGTCTGGGCCACGGCCCTGTGCCAGACTTCCACGTTAAAAAGGCTTTGTGCTTCACTTTGGCATGGTGAAATGTCATACAAATATCGACTTCAGCCATAGCTTGGCCGGAACACTCGATTCAAAACGACTCTGTTATTGTTATAGGTAAGACTGTAGTGTTATGGATAGTAACAATTTTCGTTGTCTTATTTTCTGTTTAATGTATTCATTTCGATTGGAATGAACTACTTATGTTTTTATTACGTTGTCTTTTCTTCGTCACATGATATATATGCGTTGCAAAACTAACTATCTCACTATGGTGGTAGCGTAGCGGTTATCGTCGTAGAAAATGGGTTGAGCGAACCAAGTTAAAAATCCTAGACAAGGCTGTTTGTGCTTCAGTTTGCCATGAATTCATCTCTTCCGTCGGGTGGAAGTCCCCGTAGTGCAATGGCTAAAGTATTGGATTGTGACATCATAATAATGAGTTCGAACTCTAATCACGTTATTACGTTTACTTCCGGATTAATACCACTGGGAAAGGTATCAACTTCCTTATCCCTCCCAGCTATGAGTTAAATTGTACCACTTCAGTTCTTCTACAAGGATGGCTTTGGCGTTATATAACCCACGAAGGTTCATATGTCATTAACAAAATCAAACCATCTCTTCCAGTTATGGTTAAGTGATAGGACATATTGGGGTCTTTAGCTTTGGTAATGGTAACCAGTCTTGGAGAAGGAAAACTCTAAATTCAAAGCAACTGTACTTCTCTTAAAATTGACCTTGTATCAAATCCTGCTTGTGGCGGTAGGTGTTGAGAAATGACATACTATGATAAAATGCTCAGGTACAAATTATGTATGTTATTATAATGTTTTTTTTTGTTTTTTTTTTATCAAGGAATCACAACAACTTTAAAGATGAAAGTGAAAATTTGACAGCAAAATAAGTTGACAAGTAAATTTAGAGATGCTAAAATATTTTCTAAAGCTAAAGAAAAGATAACGTGATGTATTTTTCGTACTGCAAAGAGGAAAATAAAAATGTATCTTTAACTCAGTCAAGTGGCCTCGGTATAACTCACAAAACTGTTTGTTGACTTTGCCTTTTCTAAGGTCAGTTGTCGTTCGGTTAAAAAAATGCTAACGCCAGACCACAAGAACAGTGGAAACCATCAGTCACTTTGGATGATGAGAACGATTCACATTCCAGATCTGGTCCCTTCTGATGTCCACTTGTTTGGCCCTCTCAAAGAATTTCTGCGTGGAACAAAGTTTTTTAGTGATGATGAAATGAAGAGCATTGCGAGCAGTTTGAAGATTTCTATGCTGAAGGAATTCAATAGCGTGTTTTTGATAGAGAAACATGGTTGGTTGGTTGGTTGTTTTGTTTTACAGCGTATCAACCGTTTTCGGGTCATTTAACGCCGAATTACATTTTAAACAATTCCGTTTAGTATATTTATAGTTTTTGTTTACAAACACTTAAATGTCAAAACAATTCAATTAAATCTCAAAACAGTTATATTTCAAACAATTCAGTTAAGCATAAGTACACAGTTTCGATGTCAAAAACAGTTTCATTTCAAACAATTCAATTTAGCATAAGTACAAAGTTTAGTTCTATAGGATTTACAGTCCTATATTTTTAAATAGCTGTCGATGACCGCGTGGTATCAAAAATTAGTTTCGAGAACGTATTGGTAAGAGAAATCACGTGCCTTGTGACTCCAACTACATCCTTTGATTTTGTCCCGCGCGAAATAAATGGCGCGTTTGGAGCCGGCCATGTGACATGAAACCTATATATACTCTACACTTTCGATAGATAACTCTCATTCTCTCATTCTTCGCTTTGCAAGCTAGCGACACATAACTCAAGACACGTAACATGGGCACTTATATAGTCGGACTTGTTCCAGTCTCACGCACGCACACAGCTTTAGGCATTTCGTCAAATTCCTAAAGAGACAAACGACCAACTTGGGAGAAAACACGGCTTTCTAAAATACATTGCCATTCTCATGAGCATTAGTACTTCACGTGAAATACTTAGTCAACATACACATATAGTCGTACAGGACACTTTTAATATTTAGTCTTCTCGCATACTCTAAGATAACATATAAACGTAAGTGAGAATTCTGACATTCTTACCCTTTGTTCTTAAACAAAATACCCATTCACCATAATATTCGTGTTAGTCACACACACACACACACACACACACACACACACACACACACACACACACACACACGAATATTTAACAAACTATATTCCAACATTCATACTGTCTTTGTAATGTTTCTTTTTTTTACTTGTTGCTATATTAATTTATTTTTGTTTGTATTGCCTTGGAGTGAATATTCTTTTGTCTACGTTTATATTGTTTGCAAATAACAACACACCACCACAGTTCTATTTAAAAACAGTTGTATTTCAAATAATTCAATTTAGCATAAGTACACAGTTTAGTTCTATTCGACCCATAAATAGGACCCTGTCAGGTGCTACCATTCCGGGTCACAGTGGACCTGCGAGTGATGGCAATGAAGGGACGTTCCGCATCCACACACACACACACACACACACACACACACATATACATACATATATATATATATATATATATATATATATATATATATATATATATAATTAATGGTATAGGACTGTCTAAATATATTTAGGTGTCTAACAAAAAATATCGTCAAAAAGCACGAGTTAAATCTTCTATTTTAGAGAGAGCATATGCTTGTAACGAGGCATCCAAAAAGTGTAAATTGTGCTTCGAAGAAAAATATCTATCATAAATTTACCTAATTCAAAGATTCTGTTAAGTAAGAGATTTGATTTGGAATTAGAATTTTGCCAGATCGAGTCGCATGACAAAAGTAAATAGTCATGTTGCTGAAATCTTACATAAGAACACTTACTTATTACAAGTTACTGCTTTGTTTACACCGAACACAGCGAATAGAAGATAGCTTTGAATTCATTTGGAGATCTCAGATACCCTTGAAAACCTCTAAGAATTAATAAGTATTTCGAATAAATATTCTATTTGATTATTCTTCAGAGGGAATTAACAGATTTTTAATTTTTAAATATGGTTTTTATGCCTTTTTTTAAAAGCCAGGTAACTATTGGGATGAAATGAATTCCTTTTTCGTAATTCAACACTTGGCGGCAACAAAATACATATAGGGAAGGAGAGAGCTCTCCGCTTTCCGTAATGATTACTGAGAGAGTAACATTTTATATTTTACAGAATTCAAAAGAATTCTATAGACTTCAGATGTGTTCACATAGGCTCATCTGAAGATCATTTTCATGAAACACCGAATTGTGAGTGGTCTTATCTTATATATTCAAATTACTTTGATATCTTATAATTGGAATATTGTGCTATTTGCTCGGCACTTTTTATATAGAGCCATGTGATAATTTACTGGTTTTGCGATCGTTTTCGTTTTTAATACAATGCCAATGGCTATCGACGTATAATTAATTTGGGATTAAGAATACATCAAAACTCAACGTGCAGAGCCGACATTTTTTTATATATAAAAAAAAAATAAAAAGTAAAGAATTGAATTTTTTCTTTATATATATATATATATATATAGTCGACCATAGGTTCCATTTTCAATAGTTACAACACCAAAGTGTAGGGGGGGGCGACTCCTTTCCCTGGATTGCTCCACTTTACGTACCTTATAATACTGAGTGTTAAGCAAGTACCATTTTTTTAGTCTTTGGTATGACTCGACCTGGGATTGAATCCCAGTCTACTGGGCCATTGGCAAACACTCCAATCACTTATATATATAAGTGAAACAAAACAGCAAACACAAACCCCCTAGTTCTGCTGCTAAAAAAGCCTTAATCAGATGATGACTCTTGGGTCAGTCATAATATCATAATTAAAGCATCATTACCACTAACACAGAGCACCCCGGCATTATCATACGATACCAGCAGACTTTGGTTTTTATCACATCGCAGGAATACCAGATCAAGATACAGCCTCATGGTGTAATCGGTTGTTGTATTCACAACTTTTCAGCCAACGTAAACGATCCCATCAAGGAAGCATTAATTCAGTAAGGCAAGACATGAGAAGTTAAAGCGCAAATATCTCAATAATGAATTGTTAATTCAATGATGCTAATTTAAATTAAATGACGAGGTGATAACGTGAAAGTAAGTTGGAAAACATGCTGCATAGTTTTAGCTCAAATTACAATTTTATAAAACTCTTAAACCACATTGATAAAAAAGGGATCCCTGACCCTGGATTCATTTACAGTTTTGGTATGAGATTTACGCTGTTATTGATGTAGGTGACTATAATCATCATTTAACGGCTCTCCACTGTTTAATGATGTGAGGATATTTTTGTATACCACTTCATTTCTTGATGTGATGTGGCATTATGTGATCTATCTATCTATCTATCTATCTAGTCATCGGGATACAGTCAATATACTTTAAGAACTCCCCTCAACAGGGCGTAAACGCCAGCAGAAACCGAGAAGGGGTTTCTGCAATTGTCATGTGACACTCTTCGATGCCCCTAACAGACATGCCACTTCTTTATGGGGGATAATAATTCAAAGTACCTTTAAAGTTACATAACCATTTAAAAAACTGTTTGGGTGTCCTTATTGATATGTGATACTGTATATATAAGTCTTGGTTTATCGTATCCTGTAATATATCAGTACAATTTACACCTTTTTTACTCATTTATCCTTAGTACAATATCAGTAAAGGCTTAAAGAAAGAATTTCAGTGAGATTACACTTTTTTCTAACGTCATTTCTTAATTTATGGAGAAGGAATCCTTAATCAAACAAGCAACTTTTGTTAAAATCTCCGCACCTTTGCACGTTTCGTATAATTACTAAAAAGGTTTTATTGCTTCAAGGAGGGTTGAACAAGGTTCATCTGCCTCGGCTCAGCAGTTGACCGCAGCGTCTTTCTAGTTACCATGTCAGTCGTAGGAAGGAGCCAGCGATTGTAGACATACCACTGGTTGACCAGCTAATGCTGTTTTTTCCACTAGCATTGGTCGTAGCAATAACAACGGCAGCAGCTGCTGCTTCTGCTGTTGCCATAACCTTTCATTACAAGCTTATCAGTTGTTTCAGGCTGTGTGGAGAGAGAGAGAGAGAGAGAGAGAGAGAGAGAGAGAGAGAGAGAGTAATTCTCAATGCTTACTGTTTGTAGTAGCTTACATTCCATTGGCACAGACACAAACAGTCTGTGTCTTTAAAAAAGATAGCATAGGAAGAAAGAAATCATTGCTTCTGACAGAGAAATCTTCTTGTGACAAAACAATGATTTTTAGTACTTACTCTTAAAGGCCACAAAAGGCGTTTATTAACCTCCATGTTGAATCACATCCAATTTATTATTTTCTTATGTAAAACCGAAGATATTAGTATTTGAAAAAAAAGTTATATAGTTATTTTCGATGCTATAATGAAAATCAATATGAAATATTTTAATACACAATTTTTGTCTGAATTTCTGAGATGAGGAATTATCATTACTTGTTTTATTACTTGTATTACCCTATTATATACGAGTTGTAAGATAGTCATTATCAAAAAATAAAGGACATAGAGTACCTTTTATTAAAGTTTAAGATAGCTATTCGTAAGTTATACTAAACAATATTATATATAGGTTGTATGATAGTCATTATCAAAAATAAATTGGTTTGGTTTCTTTGTTTAATGGCATATCAACCTTTGCGGGTTATTTTATGTAGGAAAACAGTCGTGGTATTTACCCCATAGCTGGTGAAGGAAGGAAGGGTATTAGTTCGAAAGTGAACATAATAGCGTGACTGGTGTCCGAACTCGCTTACTACGATGTTGCAGTCCAGCACGTTAGCCACTACACCACGAGGACACCTCGAATTAAAAATTGAGGATATAAAGTCACTTTTATTAAAGTCTAAGATAATTATTCATAACTCGTACTTAACGTTATAAACAGGTTATAAGATGGTCATTAGAGCACGTAGAGTCGTTTTTATCAAAGTTTAGGATAATTATTCGTGTTGAAAGGAGTTAAAATAAAAGTACTTCTCTATATCAAATGCGGGTTGTATTATGATAATCATAAAAAATAAAGAATGTAGAGTCGCTTATATTATGTTCGTATTTAAACTGAGTCAAACTAGCTGTACTTACCCATACTACATACGTGTTGTCAGATGGTCATTATTAAAAATAAAAGACGTTGAGTTGCTTTAAATCAAATTTAGGATGGTTATTTATATTCAAAGGATGTTTTATTTATTTTCATCGTTTACATATTACAAGTTACTACTTTGTTTACACCGAACATAGCGAATAGAAGATCGCTTTGAATTCATTTGGAGATCTCAGATACCCTTGAAAACCTCTAAGAATTAATAAGTATTTCGAATAAATATTCTATTTGATTATTCTTCAGAGGGAATTAACAGATTTGTAATTTTTAAATATAGTTTGTATGCCTTTTTTTTAAAAGCCAGGCAACCATTGGGATGAAATGAATTCCTTTTTCGTAATTCAACACTTGGCTGCAACAAAATACTTATAGGGAAGGAGAGAGCTCTCTGCTTTCCGTAATGATTACTGAGAGAGTGGGTAAGTTGTGATGGACACTCTTTTAGAGCGAGAGGGACAGTAAGATAAATGACGGTAAAAAATAGATCCTATTTAAAGACTAGTCTGAACCAGAACTCTTAATACAATTTAAAATCTTTCCAGGCATGACTTTAACATTAGATCAAAAATGGCGGAGCCTTAATAGGACAGACAGATGGACAGATGGACGGGTGGACATTCGTGTAATTATAATAAGATTATATATTGATGCACTCGGACTAGTGTCCTCATCTTTGTTTTTGAAGTAATTTGACAATGAATTTCTGAGATGAAAAGCTATCGTTATTATACACAGATTTAGTCAGGGAAAGTTGCTGATCAGAGAACATAGAAAATGGGTAGAGAGACAATTGGTGAAACAACTTTTTGAGAGGTCATGTAGCTTGAACTGTATGAGAAAGTTTGCAGCATTAGTAACCTTTTTTTTTTTTACTTTTCAATTATTATTTTCTATTGAATTACATCATAAATATTATTTTCTAAAACCCCTTTCTAAATCTCTTGACCAAATTATTTTTAGCAAATAAAATGACTTCTGGGGTCCCACTGAGATTAAGGACCCTGAAACTTAAGCTTCATTAGTTTAATAGTAGGTCCACCCCTGGACAGATGCATGACAAGGAGATCTTCAAAGGAGTGGACGGGGTCAGGGTGACATTTAAAGAAGCCAATAAAATGACAGTCCTAAATGTAATTTCAAACCATCAATTTCAACTGAATGGTAGTTTTTGAAATTGCACTTTTCTAAGAGACCCTTCAGGAAATAAACAACAGGAGTCCTGCGTTTAAGATGGTTGTTATGTTATTGATTTACATTCCCTACAATAACCAGTATGTATGCCTGTGTAATAAAATGAGCAGCAATATATATATATGTATATATATATATATATATATATATATATATATATATATATATATATATATATATATATATAAAGAAAGAGAGAAATACAAAATAACTAAAAATGTGTCGGGAAACAAAGTAGGTTTTTAGATGCAGCACTTTTCTACCTTTGTTTACAAAACAATACGAGAAGCAAGTGAATCTTTTGAGTTAGTGAAATAATCTTTTCAAAGCTTTTCTTAGCAGTTCAGCAGTTGAGCTAACTTGCTGTCACATGACTTCTTAGTTAGCCAGTTGATTGGTTGATAGAGATTTAAACTACAAGCCACCTCTAAAAGCAATCACATTTACACAGAACAAACCAGGTTTTAGTTGCAACAAATATACATATACATACACGTACTATACTGCGCGCACACATGCACACACACGTATATATATATATATATATATATATATATATATATATATATATATATATATATATATATATATATATATATTATTGACAATGTTAGGTCTTTATGAAAAGAAGCAAAATAGATAGAATGATTTTCTGAAAGTTATATTAACACGTAGTTCAAGTTACGACTTACAGACAAAGAAAATTTATCCATCAACAAGATGAAAGGAAGCCTATTACTTATTTGTCTTTGTTAGCACTGAGGATTTATTGTAACCTTACTTGAGAGTATAAGGGGAATTTTAAACATTCTTAACTGAGAATAAAGCACTGTCTAGTCAGAAGAAGTAAGAATGTAATGATATAATACAATGATTCCTTATAACGAACAAAATACAGCAAGAGGCCCACCAACGGAGGTAAGCATCATTGGGTTAGTCAAGGAGACTCGGTTACTTCACATATCTTTCGGTGAGAAGATGAGTATTTATCTTTAAGCATCTAACAGAGGACGGGGAGTCTCCATGGCGTAGTGATAACGTGCAGGACACAACATCGGAGTCAGTTCGAACTCCAATTATGCAATTACATTCACTTTCGGACTAATACCCTCAGGAAAGGTATAACCTCCTCTATCTTCTAGTTATCTGTTAAGTGGTACCACTTATGTTGTTCTAAAAAGATGGCTTTGGAATTAAATAACCCATGGAAGTTGGTATACCATTAAACAAAGAACCCAAACGAAACCAAACCAAACTTACAAAGGAAAATGAATACTATTTACAGAACAGAGAGTCTACAGCAGCTTTTAAAATTTTCGGAACCCCACCCAAAAATAAGGAAAATCAGATTTTTTCAATTTAAAAACATTGCATCTGTTTATTGTGTGATAAAACATACTAGATAAGAAATATGTATTAACCTAAGTTGAAAACATAATATTTACAAGGAAAGTATTTTGTTTTTGATCTCTACTTTGACTCTGAAAGGCATTGCTGCAAGACAGATCATTGTTGACTTGCATCTAAGTTGTCTATGATCTGTTAGGAACAACGACGTATTTTTATTTTTGATACTACTAGTTCTGTTCGAAGTTTAAACTTTTGGCCTTGTTGGCTGAACGAGTTGACTTGAATAGATGAGTCGTAGGTTCAAATATAAAAGCAATAGCATGAATTCACTGAATATGACAAGAGATTACATACAAAAAAATAACAAGACATCTATTGACAACATATAGATTAATATGAATGCCCATAGAGGTGAAATGTAATGTCTTTAGTCTATACATGAATAAAGTCTTTTATGACACAAGCAAATATATATATATATATATATATATATATATAGAGAGAGAGAGAGAGAGAGTGGAGGCAGTCGAAGTGTACTGGATACCGGCGAAACGAGTTCAAATCCTAGACGAGACTGTTTGCCTTTCACGTAGCACTAATACCCCTGGAAAAAGTATAAATTCAACTAGTCTCCTTCCAGATACGGATAAATAGTAGGGCAGACTAGGCTCTTTAATCTTGTTATGGTAACTGGTCTAGGAGAAGGAAAACTCTGAATTTAAACCGGTAAAACTCCGCTCAAAAATTGACCTCGTGTAACATCCTGTTTGCGCAGAGGGTAAGTAAATGCTATTGACAGGTTATTGATCAAAAGGAAATCAAATCTATCTGATAAAATAAAACAGGATTTTAACCAAGCTGTAGCCTTGTCCTTACTACTGTATGGATGTATCATGTAGATGCTAACATAACACATAGAGAAAAGAATTAGATGAGAACTTCACAAGAACTTTGCAAGCTGTTTTTAACACATCCTGGAAGCATCACCCCACAATATAGCAGCTGTACGGCCACCAGTCTCTCATTTTAAAAACATCCAAGTACGACGAAAAAGATTTGCAGGGCGCTGCTGCAGAAGCAAAAACAAACTCATTAGCATCGTTCACTTATGAACTCCTATACATGGATGTATCAGTTTTGGTCGATCAGCAAGGACTTACATGTAGGTCTGTGCAGACACTGGACGCAGCGTAGAAGGCTATAGATGAGAGAGAGAGAGAGAGAGAGAGAGAGAGAGAGAGAGTCACGGAACTTCGAGTGAGTAGTCAGCATGACTTGATAAAGATGATGATGACTGTTTGTTTGTTTGGGTTTTATGGCCTATCAACCTTTGTGGGTTATTTTATGCCAACTCCATTTTTATACAAATTAACAGTTCTATGTCAAACTATTCAGTTTAGCATAAGTACACAGTTTAATTGTCAAAAACATTTCTATTACAAGCTATTCAGCTAAGTCAAACAGTTCTAATTCAACCAATTAAGTTTAATGCAATCTTGACGTGAGGACACTGATATATATATATATATATATATATATATATATATATATTGAAATTCACCGGCTGTGACAATCAGGGTGCATTCCAATTCCTGCTGTAGCTGTTCATATGAACCTGAAATCATAAAAACTGGTCAGTCATCTCATAAGACGTATAGCAATAACACTGAATTTTCAAGAGTCTACAACAATTTTAAATGCCTGTACAAAAAAGTTTGGAAACTTATTGAATTCACTATATATATATAAATAAAGATCCGCCTAAAAAACCTTTAAAAAATCATTCCATATTTTGCTTCAGCATCCCGTATAGTTTCAAACAACGCTTAAAACAAATAATCAATTAGTTATATGGTATCAAGTATTCCTGTCTAACACCAATAATTTACAAGCAATTATATAGTTTCAAGTAAATACTGCAATTAATATTTCTTAGAAAGCAATTATAGTTTAAAGTAAAGTTGGCGACTGGTGTCGAGAGCAACTCGAAGGCTCCTTTTTTTAATAGCTACTCCACCGAGGTATAAGGGAGGGTGCTACTCCATTTCCTAGATTGCTCCACTTTACCCTTGATACGTACCTTTTAATGCTGAGTGTTAACCAAGGAGGCATCAAGTACCATGTTTTGAGTCTTTGGTATGACTCGACCTGGGATTGAACCCCTGTCTCCCATGGCATTTGGGAACACTCTACCCACTCAGGCAACCGGCCCACCATCCAGTAAGTTTCACTAATTTGATTTTTTTTACTGAGCAGTTACATTGAAGCCCCTAAAATGATTTATTGGAAAGTAGTAAATTGACATCTTTTTAGTGATTGGGAGAGAGACGAACTAAAGAAATATGGTTGAATTGAGGCAGGTTGATGATGTATCTTTGGGCTATAATTATTACTATGAAACAAGTGACAGAAGTTTATATTTGTTGGTTTGGTTTGATTTCTTTGTTTAATGGTCAATGAAACTTCAAGGGTTATTTAATGCTAAAGCTTTGCTTGTGGAAGAATAGCTATAGTACCGTTAGCAGGAGACATAAAAGGGTTCATGTTAGCCTGAAAGTAAGCATGATTAGTGCGACTGGAGTTCGAATTCGCTTACTACGATGTCGCTGTCCAGCACGTTAGCAACCACGGTTCAGGGGAACTCTCCGCTACATTCGTTGAAGGCGCTCATAGTGTAACGGTTATCGTCATAGGAAGTGGATTCGGCTAACTGAGTTCAAATCCTGAATGAAGCTGTTTGTGTTTCCCATAATCCCCATTGGGAAAGTTATGAGTTCAATTATTCTCTCTGGATAGATCCTAGGTCAGACCGGGCTCTTTAACCTTGGTATGACAACTGGTCTCAGAAAAAGAAAACAATAAATTCAAACCAGTTGCAGACCTGGAGAGGGATGAGCTTCGGCCAAACCATGTTAGCAGGTAAGTCTTTTTTTATTATTACTTAGATTCACCCTCTAGATATGTATACGTTTCAGTTGATATTTCTATCATCTATTTTTACAAAAAAAATCTTTATTAAAATATACAAGCACCAAGATTTCACATCATGTTAAAAATAAAAAAACAAGCTAATGCCTAATAATATGATGTATATATTATGCATGTCAGCCCGAAGGCTGTAGCATATACCGACTGCATCTCTGCAGACTGGTAAGTTCTCCTCTCTAACGAGTGTCCAGGATATGACACTAATGCTCTGATGGTGAGGCCCCAGTTGATGAAACTTTAAGGAATTTGGAGTGCCCCTTCATAACCAATACTCCCAGGTTCACTCTGACCTGAAGTGATAGTACTTGTAGGGTCCAATTTATGGGCCAAATAGAAATATGTAATCATTTTCTAAACTTGAAACCAGTAAACTATGCACGAACAAAGTACTTATGTTAAATCAAATTTCTACAATGACATGGTAAGTCATAAAACCATTTAAATGTGTGCAAATAAAACTGCTTGTGTTAGATAGTAATACTTGAAATAATTTAACTGTGTACTAACAAATGAGTTCTTGCTAGTTTAAAAATAATGTTACGTACAAACTATTCGTTTACAAATCATATATAATTAATAACTGTATAAAGAAGATTTGGCATTAAATAACCTACAAGGGTTGATATGCCATAAAACACAACCAACCAATCAACTATGCATGTGTAAGTTTTTATGCAGTTTGTATATGATAAAACATAGATATAAAACCTAAAAATACGCTGTATGCCGTGATTTCATGGTAAAATGTAATTTACTGTAATATTTCAATTTGTTAGCTCGACCTAAGAGAATTCCACTGTTATTGATAATTATATTATATTACTAAATGACCTGTGAACCTTGTGGGTTCCATTTGTAACAGCTGACCATGATGCTATTGATGCTTCTATTTAGGGAAGAGTGAAGTTAAAAGCTGTCCCTGAAGATGGGGGTGCTTCTCTTTAGGAAGGAGTGTGGGATTCTAATGAACATTTCATTGTTAACAGCTGTCCATGATGATATTGATGCTTCTATTTAGGAATGAGTGTAGGAGTCTAATAATAATTTCATTACGATCTCCATTATATGAAAAATTTGCATGATTAAAAAAAGACATTTAGCAAATCAGAACCCACAAAGTTACCATTGCCAGTTGAACTTAAAATTTTTTAATACTCTAAAAATGTTACTATCTTATTCCGTTTTCAGTTGGCCATACAAACGTATGCGTGCATACTCACACGTATATACATATATACAAACAAAATGAAAAGTTTAGTAAGATATACAAGCATAAATTATATATATATATATATATATGTGTGTGTGTGTGTGTGTGTGTGATGCATGAATCCATCACTTCTCTCATGTCTCTGCCCTTTTCTCGCAATTAACCTGTATCTTCTCATTCTCTTCCTCATCCCATGAAAACTTCATGGTCCATGTTTTTATCTTAATAGCTAATCAATATTTTATACAAGGGAGAGAGTGAGACAGAGACAGAGAGTGAGAGAGAATGAGAGAACTAATGAGAAAGTGATATGTAAGAAAGAGAGAGAGAGAGAGAGAGAGAGAGAGAGAAAGAGTCTGTGATATATATATATATATATATATATATATATATATATATAGTTTATATATGAGTTAAGATAGCTTATATCTCTGATAAAATCCATACAAATTCGGCTGAACTTATTAAGTATTTTATCCTTGCCACCACAACCTCTGTTGAACCTTGAATTAAATACAAGCCAAGTATTTTGTTAGAGGCAGTTAATATAAATATAAGCTCGTTTTGTATGGTAAAGTAACAAGATACAAGAATATTTTGGATGATGAAATCACAGGCACAAGAATGGTCTAGATGCCAATGTAATTGTAGAACACAGGGTATCTTTTTCTTTTTTCTTTTTTTTTTCTTCTTCTCTTTTCTTAAGAATGGCATGCTGGTCTACATACTTCTGTTGTTGGTAACCTTATCGCTATTTGAACCCAAGACTCTTCATTCTCATTACCATCACTGCTAAAACTAAACTATTGATATCGATATTTTCAGTTTGTTTTAATAAAAAAAGAAAAGAAGGAAACAGTTTGGGAAATTACATTGACATGTTTCCCTAGTGGACTAGAGTCATCAGAATGGAAATGAATTTATCACCTAAAGTTAATTCTAGATTGAAAGAGAGAGGAGCGTGATATTTTCTGTTAGGCACATGTTCATGTATGTATTTTTAGTTGCATTTTATCACGCTGGTGAATGTCACATTTACCACCATCTTAACACGTGACTTTGCACCGCAATATGATAACGATTGACTGGTTATTTTCACACTTTTCATTCTGATTATTGTGCACACAACAGGAAATTTAAAATAACGGACATCTTGTGTCCATAATCTAATATTTTTTCTGGCTGTAGTAACGTCGAGCACTTGTAAAGTTTTCTTATTTGTTACACATACACACACATATATATATATACATATACATACATATATATGCAAAGGTACATATATATATATGCAAAGGCACACACACGCACATATATATATATATATATATATATATATATATATATATATATTGTCATGTTTTGTTGTATCACAACTCTTCAGTGTGGGTATACACGCAGGACGCTTGAAGCTGGGACGCCCAATTTTACGTTAGACTTACTATCAGACCGTTCGGCCAACAAGCGTACCACGTCAGCTAGGGAATTATAAGGTATTAAGTAGCAGCAATCGTTTATATGTATATATATATATATATATATATATAAAAGGAGGCGCTCGTAGTGTAATGGTTATCTTCGTAGGAAATAATCATGTCAATCCAAGTTCAAATCCGGATCAGAGTTGTTTGCATTTCAAATACCTTGGGTAACCATTCTCCCTCCAGCTATGGGTAAATAGTAAAGCAGACTGTGCTGTTTAACTTTGGCATGGTAACCAGTCTAGGAGAAGGAAAACGGAACCATCGATTAAACTCCGTTTGTATTGTATAATACTCGTATGAAGGGGTTGAATATTGACGATGGAGAAAGAAAATTTTGAATTCAAACCTACTTAACTCCGTTTAAAAATAAGGTAAAGTTGTGCAATCTAGGGAAAGGAGTAGCGCCCTCTCCTACACCTCGGTGTAGTAGCTATTGAAAAAGGAGCCTTCTGGTCGCCCTCAACTACAGTCGTCAACTTTACTTCTTATGCTCTTTTCAAAATTCCTCACAATCTAAGCCCAACTTCCAATCATTTCCCCCACAACAGTATATAAAAGGACTGTCACCACATCTGTACCACTTGGTTCAGTTGTCGAGAAACTGACAGTTATCAAGCGCTGTTGACTCACTGTTTACACTATCCTTATATATATATATATATATATATATATATATACCATTCTTCTATATACATTCGTATATATGTCTATATATATGTATCCTTTATATATATATATATATATATATATATATCTTATATACGTATATATCTTATATATATATATATATATATGTATATATATATCTTATATATATTGCCCTATATTTCTTACATATATATTTATATATATATATCTTATATATATATATTTTAAGAAAAAATAACGAACATTGAGCTCTTTACCAGGAAAATTTTAAATATTCATTCATGAATAATTTCTTGTCCTGATGGAATTACTCCCAACTCCGGTTTAACTGGACCAAGAATACTATATATATATATATATGTATAAGAAATCAGTTTGAAAAATCTGACATGTTTGACTCGTGGTCTTGAGTCATTAGAATATAAATGAAATGAGGCAGCAACGGATATGCCAATGTTACAAAAGAGTCGTTAGAGACTGCGGACTCGACTAAAATATCTTCCCTACCACCAAGCATTAAGATACCTATAATTTACCTCCCAACTAACAAACAATCCACGTAAGACAAATAAAAGATGTGGTTCACGGTGGATGAAGTAAAGCCAAACTCATTAGCGTCATTATCTTCGGGACTCTTTCTCATAGACAGGCAAGAGTTGGCCGACTAGCAAAGATTTATCAGCTCTGTGCGGACACAGGATGCTGCCTAGAAGACCAGCCAGGAGTGATGGATCATAGGGACGGATGGCAAGATAGAGTCAGAGGCCCCCATGCCATAAGCTCAACTTGATGATGATGATGATGATGATATCTCGCGAGAATATTCCTTATCACTGCTAACTACATTTTAGAAAATTCCTTTCATTGAAAGTCCCTTTTCCTTATATGGGCAATTTCTTTTACATTAAAAATATTTCCCTGGGTCCAATAAATGTGCGTACCAAATTTGGTTGTTCAATATCAAACCGTTTGGGCATCTATAGAAGTTTTTCCGAATTATTAATATAGATTTTTAAACAAATGACAATTGAAAAGATTTATTCCTTCTAATTTTTTCTTACTTTTATTTTCTTATTTATTCTAAGTTTAAAGTTTTTCTTTATTTGATTAAAATTTTGCAGCTTAAGAGAGTGTTAGGCAAAGATAGTGAATCTTAAGAGCAGCGATCGGAAAACTAAATGGATTTTCTTTGTAGAGATTTTGTTTATTAATATTCTCTCTTTATTTGTGTAACAGCTTTTATAAACTCTCTTAGCGTGGACCTTTTTAAATACATTTTTTGTCGCTTCGTTTTGTCTTGGTCATGTGATCAAGACAAAATTTTAAGCACTTACCATAATAATTTGAGTATAGAACGCAGTAAGGTATAACACGCATTCCGAACTCAGGACAAAGAAATTCTGGAAAAGGAACTTCTCGTGAATAAGACGCACTGACTTTAAAATTTGTTTGTATTTACCCAACCCCTCCGCACGAGCTGGATGTGACACAGGGTTTCGAACTCAGAGTTTTAATTCTCCTAGATTGGTTGCCTAAGCAAGGCTAAAGAAGTCTGCCCTACTATTTACCCTTAGCTAGAAGGAGTAACAGTTGGATTCATGGTATTAACACTATGTGAAATGCAAACAGTCTCGTCCAGGTTTTGAACTCCAGGCGCCGTGTCCATTTCCTATGACGATACCATTACACTACGAGCATATTCAACTTAAAATTTAAACAAAATTTAGGATTTGTTCAACTTTTATCAGTTCGTACTGACAAAAATAAGAATTTATATAGTTTGGTTTCTTTGTTTTTAATGGCATATCAACCTTCGAGGGTTTTAATGCTAAAGCCATCCTTATTGAAGAATAGAACTGGTACTATTCAACCCATAGCTAAAAGGATATATATATATATATATATATAGTATTGAATTAATTTAGAGGGCTATTGCAATGCGAAGTAATAATTATTTGGGTCTAATTAATTTCAAAGTAAAACTTCATCGTCAGAGACTTTTTTTTTATAAATGAACACGATCTTGGAGGTTAAAGAAAATTTTGAACCTCCAACATCGCGTTTATTTATAAAAAAAAATCTCTGACGATGAAGTTTTACATTGAAATTAATTAGACCCAAATAATTATTATTTGGCATTGCAATAGCCCTCTAAATTAATTCAATACTATAAAATAATATAATCTGTGCAATGCATTAAGTAAATTATAATATATATATATATATATATATATATATATATATATATATATATATATATATATATATATATATATATATATAAAATGCCCCGTTGGGGATACTTAGAATATGCTGACTCTACCCCATGCAGATGGGTAAGACATCCACAGCAAAAAAAGTAGAGGGTGTCCTGTGTTTGATATTAAACTGCATCTACTGGTTAGGCTCCAGTTCAGAATGTTTGGGGAGTATGGAGTACCTCTTCATTACTACTGCCCTCAAGTTTATTCTTACTCATAGAGGTAGTTCCTGTTAGAGTTCCATCTATAGATCTGTTTAAAAATTATTCGTATTCTATTGATCAGTGTACAAAAAACCCCAACAAATCTTAAATAACAATGCAAAATGTTTTTAGTATAAACGTACAATGACTGTGATCCTCTAATCTGTAGACATAAAATAACCCTAGATAGGTCTACATGCAGTTAAAATCAATCAATCAATCCGTTAAGAAAGTACCTGACAGTTTCAGAGAAAAAGGCAAAACAAAACAAAACAAAACAACTTATATCTTTTTCTTTTTATGAACCTAAAGAAGAATTGTATACATACAGACCCAAACACACCCATCGAATAAAAATAGAATAAATATATGTGTAGATTGGAGTAAAATAGAATTTCTTCCAAAATCAATGGAAGAAGGGTTTCAAATATTTGGCATTTGGCCTAAAATCAATTTAAAATTGATTTGGTAGTAGTGGTGGTGGTAATAGATGAACTGTAAATTGCTTGCTACCTCTCCCTTAGAAATAGGTGACAGTCAAAATTCACAACAATGTGACAATACTTCTATCAGACACATTAGAATAGTTGAACACTTCTTGAACATGCAACGTGATTTGAAAGAAAATGTACTTTTAATAAACTTACTATGGTATGAGTTGGAATTAGAGTTTCTGATATAATAATTACTTATCATGACCCATGAAAAAGAATTCATTTTAATTTCTAAGAAATGATTCTTTTAGAATTCCCAAGTAATATTCTTTTAGAAAATTAACTAAGTTACGTTTTATAAACATTTTTAAGTTTTTAATTATAATCCTGTCATTTTCAAATATTTTCAGTCCAATTAGAAATTATAGTCTTGAATCCCTTACCCCAAATGGACTCAACAACAATTTAAACCATCCCAAAACATTTCTTTCCAAAAAGTAGACCAACTATTTAAATAAACTTTTAATTCTCAATACAATAAGAATAATTATATTAAACATGAAGCAGCTTAAATTTCAAAAAATTGATTATGATTGATCATTACAGTTATAATTAAAATTATATATATATATATATATATATTAAGATAGATAGATAGATAGATAGATAGAGAGAGAGAGAGAGAGAGAGAGACAGATAGAATAAATTTGCCTCTGGATAGAAATGCCACCTATATGCATACTCAAATAGAGTGGACTTTTCTCATGAAACAGCATCACCAATCACTTAACATTAACAAGAGTATTGCAAACTTTTGCCTGTTAATTAGATTTGTATATTTTGATGATTTTTCTTATTAAACTGGGAGCATGCAAGAGATAGATAAATAAAATCATACCTTTTTATAAGGGGAAATTATAAATCCAATTGTGTATCTCACAAGTTTTTACTTACCTGAAATAAAGAGAAAAAAAAAACAATTATTAGATGTGACAAAATACATAGAGATTAATTAACGATATAAGTAAACCAAACGAAAATATTTTGGTATTCATAAGCCTTTCAGTCTTGAAATGTAAATAGTCATGAAATAAATATTGTCAGATGATGGCTGAAAGACTAACAACCTTATATAAAGAAATAAATTTTTCTTCCACTGTTCATGTGTCTATTCATTCATTCAGCCATTCATTATATATATATTTCTCTCTCTCTCTCTCTCTCTCTCTATATATATATATATATATATATATATATATATATATATTCAGGAGGTGCTCATGCTATCGACTCGATGGACAGAGTTCAAATCCTGAACGAAGCTGCTAGTATTTCAGAGCGCTAATAGCTTTGAGAACGGTATGAACTCAACTATTCTCCCTCCAACTATGGGTGAATAGTAAAGTAGACTATGCTGTTTAACTCTGGTATGGTAATCGGTCTAGGAGAAGGAAAACTGAATATTTTGCATTATATGCGAAGCTCTTCTCTTGAATTGAGCACTTCGGTAGCCGATAATGTACATATGAATATATATCTAAAAAAATCTCTTTGCTGACTCTGAAATTGACGATAGTGGTAAAATATCCGACTGACGTAAAGTCAACCGGGTTTCGAGCATGAAGCATCTCGCGTGTCTAGCCACACTGAAGAATGCGATACAATGAAGTGGTCTTTCAGCGGATGACTATATATATATATATATATATATATATATATATATATATATATATATATATAAAGATTATCTGTCTTGCTTTGCTTTTCGTCCTGTCAACCAGGGCAGTAGAATATGCTGACTACACTTCTGAAGAGGGGTAAGATCTGCACCTCCCCAGCGAGGCCACTTGTTCCGTTGGCCGTAGATGGTAATCTGTAATCCTTCTTGACAAGATCCTGGGGGCTTGGCAGTTCGTGACTCAGTTACCTAAGTGGTCGCGTGACCTGCAACATTCCACGTTGGCGCTCAGTCGGAGGGGTCAAATCCGATTAATCAGCAGGTCATGTCAAGCCCTAGCACCTTATGATTATCCCAACCGTATTCTTCAAGTCTCTTTGGCTGGAAATGAGTACACAACTCTATTCATCTTAAAGATGCTAGAAGCGGTGGCTGAGATACCAATACTTGACACCATTAACTGTGCAAACAAACGAGGCCTAACTTTTTAAAAATAAAGATACCAACAAGTAATTCGCTTACAGATTATATATATATATATATATATATATATATATATATATATATATAAACAGGATTTGGCACAAGCTTGCCATAAAACACCAACCAGTCTACTAACCAACCAACCAACTAACCAAACATCCTTTTGCCCTCCTTGCACATACACTCTCAAGCCTCATAAGAGGGTGGGTGTTGAAAATTCTCTATTCCATCAAAAAGAGAAAAAAACTAGAGCTATGAAAGACACAAGTTATTCGACATATTTATCTCCAAGTTCATTATACTTAGCATATGATTTCTCAAGTTCTTTTAACCTTTGAGATATATATATATATATATATATATATATATATATATATATATAAAGAGTTCAAGTTTTAAAAAAAAGATAAAGATCAAATTCATGATTTGTTGGAACTGAGAATGCATATATGAATTGCTCGTTCAGGTATTATTGGAGCTAATATAGATTACAGGAACCTTGAAGAACATATTAGCAGTAATATCAAAATAAAAGCAACAGAAATAAAAAAAAATATTAGTTCAAATTATTCATGGAATAATGACAATATTTCAACTGAAAATTTCAGACGACATATGTTTGTAGCTAATCAATATTCAGTTAGCCAACAAGAAACACGCTTGCTTTTGTTACCATTTCAATGCCTATTCCGATAATTCTTAGAATATTATGAATACAAAAAATGACTTTTTTTGAGCTTATTAGATTACATGTTAGATCGGAAAAAATACAACGAGTACAGTATTCTTATTTGAAGCATGCTTAAAGATGTAGAATGAGAATCATATTTCTCTCTCTCTCTCTCTCTATCTATCTATCTATCTATGTGCTGTAATATACTACTTCACGTCATTTTGGCCTCTGCTAAAATCGCCTTTATGTCACTTTTCTCGACTAAATTTCAGTTCAGTAAACATCATTACGCCCAACGCTTTTTCATTCAGCAATTTTCACCTACGTCGTAACAAAAAGACACGAAATTAATGAATATTTCATTAAAATATATATTTTAAATAGATGGAATAAATAAGAATGAACATTAAAAAAAGAATTTAAAGTGCAATAAAGACACATATACACTCATATATATGTTAAAGTGTGTTTGTGTGTGTGTATATATATATATATATAGTAAAAATATTTACATAAAAAGTTTTAAACAAAGGTACATCATTACATTAAATTGTCTTACTTATTCTTTAAAAGTATGGATAAATTTTGTTTTTACTGTTCTTTAAGGTTTATCAATTGTTATATTTTTGTGGGTTATTTCTGCTAGTTTTTCAGTGCATATTCTCATTTTAAATCATGTTTATGTTAAAAATTTGGTTATGTTATGCATTTGGAACCTCTTAATGACATTGGGTGAGGTATGACTATATATATATATATATATATATAATATATATATATAAGCATTTTCTCTTTTAAACATGTTTGATTAAATAAGACAGACACTTTGTTTCTGCTTATTTTATAATTAATCTGTTCAAGTCTTTGTATGAGTTATTTAACATTTTGATGACAATGACTTTCCAAACTACATTGTTGACGAACAAAACAAAACGTGCTATTAGAAATATCAATTCAAATTACAATGGAAATAATACTTCATGAAACAACCCTAAATACATTTAACCATTTTTCGAAACCACAAACCATATAAACTGTAGCAGAAAGAAACTTGTATTTTTGTTTGGCGCGTAATTTAATTTGACCGTTAGAGTCGCCGTTCATTTTCACCCAGTCGAGATGACCTGTCCTATTCAGCCCGAACCATATTTCCTAGCAGCACCAAAAATTGAAGAAAGCCTGCGAAACTCTCTCTCCCTCAGAAATCCTCAATGGGAACGGACGTCTATTCGTCTGCTCCTGTATAGCAGTAGCAGCATCATACACTATGAGAGCCATCTGGTTTATAGACTCCTTGCGTCTATTCTTCTAGACCAAGGGATCCTAGTTAAAAACAAATTAGATGATACACTCTAACGACTTCCAACCTTCTTTCCTTACTATGAGACTCGCAGCATACCAGCGTAAACCCCTTACTTCATGTTGCCATTAAAACCTTGATACAAAACCTAACAACGTCTTCGTTCTTCTCCACTACCTTTATTTTCCATTAACATTTAGCAAGGGGATAACTACCAACGCAATACCAACGCACCAACGTAATACCAACGCTACCAACGAAATACCAACGCTACCAGCGAAATACCAACATAACCAACGCAAAACCAACTTAAACCTAATAATAATAACAGGAATATCCCCATCGATAAATGGCGACCTTCCGACTTGTGAGAACACGCAACCACATATAAAAACAAATTAAATATATCACTACAAAATGGAAATTAAATATCAAAAACACAATATCTCCTCCTACAAAACTCATTGAAATAGCTCTAAAAACATCTAATATGTAATATACAATAAAAGAAAACTAATCATATATTATCCCCAAATTCAATACGACAAAACTCACCATCTCTAATAACTTATAACTAATGATTAATCCCCTCAGTATAACCAATGTTGTATACGACTTTAAAAGTCCACTAGGAGAATGTTTTTTATCATTCAGAGTTTTCGGACTATTTTGGTTGCAGTTTCAATCCTGGCCGTCGGCGAGTAACCATACAGGAATAATTAAACACTTGTACCCGGTTATGGTTAACAGAATCAGGACAAGCGACCCCCGTGGATTAGATTAAGGACGTGGGTCGTAGGTCCATGTAGGCTCCGAGTTTAACAAGAAACATCTGAAAAAGGCCGGAGGACACATCGGCCGAAACGTTGTGAATATAACAATAAAGACGAAGACAATTGTCTGAAAACCCTGTATGATAAAAATCATCAAGCTTCGTCTCAGAAATTCAGACAACTAACAAGAATGCATCTCCCATAAAATAAGTACCTGCATTGGCCTGACTACAACGACTCTGTAGAGACGCTTCACCTATCAAACACAACTTCCATCTCTCAATACCTTCAAACACATTCGTTCCTCTCCTCCAAAAACCAAAAAATTCTAACAGAAAACTCCTTCATATTACACAAAGAAAGAAACAAACAAAACCTTCAAATTCTTGACTCTCACTATAACAAAACTTTCTTAAACAAGATCAACTTTGAATGTTACGGCTGCGTTCGGAAATGCCTTTAACATTTTTCCTGCCAATTCTTCCTCTTACCCTCCAGTAAAGTTTTTCTCTTTCGTAAATTCCCACCCAACTGTTCCTCTTACTCTTTAAATAAATGCATACGGCTTGTCATTGTGTTTATCATTGCAAATGTTCGTTCCCCTGAAGATTGCTCCTGCTGGGACCAAAAGTGTTTGGGAAAAATATGGTGCCTTTTTGAATCCATTTCATCCAAATTTGTCAAATGGCTTATACGAAGACTTGAATGGATCACTAATAAAATAAGCAGAAACAATGTATCTGTTCAATTTAATCACACACACACACACACACACACACACACACACACACACACACACACACACACACACACACACACACACACACACACAAACAAATATATACATTTGCACATACATTTTTCAGCTTCCATAGTGTTATTATCTCATTTAATTCTCATATAATTTAACATTTGTCATTAAATTATCATATTCTATTGTGATATAATTTGTCATGTTAGATTATCATATTTAATAAGTTGACTGATTGATTTTAAAGACATGTAAACTTGTCAGGGGTTATTTTATGCCTAGAGATTAGGGAATCATGTTGATTATACATTTATATTTATAGTTTTTGTGTCGTTTCTCAAGTGGTTTTGCACACAATTATATGATATCAAGTATTCCTATCTAATACTTATAATCATATGGTTTCAACTAATTATTTCTAATTAATGATGGTAATTTGTTTGCACACAGTTAAATGATTTCAAGTAACAAATAATAATCCTTAGAAAATAATTCCTCAGCTATGGGTTAAATAGCATCACTACTGTCATTCTACAAGGATGATTTTGGCATTTAATAAACCACAAAGGTTGATATATCATTAAACAAAGAAAAAGGGGTTAGTTTACATAGTTGCAAATGTGATAGACGGTGACATAATAGCAAACAATTAGAGCTTCAAGTAACTTAATACAAATAATTTACTGTTATATGACATAAAGAATTCCTATTGAATACTCATAATTTCTGAGATCTATTTGACCCACAGATGGGACCTAAACAGGTAATACACTCTGGGTCAGAATGGGCCAGGGAATAATGTCAATAAAGGGATACTCCACATTCTTCAGATTTTCAAATCTAAAGCCTTACCATCAGATGTATTTTAGTATCATACACAAGACACCCTTTTTTTGGAATGGTCTGACCCCTCTCTTCATGGAATACAGTCAGTATATTCTAACCCCTGTCAACAAGTCAGATATTTAATAAGTGTCATATCTAATTTCTATTTGTCATTAAAAAAAATTTTAATCTCATAAGATTATTCGATCATAGTCTGAACCAAGTAACTTATTTTAAGAAGTAATCAAAAGTATTAGGATATTGTGACATAACATTCTCAAAGCTCTGTTTACTAAGGCTATTTTTCACAAGACTTTTATATGGGAAAAAGAAAACAATTTTTATATTTTTTTACATTAAAGCCAGATTTTTATCAAACTGATAATCAACTTCATTGCTGATAGTACAGTGAATAATTCTAAGTCTTCTGAGGAAAAAAAAAAAAGAAAAGTAAAAGAAATACAATCTTATCTTTTCAGATATTTCAGATTTCTTTTGTACATTTTCTCTTTTCAATTTTTTCCCTTTATACATCGATGACTTATTGAGCAATAGTAAAGAAATAATCAAAAATCAAGTTGCAATTTTTCTCTTGTGTTATTTATGAGAATTCTCCAAAGGGAATTTATATTGATGCCTATCCTGTGGTAGTCCATGGATATTCGATGACCACTTTGTATTAGGAAATTTAATGGTTTGAAAGAATTCTCTAAAGGGAATTTACATTCATGTCTATCTTATGGTAGCCAATGGACATTGGATGACCATTTAGTATAAGGCAATCAAATGATTTGAAAGAATTCTGTAAAGAGGTTTTATAATGATGCATATTTTATAGTAACCTGTGGGTATTTATTAAAAAAAATAGGGGCAATGTATTTATTATGGGTATAATAAGATGTATGTTGGTAGGCTTAGAATATGCTGATTGTATAACTAGCTGAGGAGTAATCCCCACCAACATGAGTGTCTTGTGGGTATAGCACTTAATCTCATATGGTAGTGAGGCTCCATTTCTGGAGCTCTGTGAAGTTTGAAGTACCCCTTTTTGCCATTACTTCCAGGTCCACTCAGACCTGAAGTGGTCATATATGTTAGGGTCCCATCTGTATCCATTCAATTTTGTAGATTTCAGTAATAGATAATCCATTCTTATATCTCTTTTGATTGTATAATGTTCCATTAGAAATAATAAAATATTAATATCCAGTGTTGGATTAAGGCATGAACTTCATGGGCTGCAGCCCAGGGTTTTCACCAGTTAGGGGGCCTTCAGGGATTAAGTAAAATGTTATTTCTTTTGTGAATGCAGAATCAAAGTATAAGTATTTAAGTCTTGATATATTTGTTTAATAAATACTGTTCATGACATCCCAAGTTAGATACAAAAGTGAGACTAGGAGTAATTAGTATTCAATAATTACCAATGTCAATGATAACTTGCTTCATTAACATTTAACTTTAATATTTCATTTTGGTTATATTACATCAATAGTGTCAATAATTTTCTTATTGACACTATTGATGTAATGTGCATTCATTAAGAGGGATGGTGTCTTTTTTAGGATATAGAAGATCTAATTCTGACAACTCTTGTTAAAAATGTATGCAAATAAATTTATAGATCAGAATAGAGTTATGCAGCAACTTTCAATATTTGACCTCACACAAATATAAACTAAAAGTTTTAATTCAAGGAATTGGTCTCTCTATATCAATAACAGTACAGTATGTTGCAGAAGTTTAGAAATTCCAAATAACTTATTGTGAGTAGTTTTTTAAAGAATGCATTTTTAAAATTAAGCTCCAGATTTATTAACTCACATTTATTGACTCTATATCAATGTCTATCTGTTTGCATGTTTCTCTCTCTCTCTCTCTCTCTCTCTCTCTCTCTCTCTCTATATATATATATATATATATATATATATATATATATATATATATATATATATGTGTGTGTGTATATATCAGTTTATTCATATCTATTTTAGTCTGTTTTGCAAAAGTATCTTACAAAATTTTAGGAGACCCTGCTAATCTTATTATTATTGAAACCTTGGTAATTTTTAAGATTTTTCTTTTATCAAATTTACAAAATCTTGTAAAAATTAAAATACTTTGATATACTCAAATATATATACTAATAATCACAATATTAATGATTTAGTTAAATTATTGATAGTATTTAGATGAGTGCATAGAACAGGCTTTGGAGTAAAAGTCAATAAAAAAATGACAGTGTATTTGATAAACCCAATTGATTTTAAAGAATTTCTCTCAAATCATTTAAACTGATTATTAATATAAGCAACAATCCTGAAGGGAACAAATATTTGAAAAAAATCTTTATAATAATTGTGGTTTTTATAAACGGCATTTATCAATTTCCTTTCCTCTCAAATAATCAATTTTGATAAGGAGACAAGATTCAAATTCAATATAAATTTGAAGAGTTTAATCTTATTGGTTATTAGGTGTCTTATCTTAACCCTTTTGCTGGCAGATAAAACAACAAAAGGGTTAAACATCAGTGACACAGAATTAATTTCGATTAATTATTATTTCGCATTGCAATAGCCCTCTAAATTAATTCAAAACTATAAAATAAAATAACTTGTGCAATACTTCAAGCAAATTACAAAATAACTTAGATTACATTATCTACACAATTTTCATTTCATTACAGTAGTTTTTTTATATAATGAAATCATAATCTTTAGATTTAGATAAATTTTGGAATAAGGGCCTTGAAAAAAAGAAAATACTCTTGATATAAAGGCAATAATAATAATGATAATAATGTTAATAATGATAATAACTGGAGTAATTGGAAATCATAGGAATAATCAAGTTCATACAGACAACAGGATTGTAAAGATTGGCTTGGATACTCAGAAGCATTCAGAAGAGCTTAGGAAACTCGTTGTCACTCAGACTCTAGTGAAAGACCACCTGTTGAAGTTGGTGTGAAAACCTCGCAATGAAGTGAAACAATAATAAATGGTACATATACAATCCAGAAACTGTCTAAAAAAATAAGATTCACACAATTCTTTTGGACTTTGAGATAAAAATGAATTATCCAATACTGTTTAGAAGACCAGATTTTGTTGTAGTAAAGGAGAAGAAATGAACATATTGGCTAGTGAACTTTACAGCAGATCACTTAGAATAAATGAAAGCAAGAAACTCAAGAAATATCTGGACCTGGCCAAAGAGTTAAAAAAGTTATGGAATATGAAGGTGGCAGTAATGTGAATAATTTTTGATTCATCTAGAATAATCTCCAAGAATCTAGGAATAAGAATGGGAAAACTAAAAAATATGAGAAAGAATTCATTGCTAGCTTGTGACAACAGGAATTTGTATGTATTCATAGTCAGAATTTTGAATGCTGATTTTCAAAGCAAGCAGATCCATCCCACTTGAAACACTGATATAATGCCAACCCAGATTTCATCTATTGGCCTTAGGCCATACAAACTAGACATGATTTCTATACTTTTGCAAGATACTCAAGTACTGGTAAAAAGTTTGTTGTTTTAATTAAGCCTTACTAGAAAGTTTTAAGAAGTCTAACCAGAGAAGAAGTGAAAATTCTACTGCAAATGGCCAACACAAAAAGATGGAATAATTCATGTAGGTAGCTATCAATAACATGGTTCCACTGAGGCAAGTATTGATCATATGATCGAGTTTTCACAAATCATCCTTCTGCAAGAACTTTGGCAGAGATAAATACCGATTTTTTACCATTAGCTACTGGCCTGAACTCTTGAAGAAAGTCAGCAAGACAGAGAGATGGTACATTTGTCTGTGATTTGAAATCTATAGCAACCAATTCTCTGATCTCCAAAAGAGCGAATACAACTTGGCTGATGAACAAAAAAACCTTAAACTAAAGTGATGGTTGAGATGCAAGCCTATTTTTATTAACTTTCACTTGTATTTTCTTTCACTTTTAAAATTTTATTCTCTTTTTTTATGGCAATTTATTTCTAAAACAGCTGGGAATGGTGCATATCAGCAATAATAAATAAAGATAAAAACAATATTGTTATGTAATGATTATAGCAGTTATGTTGTTTAGCTCACATGTCATTGTATACAAGTAACTGTGTGGTAAGATGACCAGGAAATGACCCTTACATCATCAGATGTTGAATTGAGAATGACAAGTAGCATTGAAAAAACACCTGGTGAAAGTTATATAGCTGAGTGTCATGAATATGGCATCAGTGATAAGGAAGACATAATACAGTCGTGACGATTCCCTGTAGTGAGATGGCTCAAGTGTTGGACTGTGGCCTCAAAGTATGCAAATTTGAACTCCAGTCATTAAACAAAGAAGCCATATTAAATCAAAACAAACTAAACCAAAAAATACAATCAGAAAATAAAGGCAGATGAGTGAGCCTCTTGTTTCTTGAGAGAGCAAACTCAGAGGTGGGGTACAAGTTCTTCTCCGGGTTAAATGTATTTACTCAACTCCTCTGCCACAAGCAGAATGTGACACAGCATCAATTTTTTATGCTGAGTTTAACAGGTTTGAATTCTGAGTTTCCTTCTCCAAGACTGGTTGCCATACCAGTCTGCCCTACTATTTGCGCATAACTGGAGTGAGAATAGTTACATGAATACTTTCCTAATTTTATATAATGGTAACTGTTACACCCCCAAGTACTTACTTGGGGTACTATCAGTTGTTAACAAAGATTTCCTCCTTTTAGACAACTGACAACCCATACCCCAGAGCTAACCTCTGAAAATAATACTGAAAGTTATATGTAGCTGATATCTATTCCTTTCTCAGCACAAGATGATCTCTCCAATACTTGTGTTCAGTAATGAACAATACTACCAAATAGAATATACTATTAATACTAATAGTATTCAAAACCACCTAAAATCTCCAAAGCAGTGGTCCTAACCACTCTATATATAGCATGGTTCCCTGGGTGACCTATCGTCATCACACCCATCTCTATCAACGCTATTCCCTATCAGTGGGCCTTAGAATATACTGACTGCATCCTCTGTAGAGGGGTAAAACCTCTACCAAAGAGGTGTCCTGGGTATGACACTAAACTGCATCTGAAGGTGAGGTATCAATTCTGGAGATCTGGGGAATATGGGGTACCCCTTCTTTGCTATTACTCCCAAGTTTACTCAGAGCTGGAGTGGTAGTACCTGTTAGAGTCCCACCAATGAATTAAATACATCTATTTAAAAATTATTTGCATTTGTGCACTCCCACCCTCATCACAACAAGTGAGATTTTCACTGAGAGCCTATCTTTTATTATTATCTTAAATCTAATGTCATAATGATCTTAGGTAATAAAAATATCAATAAAATTAAAAAGGATATCATTAGATACTATTTATTACCAAACTCTACAACATTGAAACTCTGAGGCCAAAAATGAAATTACATCACTTCTGTAACCAAAAATAAAAATGTACACACACACACATATATATATATATATATATATATATATATATATATATATATATATATAGCTTTTTCATTTAAAAATTGTTAGGTATGTACTTCTTTATGGGTGATACAGTATTTCAAAGTCAATGATAACATTTTAAGTTCAGTCTAATATTTGTAAAATCTATGGGATTTATTAAAAATTGCTTTATTAAAAATTTGTAGGTGTCTACTTCTTTATGGGTGATGCAGTATTCCAAAGTCAATAACATTTTAAGTTCAATTATAATCTTAATATTTGTAAAATCTATGAGTTTTATAAACTTATAATAGACTAAAAATGCTCTCATATTATTCATACACTGAGTGAAATGTTGACTTTTAAAGTTGCTGATCAAATACTCTAACCACCAATGGTTTATTTCATTTTAATTTTATTATTGCATTAAGGCAATATTTAAAAGTGTTGGGATTCAAATTTGGAAAAGTTTAAAACTATATAGGAAGATCAAACTCAGATTAGTTTTTAGGTGGGATCTGCCTCTTATCTTCTTTTTAGTTCCTGTTGCTCTTGCTATCTCCCATTGTTCCAAGTGACAAACTGGTTTTCCTTTATCATGCAACAAGGTTCCAGTAAACAAAGCATAGGAACAGATTCTGTTCCAGATTAGCATCTGTCTAAAAATATCTTCTTACATGGCTGGCTCACAAGGTTTCAAATATTCCCGTCTAATTCAAGTAATTTGCAAACATATGGTTTGAAGAAACTCATAATAATAATCCTGTGTAAGTTTCAAGTAGTTAATCTTCATAAAGATAATTTTATTGGCTTAGTGGTAGAGTGTTCGCTAATGGCCAGAGAGACTGGGGTTCTATCTCAGGTCGAGTCATACCAAAGACTTAAAAAATGGTACTTGATACCTCCTTGCTTGATACTCAGCATTATAAGGTACATTTCAAGGATAAAGTGGAGCAATCCAGAGAAAGGAGCAGCGTCTTCAGTGTAGTAGCTATTGAAAAGGGAGCTTTTAGGTTGCCCTCGACTACAGTCGCCAACTTTACTTTTACTGACTATATAGTTTCAAGTATTTCTATTTAATATTAATCATTTTCAGGTAGATTTATTTGTGTATTTTTGAGTTGTTCGATTTCATTGATTTAAATGGATTCATTTGATCTGGCGTTTATGGCTATACAAATTGCTACATTTAAGCAAATAACAAAGTTTTATATAATTGAATGCCTATCGAATATTTCTTGCTTGTATCTTATAATGTGTGTGGGTAGGTATGAGAAACATGAAGATGAGAGCATCACAGGCTTCTAGTGCTACATGTAAATGTTAATGAGGTATAGCTTAGTGGTTAGAAGAGTGTTTATCAGAATCTTAAATCTTAAAGCTTGCCTTGTGATCACAGATTTCTTCTATACTCTTCCTATTTTGAATTGCCATAACTTTACTTTACCATTATACTTATGACTAATAATCTATCCTGATTTCTCTTGTTTCTAAAATTCCTTCTTTGGTTGGTTGGTTGGGTTTTATGGCATATCAACCTTTGTAGGTTATTTAATGCCAAATCCATTTTTATACAAATAATCAGTTCTATTCCAAACAATTCAGTTTAGCATGAGTATACAGTTTAATTGTCAAAAAATATTTCTGTTTTTAACTATTCAGTTTAGTCAAACAGTTCTAATTCAAACAAACCAGTTTAGTATAAGTATAGTTTTTGTCCATACACAGTTAAATGTCAAAACAATCCTATTTCAAAAAGTTCAGTTTAGCACAAGAATGCCGTTAGTTCTATTTGACCCATAGATAAGACCATATTAGATGCTACCACTCTGGGCCAGAGTGGACCTGGGAGCGATGGCAATGAGGGGGTACTTTGAATTCCCCAAAGCTCCAGCATTACTGGAACCTCACCAACAGACTGTTTAGTGTCATATCCAGGACACTCGTTAGGGGGGGTCTTACCCATCAGCAGATGTGCAGTCAGTGTATTCCCCTGCCCATGCTAACTTGGCAATCTCCCTCTGGCTAAAATCCCTCCCCTTAGATTTGAATTTCTTTCTTCAGAAGCCAAGTGATTCCTGTTTGAGAATCTCAAAGTTCAGGCATTTTAAAAACTGAGCGCCCTGCATTTTTCTAGTATTATATGTAAATGTGATCTAGCTTAATGGTTAGAGCAGTGGTTTTCAGAATCCCAGACCACATACCCCCCACTTATGATTTCTTCTATACCTCCCCTATTATGAATTGTCATCTTGTAATTTTTATCACCATTATACATTTGACCAGTACATCTCAACTGAAATTTCAATCCTATTCACTTCTGGCTTCCCTTTGAGCCAATCCCTTGAAAGTTAAGAGGCCCCCATTCTGGAATAACTGCTCGAGAGAGTTGTCCTTTACTAAATTTAGTATATACACCTAGTGAGAATCAAAATTACTCTCAATGATCTACTGGTCTTGCTTGCTCACTATGAAAGTATACTACTATTATTCTACAAGAGTGGCTTTACCATTAAATAATGCACTAAGGTTAATATACCATTAAAAAAAAGAAACCAAGCCATTAAAGAATGAAAAGGCACCCAAGAGCTTTTGAAGAGTTACCATTTTGGTTTCTTACTTCTGGTTGATGAAGTTTGATTTCTTTGTTTAATGGCATGTTAAGCTTTGTGGGTTATTTAATGCCAAGGCCATCCTTGTAGAAAAATAGTAGTGGTACTATTTAACCAATAACTGAGTGGTTGATAACATGTTGATGAAAAGCATTAGACTTAATTCTAGGAAATTGGAATATAAAATTTCAAAAGAGATTGGGTGAATTTTTAGTTCAGGCATAATCCATAAAGTTTCCATTATATGTCTGGCTTTACATTTATAGAAACTGTATAAATCATCCTGCTTATATAGTTAAAAATAAGAGTTTTTATTTATTTTATTTCTGAAGGTGATAATTTTAACACAAGGATCAGTCAATAATCACAGAAGATAGAGACAGAATAAAGTTGTGAATTAAATGAAATGTGTGCAAAGTTCAAATTTCATTGACCCTTTGGCTGCAACTGCAGTAATCTCCATGGTAATATTTTCAAAAGTTACTGAAACAGCATGTATGTATTTACCCAAACACTTCTATCATTGGCAGAATCAGACACAAGGTCAATTTTTAAGCTGGTTTTCATTCAGAGTTTACTTTATTCTTAACTGGGTGCAATCCTAACTGCCCAACCTGCCTTACCCTTTACCGATAGCGGTGAGAAGAGAAGGACATATGTCTTTACTCAATGTCAAGATATTTATCCAACTTTCCATCAAGTCAGATTTTACATGAAAATCATTTTATAGTGTGGGCGTGAGGGGAGGCCAAACATGAATTGAGATTTATGCGTGGCCAAAAGAAAAATGCTGATCCTCATTTTGGAGCGCTTCAGGCACCAAGTAATAAACTCAGCCCTGCCAAGCCGGTATTGCTAAAGGGAAGGCACCCAGGGACTAAGCAATCAGCTTAATAGCACTCACTTGACATTTGTGCCAGGTGTCTCCTGATAAACCAGGACAGGTAAGATGGATTCATGCCTTTCCAAAGGGCATTAGAAAAAAGAAAAACACAAACAATATAATTCAGGGTTTGAATTTGGCTCATCAAGTCCATTTTTGATGATGATAACTAATTGTCATGCCTTGTCATATGAGAAGAAGTACTTAAATTTTTCAGCCATTTCAATTTCTTTTCTACTAATCTTGTAGACTTCTTGGGAAGCATAGAGTTGCACCTGTACCATGTCATTAATAGTGTTGTGGTTTCTGTAGCAAGTAGGTATTTATTAGTGGAGCCCCCAGTTTTGAAGTAAGAGTTTTTCTTTCTCCTAAAATGGTTTGACTACCAACAAGCAAAAGAGCCCAGTCAGTCCTGATACTAATCCATTGCTGGGAGAAAAAAAGATAGTTCATGCCTTTCACAAGGGCTCCAGAATATGTATTTATTCAACTCCTTCACCACAAGCAGAATGTGACACAGGTGGAGTTCAAACCCAGGAAAAGCTGTTTGCATTTCATTTTGCTCATTTGCTGTTAGGAAAGGCATGAATCCATCCGTTCCCTCCTTAGCTATGGGTAAAAAATAGTTGAGCAGACTGAGTTAATTTGCTGTGGTTAGGCAACAAGTCTCGGAGAAGCTTCATTCCTTGAATCACATCCTGCTCATGATGGAGGGGTTGGTTAAATACTTACTATCTAAATTCTGAGAGCAGCTTTGGTGGCTTTGAGACTCAGTTTAAAATAATGGCATGTGATGGCCAGAATCTCAATAATTGCATCTGCCATTATAACATGTAACAGATAAGGTGTGGCTGAATAATAATAATAAAGACTCATAGTCTTTAGATGTTTACATTGTTATAGAAAATGGAATTAGTAAGCAAAATTCAAGTTCTAAATGAAACTGTTTGCATTTCATTCTGTACTAATGTTTGTGCAAAGGTATATAAGCATCTGTTCTCCTCCAACCTAATTATAGATAAAATAGTAGATAAAGTTTCACCTTGAAAAAAAGACCTCTGAATTCAAAACAAATAACACAGCTCGACTTCAACAAAAAACATTATTTATAAATAAGTTGCAAATTAAAATTACATGATCATTTAACAATCATTGAGAATATGATGTAAATGACTAAGGGAATTGTGGCATCAGTGGTGATGTAGTTTCAGTCACAGATAAAGACATAATCCTCCTCATTAAAATATATGCCTATATATGGAATTTTATTAATTAAATCATTTGTCAATTGGATGAATTATATAATAGAATATGAATGCCTTTTTCTTTAGTACAGGAATAATTATTGATACAGGAACATGTATCATACATCAAAATAAAGCTTGTCCTCTATGGATCACATCCCTACTTATCAATATAGTCACCATTTTTCTCAATAGCAATGTTCCACCTTTGAATGTGAGCGTATATCCCTGCCTCATAAAATTCTGTTGACTATTCTTTGAGACACTTTATCACTGTATTTTTCACTTCCTTGTCATTGGTATAATATTTGCCTCTTAAATCCTCTTTGATAGGGCTGAAGAGATAATAGTTGGAAGGTGCTAAATCTGGTGAGTATGGAGGATGCAGTAAAGTTGTCAACCCAAGTGAGTCAGTTGTCTCCCTTGTCCTGATGCTTGTGTGTAGTCAAGCATTGTCATGCAGTAGGAGAACATTATCGATGGGCAAGATTTAGCTTTTTCACTTCCCCTTGTCGTATTAACAGTGTACATGTTCAGTGCAAAGATTTTTTTTTAAGGTCGATGTGAGAAGATAGTAAAAAGTGGAAATGCCTAAGGTGGCATAACAAACAAATAATAATAAAAAAAAAATACATGAATATTAATCTGGAGCAGAAAGAATTTCAAACCATTATTTAGTGTGGGAATAGGTTTTGCCGTTGGAGTTTTGAAATTATACATTTCATCCAATGAGAATGACCGATGCTATTCTGCCTGGGCACACCTCCCTGGGCACCATAAAAGGCAGCACTAACCATGCTCGCCCTCTCTTTCCCTTTCTGCCTTGCTGGCAGCAAGGTAAGACCAGCCGACATGAGAGATAACATTTCTCACTCTATCCTGGGACGATTCCAACAGCAGACAGAGGGACTTTTCATCTTGAGAGAGCACATTTCAACATTTGTTCCTTTGCTTCCTTTAGGAGACCATTTCCAGGTTAATTATTTCTCCCTCCTAAACCAAATGGACCCCGAAGCATTTGGCTAAGTACTAAATTCCGGCACAGCCATTTACAATGGTCTTCCTATCTTCTTTGACTCACGGCACAAGGAAAAACTTCCTCTGAAGCTGTCATTAAACTACAAAATTGAAAACCATCAATATCAATGCCTTCATTATTTATTTTTTTTCTTTTAATATAACAAGAGGTAACAGAACTCTACAACATCAACTGCCATTTATGTTTAAATGATTTATCACCAGCATCCAATGTTATAAATCTTAGAATATGCTTTTATTCCCATGTTCTTACACCATGTTCTTATACTGATTTCATATTATTTTTACTCCTTGTAAGTTTTTCACACAACTGTCAGTTCATCCAAAAAGTGTGGATGGTTTTATGCAAACCTACTCCAGTACAAATAAATCACCTGTTGGATCTTCATATGTCAAGGGTCCTGAGTATAATACTTAACTGTATTCAGTGTGAATGCAACAGTTCTGGAGCTTTGGGGCAAGTAGACTTAGTCCTCCATTGTTATTATTCCCAGCTTGACTGACCTGTTGTGGGAGTACCAGTTAGAGTTCCATGTATGGGTCACATAGATCAGTTTGAGATAGTGAAGTGTTTACCTGTTTAAAATGATTGGGAAGATACATTTTTTCATTGTATCCAATTGAAGACCAGAATTCTTTTACTAACATGCCGTAAAACCATCTAACCAACCAGTCAACTGTCAACATTGATAAGAGAGTCTGTCAGATTTTAATATAAGATAAGCTTTGGAATAAAGGTCTGTGAATCAAAATTTTCCTTAACAAAAGAGATGTTTTTGAATGTGCCTTTCAGCCAAGTAAAAATATTCACCTTACTTCTGATCTATTTATTGACTGGTTGAATTTTTAATTCTTCATTAACACTCAAAGATCATGATCAGTTCAGGGTGGATCTCTCCTGAGTAATAAATGTCAATTCACTTCACGCATTTATTGGTTTATAGACTTTCATTGCCATTTTAAAGCTGATTCAAATGAATTGGTTCTTTTTGCAGAAAGATTCCTAGCTGAATGACATTAGCGATTAAATATAAAATATAGCAGATCTCATAGATTTGTTTAGATAGGGAAATAGGCCATAAGTATCATCCTCTTAACTTTTATTTTCAACAGAGATTGTTTTCAATCCTCTTTGGGAACAAATGCTAGGTTATAGAATTGAACTACTGTTGAATAAGATTTTATACATTCTTTTTTTTCTTTGATTTTATGTTTTACTGGCTTAACTTTCAGAAATTCTATTGTTTAATTATGATTGATTGATTTTAATAGCATGTAAATCTGTCTAGGGTTATTTTATACTAAGAGGTTAAGGAATAGCATTTATTGTACATTTATATCGACATTTTTACAGTTGTTTTTTGTAAATTTTTTTTGCATACGTTATATATCAAGTATTCCTATCTGATACAAATAATTTGCTAATAGATCAGTCAAAATCATAGATAGAACAGGTACTACACACCGGGTCATAGTGGGCTAAGGAGTAACGGTAACAAAGTATTGGATTGGATTACTTAAAACCATATAACTGTGAAAAATATTTGTACCAAATAACATAATCCTTAATGCCATATAAACTATGTGCAAAAATGGTTATTATAGATAAATAAAGTGCAATTTGAAATTTAAAAAAAGCAATGATACATTGAAAATTTTGTTATGATTACAATCTGACATTCACAGATTAATCCAATTTAAGTATTAGATAACTCATAAGGAGTTGATATGCCATTAAATGAATAACCCAAAAAAATCCATATCCTAAATTCTTACCCTTGAGATGATTATCCAGAGAAAAATTTCAAGGAACTTTGTCTGATGTGTATGGATGCTGCAGCACTTGCACAATTCTATGTTTTGTCTAAAATTGCTGAATAAAATTTATACATGGTTGTTTGGTTGGTTGGTTGGGTTTCATGGCATATCAACTTTTGTAGGTTATTTAATGCCAAATCCATTTTTATACAAATAGTTCTACTTCAAACCAATTAAGTATGACTACACAGTTTAATTGTCAAAAACATTTCTATTTCAAGCTATTCAGTTTAGTCAAACAATCTTAATTCAAACAATTCAGTTTAGTATAAGTATACATTTTTTCCACACACAGTTAAATGTCAAAACAGTTCTATTTCAAGCAATTCAGTTCAGCATGAATACACAGTTTTGATGTCAAAACATTTCTATTTCAAGCAGTTTAGTTTAGCATAATTACAGTTTGATTGTCAAAAATATTTCGATTTCAAGCTATTCCGTTTAGTCAACCAGTTTTAAGTCAAACAATTCAGTTCAGCATAAGTACGCATTTTAGTTCTATTTGACGCATAGATAGGGCCCCACCAGGTGCTACCACTCCGGGGCCAAAGTGAACCTGGGAGTGATAGCAATGAAGGGAGGCTTAGCATTCCCCAAAGCTCCAGCATCACTGGAACTTCACCATCAGATTGTCTAATGTCATATCTAGGACACTCGTTTTGTGTGTGTGGGGGGAGGGTTTTACCCCTCTGCAGAGGTGCAGTCAGTGTATTCTTCAGTCCCAGCTGACTGGGCAAAAAATTTATTGAGACTGATGATCAAAAAGTATTAGTAATTGTTACTGACTCATCTTGATGAAATCTAGATGTTTAGGCAAAAATCTATATGTACAACATTAATAATAATAATGCTAATTAGAATCCTTCACTCCTTCCTAAGTAGAAATATCAATATTATCATAGACCATTGTTTCAATGGGAACCAAACAGGTTCATAGGTCATGTAGTATTATATAGAAAATACTTATATCTATCATAGAGGCATGGACAGTGCAGCAGTCATCATCATAGGAAATGGATTTGGTGACTTGAATTTAAATCCTGGATGAGGTTGGTCGTGTTTTGCAGTAATGTCCTTGGGAAAGGCATGAATTCATTTGTTTCCTGCAGCTATAAGTAAGTATTAGGGTTGACTGGGTTCTTTAACTTTGTTGAGGCATTAAATCAAGGATATAGAAAACCAGCTATACTCCTTTTAAAAACTTGACCTGCTACTAGTGGAAGGGTTGGGTAAATATATACTTATATATATTATTACATATAAGGTGTTAATATGGATTATCTAACATATCTATAGTATTTATATGAAATATTATATATCATAATTAAAATAGTTGTATTGCATACAAGTTATTATCCATGAAAAAATTCAAGAGATATTTTTGAATTTTTATGAGATGAGTTTTTTAGAAAAGAAACTAAATAGCATATTTACATGTATTTACATGAGTTTACTGTAGAATTAATTACCATGTTTTCGTTGTTATAGTAACATGGCACTTGCTAATTTTGAGTGTTGCCAAGCATGACTTGTGTTACCATAATAATGACTTTTCTCGTTACTCAATTCACCTTGCCCTGTAAGAGAATATTCTCGCAATGTAGAAATATATATATATATATATATATATATATATATATATATATATATATATGTGTGTGTGTGTGTGTGTGTGTGTGTGTGTGTGTGTGTAGAGGGAAAGATAGATATAGATATACAGTTAGATATATACAATATCTCCCTGGGGAAATGTTATATTTATCTAAATCTATATTTCTTTCTCTCTCTCTGACAATAAATATATATATATATATATATATATATATATATATATATATATATATATATATATATATATGTGTGTGTGTGTGTGTGTGTGTGTGTGTGTGTCCTTCAATAAATAAGGTGAATTTTGCAAAAGGAGTTGTCAATAGGAAGCACTGTTTACAGATGCATCTTTTTCAAGGGAATAAATTATAATGGGCCCTTTCATGTCCTGGAAAACTCCCAGCATGACCTTCTTTACTGACAGTTGCACTCAGATCTTTTTCTTTACCTGAGAATCAGTATATACTGATTCTCTAATAAAGAAAAAGTTCTGAGAGCAGAAAGTATATATATATATATATATATATATATATATATATATATATTCCTTATATGATCCTATGAGGAAATCCAAGGTGTAGAAGTATCCAATATAAGTGCTCAATACTAACAGCTATTGATGCATAATTAATTTGGTTAATTTGGGATTAACAATACATCAACACTCAATGTGTAGAGTTAAAAAATCTTTTACATAAAGACAAAAGAAAAAATTCCCTTTCTTAGTATCATCATAAATTTATTTCAGGCTCCTACAAATTCTTATAAGTTCAAATTTTAACTTATAATTCTTACAGAAACCATCTTTGAATGAAATATTTAGTATTTATACTTATAAATGTATTTATTAGTATATATATATATATATATATATATACATATATATATATATATATATATATATATATATACTTACATTTTAACCCTAAAATACTTATTAAATGTTAAGCTATTCATTATGTAAAAATTTATTATATTTCATTGACTGATCTTCCTACTTAAGAGCATCTTCAGGAAAAATAAATTATCTGAAATCACCTGTAGAATGGAGTGGTATGGTGATTAAACTAAAGTTCAAATTACATTCAAACTTGAAGCTAATCCTTTGGCATTCTTAAGGGTTTCAATCTTGATATGTAAACAATCATGAAATAAAAAAATCTCTGTTGCGTAGGTGAAGTAAGAAACTAGTCAGGATTGATAAATTTATGAAAAATGTTTTTCTTGCCAATGTTTATGTGCCTGTTTTTTTACTCAACACACACACACACACACACACACACACACACACACACACACACACACACACACACATACACACACACACACACACACACACACCCATGCATATATATATATATATATATATATATATATATAAAAGCTTGCCATTGCAAAAACTAAATAAGGAATGTAATTTAGGAGTTGACTTTGATGATATATTTAAAGCTGACAATGATATTTTGTGTATTGCATCAAGGTCAAATGTCATGATTGCTTGGATGGTAAGAAATTTCATTTCAAGGGAGACATGTTGTTTTAAAATATTTAAAACCCTAAAAAGACTTCATATTGAATATTGCACACAGGCCTGGGCTCCAGTGTAAAACATGGAAATTAGAGTGTTATATCGAGATCAGAAGGCATATAAAGAAGAGTGACAAAACTTATAAAAAGAGTAAAAGATTACAGTTACAAGGAGGGATTAAAAAAATTAGGATTAACTACACCACTTGAAAGAAGAATGAGTGGTGATCTAATTGAAACTTTCAAATTCTAGGAATTTCTCATTATCCTAGACTATTTTCCATATTTCTCCTTGAACTAAAAATTTACTGTCAACACAGATTTTAAAAACTATGTCTATTAACTAATTAGGCTTTTTATTATGAATAAATAAATAGTGTCTTAGAACAAGGGAATTTTAAAATCCTCTAATTCATACCCAAAATAACAGTCAAAAAACCTTTCTCATTCCTGAATTTTAAAGTTTCAAAACCATTGGAATTTCTTATATGAAAGAGAAATAAGTTGTGAAACTAATTTTATGAAGTGTTTGTAGATTTATTACTGCATATGTTTTGCCCGTTAGAGCTTTGTCAGATAATCATTTAAAAATTTTTAGAAAAAATATCCAGGAATGTTACAATATATATAATGCAATATTTTACCATATGTATACTTTTTGTGTGCCAAAATTTTCATAAAGTACACAGATAGTACACTTTGATTAAAAGTAAGATGGTTAATAAATGACATTTTGATCCTAGATACAGTGAAAAGTTACATTGAATCTAGACAGAAATGCTGACCTTAGCAAAAATAATTCTGACATTTTTTTCTGGTATTATCCTTGTGCATATATAACATGCTGATAATATGTATATTGAAAAGATAGCCCTCTTCTGCAAAGAGGTGGAATTGGCAGTCACTATAAGTAAATGTCTCTCTCTATACATACATATACATATATCTACTATATATATATCTATTATATATATATATATCTATTATATATATATATATATATATACACACATATATGTCTTCATGTATACAAATTTATATATGCATATATATTTATACATACAAATATATACATATATATATATATATATATATACATATATATGTAGATAGATAGATAGATAGGCACACACACACACACACACACACATATATATATATATATATATATAAAAACATAGTAATATATATGTATATATATAGACATAAAAATGTGCATATATTGACTACCACATTGACTTCTTTGCAGAAAAAAGGTCCCCTTGATTTGCTAAGAACACACTTGAGAATGTGTGAGTATATATATATATACATTTATATATATATATATATATATATATATATACATATATATATATATATTAATCCTTTGGGGAAATGCTGATCCATATAAAAATAATTCTGATATATTTTTCTGGTATGGTACTTGTACATAATGATACTTGTACAAGGTCATCATATATATATATATATATATATATATATATATATATGTTCACACACACACACACACACACACACACACACACACACACATATATATATATATACGTATCTACTTATAATACATGGAGAAAAGTATAAAAAAGTGCAGAACTGTTTTTAAACTTAAAATATTGAAATTATGTTCCTATTAAGACTGTGATACCAAGTTTCATTTGTTGCATACAATTGTCATGTGAATGAATATATATATATATATATATATGAAGGTAGCAGGAAAAAATATAATCCAAATAGGTGAATATATCATGATGTAAAGTCGACGTTAACGTTTCGGTTTATTAACCATCATCGTTAACGTCGACTTTACATCATGATATATTCACCTATTTGGACTATATTTTTTCCTGCTACCTTCATACTGTCGGATTTTATCCATATTTACTTTCATATACATATATATATATATATATATTTGCATATGAGTATTTGTACACATGCAGATCTATATGTTTTATCATCATGTGACCTGGTGACATCATTCCATAAAGATTTGCCCTGAAGTGGAAATTTGTGTTCCTAAATAAACAGCAGCAAATACCCTCCTGCTGCCTACCATCATTCCTGGAACTCTATTTTTCTATTGTAACACCCACCCACACACCGACCATCTTGTTCCCCTCCCTCTCCCCTCCTTGTTCCCATCTGAGATAGTATTTACCTGACTCTTTCCAGACTCTGAAGTTCTCACCTCTGAATTTCTATGCTTGACTGGCGGGAGTGTTCTGCTCTGAAGAGCTATTAGTCAGAGGGGATGCTCAACCAGTCATTCTGGATGAAGCTGAGACAACCCTCCTTCTTCATCTCCTCCAACAACCCCTTACTCCATCCTATCCTTAACAGCAACCTCTCCCTCCCTCCAAACACATCCAAAGACACTACTGACTCACCCCCAGGTCTGGTTTCAGGTGAGAGTTATTCATAGTGTATGAAGCATCAGTCAATCTCTCTCTCTATTTATCTATCAATTTCTATTTCTCTCTCTCTCTCTCTCTTTCTCTCTCTCTCTCTCTCTCTCTCTTTACCTTCTGAATCTCTCTCTGCACCTCCCTACCCTTCTCTCTTAATTTCTCTCAAAAAATAAATAAGTAAATAAATTTTTATAAAAAGCATCTAATTTCAATGAACTTTTCCTTATAATTGTAATAAATTCCATGTTGGTATAGTTTTTAATTCTCTCTTGTTCTTTGGGCTGTTGCCTAATCAACCCAAGAATTTCACAGATGCCAAAATTCCTGGGAGATGACATGATTGTTACCAGATTATTGCAAACTCACGATGCAACATATGACAAACAAGTAATAATGTTGACAGGTTATTAACACCAAAAGCAAATAACTGATATTATAACCATTAATAGTAATGATACAGGAAGAGAAGGAATGCCTGAAGTTGTACAACAAATAACTAAAAGAGTCTTTGACATTTGACGACCAAAACTTGCCAGTTTTAAAATAGAGAAATTTTTTCATTACATTAAAAATTTATTAGAAATGATTTTACTGTAGCAATGCAATTGCTATTGTGACGGCAAATTGACTAAAATCCCAAAACAGGACTTTATTTTCGCACGTGTGAAGACGGAGCAGGTTGGCACTTGATCCCCTATAGAATAAGTCCTCGTTCAGAGTTTTTCTCTCAGGCATATAAGACCTGGCAAATTATGTGAGGGATTAATTTAGGGCCAGACTGACCGCCACTGGCAAGGGGTTCCAAACTTCACACTATCCACACACCCACCAAGGCTACTAAACTTCCTCCCCTAGACAACAGAAGATATGGACCTATAGGTTTTAGTCGTAATAATATTATATTGTAGTAGTCGGCAACTCCGGCTTCCCGTGTGATATTTTAAAGGAATTAATAGGACAATTCTAAGCAAGATAACATAAGGTGAATAGAAGCTGAAAAGGAAATGTGACTCAACAAATTCGTAGCAGAACTGCAAAGAACAACTTAGACCACGTGGTAACATAAAAATACATGAATCCTTTACTATACAAAGAGATACACTTTCAAAGTGTCAAATATGTATAATGAATTGAACAGTCCATGGACATAAATGTCTTTCTTCTTTTCTGTTCTTTCGCTTCCTCAAATTGAGAGAGAGAGAGAGAGAGGGTGGTATACAAAATTTGGGTATAAAGGAGAAATAGCCCCAAAGTTACTTATCTTATTTTTCGACAGAGTTCCACTGGAGAATCTTTCTTCTTTCACGGGCTAATAGATTTTATGCTATTTTTTTACACTGGCTTGAAGAACCTGGGGTCCCTCGTGTCCAAGATATGTTTTTGTCTTCTTCACCCGGAGTAATGGCTATGGGTCTGTCTGCCACGAGCCCTTTCCAATAACTGACTTTCTAATTTTCTATTTCCGCTGACGGGAAGGAGTCCCTACTTCCGTTTTAGGGTCCCAGCCAATCGTTTGGCTTCTACCTTCCTCCCCCACTGGTCAGGCGATTTTGTTAGGGCTACTAGATATCACCCAAGTCAGGTTACTGAGTACAAACATCTGTTGGTCTTCACCCTGTCCTGCATTCTTTCTTAACGGTTTGCCACTGTTCATTCCGACGGGAGGATAGTATTAATCTTATTTCTATCGTCTCCGTGGGATATCACGTGACACTATTATTATTCACTATAAAAATGCACAGGAAATTATTTTTACTATAAAAATGTATTGGATATGATTTACTGTAGAAATGCATTGAAAATGATTTTTTATGATAAAAATGGATGTATGGTTTGAATTAGAGCATAATAATCTTTTGGTGTCTTAAAGACAAGCTTACAAGCAATGTTCTCTTATGGACTTCTACACATGGATATGCCAGTATTGACCAACCAGTAAGAAGTTATATACATAACCTCTGTGCAGACATGGGATGCAGTCAAAAGGACCTGCCAGAAATGATGATAGTGATGGATGCCAAGAAAGTCGGAGAAATCCATGTCATCAACAAGACATGATAATGAAAATGATGATGAATATAGAAATATGTTAGAAATGATTTTACTGTAAAAATGCATTGTCCACTGATTTTTATTGTAAAAATTCTTCATCCATGGTATCTTTTGATTATCTTTATTTTTTTAAACAGTCATTCCACCTTCTAAGTTCTCTTGTTTGGTTCTGGAAGTCTTTTTTTTTGGCTAAAATTGTCACTGTTAGATCTGATTGGTCAGAAAAGTCATTCATTAAAGTTTTTGAAATTTGATCTTTGACATTGAATTACTCATGAGGAGTTGATATGTCATAAAACAAATAGACCAAACCAAACCAATTAATATTTCAGATTGGACATTTGAATCATTCTAGAATGGTTTCAGTTAAAATGGGTTGATAACAGCAAAGACAAAGAAGAAAAAAATTGGAATCAATCATCAAATTATGCTCATGGTAAAATTTCTATTGTAAAAATCATTTCCATTGTTACTTTAATAGTAAAATTATTTCCAATGCATTTTTATAATAAAATCATTTTCCCATAGATTGAAAATGATTTTTATCAAGATGCACAGCAAATGATTTTTTATTTTCGAATGATTTTACTATTGAATGCATTGGTTATAGTTTTTCATCATAAAAACTCATCAGAAATGCAGTAATGTTGGAGCTTTGGGGAATGTGGAGTACCCCTTCATTGCCATCACTCCCAGGTCCACTCTGGCCCGGAGTGGTAGCACCTGATAAGAGTCCTATCAATGGGTTAAACAGAACTAAACTGTGGTTTGAGTTTACAGTTTTTGGCATTTAAACTGTGTATTTATACTAAATTGAATTGTTTAAAATAGAACAGTTTTGACATTAAAACTGAATTGCTTTAAATAGAACTGTTTTGACATTTAAACTGTGTACTTTTGCTCACCTGAATTATCTGAAATAAAACTGTTTTGACCTTAACTCTGTGTATTGCCCAGTCAGCTGGGGCTGTAGAATACACTGACAGCTTCTCAATGAGTGTCTTGATATGACACTTAACAATCTAATGGTAAAGTTCCAGTGATGCTTGGGCTTTGGGGAATGCAGAGTACCCCTTCATTGCCATTGCTCCCAGGTCCACTCAAGCTCGGAGTGGTAGCACCTGGTGGGGCCCATTCTATGGGTTAGACAGAATTAAACTGCATATTCATGCTAAACTGAATTATTTGAATTAGAACTGTTTGACTAAACTGAATAACTTGAAATAGAAATATTTTTGACAATTGTACTGTGTACTTATGCTAAACTAAATTGTTTGAAATGGAACTGTTTTTGACATTGAAACTGTACTTATGCTAAGCTGAATTGTTTAATATAAAATTGTTTTGACATTTAACTACATGTAAACAAAATCTATTCTTATACTAAACTGACTGAATTTGAACTGTTTAAATAAACTGAATTGCTTGAAATAGAAATATTTTTGACAATTAAACTCTGTACTCATGCTAAACTGAATTGTTTGCAATAGAACTGACGATTTGCATAAAAATGGATTTGGCATTAAATAACCTACAAAGATTGATATGCCATAAAACCCAACCAACCAACGTACCAACCAACCCACCAATCATTGAAAATGATTTTTTCTATAAAAATTTACTGCAAATGTTTATACTATAAAATGCATTTGAAATGATTTTTAGGATAAAGGTTTATTGAAAATGATTTTACTATAAAAATACAATGCCATTATTATTCCCTATAATGGAAATCATTTTTATGGTAAAAATGCATTGAAATTTGACTTCAACATAAAAATACAGTAGAAATGATTTTACTATAAAAATGCATTGGTCATTGATTTTTACTCAAGGAATTTTTATCTTGTGACCTCTTTTAATTATGTCTATCCTAATTTTTTTTAAAAGTATGGTTCCTCCTTCAAAGTGTCCTTATTTTGTTGAATCTGAATGTTGTACTTGGTTTTGCAAATCATTTTTATTGGCTAAAGATTTCACTGCTGAATCTGATTGGTCAGAAAAGTTATTCAGTTTTTGATGTCCAAGGACATCTAAGCCTAGAGATCGAGAAAGAAGGTGAAGTGCCTTTGTGAATATTGCCCAGAATAGTTATTTTTTTGCATCAAAGTGGCTTGGTTTTTGAAAAAAGAATGACAGACTAGACAGAAAATAATTGTTATCCTGAAGATATAAAAATTCTGATCATTCTATCAGCAGCTCAAGAAGAAGCATTAAGATACCTCAAGTCATTAGTATTAGTTAAGTATTAAGCATTCAACTCTCTGTAACTCTGAAGTTAATGTATGGATTCATATAAAATTTTCTTGGAAATTTTACTCTGATATTATTATCATCAAGGCATGCTGACAGCACAGATTATTTTGACCTTCTCTCATCATTTATCTCTATTGGCCATTGCTCTTGGTAGGTCCTCAAGATGTCATCCAGTGTTCACACAGAGCTAGTGAATGTAAGTTTTTGGTGGTCAGTCAACACTGGTGTGACCATGTGTAGGAGTCCATTGGTTTGTTTCGTTTTGTTTGTTTTGCTGTTTTAATGGCATATCAACCTTCTCGGGTTATTTAATGCCAAATTCATCCTTCTAGAAGAACAGTAGTGACATTATTTAATGCATTGCTGGGAGGATAAGGGGGTTCATACTTTTCACAAGGGTATTTGTCCAAAAGTGAATATAATAGCGCAACTGGAGTTCAAATTCGGTTACTACAATCCTGCAGTCCATAGGAGAACATCACTTAAGAGTTGATCCTTGCTTCTCCAGCTGTGCGTGATACATCTTGCTCAACTTACTTGGACAGTTTAATTGATGAGAAGTAAGTGGCTGGTGTTTTGTAGAGTGCTGCTTCTAGGATTTGTTTAAACTGCACTCAGCATTCTTGTGTAGTTCCAATCTGGCTTTTCCTCTGTTTGTTTCATTAGAGTCCAAGTGGTGCAGATATACAATATTACTGGCATGGCTACAGCTTGGAAGAAATCCAGTTTCATTTTATCTGAGAGAGCAAATTTTCATATGGTTGTAAACCTGTCAGTAGCAATCCATACTTTACTGATGCATATATTGCTTTCAGTAGATGAGATATTGCTACTGAGGTATATAAACTGGACTACTAATTTCAGAGACTTACCATTGAATGAAGAGATGGCACTATCTTGATTAAAAGACATGAACTCTGTTTTATCTGAGTTTATGTAGAGACTAACATCTCTTGCTGTTTGCTTCAGGTGATGCAGCAGAGATTTAAAACCAATGCTTTTTGTTTCAGACTCTCTTTCTGGATTAGTTTGGTCCTAAACAGTTAGCAAATTGCACCCTGAAATATGCAAGTTTGGCAAGTAGAATATTTGATAATCATATAATTATGGGACATAAAAAGTTTGTTTTGAAACTAATTGAAATAAAAGAGAATTTTTGACATTATTATTATCATTATGATTACATGATTATAATTATGACATATACTATTCATAAAGTGTATATTGCATTATATTTTATTATATATAACTTTATTAAGAGTCATTAATATCCCAGTAACTGGGCCATTGTCCTAATGGGTAGTGTTTGCCAATGGTTCAGGAGACCTGGGTTTGATCCCAGGTTGAGTCATACCAAAACTCAAAAAATGGTACTTGATACTTCCTATCTTAACACTCAGCATTATAAGGTATTGATCAAGAGTAAAGTGGAGCAATCTAGGTAAAGGAGCAGTGCCCTCCCCAACACCTCAGTGTAGTAGCTGTTAAAAAGGGAGCCTTTGGTCACCCTCGACTACAGTCGCCAACTTTACTTACTTAACATCCCAGTATCCTGGATATGACACTAATCTGCATCTGATGGTGAGACTTCTGTTTTGAGCTCTAAGAAGTATAGAGTCACCCCTTCATTGCCATTACTCCCAGGTCCACTTGGTAGTACCTGTTAGAGTTCCATCTATGGGTAATTTAGAAATATTAGTATTAGAATACATGAAACCATATAACTTGGCAAATTATTTGAATTGGTCTAGTGGGTAGAGTGTTTGCCAATGGTCCAGGAGACCTGGGTTCAATCCCAGGTTGCATTATACCAAAGATTTTAAAAATGGTACTTGATACCTCCTTGCTTAACACTCAGCAATTTAAGGTACGTATGCAATCTAGGGAAAGGAGTGGCACCCTTCCCTACATCTTGGCGTAGTAGCTATTGAAAAAGGAGCCTTCTGGTTGCCCTCGACTACAGTTGCCAACTTTACTTTACTTACTTATAATCATTTATTAAGGGTTATTTATATTAATTACTTGAAACCATATAACTGAGTACAAACAAATGATTATCATCAAATAGAAATAGTTATTTGAAACCATATAATAGAGTAATTATTTGTATTTGATGGGAATACTTGAAACCAAACAACTGTGTGCAAATCATTTGTATTAGATAGGAATACTTGAAAAATTATAATCATCATCAAACAAATTATTAGAGATAAAAAAAGTGCCATTAAAAAATCTAATGGAACAGTGAATCTAATTTTGGCAATAAATTAATATTTCAGATTTTTTCTTTGGACAACTGAATCATTCTAGAATGGTTTTGGCTGAAACATGCTGATACCAGCAAAGATAAAGGAAAGATTTAAATACCCAAAGAAAAAAATCAGAATTAATCATCAACACATATTCATAGTTAAATTTTTATAGTAAAATCAGGGTCAGCTGAAAAGTCTGTTGGCTAACCAAGATACACTCGGAATGTGACCAAAGGAGTTTTATTTTTCAACATAGTCTCCAATGGTCCATACACTTCTTCCATCAGTATTGCAGTGCTTGGATCCCATTGGTAAAATGTCATCAACAGCAAATATGACATCATTATATGAACTTTTCTTCCTATAAACATTTCAGCCTACCCTTGTATAGTAAAAATTATTTCTATTGCACATTTATAGTAGAAAATTTTTCCAATGCATTTTTATAGTAAGATCATTTTCAAATGCATTAGCCAATGATTTTTACTTGAAATATGAATTGTAAAGTTTTAGTATATAATTGCAATGGAAATGATTTTTATAATAAAAATTCTTTGAAAATGACTTTACTTATGTTTTTTTTTTTAAACAATGGTTCCACCTTCTAAGTGTCCTTATTTTGTTGAATCTGAATGATCTGTTTGTTTTGGAAATCATTTTTATTGGCTAGAGTTTTCACTGCAGAATCTGATTGATTAGAAAAGTCATTCATGGCAATTTTTGCTGTTCAAATTTTGGTATTGAATTACTCACAAAGAGTGAATATGTTGTGAAGCAAATAAACCAAACCAAACCAAACCAAACCAAACCAAACCAATTAACATTTATGATTTTTTTTTGTTGGGCAATTGAATCATTCTAGAATGATTTGGGCTGAAACATTTTGATTACAGTAATGACAAAAAGAGATTCTATTGCCTGAAGAAAAAAAAATTGGAATCAATCATCAAATTATGTTTATCGAGAAGGTATCTAATATATTTTATAATAATTTTAGATTATGACAAATCTGACCAGGTATGCAACATACAATCTTATGTGGGGGTTATATAATATGATTCTGCTGGTGGAGACAAGATGGTGATAATGGATTTGTTAGAACAATGGGTTTGAAAATGCAGCACTCTAAGTCTACTATTTTGGATACTCAGTTTTCAAAATGGCTGCTTCATTGTCTGAAGAAATCGGTTTGACTTAATTAGGCAAGGAAATAGTAAACAATTTTACCATTGTGTAGACATCAATAAAAGATTAGAATTTACGATGCCCCTGGCACTGTCTAGTTAGATCTGTCTTTTTATGTGTGTGTGTGTGTGTGTGTGTGTGTGTTTGTGTGTGTGTGTGTGATTGTCAGAAACTTACAATTTATCCTAAATCGAATCTTTTTTTTTCTTTCTTTTCATTGCCTGAGGCAAAAATTTACGTGTAATGTGCATGTATATATCTTTGTTTTCTCTTCAATGTTTTGCTTAATTTTACATTTGTCTTAAGAAATAAACATTTTCTAAATCTTAGATTATTAAACAAATGATTCCATTATTAATCCATTCACTTGAAAGAGTAATAAAATTATTATGTCAACTTTTTGTATGTTTACTATAATTTCTATTATGTAAGTATATAATTATTATGATAAGACAGTAATATCTCATTGAAAATATTGATGTTATTGTTGAACCTCAACAAGATTGAATGGATTAGTGCTGTATATCTGGTAACAACTTTCCTGGAAAGCTGGTGAAATATCATTAGATGTCAGTGTATTAAACATCATTAGATGTCAGTATTATTAAACAATATATTATTGTGTATGTGTTTATTTTTCTACATACCACATTAACCATAACTCATATCCTGAGTATGACACTAAACTGCCTTTGGTAGTGAGGTTCCAGTTCTGGAACCCAGGAGAGGTAAGTCAACCTTTTGTTGTTATTACAACCAGGTTGACTCTAACCCAGAGTGGTAGTATCAGTTAAGATGCTATCTATGGTTCAAATAAATCTGTTTGGGATAATGTTTAAAATTATTGTGAACTTTATTAGTATATTATCTCTTAAAATATTGATATTGCAAATAAGTATGAACCATTTACCTGTTAAAAAGAATTGTAAACTTTATTAATACATTTGCTCTTAAAATATTGATACCATGACAAAATCTGAAGTATTCATCTGCTTAAAAGAATTGTAAACTTTATTAATAAATTCGCTCTTAAAATATTGATACCATGACTAAGTCTGAAGTATTCATCTGCTTAAAAGAATTGTAAACTTTATTAATACATTCGCTCTTAAAATATTGATACCATGACTAAGTCTGAAGTATTCATCTGCTTAAAAGAATTGTAAACTTTATTAATACATTCGCTCTTAAAATATTGATACCATAACTAAGTCTGAAGTATTTACCTGTTAAAAAGAATCATGAACTTTATTAATACATTTGCTCTTAAAACATTGATATTTCAATTAAGTATGAAGTGTTTATCTGTTTGAAATATGATCTGGTGAAATCTCACAAGGTGCTGATACATATCATTACATGATAAATTATTGTGTATATATTTGTATCAACTCTTATACATATATCATATAAACAGAGTCTACAATTATTTCTGTAACTGTCCATAATACTATCTACTATCATTATTTAATATTACTTAATTCATTATGAAAATTATTTGAAAAATGAGCTCTGTAAATTAGTGCTAAATTGTATTACTAAGTAGGATATTACTGCAGTATTAAAGGTGTGCTTAGCACATTATTTGAAACAAAGTCAGCAATCTGAGTTCAAATCCTGAACAAGGCTGTTTGTGTTTCATGTTGTGCTAATGTCTTTGGGAAAGGCAGGAATCTGTTTCTTCTTTCCCCAATAATAGTAAGGCAGACAAAGTTCTTTTACATTGGTAAAGAAACCAGTCAAGGAGAAAGTAAACACTGAATTTAAACAAGCTTTACTTCCCTTAAAAAATTGACCTTGTGTCATATAAGGAAGGGTTGGGTGAATACAGTAGTTTTTTAGATTTCATTAAACTTAATCTCAACAGCATTGAAACACTGTGACCAAAATTATGAATATGTGGTAATCCAAAAATACATTCACTCTGTATGTATATCTCTGCTGTTTATAGAGTTTCAATGTTGCAGAATTTGGTAACTATTAATACCTAATAATATCCTTTTTGGTTGTATAATGTGCCACTTGAAATAATAAAATCCAAGCATCTTTGGTTTAGAAGAAAATGAACTTTTCATCAGATATTAGGAGTGTATTTATGACACTATATACTTAGATAATACTGTACCCCCCTACACACACATACATATATTTATATATATACATATACAGAGTGTTTCAGAAATATTGATATCATTTTGTTATGAAATAATTAGTCTAATTCTTGTTCAAATGATTTTAGATTTTAACAGTATATGTAGAAACAACTCAAATTTTTTTTGTTTAATATTTTATGCATTTTCTTTTTCTGGTATGTAAATGTTATTCATGGGAAAAGAAAAGGCTTTTAAACATTAAACATAAACTTTTGAGTTGTTTTTTCATATAATCTTAAAATTTCAGGTCATTTGAAAGAAAACTGGTGAAGTTATTAGATTACAAAATGATATTGATTTTTCTGAAACAACTTGTACATCTCAAATGATATTAAACTTTTTGAAATACCCTGTATATATATATATATATATATATATATATATATATATATATATATATATATATATATATAAACATGTTGCAATACATTGAGTAGAGCAGTCTTGATATGGAATAGTTTTGATATTTTAGAGTTAATTGTATTTTTACAAATAAACTGCGTAGGCAGTTGATTTGATACTGAGATGCTTCAAGATAAAAAGAAGAAAGAATAATACAAACTGCACTGTAGGATTATTTCTTCAAGAAATAAGGCTTTTCAAGTTTTAAGCTATGTTTTTTTTCTTTTCTAAATATCTTTAAGGTTTGTTATGCATCATAAATGGTTTTTACTTATGTATATCAATTATGAAGAGTAAGACATTTTACTATTTTTTTTTTCTTTTCTTTACCTTTCATTTTTTGGAGTAGATTACACTGAAACTCCTTAATAAGACCTTGAAGAGTACAGACAAAACTTTGAAAAAATTTGGTATTGTTATATTTACAAAAAATTAGGTATTGCTGTATTTCTGAAAATGAATAAAAACGGTTTTACAGAAATTATCCAACCAAATTAGCATTTCTCTTAATGGGGCATCTAAGACATCATGCCTTAACCCTACTTCTTTTGAAGTTATAGGATAGATACAGTTTAAAATGATTGACTTCAGAGACTGAACTTTAGATTATCTTGTTTTAGGGTACAAAAGGCCTTCTTAGTCTGTTATCAAGAAAATTTGGGAATTCTGCATTTCATAAAAAAAAGTTATTGATGTGTTTTGAAAAAAAGGGTATTGTGTGTTTTTTTTTTTTTTTTTTTTTTTTTTTTTAAATTGGTATTGCTGTGTTTTGTAAAAAATAGGTATTATGCTTTCAGGAAAAAATACTGTATTTTGAAAAAAAAAAATAATAAAATGGTATTGTTATACATTTTGAGGGAAATAGGTTTTGCTTTTTTTTTTTTAAAAAAAAGTTATTGATGAAGTTTTGGAAGATAGATATTGATATATTTTGGGAAAAATTGGTATTGCTATTTTGATAAAAAAAAGATGTTGCTATTTTGCAAAAATGGCATTGCTATATTTGAAGGCATATAAGAGCTTCACCTTCATCCTAACCATTATCCCAGCTATGGGTTAAATAGTACCACTACTGTTCTTCTAGGAGAATGACTTTGGCATTAAATAACCTAAAAAGAGTTGATGTGCCTTTAAACAAAGAAACCAAACCAAACCACTATCACAAAGTCTTATATGTGAAGTTCAGGTATCTGGCTGGGTTAGGGTTACTCTGTTGCTGTAGACTAGCTGTACTTGTACTTTGTGTAACTCTAGTATTGTAATTTTAAATATAAATCTTGTATTTAACAAAATATGATATTCATCCTTAACAACTACTTCAGTTTTATCACATAAAGTGTTATTTATCTACCTTCCCATGGAGGCAGATTCAACACATGTTGAAGAGATATAATATCATCCATAAATCAGGACACTACTTATAATTTCTACCCAAAGGTAATTGAAACACAGTTACCATATGTATATATACGTGGTGCCTTCAATAAGTTTCCAGACCTTTTTTGTACAGGTATTTAAAATTGTCGTAGACTCTTGAAAATTCACTATGTTATTGCTATACATCTTATGAGATGACTGACCAATTTTTATGATTTCAGGTTCAAATGAACACCTACAGCAGCAATTGGAATACACCCTACTAAAACCTGATTGTCACAGCTGGTGAATTTCAAAAATACAATCTGGATGTGAAGACACTTTAGAAGAACGATAGGCAATAAAATTGTGTTTTAAACTTGGAAAAAAGGCCACAGGAACATATGGAATGCATCAGACTGCTTTTGGAGCATCTTGCATGAATGGAGCATCAGTTTTTGAGTGGCATAAGAGATTCAAGGAAGGCAGGGAGTCTGTGAGGGATGATGAGAGGTGTGGGAGGAGTAAGGAAGTCAAGAGACCAGAGTTGATTGGTCAAAGGGTTAGGGTTAGGGTTATTATGTTGAGGTTTTAAGGGAGTTCAGGAAGAGATACCGTTGGAAGAGGCCAGCACTCTTCAAATCGGGTCAGTGGTATTTCCACCAGAAAATGCACTAGTTCACAACTCCATCCTTGTCACAGACTATTTGACCAAGATGGGCATCAAGGCAGTTCCTCACCCTCCCTATAGTCCAGAACTTGCTCCCTGTGACCTTTGCTCAGAGGCTGTTGTTATGAGACAATTGAGGAGATGAAAGAGGCTGTGATGAAGGTCATTGACATGCTCAGCCAAGAGGAGTTCCATGGGGCCTTCCAGAAGTTGTTGGAATGGTACAAGTGCATTGCAGCCGGAGGAGATTACTTTGAAGGGGACTAGAGTTTCATGTGTGTACTATCAATAAAAGTGCCAATATGAAAAAGTCTGGAAACTTATTTAATGATCCTCATATATACAAAGATTGTTGTTGTTCTAAAGAGAGAAAAGTGAATATATTAGAATGAATAGGTTCTCAAATGATTTTGAATTTGTTATTTCGGTTTTTATTATTTCATATACTTGTACTCTCCACATGTTTTAGTATTTCAGATTTTACATCTTCTTAAGGAGACCTATAATAGTTGAGATAATTTTTGGTTGCCGTTTTTATCATGAAGATTGTTTTGACAGGGATGTGATCTTTTTAATTCTGAGATTTGTGTCTGTGGATATTCTAATGGAGTTGTCTGTGAAGACCCCTGATCCTTGCAGATGTTTTTTGTATATATATATATATATATATATATATATATATATATATATTTGTGTGTGTGTGTGTGTGTGTGTGTGGGTGTGTGTGTATTATGTCTGTGTGTGTATATGTTTGTGTGTATGATGTATACTCATATACATGCATGTATACCCATGTATACACACAGCCATCAATATATAGATATATATGGTTTTTTAAGGGCATGGGGAGAGTTTAATGTGTGTGTATATTTATAAAGTATGTGTCTTATATTTCTGCCATTTTAGTTTTGGTTATAATGTTTCAATGTGGGAGAGTTTGGAAATAAATAAAACCTAATAATACCCATTTTGATTATATAATGTCCACTAGAAAGGATAAAATCCCGGTATATTTGGCTGAGAAGAAAATGTTCAATAAAAAATTGATAGAAATCTACTTATTTTTGGGTAGTATGACATATGGCTTCCCTACATGAGTACATATGTGTAATTTCAGAAATTATTCAGCCAGTAGGCATTCTTTTTTGTGGAGCACCTAAGATATCAGGGATTGTTCTAACCCTAATTTAAAAGAAAAGTATAGATGCAAACAGAAGGGATGAACCCATGAGACTTGTCTTAAGAGTATCTTAAGGTGCAGAAGGCATTCCTGAAACTGAACTGTGCCTTGAGGCACAAAAATACAACTCAGACTAATGATAGAAGATAGTATTATGGACAGTTACAAAAATAATTGTAGATTTTGTTTATGTGATATATATAACTGTATCTTGTAAAAACACTTCAGAAAACTTAATTTTAATTTGTTGATTGTTTTGTTTACTCCATAAACAATAATACATTTTTTAGCTTCATTATACAAATAATGGTTCTTGATCTTGATCTTATATTTTATTCACTAATTGCTAGTGTCAGTTTTGGCAGCATTTCCAAGTCCACCTTGATCTTCTGACCTTTTATTCAGAGAATGTGCATTCAGGTCTGGCCACTTTTGAAAGAAGTCGGAGTACCAAATGTTGTTATTGTGGTTCTATTTTCCCATTGTGAATGCCACAAGTGAATTCAAGATGTCTGTCAATGTGCTTATCTGCAGAAACTTTGTTATTCCTAACAGACTATGTAAAGGAATTAGGACTCCAAAGACATTAAAGAATATGTTGTACTCTTTACCAGACACCAAATACTATTCTCTTGGACTTAGCATTTTGGTTTTACATTCTTTTCTCTTCTCTTAGACTTTCAAATGATAAGAGTATTTGTATTGTTAGAAATACTATCAGAAAGAGCTAGAAATCTACATCTGTGTAAAAGTCTTGGAGAGGGAAATATTTCAAGTTATCAAAGTGTAGGCATTTAGAGATAGATATAGATATAGAGATATGTATGTATGTATGTATGTATGTATGTATGTACATATATTTATATAAATTAAAAAGCAATTACTTATAACTTTTTCACAATAAATAATAACAGTAGAATAATTGTAAGGGATTGCTTTATATATATATATATATATATATATATATATATATATATATATATATATAATAAGATAATAATAAAACAGAATAAAATCTCCAGACTCAGAGTTTCATGTTGTCAATCTTCAGGTGTGCTATCATTCAACATGTGTTGAATACTAGTTGACATGAAGATTGACAACATAAAGTGCTGAGTGATGAGTTTTTATCCTGTTCTATTATCTTATTTTATACTTGAAATATATTATGATATTACTTCGTATTTTCATAAATAGAGCACTGTAAAGAGTTTATATATCAAAAAATGGTTTCAGCATTAAATTCTAATTGTATATATATATATATATAATCAAGTTGAGCTGACAGCACAGATTTCCCTGACTCTCTCTCCCTATTCATCCCTACCATCCATTGCTCTTGGGAGTTCTTTCAAACTATATCCTATGTCTGCACAGAGCAGATGTAAATAAGTTCTTGCTGGTTGGCCAATGCTGGCATATACATGTGCAGGGATCCATAGAAAAATATCACTTATGAGTTTGTCCTTGCTTCTCCAGCTGTGTCCCACATGTCTTATTCATCTCACTTGGATTGTTTTTGAGATTGGAGGTAAGTGGCTATACAGCTGTTGTTTTGTTGGGTGCTGTTCAAAATAGCTTGTAGCATTCTTGTGTAGTTCCCATCTAGCTTTTTTCTATGCATTTTGTAAGCATCAATGATATATATATATATATATATATATGCATGTCATACTGCCTTAAGGGTTCTTGCCCCTGTTTTGAAAAAAGAGTTGTCCTCCTATTAGACTGATTGCCCATCAAAGCTTGAGAGCCCATTCTATTCTATATTGGGGAGAAGAGATAGATAGATATTTGCCTTTCTCAAGAGTAGTGCTCTGAAGGCAAAAGTCTTGGCTGGAATTTGAATTTAAGTGCACCTATTCCATTTTTGGTGCCAGTGACCATTATGCACTACCCTTCATATTATCCCCAACTGAATATAGAATGATTTTCTACTTTGAATATTCAATAACCGATACCAAGTAAAAGTATTGACAGTACATATACACTGCAGTAACTTGAATATAAGTTGTTTTTTTTTAATATAAAAAGTAATGAAAAATTTACAACTCAGTTTATATTTAACTCAATGATAAAGACAAATGTTTGAATGAGTGACTTTTTTCTTTTGAAGTTTTTATGTCTTTTGTCAATTAAAAATTCCCTCTGAACTTATTGTTCCATATACTTATAAAGATAAATTGACATAAAAAATTCAATAATTATATATTTAATCATATTTCCCATTTGCCTATTACAACCATTACTTATCTATATCTATCAAAAATATTATCAAAGTTTCCAGTTTATTATTTTTATAACAAAACTCCAAGTTGACTATCCAATCTATTACTGTTTTATATGAATTCATTGTCATAATTACAGTATTTTTAATAAATTCAAGTAAGTAATGAATAAAATTTGATATTGAACCATATTTAAATTTTTCATTTAATTTTTTTCATAAATAAGATAAAATAAGACAAAACTCATCATAAATTTTCATTGTTTTTGTTCCAAAATTAACACTTTTGTTAAGAAAGTAAGAGAAACCTTACAAATAAAAAGTAAAAAAAAATGTTTTAAAAAATCAGTAATTTGAGCTAAACTTGACACAAAATAGATTTATACTCAAG
>OY757932.1:45660736-45738236 GCA_963585895.1 Sepioteuthis lessoniana | reverse complement strand
GCAGCCAGTGAGAACCTTCATCTGCAATTGCAGCAAACTGATAATACTCTTATAGCTGATAATCAAATCCTCTGTTAGCTGTGAGAGAGGAGGACTAAAAACTGGTTGATGGTTCCACTTTTCTTTACCGCAACTTCTTCCATCACCCAATTTTACCTACCAGCACCACCTCAGCATCTTATCTTATTGCACTGACTAATAAAAAGAATGACAGTTGCGGAATGCCACTCCTTAAGTTACAAAGAAAAAAAAAAAAAAACCAAAACTATATCAAACACCCTCAGGAATCTGTTGATTTTTTTTTTTTTTACTTCAGTCTTTTTTTTCACCTGCATTCTTTCCCTTTTTTTTCAATTGTTATTTAAACCTGAGAAATTTCCAAATAAACACTTTGCTTACTATACAAAAAAAAAAATAAAGAAAATAAAAACGGAAATTTTAAAAATATGTTTACTGATTCTTGTTCCTTTTTATTGTGTAATGTTTAGCCAGCTAGGTGAGTGGATCGTTTCTAGTGATTCAATTCTCGATGTATACTCAATATTTCTGGTCTTATTCTGTAACTACCATAACTATTTGTGTATAGGTCACATTAATTTTTGAAATTTTCAACCCAAAACTTAGGGGTGCATATCATACACAAGAACTATATAATTATCTTTTTTCCAACCACATGCCTCACCATATACAGGACAGGATGACCAAAAGTAAATTATATCTATAATCTAAACTAATGTGTTTTATATCATTTCAGAGAAATATCTACAGGAATGTGTGTTTGTTTATAATTTTTGTTTCGCCTAAGGTGAACTTATTTGAGCTGCATGCTTATAGCATTTTTGTATAAACATGTCCATGTGTTTGCTCTAAATGCTGTTTAAATTTTGTATTTAAGACTATATAAATTCTTATTCATAGTCAGAAGGAACTGATAAAAAATTGAACAAATGTTAAATTTAGGTTAGATTTACTACAAATTGTCAAAGTCAGTATGTATTATATACAAGAATTTTTTTTCCCAAATTTTGTAGTCTAAAGAGAGGTGTGTGTGTGTTATACTTAAATAATTACAGTAACTCCTCAGGTAAGAAAAAACAAACTGTTAAACACCCGAAGAATTTTATTTATTTTTTCTTTGACTTCAATTTTTTCTCCATTTTTCTCTTTTTATTTCAGTTGTTATTTAAACCTGAGTAATTCCCAAATAAACATTTTGCTAACTTGGCAAAAAAAACAAAAAACAAAAAAAAGCAAAAACAAAGAAAAAAACAACAACAAACTGACTCTTACTGGGTTCCTTGAGTGGTATAATGGTTAGCAAGCTAAGTTACTATATCATTACAAGTAATTTAAAATTTCACTGGGCACTCCATACTACTGGCCTTGTGCCACAACTAAACGAAGTATAGTAAATAACTAAACTGAGGATGACCAACCTGACACATTCTGTTTTTCTATGCTCAAGTCTCACACATTACTTTGCTATTGAGTTTGATTATGAGTGGATGACTTTTACAATGACCTTGTGTCAGACTTAGGTAAGGTCTTAAAGTATTAGTGTGTGTCTTATTATAATGATCTTGTGTCAGAATCAGGTAAAGTCTTCAAATATTTGCAAATACCTTCTACCCCTGAAGGAGCCAACCTATAATATTTCCTTTTGCTAATTTTTCTGTACTCCATATAAAATTTTAGTTCAATTTTATTCTTGTAAAATATTCATATAAATACTTTTGACATTTTAGTATAACTTATCAATCTAATAAAACATCCCACCAAAGAAAAAACAAAGCAAAACAAAAAACAGAAATAAACAAACAAGAAGAGCATTAATCTCTTAAATGACTTGAGTTTGTTTTATTTTGTTAAGATTTTATCCTTAGGGGTTAAAGCATTTACTTAGAGTCACAAAGAATTCTTTAAATTTTGAACAGTCAATTGAGATCTTTTTTTTTTGCTTTTAATCCAATTTCAAAGTTGAAAATGTTTCTTCATATCTGTATGTCATTCCAAAATGGCAGATGTAATTCTGGGCATATTTTCTTATTTTACAATATACTAATTTCTTGCTTTTATTGTAAAAGATGCATTATTGGTACCTTCTCTTTAAATTCTATACACACACACACACACACACACACACACACACACACACACACACACACACACACACACACACACACACACACACAAAATTCCATTTTTCTCCTGGGTATACACTATGTTGGAGAGAGCAGAATATTTCTGATAACCTTTTTCTGTCTTCTTTCCCTTCCCTCACAAGATTATAAGATGGGTAAAACTAATGAATCTAGCTCCTATCTAGCAGACTAAACATTCAGCTAAGGAAGTTGATGCCAGGTTTACTGCTAATATGTTCCAATCCTTCTGGTAAACTTACCTTCCACTCGTCCCTCACCTTTCTAAATCTACTAACCTCAATCACATTGCAAAAATAGAACAAATCTAAAAATGGCATGGTCTTTAACATAATTCTTTGGTTGGTTTATGAATAAATAAATGCATGAAACCTTAAAAAAACATATAAAAATCATATAATGCAAGGAGAATTAGTAAAAATAGATTAAAGTTACTTCACATGCACCCCCCATATATATATATATATATATATATATATATATATATATATATATATATATATATATATATATATATAAACCCTAAAAAATATAATCATGAATATTAGAAGTCTGTTTCAAGAAGTTTATACACAATCATTGTTCTGTCTGATGATTGAGCACACTTAATGAAACTTCATGTAATGAACTTCTAGTGTCCATGATTATATCTTTTTAGGTTTCATGCCAACTCAGCCATAATATCATTGAATACTTTTTTATGCAACACTTTTCTTATTTGTATTTCTTTTTAATTATATATATATACATACATATATATATATATATACACACACACACATACACATATATATGTGTGTGTTTATATGTATTTATATATGTATATATGTATGTATACTGTACTGCTGATAAATAAGTATATCCCTTACAGTTTTTGATTAAAGTTCATTTTTCCCCAAACCAAAGATACCAGGATTTTATTATTCCTAACAGAACATAATACAATCAAAACAGGTATTAGTAAATATTATTCATTATTAAATTTTACAGCATTGAAACATCTGTACCAAAAATAATACTACAGTTTTTACTTTTTTTTTTTTTGGACTGCTACATATTCACATTTTTAGTTACAGGGTTTCTATAGTATGCCAATAAAGGTGTTTCGTTGTTGCAATATGATAGATAAAAATTAAGATATAAGAATTACAATAATTGAAGAAATGTTCCTTGTGAGATTGTGATTGAGGTAATTCTTATATATATATATATATATATATATATATATATATATATATATATATATATATATATATGTATATATATATATGTGTGTGTGTGTGTGTGTGTGTGTGTGTGTGTGTAGCCAAAGAATTAAAACTGAAGCTGTATTTAGTAAAATAAAAATAAAAAATGAATGAAATATTAATTTTCTTCCCAATAGTCTCTTTGGTATTCAAGCATTATTAACATTTATCAATATAAGACTAGTATTTCTTTCAACTTAATTTCAGTTGCTTTAGTCAACTATAAAGCATTTATAGCTCAATTAGTTAGAGCAGTTGTCACAGTGAGATAAGATTCCTGAAGTAAAAGGAATGTCAATTTTACCCCAAGAGTTTGTTCTTTATCTTTGTGCACTGTTTACAAAGAGTTATAGAATGATGACCTGAGTCATTGCAATGAAAAGCAACTGAAATTAGGATGAAAGAATTACCATTCAAAAATTAATTGTGGCTGACAATGCTTTATCCAACAAAAGTAACATCAAAAATAATATTGTTACTCCTTTACTAATGATCACAGTCCGAAAAGTAAATGAAATTTAAATAAAAGAAATATTTGTCAAAAATTAACAATCACGGATGTTCCAACGGACAAGTGTAAAATTCTTTTTATTTGTAGAGAATATTGTATATCACATTTATACCAAAAAAAGAAATGAATAAAACAGAAAGCAGATCTTTGAATAAAAATATAATTATTATTATCACTGATATATACAGTTTTTTGCTGTCATAAAATTTGTGATTAAATGAGTTTTAGTAATGAAACAAATGAAATAAAGATAAAAGAAAATACTTGATAAAATTACAAATAATAATTACTGACAATACTTCATTTTGATTGTATAATTTTCAACAAGAAAAAATAAAATCCTGGAATATTAGGTTTAGGTGAAAATTAACTTTGTATAAAAAGTTGTTAGAGGTGTATATATTTATGTTCATCTAATAATATCCATTTTGATTGTATAATGTTCCCCTAGAAATAATGAAATACTAGTATCTTTAAAAGAAAATTTTAAAATTAAAATAGGAGTGTACTTTTTTATGCATGGTATTGTAGATGTGTTTTAGACTTCTATGATAACCAAATTAATAATAATAATGATGAAAAATATTGGTTAACCTTTTCTCATGGGTAGTAGGCCATTAAATTCTACTGTTTATTTAGAGCAATGAACTAAGTACTGAAAGCAACAGGTGACAAATATTTTTCTCACTCCCCCAAACAAACGACTCATGCTTGTCTTTAAAGAGTCTTAGAATAAAAGCTTTTTCGGTATTTGTGTTTGGAACAGCAACTCTTCTTGGGTTACCAATGCTAGAGCAATCTGACAACATTTGGTACCTGTTGTAAGTCTACCAACTCTTTCTCCTCTCGTAGGATGGAACATTGCTATAATGTCAAGTGTGAGTGATCACGGATCTCTTCTTACTATAGTTGTAACCATAGAAATAGTAAAAGACCTCTCCTTTTTTTATTTTCTTATTTTATTTTTTTGTTATCTCTCATCTACCAGGCAGTACAGGCAGACTGAACAAAAATCCTCTAAGAAAGGTGAACAAACAACATTTGGATGATGTAGATATCTGTGATATGCTTATGTGTACCAAGTAAAAAAAATGTTATACCTTTGGCTAAATTGTAATGTTATACAGAGTTAAGGTTCTAAAAACACTAGAACAAAAACAAAAAAGAACAAAAGAATTTGTCTTAAAAAAGCTCTATATATTTTATATCTGTATTGAATTTACCTTGATACATCAACTGTAAATATATCTTCAGTAAACTACATTAAATCTATCTATATATTACTAAAAAAATCATCATCATCATCATCATCATCATCATCATCATCATCATCATCATCATCATCATCATCATCATCATCATCATCATCATCATCATCATCATCATCATCATCATCATCATCATCATCATCATCATCATCATCATCATCATCATCATCATCATCATCATCATCATCATCATCATCATCATCATCATCATCATCATCATCATCATCATCATCATCATCATCATCATCATCATCATCATCATCATCATCATCATCATCATCATCATCATCATCATCATCATCATCATCATCATCATCATCATCAAGAAGAAGAAGAAGGTGTGATGATGGCATAGAGTTCCCTGACTTTCTCTTGCCATCCATCTCTATCATCTATCCCCACTGGCAGGTCCTCTAGACTGCATCCAATGTCTGCACAGAGCTGATGTATGAAAGTATATTCTAGTCAGCCAACACAGACATATGCATGAGTCTATCAGAGAACATTGCTTATGGGTTCATTCTTACTTCACTGACTGTGCTCAGCATGTCTTGTTTGTCATATTTTGATGATTTGTGAAATGGGAGGTAAGTGGCCGTACAGATGCTGTTTTGTGGGGTGATGCTTCCTGGATTTGTTTAAAACAGCATGTAACATCCTTGTATTGTTTTCATCCAGCTTTTTCTCCATGCTATTTGTTAGAGTCCAAGTAGTGCATCCATTCAGTCATACCTACACAAAAACAGTAGGAGGCATTGGTTTTTACAGGAACACATATAAGACAGCGTTCATGTGTTTTGAACAAGAAGGAGCTGTCTACACTTAGAGAGGCAAGCTTCTGAAATTAATAAACTTGTTCATATACCTTGACAGCAATATCTCATCAATTGGTAAGTCTGGAGTTTAATACATTTGCACAACCCTGTATTTCACAAAAATTTCTGATCAAAAAGTAGAGAGGGTCTTTTTTGAGTTCAGAAAGTAATGACATTTTACCAGAGAAGATATAAAAACAAACATAAGTTGAATTTATTCATTTTCAATGATAGTATCCCAACAAACCCCAGAAAAGATAAGATTGTTAGGATGGGAGGTTCTTTCACATCCTCCATAATCACCTTATTTAGTATCAAAAGATTTTCATTTGTTTCAATCATTATTACATTTCAAAAGGGGAAGAAAACTCAGAAACAAAGAAGTTGTAAATGGCTTCTCAAATATTTTTGAGGTAACAATCTCAGATTTCTTTAGAATATAAGATAATGAATCTCTGTCAAATCTTATAATAATTATATCAGGAATTTAGACCAAAGGTTTAGAATATAAGATAATGAATCTCAGTCATCTATAGAACACAACATGACACAATCAGGAATTTGCACCAAAGGTTTAGAATATAAGATAATGAATCTCAGTCATCTTTAGAACACAACATGGATAATAATCAGTCATGCAAATTGATCTCACTATAGAGTAATCATCAGAAAAAAAAAAACAAAAAAAAAAAACAAATCAAAACAAAAACAAAACAAGCCCCCCACTCCCCAGAAAACAAAGTATTCTAATTATTTTCAAATTTGAAAAAATAATCAAGCTTTCCCTGACTAATTTTCATTATCACAAATGCTAACCCTAATTTTCAAAAGTCTATCAGTCTTAAAATGTGAGCAGTCTTGAAATAAACCCCTCCTGATGATGGCCCAAAACTGCTTGGGAAGAATAACAAATTAATAAAACTTATTTACCAATGTTTATATGTCAATGTTTTTGTTCACACACACATACACTCACACTTGCATGCCTTCACACATATATATTGGATGGACCACCTATAAATGTTGAATATAGTGGGTAACAGCTTTTCCCTGCTATTGACTGAGCAGGTGAAGTAATTTATAGTAAAATGCATTGCTTAAGCATTCCCACTCTCTACTTTCCATCAACCATCAGGGCATTGTGTATGTGTACATGTTGTGTTCAAAAAGAATTAAGTTTGGTTTGGTTTGGCTTGGTTTGGTTTTATAGCATATCAACCATTGTAGGTTATTCAATGCTGAATTCATTTTTATACATGGGGACAATTCAATTTCAAACAGTTTAGTTTGGCATAAGTATGTGATTTAAATGTAAAAACAGTTCAATTTTAAACAATTCAGTTTAGTATAAGTACACAGTTTCAATTTCAAAAACAGTTCTATTTTAAACAAATCAGCTGAGCATAAGTACAGTTTTTTGTTTACACACAGGTAGATGTAAAAACAGTTCTATTTCAAACCATTCAGTTTAGCATAAGTACACTGTTTAGTTTTATTTGACCCATAGATAAGACTCTATCAGGTACTACCACTCCGGGCCAGAGTGAACCTGGGAACTATGGCAATGAAGGGGTACTCTGCATTCCACAAAGCTCCAGCATTACTGGAGCCTCAGCATCAGATTGTTTAGTGTTATATGCAGGGCACTCATTAGGGGAGTCTTATCTCTCTGCAGAAATGCAGTCAGTGTATTCTACAGCCCCAGTGAACTGGGCCAAAAAGTATAGAGACTGAAGGTGTATTTTCCCAAGACTAATTTGAGCAATGAATGAAATGTTAACTTTTTTTTAATATAGTTCTCTTGGCATTCAACAAGTACTTTAGTTATAGCCTGTAATTATACATGATACAAAAATGTATCTTCAAAATCATTTTAAACGTTGCCTGCCACTCATAAAAAAATAACAATTATAATCTTTAACTGTTGTTTACTCATAAAGATATCAATAACAACAGTAATACAAATACATATACAAATACAGGCGGACTCTGTCGTTTCGGGAACAAATGGGTTTATTAATTTCTGGCTTCAATCCTTAGTGACACAAGGAGAGAGACACAATTCTTAAAGCCTATGCTAACCATACTACACTGATACCCCCCACACACACACATGCATAGTGCATCTTGTGGTGTTTAAGATCTCAATTCATCTCTGCCAATTGAGATCTAAAAAACATGATCTGATCTGATCAGATGCAAAAAACTCAACTGCTACATTCAATGGTCAACTTCAACTAAGTATCTTTTCTAAATCCTCAAATTCTCTGGACATCTCTTCCAGGCATGACATCATCAACCCACTCAATTCATTCCAACATCCTTCCAGCTCCATTTCTTGTCTTAGGGTTTATTATAACAGATGATGATTGTCATATCCTTTCCATGCGGGTGTAAGAGTGCCCATCTGACTATGTACCTGAACTAAAGAGACACCAAGTAGTTCAAAGCCTTACCAAACTAGATAGTGAAATATAGTTTATGAAAAATGATTAATATAAAAAAAGCATTCCCTTAATTATATAACAATAGAATGTATGTTAAACCCTTGACCTCTATTAAAGAATCTCTGTTGCTTCAATTTTATGAGGATTTTTTTGCTGGTTATATTAATATTGTAGTTTATTCTTAGAGCAAAAAAGTGACCAAATTTTGGATACCATTAGTTTTATATGTTATCAATATGCAATATGACAAAAATTCTCGAAGTGATATTGCTAAAAATTCATTTACAATCTAGGAGAAGGAAAATCTGACACCAAACCACCTTTACTTCACTTAAAAATTGACCTTGTGTCACATCCTGCTTATATTGGATGGGTTGGGTACATACTTATATCATCATTTTACCCATGCAACAAGATGTATGATTCTTGTATAGATTTTATAAGACAAGGTGTTTTAATCATTTATTTAGTTACTTTGGACTAAAATCTTTATCCTGGTTGTTTTGTTTCTAAAATATAATAGATAGCCAGAGAAAGGTGGATTATACACAAATGAAATGAAAAAAAAGTAGGGAAATTACTCTGAACCAACCAAATAGATTAAAGATATTTGCTATGTGCAAAAATTTTCAGCAAAAATAGTGTTTTCAAATGAGTATTCAGTTTTTAGCTTTCAAAAAGGTAGTCAATGTATATATATATATATATATATATATATATATATAGAGAGAGAGAGAGAGGGAGAGAGAGAGAGAGAGAGAGAAAGAGAGAGAGAGAGGATAAATTTGCCTCTGGATGGAATGCCACCTATATGTATACTCAAATATTGTGAACTTTTTTCAAGGGCAACAACTCTATATGAGACCGCATCACTGATCACTTATTAAAAAAAATTAACAAAACTATTGAAACTTTTACCGATTGATTAGATTTGTATATTTTGATGATTTTTTTTCTTCTTAAACTGGGAGCATGCAAGCGGTAGATAAATAAAATCATACCTTTTTATAAGGGGAAATTATAAATCCAATTGTGTATCTCACAAGTTTTTACTTACCTGAAATAAAGAAAAGACAATTATTAGATGTGACAGATTAATTAACAATGTAAATAAACCAAACAAAAACATATTTTATTTTACAGTATCATGCAATATTGTTATGTAACATTATGCTATAGTGATATGCAACATTATGGCATATTACGCAATATAGTTGCACAATGTTATTATGCAATATGAAACTAGATATTTTAAAAGTATAAACAATGGACTTAACATGTGTTTAAGGAAAATGTACTTTGAATGAACTATTTTTAGTATGAATCATAATTATATATAATTATCTATCTTTTATTTGAAGTTCTCTTTTCTGTTTCATTCATTTTGATAGTAACATCACTACTTCTTAACTAACAAACTCTAGACCAAAAACTAACTGAAATTAAGATGAAAAAATATTAATCAAACATTAATAATTGCTGAAAAGGCTTTAACTCATAAAAAGTGAAGATGTCTGATTGTCAAGTAAAATAACCACTAAAACATTTGTAAAAATGTCTTTATGAATACATACAGTTTATGTGTATATATATGTTCATGTCCATATGACACTGGCCATAATAAAAAGTATTACAGATATATCTGAATTTCTATGATACAAATTTTATGTATTGTTTAAATAGATATTGCTTTTCATTTTTTCACTATAACCTAGTCATTTTTAAATCTTTCCAATCAAATGAAAAATTTACCTCTTTTTCGTTTTTCCTTTTTTCTTTCTTTATCTTTCTCCCTTTCCCATCTTCATGTCTCCCTAACCTCCCACTCTCTCTCTGTTTCATGCGATTTTAAAATCCAAGCATCTAAACTAAACCATCCCTTTTTCTCTTCTTTTCTCTTTCTTTTTTATTTATGTGCAAACTCTCCTCCATACGTAAATTTACAGCTGTTTTGCATCTTTTTAATATTTCTAATCAGTAGAGTGTTCACCAATGGTCTTGGAGACCAGGGTTCAATCCCAGGTCGAGTCATACCAAAAACTCAAAAAATGGTACTTGTCTAGCACTCAGCACTATAAGGTAAGGATCAAGGGTAAAGTGGAGCAATCCAGAGAATGGAGTAGCGCCTTCCCCTATACCCCGGTGTAGTAGCTATTGAAAAGGGAGCCTTCAGGTCATCCTCGACAAAAGTTGCCAACTTTACTTACTTTTACTTTACTTGTTTTGCCTCTAAACCATCCTTTCACTCATTTAATGACGACTCCCTTTTTTTCAATCACTCATACATTCACTCTTCCTTACACTAACTCACTAATAAAATTAGCAGCATGACCCAATATTAATCTATTCTTTTATGCTATCCACCACCTTATTTATTTCTTCTTAGCCCTATTAACATATTTCTCATGGATCAATCAATAATAACTTTTAGGTTATGACAGGATTCTGTCCAGCTATACTTAGGATATCTTTTCACACCATATTTTTTCAAGGTGGGGGTGGGGCTGAGAGAATCCTTGTATAATAATAATAATGATAATAATAAGCGAATGCAGCAAATTAGCCTAGAAGGAGTACAAGGCGAGACACGACTGGGTTGGCAAGGTAATCCACTGGGAAATGTGCAGGAAATTTCAGTTCGACCATACAAACAAATGGTATATGCACAACCCAGCGCCTGTCCTAGAAAATGACTCGCATAAACTCCTATGGGACTTTAACATACAAACGGATCACCTAATCCCGGCCAGAAGACCAGACCTCATAATAATCAACAAAAGAAAGAGAATCTGCAAAATTGTTGATTTTGCTGTCCTGGCGGACCACAGAATAAATCTGAAGGAAAGTGAAAAGAAGGATAAGTACCTCGACCTTGCTAGAGAATTGAAAAAACTGTGGAACATGAAAGTAACGATTGTGTCAATTGTAATTGGTGCGTTAGGCACAGTAACTAAAGGATTATTAAAGGGCCTGGAGGACTTGGAGGTTAGCAGACAGGTGGAGACTATCCAAACGACAGCATTGCTGAGGACGGCCAGAATACTGAGACGTGTCCTGGAGACTTGAGGAGACTTGCTGTCATTCAAACTCCAGTGAAAAACCATCAGCTAATACTGATGTGAAAAACTCCAGAAGAAGAAAAAGAAGAAGAGAAACTCAAAGAAATTTTGAAACAAAAACAATCAATATCAAAAAGCTAACCCCAAAAGAATTATTGTATTATAATGAGAAGTTCATCCCTCTCTCTCTCTCTCTCTCTCTCTCTCACACACACACACACACACACAACTAAAATCCAAATATGGCATGCACAATAGATGTACAAGATCTGGTTGAATGATCTCCTGAATTTGAAATTGCTATGATGCAGATGCTAGTGGTGGTGAGTAGATGAATTGTATGTCTTTGAGTAGTAGTGGCACTGCTCTTTTAGTTGCCATTAAGGCATTGAATGGTGAACATTGTGTGTTTGTGATTGAAACTCATCTCACTATATAGTGACATCCCATTACTGGCTCACACTTCAGACCTTTCTCCTTGGTATTACTACATCTGGGGATACCAGAAGCTTAAGTCTTTAAATATAGGCTGCAGGCAACTGACTAACTGAAAGATTTTATTCATCATGGAACCACAGCAATAACAGAGGCAATTAGAACATTGTATACCCTTGAAACAAATGTAAGAAATGTCTCAGGAAGGCCTAAGTACAATCAAAATATTTATGAAAAAGACAAAAAAGAAAAGGAAACTGTTTCAAATGAAATGAATTAATAGAGAATGATTGGCATTGTAAAGAAGATGGATATAAGATCTAACAGATGTAGGAATGGAAATGTGATATAACTATGAAATCAAATTAAGGTTTCCATTTGACATTTTTGGAATGTGACCAAAAGACAGTGAAAATGTTGGGAAAAAGACAACAAAGATAAAAAAAAAAAAAATAGTTCAAATTAATATACACGGTATTGCCTATATATGTATATTCGGTACTGCCTATATATACAGTATCTATCTATCTATCTATCTGGTATTACCTATGAATCAGTACAGCCCAAACAATTCTTTTAAATAACATATTTTTCTTAAAAGCAGGAATATATAGCAGTCTAAAATAATCCCACTTAAAATAGCTATTTATGTAATTTCATTTTTGGTTACCAAGTTTCAATGCTGTAGAGTTTGGTAATGAATAATATCTAATACTATCCCTTTTGACTGGATAGTTTTCTGTTAATGATATTAAAATACAGGTATGTTTAATTTTGAAGAAAATGAACTTTTTATTAAAATCCTTAGTATTGTTCTTATGAGTAATTCTATTAGTGTCTATATGTTTATTTTTTGTTTAATGATATATCAACCTTTGTGGGTTATTTAATACCAAAGCAATCTTTGTCAAAGAGCAGTAGTGGCACTATTTAGCCCATAGCTGGAGGGAGATAAGGGGGTTCATACTTTTCCTAAGGTTATTAATCTGAAGGTGAATGTGACATCACAACTAGTTTGGTTTAGTTTGGTTTTATGACACATCAACCATTGTGGGTTATTTAATGTTGGATTCATTTTTATACTTATGGACAGTTCAATTTTAAACAATTCAGTTTAGCATTAGTACACAGTTCTACTTGACCCATAGATAGGACACTATTGGGTGCTACCACTCCTGACCAGAGTGGACTGGGGAGTGATGGCAACAAAAGGGTACTCTGGATTCCCCAAATGTCCAGTATTACTGGAGCCTCAGCATCAGATTGTTTAGTGTTATATTCAGAACACTCATTAGGGGAGTCTTACCCCTCTGCAGAAATGCAGTTGGTGTATTCTACAGCCCCAGCCAACTGAGGACATCACAACAGGAGTTCAAACTCACTATGATTTTACAGTCCAGTACATTTGTCACTCCATCACATTCTCCAATGCACACATATGAGTGTGTGTGTATAATATATAATGTCCCACCCCTTTGAGGTCACACCCAACGTCTGTGATGGTGCTACAGTTTTATAGTATGTAGGGTATAGTTGGTAGCTCAACATCCCTTGGTTTTGAATTCAGAGTTTTTCCTTCTCCTTGATTGGTTGCCTTACAAAAGCTAAAGAAGCCAAACAACTTCACTATTTACTCATAGCTGGTGTGGGTAAAGAGTAGAATTCATACCTTTCCCAAGAGTATTAGAATAAAAGTGAACTGCAAACAGACTCATCCAGGGTTTGAACTTGATTTGGCAAACAATAATTGTTACACCATACGCCTCCAACAAATATGTATATTGAAGGATCTGGCTGAGCTCAGGATAAAAGCTAAGTCATAAGATATTTTAATGAAATAGTTCCAATATGTATTATAATTTCTCAAGGGAGGTAACTATAAAACATGACTAAAGTTCTTATTTACTTGCAATACGAATTCTTCTGGAAGTTGTTTTATGCACTTGCAGATCTGGTTTCAATACCATGTAGTGTTCTTGCAGGAATCATGGTTTGGTTTGCTCCTTAACTTTTCCAAATGATAAAATTGTTTGTGCCAATAGAGCAAGTTTACTTGGTGTAAGAGATTCTGACTTTGATTATAACAGCCTGAAAGAGTGTGGGCTATGCCAGTTGCAAAATGTTGAAACTATGAAACTACATTAATTAGGATAAGTATTTCATGCTTTGCACAGTAATCTAGCTTAATTGTATCATTTATGTTTTATGTATAGTTCTTATGCAATAAAAAACTTCATATGGCAGAAATTATACATACATGCATACATATTGGCCCAGTGGGTAGAGTATTCGCCAATGGCCTGGGAGTTCAGGGTTTACTCCCAGGTCAAGTCATACCAAAGACTTAAAAAAATGGTATTTGATACTTCCTTGCTTAACACTCAGCATTATAAGGTATGTATCAAGGGTAAAGTGGAGAAATCTGGGGGAAGGAGTAGTGCCCTCCCCGACACTGAGGTGTCGGGGAGGGCACTACTAAGAAAAGGGAGCTACTATTGAAAAGGGAGCCTTCAGGTCGCCCTCGACTACAGTCACCAACTTTACAACTATATATACATATATATTATCTGATTTTATAGTTTATCACCAGAATCTTTGCCAACAGTGAAACAATTGCTATAATAATTATTTAGTTCAATAGGATCTTTGAACCTTTTCCCCAAAATATTTTTTTCTAAACTTTTGATATATTTGCTGCATGTGTTGATCTAGCAAATAAACTTTATTTTCTTCTATTGCAAAGTTGCATATTCTTCATAGATTGCCTAAATAATCCGTAAAGGATTATGATGATATAGCCATATACTGAAGTAGATGAATAGATAAAAATGACTAAAGTATTGAGGATGAGTGAAGATGGGAATGTGAATGTGTGGATGAAAGCACGGTGTGACTTAAGCATCTAAAAACTGATATGATACTTATTGACCTTGGCTTTAAAGAGCTCAAGGTTATATGCTGCAAGAAAAACTTCTTGGGAATGTTTGTTTCTCATTTCTTAGGAAGAACAAGTATAGAACTTGCATCAAGAATAAGGAATATCTAGAGAATAGAGCAAGGGTGAATATCCTGTTGGCAGAGATTAGAATATATTGATTTTATCCCTGGAAGAGGGGTAAGACTTTCCCACACCATAGAAAAAACAAGATTTCCTGGGTATGACACTAAATTGCATCTAATGGTGAGATCTAGGGAATGTGGAGTACCCATTCATTGCTATTACTCTCAGGTTCACTCTGATCCGGTGGTAGTACTTGTTAGGGTCTCATCTATGGGTGGAATAGATCTATTTGAAATTATTCCTATTCAATAGGACTGTGTGAAAAAAATAACACCTCTTAAGAAACAACTTCCCAAAAAGTGTAAATGTGAATGTACAGTGAATGTGATTTTTTGAATTCTAGGCATAAAATAACTCTAGACTGGTTCACAAGCCATTAAAATCAATCAATCAATCAATCAACAAATCAATCAATCAATTAACTTGATGAACAGAGTTTTGATTGGAAATTTCCAGATTTCTTTTCCCATTGCCTCCATGAAGACTAGAGGTAATAAAATGCATTCTACAATGATAAATTTTCTAGAAAATATATACTTAGGATCATTGAAATTGGGATTTTTGTTAAGGCAAAAAAAGATGAAAATCGGAATAATTGTTCAGAAAATCAAAACTTAAAAAATTGTTTTGTGAAGTATGAATATTGACTGTTGGGAGACCATAAATGCTAACCTCTCAGAAAATACTATTTAGTATTATGACATCAAAATCCTATCATTGGTTGAGCTTTTCAGCTAGTAGTGAAAGTTTTCAACAATAATATTGATAATGCCGATTTTTTTTCCAACATTTTAAGATTCTTTTACTGTTTTTGCTTTCATGCAGAACTGAAAAGATTGCAGGAGTGGGGAATCTGCAGCATTGAGGCTGCTTGTGGCATTTGAAACCATCAAGAGCAGCTTTCATAGCTTGGTCAAAAGACCACTGTGCACCTCCCCTATTGAACCTGATATCTATAACTTAAAAAAAAGTCCCTAAATGACATCAAAAGTTTAGTAAAGTTATTCATTTTTTTGAAGTGGTATACAATTTGCCATCAAGACATATTAAGACTGAAACTTTAAAATTTTAAACTTCAAAATTTAAATGATATGCATATAGTTGAGCAAGTTATACAATGAAGTGATGGTGTCTCAACAGTAGTCTAGATCTGATCTAGACAAGTCTGTGCCAATTGTCAATACTTTCTGATCTGTAGTTTTTGCTCCATATTTGTTAGAACTTTTTCTTGTTTCCCAAATGAAAAATTTATTTCCTGGGTAAGATTTAAGAAGACATTAAAAGAAATATGACGGCATAGTTTTACATCATATCAAAAGAGGAATTTCAGAGCTCCTTTAACCAAAAGAACTCAATGGAATTAGTGTACTGAATGCCAAAGGGCCAATTTTTAATAAAATTAATGGTTCAGTCATAGTTTATGTCTGCCTTAGTAAATACAGCTCCAGTTATGATAATTTTTGAAGACCCTTTGTATATCAGATAAATTTGGATGATGTTTTTGCAAGTAGATCTTATCATAAATATACTAAAAATTTATTGAGTGTGACCTTATTAGTGGACAATAAATTTCAATAAGGCCTTTAAACATGAAAAGATATCCTGACCATGGTTTTGAGAGATCATTTGAATAAAATAAACAAATGTGAAATTACTTGTTTATTGGCAGTCTTGATATTTGCTTTGAATTTATTTCTAATTTCCTTTATTCTCATCAAAAGAACTTTTGATGTGTTTTGACTGGAAACTCTCGGATCTCTTTTCCCTCTGCCTCTCCAAAGACCAAAAGTAATAAAATCCATGCTGAAATAATAAATTCTAGCCAAAAATATATGGTAAAGATGATTGAAATTGGGATTTTATTAAGGTAGAAAGTATGGGGGGTGCGATGGAGATGAAAGCTGGAACAATTTCTCTGAAAATAGGAGTCTCTTGGGCAGATCAGAAGAAGTGATATGATTAGAATCAAATGAGAACAGAAATGTTTTTTATTCAATTGGAACTTGGCTTGGCCTTGCAGATGGCTTATGGGATTAAGGATATGAGAAATTGATTCATGATATATAAAATGGGCATAAATACAAGAAAAGAAAAAAAAATTATTGAGCCAGCCCCTTTTCATCATATTGAAGTTAAATATTAAATAGATTTGATTAAAAGAGATTTTATTTTTTTTGTTTCTTTTGATTACCTTAGAAATTCTTCAAAATCATCCAGTTGTCATCTTGACATTTAGAAAGAGATTTCTGTCTGTTGAATGTAGACAGACTCAAACTCATATAGACATATACAAACACACACACACACACACACACACACACATATGTATTTACATAACTCATTTGCCTCAAGTGAGATGTGACATAAGGTCAATTTTAAAGTGAAGTCAAACTGGTGTGAATTCAGAGTTTTTCAACTCTCAGACTGTCTAAAGAACCCAGTCTGCCCTACTATTTACCCATAGCTAGAAGAGAACAGATGGATTTATGCCTTTTTGAAATGCAAACAGCCTTGTCCAAGGCTTGAACTTGAGTAAGTGATTTCATTTCCTGAGCTCACTGAGAGCCTGAGTTGAAATAACAGTTGATGGAATGGAAACACACTGACTCTCCTGTAAAGAAAAAGTTGTTGACACAGCAGTCAGTAAAGAAAGTCATGCTGACAATGTTTTGGGACACAAAAGGAACCATTATGATTGATTTCCTTGCAAAAGTGCAACTGTAAATGATGCTTCTGATTGCCAACTTCTTTGGAAAAATTCCACCTATTCTATTGAATGACCCTCATACATATAAGTAAGTAAAGTTGGCGACCGTAGCTGAGGGCAACCTGAAAGCTTCCTTCTCATTAGCTACTACATCAAGGTGTAGAGGAGGTTGTAACTCCTTTCCTCGATTGCTTCACTTTACTCTTGATCTGTATTTTATAATGCTGAGTGTTAAGCAAGGAGGCATCGAGTACCATTATTTTGAGTCTTTGGTATGACTTGAATTTGGAATGAACCCAGGTCTCCTGGGCCATTAAAACAAGAAGAAAATCACCCAACTCAAAACTTAAGGCTAGACAATCTCTTGTTTATTTTGTATGTTTTAGTGCTTAAACAATTGCATAGAATAGAAACACCATATGCATGTTTAATAACCAGATCTTTCCTGATGATCAATAGATTGCAAAACAATAAAGTTGTGAGTTGGATGATATTCTCCCAGTTTTCTTTTTAATATTATTATTATCATATTGCCTCTATATCACTTTTTTTTATTGAGCACTATTTTATTTGACACTGTTAGGACTGCCATTTTAGTTTTTAAACTTAAGTTATAGTTTTTAAACAAATTGTAATAATACTTATTTTAAAGAAAAATTTATGCATACATACATACATACATACATACATACATACACACACACACACACATATATATATATATATATATATATATATAAATTACTCTACCTTCAAATTTTAAAGTAATATATATATATATATATATATATATAAACACAGTGACATACAAATATACTTACACAAAACACACTAATATTATCCTCACACACATGTCCAATTTTATGACAAAAATGTTGGTTGGTTGGTTGGTTGGTTGATCTGCTTTTTAATGCATGTCAACTCTTTCTGGGTTTATTGATGCTGAAGTTTTTTTTTGTAAGCAGTTATGTGGTTTCAAGTAACAAATGATACGAATAATTGGCACGCAGTTATAGGATTTCATGTATTCTTAATACTAATAGTTTCTAAATAGATTTATTTGACCCATTGATGAGACCTTAACCAGTCCTATCACTGTGAGTCAGAGTTGACTTGAAAGTAATAGTAATAAAGGAGTGACTTCACACTCTCCAGAACTCTAGAACTACAAACTCACCATGGATGGAGTTTAGTGTCATACACAGAACACTCAACCGAATTCAACTCTGAAAACATTTTATGACATGCCTGGCGTAAAAAATAAATATAAAAACACATAAAATTCCCAATGAGTTTTAATTAGCCTTGAGCCTTATCTTAGAGAAAGGAGTTTTAGGTGACATAATTGTTTTCATTGCAGAAAATGGAATAAATGAGCTGACTTTAAATTCAAGATGTCTTGTTAAGAGATGATCTAGAATTCAAACATCTACACCAGTATGGCAGAGTAAGACTAATTACTCTATATATCTTACAGACCTTGTGGAAGATCTTAGTCCTCCATTAGACTGAGAAAAAAGTCTGATGTGTTTAGAAGTTACACACACACACACACACACACACACACACACACACACACACACACACACACACACACACACACACACAAACACACACACACATACTTATGGGTTCAGCTAGGCAGAATTATTACCACAACTATTTAGAGGAAAAAATTTAAAATAACAATTTCTGAAGTAGAAAGATAATTATAATAAGTACCAATAAAACAAATAATAATCATTTGCTCTTGATTTCAAGTTTGGGCCAACTGTAGATAACTAATGTTACAAAACAATAAGTTGCATTGGGGACTCAAGAACTCTGAAACAGTGCAAATTACAATGGTGCCTTGATGAGCAATGCAACATGATTATACACAGCTTGATTAGTGATTGTCATCTTTTCCGAGAAAATGACTATGGAAGCAGAGGAGGACCACAACCAGTGACAACAGCATACAGAATTTTATCAATCTAATCCAACTAGTAAGTGATTTGTAAAATATGATTTTTAATCTATTCATAACCTTTATTTCTCTTAATCCATTTATAAACAGTAAATCTTAATCCATTCATATCATATGGTTTTTAAATCCATTTTCAAACACTGGCTATCCATAAAATCTGGTTTTTAATCCATTTTATAAACACCAGATCATAATTCATTTATAAACTTAGGATCATTATCCATTTATAAACACCCTATTTTGGGGCAATGAAATGTGCCTTTATTCACACTGTTCCTTAGTTCTGTCAATCCCACATGGAATATATATATATACACAAAAACATATATATTTATTCATACTTAAAAAAAACTTTAAATCATGCACATATACATATATTCATATATATATATATATATATAGAGAGAGAGAGAGAGAGAGAGAGAGAAAGTGAGGGAGAGAGATGAACAAAAATGATAAGACAAATAGGAATATTTTTTGTTGTTCTGTATTTTTAATTGTTTTCAACTAGTTGGGATCTTAATTCATTATCAGGTGAAATTTTTTTCTCAAGAAAAGTTTTAAAAAGTTTTAAAAGAGTTGATATACCACAAAAAGAAGCAATGAATAATGGACTGGTAATATAGCAAATTCATTTTTTTATCTGAGTGTCTTAAAATGGCCATTTTATGACCCCTACTACTGCAAACACCTGGCAATGAAATCTTCACTTGGAAGATTTCTGATTAGCAGGGGTGGAGGTTGTTTCAGGTTGGCTGTAACTGTTTTTGTCAGATATTTAACTTGAGCATTTGTTTACTTTGATGTTTATATATATATATATATATATATATATATATATATATCTGATGAGAGCAATTTTCTTTCTTACACCACCATAAAGGTTGCATGAAACTGACAGTTATGGACCTGCCAAAAAAGAGCAAGTGAACAACAATTTATTTTCATATAAATATATATATTTATATAAGTTAAGTATATATGTAAGTTTGGTTAGGTTAAACACAGTTTCTTGCCTTTGCATTTGTTGGTTCAATACTTGGTTTGGTGATTGCATAGGCAACAAACTGACTGTTGTTAAGTGCTGTTGACTCTATGTTTTCACTACCTTCACTTAGATATTCTACCACTGACAATTGAGCACTTTATTTATAAATATAGCAAACTATATTATCTATATGAATGCACACACACACACACACACACACACATATATATATATATATATAATTTTAACAGTCCTGTTAAAAATTATTTTAGAGTCTTTGATTCATATCAATTCTCTTAACAGGATGAAAATAAATTTATTATATCAATGTGACCAAATATTGGTTTTTACTTGAAATGATATTATTTGCTCTGTGAATTTATTTACATTGAGCTCTTTACTAGGAATATTTAAATATTCAAAATTTGAATAATTCCTTTGTCCTGACGGAATGGTTCCCTACTCCAGATTTACAGGATTGAAGAATACCTTATATATATATATATATATATATATATATATATATATATATATATATAAAGAAAATATCTGTTAATTTTTGTAAATAATGTCTGTTGTTTGTTACATAATAATAAAAAAAATAACACTTTTATCTCACTTATAAAGTTTGCATTTTAAAACATTGGATCTACAGAGTCAGTTCTTCGAGAAGGCCTTACAAACTCATTTAAAATTTAAATTTGTCTATACAAAAGTCAGGTGGAAAGAAACAGGAATAATATGCCTATCATTTCAAGTTGTACTTTTTGGTTACAAACTTTCCAATCACCCAAGCTTAGCTTAGTTTGGCACAAGATTAGAATTATAGGAGTCAAAATCACAAGCAATGGTCTCCTAGCCAAGCTCATCAACCATTACACTATTCAACTCATATATAAGTGGCAGTATTTCTTATATGTTTTAGGATTTATTTTGTATTTGATTAATATGTCCTCACACAAAACTGTTTTAGCTATCCAACAAGTAAAAGAGGAGATATTCATTACGGTTTCATAGAAAAGTTTTAAAATATTGAAATAGAAATCCCAATTAAACTAATAACATACCATTAATGCTATTCCACATCAGAATCTATTGATTTATCTAATCTAAATTATTATAGAATTGGATTTTGGTTCATCACTCATTTTTGCTAAAAGATAAAAATCAACAAATTTTTACTTGATAATCAGCAACAAAACTTCTGGAAATGGAGGCATTTCGAAAGAGAGAGATTATTAATTTTAATTCACTCTTGAATTCTGCCCTCAGATTTAAAAGAAAACTCAACTGATAATAATGATTACTGATAACTTGATAATAAAAGGTCAGTAGATGACTTTTCCTTTATGTTCAACATCCAACAAGATGGCTTCCTTAATCTGTTAAGAACAAAGGGAAAATAAAGTCTGCTATTAAACGAAAGATTTCGTGGAGATAATTGTACCTTATATCCCAGTGCATTTTTGATTCCAGTTTTCCTTCAGGTGAGACTTTAAAAAGAATAATCACCAGGTTTTAGTTAAATATGATCATTTTATTTTTATGATTTCTTCTCTACACTAACTGCAAAGAGCAGTCATTAAACATATAGGCTTCAGTTACGTGATGCTAGTCCACTTCTAGGACCATTAGTTTATTTCTCATTAAAAGTAAAACCCATACAAATGCTGCTGTCCATTTTATTATGTCATCATAGAACATGAATTTGTGCCATTCTAATAATTATAACAATGATGTATATCAATGTCCTGATCTCTGCACAGACTTGGGCAAGGTTTTATGGATGACCATCAGTTGCCTGTAAAGCAAGTTTCTCCTCTCTACAACACCAATGGCATCAGTGTCATAATAGGAGATTTCAGATTGATGAATATATTGGACTAATCTAGGGATTCCATCTCCTGGTTTTTGAATTTAGAGTTTTCTTTCTTCTGGACCAAATGACTTATCCAGGTTTGAGAGCCCAGTGTACCATACATTTAACCAATAGTTTACGAGTATATATATATATATATATATATATATATATATATATATATATATATATATATATTGAAGAAGTAAAAAGAATATGTGAAAAACCAATCATTTCAATAATAATAATATTGGATAAAAAAATGTGCTCAAGTGCTGACAAGCAGAGCAGCTATAAAAATAGAAATACTGTTACTTCATGACTGTTTTGTCTTCTGTTACTAGTATTTTCATGAAATTACAAAAAACGCAATCATCAACCAAAAGGAGATTTTTCGAAAAAAATAAAATAAAATAAAAATGAAAATAAAGGGAGAAATTATGAGTGTATAAGAAACCAGAGTTTATGTATGGATCCCAATCCAATGTTTTTATACGAATTTAGAAACAGAATATTTTAAATTTTCAAATCAAAATGTTTTTTTTTATCACAGCCTTTTGTCTGATGGTGCTTTTTAAAAACAGATGAAGACCAGTTGCCATACCAAGGTTAAAGAGCCAGTCTGCTCTACTATTTACCCATTGGAAGAATAGTTAGATTTGGACCTTTCCAAAAGGTATGTGAAATGCACTCTGTCTAGTTGAGGATTTGAACTCTGTTTACCATGTCCATCTCCAAAGACAATAACCATTACATTACAAGTAATTCCATTTATATATATATATATATATATAAGAAAATAACATTTGCCAACTATGCAAGGGTAAAAACAGATTCTGCTGTAAACAGATCATCACTACTAATTCATTTACTTATTCTATAAACAATAAAACTTTCAAAAATTACTACTGATTAGACAGTAATATCAAAAATATTATCTACCTTTTAGAATGCACATGTTGCTCCAAATAATATATAGAAAAATTGGAATGGCTCTGAATTTAGGAATAGACAACTATAGATAATAAAACACTTTTTTCTGTCGAACATTTTCCCCTTATAAACCATTACTTTAACAGAAATGCTAATTTCACTTTAATAAAGAAAACTGTAAAAATTCAATGAACTCTAGATTAGCTATAGAAACCAATGAAGATTGGTGGATATTACATCTAAAAACCTTTACCCTAAAAGAACTCATTAACAAATTAGATTACCCCAAAATATTACATTTCAACCCACCACTTACACTGTCATTATCTATCAACTTTCATATCAAAAATATTAGAATGTTAAGTAATTGATTACTTAAAAATTCTTTAATTTTTATTGACTTATTTTCCTACATCTTTGCAAACAAAAACACCAAAATCTCTGAATTTGAAAGAGTTTTTAAACACAAACATTTAAGATAAAATTCAAACCCATTCACAGATAAATGCCAATCCTATCAGTTTTGAAATGCACTCAGTCTTGAAAAAACATTCTCTGATGATGGCTGAAACCAGCTGGGATTAACAGATAAAAAAATGACCTTTTTTTACCTTTCTTTGGTTAATACTATATATATATATGTGTGTGTGTGTGTGTGTGTGCATGTTATCCCATCCCATTAGCCTTTTTTCCCAAGGTCTCTAAGAAATAGTGAGTAATGTGTCTTGCCCTACTATTCTGTATGGTCTATGTTATCTTGGCTAGAAAGCCCACTCTGCCTTCTTGAATGGAATTGAAATAAATAGAATTGAGGGTAACAAAATTGAAGAATGTATTGACCAAGAGAGTTGCTATAAAAAAACAACAATAATTTGATGGAATAAAACTAGTGATAAAATAATAATTGTGAAAGTTTTTTTTAAAAAGTATACAATAATAAGATACATTTAATCAGAGTTGAGGAATCTTCAGATTTAAGATCCCATGCAGCTTTATAAGATATCTTCCACAGCCCTGTCAAAAGACCAGTGAAAATTTCATGAAGTAGAACTTTAAAACCTGATATCCCAATGCTTACTTGAAAAAAAAAAGCAAGCTCTAAAAAGTCATCGGTTGTAATGAATTTTCTTATTGTTTTATTGGTATATATGAATTGAGTTTGGACCAAGCTTTCACATAAAAATTTGACTTTAGAATTTGTTGCAAACACAGCAAAAATGTATTGAGTGCTGTCTTATTAGTTGACAATTAATTTCAATGTGGCCTTTAAATGTGAACAAGTTCTCTACTCTTGTTATAGGCATTTGGTAAGCTTAAACTTGTCTGACATAAGGTTGCAAGTCTAGGAGCTCAGTGAAGATTGACAGTTGTAAGTGTCTGTTCTATTAGCTTACTAAACACTTCGTAACAAAAAAATTGACTGCTAGCTTAGATTAGTCAAGTTTAAAAGTTTGGAAACCCAATTGACATCATTATACAGTTGTAATTGTCTGTCATATCAACTTAGTAATCACTACACAACAAGAAGGTGCCCAGGGGCAATTAGCTAAGCTTAGGTTATGCTATGTTAGGGTAAATAATTCTTTAACCTTGGTTATGCAACCAGTCTAGGAGAAAGAAAAATTCAATCCAGCTTTACTCCACTTAAAATTTGACCTTATGTCACATCTTGCCTGTGGGAGATGGATATGGTGAACACATACTAAAAATCAGCCAGTCAGCTGTAACTGTAGGACAATGCAGCAACAGTTTAGGAAGAAATGACTCCCTCAAAAAGTCTGAACTTTAGTTTTTGTAGTAAACATTGTCAAAATTTATTGAGTGCAGCCATATTAGTAGAAATAAATTTCAAAATGGCCTGTTTTACTAAAGTTTTTGAAGAAATATAGTACTTTTTTTTAAATCCTGGAGACAGAGTATATTCAATAAGTAACAGTTACAAGATGTATATTGTGCAAGATCCAAAATTTTAAAATAATGTGCACTAAAGATGCATCTTGTCCTCATGCATTAAGTATATTTAGACAATTTGATTTTCTCTTGGCACCAAAAGAGTTAAATATGAAAAAGTTCCCTCACACTGCATCAAATTAATCATAAAACAAAAATTAGTGAAGATGCTTTGTCTCAATACTTTAAAAAATATCTTTATATTATTTTACTTGCTAGATTTTATGAGACTTTTAACAAGTTAATGAAATCTTGTACTCATGAGACGAAAATTTCCCTCAGATTTGATGCCTACGTATAGGCCAAATCTCAAGCAAGTTACATTCTCAAAATAGCAGCATAAAAAAAATATATCTTTCCCAGAAGAGCCCAGTCTCTCATCTCTGCAGTTGTAGTATTAATAGTAGTTGTAGCTGTTGGTATCATTTGATATTGGGAATTTTGTAGGTATGTAGGTAGACTAGCAACGTTACCCAACACCTAGATAGTTGCAACTAATATAAATATGCTATATTTCTACTAGATGAGGCAGAAGACAGTGAGATATTTATTCAGCATAGATGGGCTGGCATAAGGCCATAATTAAGGGGGTACTTACTTAGTAAGGATCAAATGTTTAAGCAGTAGTTTGTGGGGCTAGCTTGTTAACCATCACTCTGTTCTCTACCCTCGTTGTAATCTGCTTTGTAAAAACAGATTAGACTGATTACAAAGTAAAGAGGGTGTAGAGATTCCTAAGATTCTCAAGTGATTTTGGTAACGATAGGTTAGAGCCTTAGAAGAACCATGTGTCTTAATTGACGGTAGAGTTAACCTTTTGAGTATTTTTCAGCCATTCTACTTTTGGCCTTTTTCCAAGCATCTCAATATGGGTCATTAGCTTGATGTGGACTAGCTAGATTATATGAGGGGGCTTTCTCCTTGGTAGTACCTATGATCTTGTCTTAAAGGGTTAAGGACTGGGCATATTGTCCAGTACCTGATGTGCCACTGATGGAGAATATTGATGGAATATTAGCAATTTTTGTACCTGCGTTTCTTTTCGTCACATTTTGGCTTCATGGAAAGTCAGATAAATACAATTAGCTAGATTATATTTGGGGGCTTTCTCCTCAGGTAGTACATGTCCCCTTGCCTAAAAGGGTTGAGGGCTGAGTTTATTGTTTGGTGCCTGAAGTTCCTATGAAGGAGAATAAAGGAGAATGCTTACAGAACCTAAGCAATTTTTGCAATCACCCTTCTGGAGGCTTGCTTCCTGTGCAGCAGCTCACATTAAACTGATTTTGTGTCACATGATAAATGCATCTAGCTTGATTAAATTATCAATTCATTCATCTAAAAAAGAAAAAGATAATTTAAAAGCAGTATTGAAGTTGAGTATTAAGTCTTTTAAAGTTACACATACTATACATTGAATAATGGTTTGACAAAATTCCCTCAACTCCTGAAAAAAGTTAGAGCATCAACATTATTACCAGGCGAGCTAAACTGTAACCCTCCTCCAAAAAAAAGAAAAAACAAAACAAAAAATCAACTAGTGAATAATACATCAGTGTAATGAGTGCCACCTCTTAAAAAAATGTTTCTATTGATGGGTTGGGATGGCCAGATATAGCCAGCTTCCCCTCTTTATATCAATTACAGCACACCTGAGACTTTGTGCCTTTCCCTACTTTTTTTTTTTTTTTGCTGTTATTTTTTTTTTCTCTCCACCATGATTATAAAAGACAAATAAAGGACAGTGAGGAGGTAGAAGATCCAAAAGTTTTCGATGTGCATTCCTGGCACACCAAAATATCTACAGTGTATACACATCTCTCATGAAACATTTAGTCACTCCCTTTCTTTGCTAAGCCCAGCACAATTTCTCAGCATCTTAATCAGGGAGGTGAGTATAATTAACATGAGTGGCTACGCAGGTGACATAACCCATCATGGTAGTAGTAGTAGTAGTTCAGTAGCAGTGTAGCAACTGATAACAATTAGGGTCGAATATCAGGTAAACATTAACCCTTTGCAGGACAAAGTACTAAGAATCACCTGAATCATACAAAAAAATCCCCACTTGAGTACAAAAAGCTTGCATTGCAATTTGAAATTGTATATATATATATATATATATAATATATATATATATATATATATATATATATATACTTCTTTCATCTCAATACTCCACCTTTACACTAATATCTCTTCAATCTTTCTGATTAGCTCTCTCTCCTCATTCCTCACAGTCTCTCTCTGTCTCTCCCTGTTCTATTTCTATTTCTTCTTACTCTCTCTTTTGCTCTCACTCCTTCCTTTGGTATCCCACTTTCCATCCTCACCATCCCTCACCTACTCTCTCATTCTTTTGGTCTCTTTCTTCCCCTTCCTCTTTGTCTCACTCCTTCTTTGTCTCTAATCCTACTTTCTCTCCTTTTTTCTGTCCTCCCTCCCCTTTACTTGTTCTCTTTCTCCTTTTTTGTTCTTACAGTTTCTCACTTGCTTTCTCCCTTTTTCTGTCTTTTCCTTCTCACTCCCTCCCTTACTCTCTCTCTCTGTCTGTATGTCTTACCTCTTTCTCCCTTTTCTGTCCTCTCTCTTTTCATTTCTCTCTCCCTCTATCTGTCTGTTCTCCTTCTCTCTTTTCCTCTTTCTCTCTCTACTTTTTTGTTTACATCCCCTTTCTCCTTCTTTCTGTTCTCACCCTTCTCATTTGCTCTTTCTCTCTTTCTGAGGGATCAGTCATCATGGTCTAATGGCTAAAGTGTTGGACTGTGCCCTTGAAGCAATTAAGTTCAAACTCCAGTCATGCCATTACATTTCCTCTTGGACTAATACCATTAGGAAAAATAAGAACCCCTTTATCCCCACTCTCAGCAATGGGTTAAATAGTATCACTACTAAATAACCCATGAAGGTTGATATGTCATTAAACAAAAAATGCTAGATCATACCTTCTCTATTTCTGTTTATTCCCCCACTTTCTCTTGCTCTCTCTCTCTTTCTGTCACCATCTCTCAGTCTCTCTTTCTAAACTAACCCCAGCTAAGTCAATTGGGGTTGTAGAATACAGAGAGGAAAGACCTCCCTCCAATGAGTGTCCTGGATATGACACTAAATCATCTGATGATGAGGCTTCAGTCCTGGAGCTTTGGGGAATGGGAAGTACTTCTTCATTGACATTACTACCAGGTCCACACTGATCTTGAGTGGTAGTACCTATTAGAGTCCCATCTAGGGGTTAAATAGAATGGTTTAACCATTTAACTGTCTGCAAACAAATAATTTATATTAAATAGAATTATTAGAGTTACATGAATTCATTAAACTGTTTGTAAACAAATGATTGATACTAAATATATTCATTCATGTTAGGAATACTTGAAACCATTTAGCTGCATGTTAACAGGTGATTAATATTAAACAGAATTATAATGTTAGGTAGCAATACCTGAAGCCATTTAACTGTGTGCAAACAAATGAACTCTGGCTCGTTTAAAATATTACCTACAAACTATTCATTAATAAATCATATATATTTAATAGATATAAATAAACAGGATTTAGCATTAAATAACCTACAAGGGTTGATATGCCATAAAATTCAACCAACTATCATATCCTAACCCAGCCTCACTTGCTCTCTCTCTCTCTCTCTTTCTGTCTCTTCCCTCTTACTCTCTCTGTTTCTCTTTCTTTTTTATCCTCACCCTCACTCATTTTCTCTCTCCCTTTTTCTGTCTTCTCCCTTCCTGTTCTCTTTCTCCCCTATCTCTCTCTCTCTCTCTTGCTCCTTTCTCTTCTTTCTAAGTAATCTGGCCAACTCAAAGACAATAAAGATATGGTCCATAAAAATATATATCTAGTATTAATTTTGTAGGCCATTTAGCTCAATGTCAATAAACATCCTATTTATAGAACTTATATGATATTTAATTGCAAATGAATAGGTGGTAGTACTCTGTAAGTAGCATTTAATAGTTATCTTCGATTAGAAATTATACTGGTTTAGATAAGCATGATCATAGGGTATTATTATTACATTACAAATTGTCTTCAGTAACCAAGGCAACAAATTTTCTTATTAATTAATTCTCCAAGCTCTTTGTGATAGAATATTTTGGTGACATAGAAAAGTCTTATGCACAAAAATTTATATAAATTTAGGATAGTGTAGACACAGAATTTGTGGTACTTGGTGACTGTCATTTTTTTTGGCTATATGATCATTGGACCAAGAAACTAAGAGTCACCAAGTGCCATTGATTCTGTGCCTATTCTATCTGAGCTTAGAGGTATATAAACTCCGTCATTGATGATGAATACTCTTTATTATTAAATATAGTCCAAAATTACATTATATATATATATATATATATATACATATATATATATATATATATATATATATATATCTGACGAGACGGAGAATATAGCAATAATATTCTCCACTGAAATAAATTTATTATGACGAATTAACCAAGTTTGAGTCTCCATTAAATTGTACTATATATATATATATGTATATTTATAACAACAATAATATTAAAAAGAAAGCTGAAAATCACCCAACTCACAACTGTAAGTTTTTAATTTCTTAATTATCAGGTAAATATTGGTGAATTGCCAATACTTACCTGGTGATTAAGAAATTGTAAGTTGGGAGACATTATTCAGTTTTAGTTCGGTTTCTATGTTTAATGGCATATCAACTTTCATGTGTTATTATTGCCAAAGCCATCACAGAGGTGATAATATTTAACCCTTAACTGGCAGAATTAAGGGGCTCATGCTTTAGTCATTAAGCTACAGGGACACCACCATATTCATTTTTTTTTTAATGGTATTATTCTTATACATTTTCTCCATGATATTTTGTTGTGAGTACTATTTTGTTTGGTATTGTTGGCACTGCTGCTTTTGTTATTTAAACTAACATTTTTTATTTTTAAATTAGTTATATTTGCTTTAAAGTAAAAACAGGCGCACACACACACACACACACACACACACACACACACACACACACACACACACACACACACACACACACACATGTAAGTTGGCTGACCATAGTTGAAGGCAACCTGAAGATTCCCTTTTCAATAGCTGCTACTCCTTTCCTTGGATTACTCCACTTACCCTTTTGCCAATGGCTTGGGAGACCAGGGTTCGATCCCAGGTCAAGTCATACCAAAGACTCAAAAAATGGTACTTGATACCTCCTTGCTTAACACTCAGTATTTATAGGTACATATCAAGGGTAAAGTGGAGCAATTCAGGGAAAGGAGTAAAGCCTTTCCTTACACCTCAGTGTAGTTGCTACTGAAAAAGGAGCCTTAGGGTCGGCCTCAACTACGGTTGCCAACTTTACTTTTATATGTATGTATGTAAATGTATTTACTAATCTTTCTCCACAAGCAGGAAGTAACACAAGGTTAATTTTTAACAGGTTTGAATTCAGAATTATCCTTCTCCTAAATTGGTTGCCATGCTAAGGTTAAAGAGACTAGTCTGTTTAGCCTTATCATTGTACAGTTAAGACTTTGTTAATTGGGAGTAGACCTTTTCCTGCTTAAAGGTCACACTGAAATTCATTTTCTAGTAATAAGGTCATATAGATGCCTTTCATGCTGTAATGGTTAATGAGGGTAGTTGACCATTGCTGTGTGGTTTCAGTTTATACTCCTTACCCTGAGTATTAGCTTAATTTAGTCAATTACAATCAATAAGAATGTACTAAACACATTTTAGTATGTTTACAATAAAGTCTACTGCTCAAATTTAATTACAATATAAAACTTAAAATAAATTAAAATCTTTTAATGACTTTTTGAGGTCGCTTTTTTGCCAGAAAGCACTAGAATATCAGGTTCCAAGTGGAGGTGTGAAATTTTAATTGATCTTTCCATATTTTCAAACTTAAAGAAAAGTTATTGGTCTTGCTAAAGTAATTATTCTCATGGGGAAAAAGAAGCTCTTATTAAGAGGGGTGTCTCTAACAATAAACAATAATCAGTAGAAGTCATGCTGCTGCAAGATGTAACTAATCATTTGGTCCAGTTTCTTGGTTTAACAGCATATCAACCTTCATGGGTTATTTAATGCCAAAGCCATCCTTGTAGAAGAACAGTAGTGATCCTATTTAACCCATATTTGGGGCAAAGAAGGTGGTTCATACTTTTCCAAAGTGAACATAATAGCATAACTGGTGTTCAAACTCGCTTTCTTCAAGAACGTAGTCCAGCAATTTAGCCATTATGCCAACTGTGACTAATCATATAGAATTTGAATTTCTAAACTTTGAAAGAAAAATAAAAGCAAATAATTTGTCTTGCTGAAATTAATTTAAAAAAGATATTTGAAATTGTGGTTAAAAGTTACCTTAAATTTTATCAGAAATAACAATATGCCAAAATACTTTATATTAATAATATGGCTGAACTTTTTGCTGAGACTTTTTAAATTTATGACTGGAAAAACTTTTAAAGTTTTCTCTGCTTCGATAAGCTGCTAAGCAAAGTGGGGAAATATGAGTCAATATCAAAGACTGTATTATATGTATTGTGTTTAAAAGCTAAATGTGAAATCATCTATGTACTGACGAATCAGCCATTTACAGCAAGGTTAACAAATAATTATTTCATTTTTCAAAATTTTTGTCTTAGAAATGTACACTAAATGGTTATGAACTGTACCTTTGATATAAAAAATTAATCCATGTTTACCCTATTGTATTTGTATATATACAGAGTTCAATAGAATGTTCTGCCGGGTTTGGAATGTAAAAAAAAATGCAAAAAGATTCTATTCTAAATCTAATTTTACTCAATGAAATGATATTTACCATTTTGTCTTGTTACTGTCATCACTTTGTTTTAAAGATTATATCATCCAAATAGTTGCTCTCATAAGCTATACACTCCTTAAACCTCAATCTGAATTTCTTCAGTCATTGCTTCTGGTATGCATTTACCCAACCCCTCTGTCATGAACAGGATGTGACATAAGGCCAGTTTTTAAGAGGAGTAAAGCTGGTTTGAATTCACAGTTTTCTTTCTCCTAAACTTGTTCAGTCTGTTCCATGGTTTACCCATAACTGAGGGTGAGGATAAAAGAAGGTTTCATGCCTTTCCAAAGAATATTAGAGGGAAGTGAAATGTTAACAACCTCATTTAGGATTTGAACTCTGCTCATTGATTCCATTTTACATGACAATAAGAGTTTTCATGAGCACACCTCTGTTATTGCTATGATATCATAACAAATAAAATCTTTCAGTTCATCAGTTGTCGACAGCCTACATTTAAAGAATTGAGCCTTCACGGATTTGCTGAGAAAGTGATTGCAAGGGGATAGATCTGGTGAGTGAGCAGAACGCAGGATGTCACCATGTAGTGAGATGAGGTGCTCCTGAAAATTTTCTCTCAGAACTTTCATAGATGAAAACAAATCTTCCATTTGCTCACCACAAATAGTGCCTGTTCTGTTGCAATTTTAATTCTTGAAGATCATTTTGATGGACCCTGTATATGTAACCATTACATAAAAAAAAGCCATAATTGTAAGAATTTTATGAGAGCAATACACTTAAAATGTTCTTTGAGGATAAAACAATTTCTAGTCCAGCAAAAAGATCCATCAATTATATCTTTTAATGTTAACTTGTGAAGTTGGTATTGTTCTCTGTTATATATATTGCACACAGCTGCAAGTAGTAACTCCCCATAAGATCATTAGAGGTATTATTTTTTATTAAAAATTTCATTGAACAGTTATGAATGGTTAAGAATGTGATGATTGTTACAATAAAAGATTTGCCCAGTCAGCTGGGGCTGTAGAATAAACTGACTGCTTCTCAGCAGATGGGTAAGGCACACACCCAAGAGTGTCCTAGATATGACACTAAACAATCTGATGGTGAGATTCCTGTAATGCTGGAGCTTTGGGGAATGCGGAGTACCTCTTCATTGCCATCGATCCCAGGTCCACTCTGGCCTGGAGTGGTAGCACCTGATAGGGTCCTATCTATGTGTCGAAGAGAACTGAACTGTGTACTTGTGCTCAACTGAATCATTTGAAATAGAACTGTTTTGACATTTAAACTGTGTACTTATGCTAAACTGAATTGTTTGAAATAGAATTTTTTATTTGTATAAAAATGGATTTGGCATTAAATAACCCTCAAAGCTTGATATACCCTAAAACCCAAACAAACAAACAATAAAAGATAAATTGACCCAACAGAAAAGAAATTTACCAATTGTATTTTTCATATTATGTTATTCAGTAAATGTCATTCAGTTAAAAAATTTCAGAGTTTTGAAGAGGAATGTTTTTTTGAAATCTAAGTGAACAAAACTTTAAAGAAAAAGATTATGGTTCAATATTTTTCTGTTTTTTTGGCTGAATTGTTAATCCTAACTAAGCAATAATGCTAGGTAATTATTTTACATCCCCAAATTGTTAGTCCTAACTAAGCAATAAGAAAGTAAAGTTAGCGACCATTGTCAAGAGAGTCTGGAAGGCTCCCTTCTCAATAGCTACTATGCCGAGGTGTAGGGGAGGGTGCTACTCCTTTCCCTGGATTGCTCCACTTTACACTTGATACATACCTTATAATGCTGCGTGTTAAGCAAGTAGGTATCAAGTACCATTTTTAAAGTCTTTGGTATGACTCAACCTGGGTTTGTATCCCAGTCTCCCGAACCATTGGTGAACACTCTATCCACAAGGGCAATGATGCTATGCAATTATTCTACATCTCCAAATTGAAGAACTACCTACAAACCTCAAATATTTGATTAAAAATGGCAATGACCTTACAATAAAAATGCTCTGGAAATGATTTTATTAAAAAAATGCATGAGACAATAATTTTACTATAAAAATAAAGTTTGCTATGAAAATATTTATCAAGTTTAATTGGTCTACACCAACTATTTGCCATTTATAGAGTCAGACAAACAAACCTTTCCCAATATGAATGCTTAAAGGGAAAAAGAAATTCTTTGAAATGTTAAACAAGTTAAAATTCCTCATGGCAATTTGGAAATAATAAAACAATGTAGAGTGAATTATTAACTAAAAACAAAACAAAACTCAAGAAAATATGCTGGCTTTTTTTAAATCATAAATCTACAGTGACAGAACATGGTGTGTGATGTATGATGCCCAAGGTATTTGCTTCTGAACATTCTATTTCAGATGCTAGTATCAATTACAACAAGAGAAAATATTTATTCAGGTGAGAGTGCTTGCATTATTATGTTGTGGAAAAGAAATGTTGTTTTACCATCATTTAATATAGAGTGAACATTCTAAATGGTATTTATCTGACATTAGTATCTCTTATCATATCTGATATGGTGCAAAAATGTTTACTTACACATCACTCAACTTACACATACACACGTTATAATATTAAATATCTGTCTCTGTTTGTTTGTTTGTAACTAAATGATTTAGAAAACAGGGCATTCTATCATAAATTTTCAAAAAGGTACACCTAAATTTCTAATGAAACTGAAATTGGTTACTTTTTTGGGTATCCCAAGTTGGAAAACATTCAGTTCTTACATCACCTCACTTATCTCTCTCTCATTTTTTACTCTTTCAAAATCAAATCAAGACCAAAACAAGCAATACATTCTGGTTGTATTGTAAAAACAGAGCACAGAAAAAATGAAATAATGTTCTCATATTTTTTTGTTTATAAATAAATGCGACACAAGTCTAGTTTAATATAGATTTTACGAAGATCCCCTTCCCAGTAAAAATGAACAGATAAATAAATAAATAAATAAACTAAATTATTTTGAAAAAATATTGAGCATGTTTCTTACTATATTGTTATATTTGATGTTATATCATTCCTCCCCCCAAGCAATATACAGTAGCCCACCCTTTTAATATATATATATATATATATATATATATATATATATATATATATATATATATATATATAAGTAAAAAAAGCAGTAAGCCTTATTGGAAAATAACTTTTTGTTGAAAATGTCTTATTATTTCATATATTTTAGCAAAAATATCTTTATACATATCTATATGGTGGGACAATTGATATATAGGAGTACAATAAATGTATGATATTTGCAAAAATGTATATGAAACTAATTCTGACCTTAGGTCATTGTTGGGAGAAAAGTTTTTGTTGAAAAAAGTTACTTTTTCAAAAGTTAAGAGTTGACATATTATAAGAAAAGTGATGAAAAATACACACAGTATATCCAAGTGTTATATGAAAATTATATATATATATATATATATATATATATATATATATATATATATATTTTTAAAAATAGTTTTTCCACATATGTTCCATATAAATATAAAGATTATAGTATAGAAAAAAAATGAGGAAATCTAGATTTTTAAAGCATGAAGATCAATGTTTTATATCCATTATATAAATAAATACCATTGGCTTTTTAGGAATAACCTCTGAGAGAAGATTTCTTTGAAATGAGATTCTGCTAATGTTTCTGTACAAAGAGCAGCAACTGGATTTGTTTAACTAGGCTTCCTTGATGGCAAAATGGATGTGATTGTATTTCTGAAAGATTATCCTTTATTTCTGAATAGCATAGATTTTTCATAGCCATAGATTTAAAGGTATGATAAAAAAGCAATTGAAAAAAGATGAAAGAAAATAGTGGTTAAAAATCTATAATAATGTTAATAGTTTATGGTGCTTCATCAAATAAAGAATAAAGAATGATAATAAGACATTTTTATTTTCACAATTTTGCATCTCCACTGGATGGAAGGAGGAATATTTACCATTAATTTTTACATATCAGGGTGCAATACTGAGTAATTCCTCTTCATAACCTTTCTCTGGGTATATGTTTCAATCACTCGAAGAGTATGTGCAGGTTGTGTTAGATGATACTTGTAGCAAAGGAGGACCCCTGACAACCTATTATTGAATGTCAAGATGACTGCCTTTTACAATATTAATAGGTTTTTACTGCCCTGCCATTTACCCCTTTTTGGAGTGAATGGTAAATTCCTGATTTTCCCATAGTTATGTATTTACCTAATACCTCTTTAATGAGCAGGATGTGGCATAAGATCAATTCTTTACAATGGAGTAAAGCTGGTTTGAATCCAGAATTTTCTTTTTCCTGTACTGGTTGCTTAAACAAGGTTAAAGAATCTTGTCTTCCCTACTATTTACTCTGTAGGGAGAACAGATTTATTCACATCTTTCCCAAGAGAATTGGCATGAAGGAAAATGCAAGCTGCATTGTCCTGGATTTGAACTCAGGTCACCAATTCCATTTTCTATGATGATATGTTATGCTAAGTGTGCCTCCCCAGGGCATTAGAGCAAAGTGAATGCAAACTGTCCCAGTCAGAGCTTGAATTTTGTTTTCTAGTCTCTGCATTTCTAAGAGGCCCAAAACATCATGTTAATATGGACTATTTGATAAAACTGTTTATATAAGAGCTGATATAAGACAGTGTAATATATGTCATCATCATCATCATCATCATCAAGGGTTGCTGATAGCATAAATTCCCTTGACACTTTTTTGCTATCCAGCCCTATCAGCCATCAATCTTGGTAAGTCCTCTAAACAGGATCCAATATCCATACTGAGCTGATGAATGTAAGTTTTTGTTTGTTGGATGTTTGGTTGTTTTGGTTCTATGGCATATCAACCATTGTAGTTTATTTAATGCCAAATCCTGTTAATACATATATATTAGATATAAGTGATTTGTAAACATATTCATTGATAACATTTTAAAATGAACCTGAGCTAATTTTTTTGCACACATTTAAATGGTTTCATGAATTGCTATGTAACAGTAACAATTTAATATCAGTTATTTGTTTGCACACATTTATATAGATATACATAATTTGTAAGAGATTAGTTTGTCAGTAATTTCATTTTTAAATGAGTTAGAACTAATTTGTTTGCACACAAGTATTGCTATTGTTTCTACACATTTAAACGGTTTCAATTATTACCAACAATTATAATTCCATTCAATATTAATCATTTGTTTGAAGACAGTAAAGTGGTTTCAAGTATGGCTATTTAAAACCAATTATTCTATTCAACATTACTCATTCATTAGATAGTTCCAAGTATTGCTATGTATCACTAACTATTCAATTAAACAGAAGTCATTTATTTACACACAGTTAAATGATCAAACAGTTCTATTTCAAACAACTCAATTTAGCATGTCATTGCTTACTCTCAGTTAAAATGTCACACAGTTCTATTTGACCCTATCAAGTACAACCACTCCAGGCTAGAGTGGACCTGAGAGCAATGGCAATGAAGAGGTACTCCATATTACTTAAAGCTCCAGGATTACTGAAGCCTCACCATCAGATTGTTTAGTATCATACCCTGGACACTTGTTGGGTGGAAGTTTTACTTCTCTACAGAGATGCAGTCAGTGTATACTACAGCCTCAGTAGACTGGGCTAAATTGTTTAATGTTATATTCAGGAAACTAGTTGGGGGGGATCTTACCCCTCTGCAGAGATGCAGTCAGTGTATCCTACAGCCGCAGCTGACTGGGCTGAAGATTTTGCTAGTCAGCCAACACCGGTATATCTATGTGAAGTAGACCATAGGAGAACATCATTACTGAGTTTGTCCTTACTTCTCCAGTAGTGCCAGAATGACTTATCCAGTAGAATTTATTATTGATGCAGACTACACAGATGATCTAGTGGTTCTTTTAAATATATTTGCTCAAACTGAATCTCTGCTGCATAGTAAAGAATAGGCAGCAAGAAGCATTGGTGTCTGCATGAACTCAGATTAAACAGCATTCATATGTTTTAATAAAAATAATACCATCTCTTCATTAAATGGAATAAACAGACCAGTTCACATACCTCGGTAACAATATCTCATCTACTGAAAGCAATGTAACCATACAGATAGGTTATATATGTAATTGGGTATAATTTATTTATGATTGAGATGTGAGTTTTTTATATGATTTTATTTGATGAGTGTCAAAAATTGAGAAAGTAACAAGTAAGATTGAATTTGAGATGATTTTTTTTATTTAAGTTGGAAAATTATTTGAAATCATATAAAGGAGAAAATGAAATTTGCCATATTTTGTTCAAAACGGATCTGTAGTCAATAATTCAATAACTATTGTAAAACGAATGCAGAGACTTTGGGGTATTAATCAATGGTAGTTAAATATTGCCACCATGATTATTGAATTTTAGACTAAAAGTAGCTTCAAAATTTGGCAATAATTTTAAGAAATAAATAGATTTTTGGTGAGTCTGTCATCTCTTTTTGGTATTTTTAAAGATCTTAAAGATTATTTTCTTATTTATTCATTTTTAGATGAAACTCCGTCAATCAATATTATTAATAATTTTGACAAGTATTATCCTTCGTCTTCCTAATTTGAGTTGCTTTTTTATTGTAAATGACTCATGGCATCGCATTTATGACAGTGAGGAACAGTGTGCATCAATAAACAAAAATAAATAAGCTCCCATTGATGACCTGATTAGCTAGCAACGAAAAAAGCAATTAAAATTAGGAAGAATATTACTAGTCAAAATTTTTAATAATGATTACTGATGGAGTTTCATCAGAAAATAAACAGAAATATTCTTTAAACACTTCTAGTCTATAGAACAATAACAGTAAATATGGCACTTATCAGTTGGAGATTGTGGTTCAAACCAAGAGGCTCAAATCTATAGAATTTAGTAATACCTAATAATATCCATATTGATGGTTCCATTAGAAATAACATCTTGTTATCTTTAGGTTTGAAGAAATCCACTTTTTATAAAAACATTGTTAGAGGAGTACTTATTTATAGTGAATATTGTATCTAATAATATCCATTTTGATTGTTTAATGTTTATCTCGAAACAATCAAATTTTGGTATTTTTGTTTTTAAATAAAATCAATAATTCATAAAATATTGTTAGGAGTGTACTTATTTGTATAATGTTCTACTCGAAATGATAACATTGTTAGGGGTCTAGTTATGGTCAATACTGTATCTAATAATATCCATTTTGATAGAATATTGTTTCATTTGAAATAAGAAAAATTGTTGGGGGTCAATTTATTTACGGTCAATAAAAAAAATAAGTAAAGTTGGCGATTGTAGTCGAGGGCAACTAGAAGGTCCCCTTTTCAATACATTGAGGTGTAGGGGAGGATGCTACCCCTTTCCCTGGATTGCTCCACTTTACCCTTGATATGTACCTTATATTGCTGAGTGTTAAGCAAGAAGGTATCAAGTACCATTTTTAAAGTCTTTGGTATGATGCGACCTGGGATTGAACCCAGGTCTCCCGGACCATTGGCGAACACTCTACCCACTAGACCAATGTAGTTTCCTTGTCTTAGTCATCTATTTTGACTGCTTTACACTCTCTGCTTTTTCATTTATTTGCTATATTCATGAGCCTTTTTAATGCACAAATCTACCCTTTGTTTATGTCATACAGAAATATATATAGATGCAGGGCAAAAGTAATATCATAGGTACAGAACAGGTTCATCACAGCTTAACTTTAGTAATCGTGTGGGAATTGGTACTTTCAAGTGTTACTTGACAAGTTTTTTCTTTTTTTTTTTTTTACTAAGCTCTGACACAGAGGCTTTGATTGCTTATAGTATTTACTGTTTCGAAGTGGTCACCCATCTATGTACTGAACAAGTTCATGGTTGCTTAAGTTTCTTTTCCCTATTTACTAATTTTTTTTTGTCTGATACATAGACTTTACATTGCTTAACAGTACCAACTGTTCCTTAGTAGTCACTCATCTAAAGTACTGAAGTTCATTGTTTAACTTTAGTGATGTATTTAGAACTGATGCTTCCTGTTTAAATTGACTGTAAGTCAATTACTTTTTTGTTTGTGGGTAATATGTATCTTCAAGATGATTATTAAAAATTGTCAAAATTTAACATTCCACCAAATGCACTGGTATTATGATCACCAGAGCCTTTGGCTGTAAATATAGAATGAAATATAATGTATATCTGGGCAACATTTACTCTTTTAAACATGTTTAATTAAGTAAGACAGACCCACAATTCCCCTCCCTGTTGTTCTTCCTTCTACTCTTTATATAAATGTATATGACTCCTCATTGTGTTTGTCATTGCATTATTCGTTCTTCCGAAGATGACTCCAGTTGGGTCCGAAAGTACTGGGGAAATATACGGTGCCTTCCCAAATTCATTCCATCCAAAAGTCAAATAACTTAAATGGAGACTTGAATGGATTGAAGACAGAATAAGCAGACATGAAATGTCTGTCTTATCTAATCAAACATGTTTAAAATCAAATATTTAAGATTATCCTTCCCTAACAAAACAATGGCTTATGTATCATAGATGCCAGTACATATGACATTTTTAAAATAGCTGATGGCAAGCAGTTTTGGTGGCTTTCTTAAAATTCTGCAAGAAAAACACCAGGTATGACAGGAATGGGAACAACATATCCCACTGGATAAAAGTAAAGGTGGCATATAATGAATATAAGATTGTATTACATTACTCATCTATATTGAATGCAATAAAAGGTTGAACTATATTAGCAGGTGGCAGTGATATATTTGCATGATTTATTTTGATGGCATGTCAACTGGTCTAGGGTTATTTTATACATAGAGGTTAGAGAATTGCATTCATTGTACTCTCATATTCATATTTTGAGTTAAGAGGGGTTTTTTTGGCACATGGTCCAATAAAATACAAATAATCTTTAAACAAATCTATTTGGGACAATAACAGGTACTACAGCACTGGGTTAGAGTGGATCTGGGAACAATGGCAATGAAAGAGTACTTCACAGTCATCTGATCTCCAGAACTGGAGCCTCACCATTAGATACAATTTAGTGTCACACTCAGGAAATATTCTTGTCTTTGGTGGGGATCTTACCCTGCTGCAGGAGATGCAATCAACATATTCTTAGCCCTACAGATAGAGCATTAAAATCTTTATAGTACATTAATGGTAGCTTTCATGGAATCAAAAGAATGATAATCTCCATCATCAAGGAAACAATGAGGCAAGAAGATAAAAAAAAGTCATTTCAATTATATAAAACATCTTTCTGGTGAGCAATGTCTAATGAGGATGAGCTAAACAGAGATAGAAGTGTCCAAGAAGGAAACACTGAAAAACAGTGAATCAAGATTTGCCTAATGCAGCTAATCTATCTGATCAGAGGTAATTAAATCAAGATAATCACTTGCCAGATTGATCCCTCTTTTCTGAGTATGAACACAGACACAAGCTGCAATTTCCAAAGTGTAAAGAGTAAACAAATGAGCAAAAGAACAAGCAATGAATCAATAAAAGAATTTTGGATTACCAACTTTTTTTTCTTTTCTTTTTCATGACATGCAAAAAGAATGACACTGATGATCTCGTAAAGTTGGTACTTCTTTGGATAACTTCCTAAGAATTTTATAACTTGTATCATTCAAAAATAGGTTTAATATCAAGACTTGTTTAATCATGATGGAATTGATCAAAATAATAATAGAAATTAACTCATTTGTAATATATATATATATATATATATATATATATAAAGTAAATGTACAAATCATTATAAAAATGCTTTTTTTTAAACAAATGCTGGCCAGTAGAGCAAGATAAAATCTAAAATAGATTGTTATCTTACTGCCTCCAAGGAAACATGTTTTATCTGAAGATTATATTTTTTCAAATACATCAAACTTTTGATAAAAAAGGTGACATGAGGAGATGAGACAACAATTTATTTCATAAATAAATATGATGGACTCTTCCATTGACCTCAACATGTAAAAGCCAAATAGTTCAGTTGAAGACATGAACTGTTGGACTACTGACAAAGGTGATTTGTTTATAGGGGTGAAAGTTTTTATAGAACCAGCCACACTTTTTGAATAAGCTGATAATAGAAGAATGGTGTACAGATTCTGAACAACACTCAGGTTTTGACCTAGACTGGTTGTTCTTATCAAGGTAGTAAGCCCAGTTTGCACTTCTTTATATATATATATATATATATATATATATATATATATATATATATATATATATATATATATATATATAAGTAAATATATATTAGGTTTTATATATATTTAATAGCATGGAAGCTTGTCTACAACCACAGGTTTCATGACATCTTATAAACAACAATCATCAGGCAGAGAACAAAAGATTTGGTCTGCCACAAACCCACAAAGTGAGATTCTGACAACCAACACTGTTATAATATATATATATATATGAGTATTGCTCATAAATAAGTACTTTTATATATAAAAAATTGATTTTCTTCTAAAACAAAGAGACCAGGATTTGACTCTTTCTCATGGAAGATTATACTATAAGAATAGATACTATTAGGTATTGTTCATTACCAAACTCTACAGTACTGAGAGTGTAACCAAAAAGATGAATATGTAACAAACCTGGCCCTGTTAGTGGGACTTGAAATAAATTGATAGTATCTATTGCAAATGGATACCCCGCAAACCCCCAAAAAAAGGGATTTCCTGTGTTATGACACTGAGCTACATCCCCATCCTTGCCATTAATCTCATGTCTACTCTGTTATGGAATGGTGGTAACTGTTATTGTCCCATGTATAGGTCAAATAGATCTCTTTGAAAATTATTAGCATTTGATAAGAATGCTTGATATCATATGACTTGATATCAAATAAATGATTATTATTAAATAGGAATAGTTACTTAAAACCATAAAATCATATATGAATTAGAAAGGAATTCTTGAAATTAAATAACTGTACAAATTATTTGTATCAAATTTCAGCATTAAATAATTCATAAGCAATTGATATGCCATTAAGCAAATGAACCATAAAAACTATGCAATAAGTGTTTCAATTTTATAGCAATGAGTAAAATAGTTGGGTTCTCTGGCTGTTATAGATAACCATTCAAGCACTTCTGTATGGCCCATTACACCTCATGACTTCAGACCTTTGACCAGCATAAAATTAAGTACAAAGGCTGATGCGATGAGGTAGGATTGACCTAGTGGTTGGAGTGTTTGCTAATGGTCCGGGATACCTGTGTTCAATCCCAGGTTGCATCATACCAAAGACTTTAGAAATGGTACTTGATACTTCCTGGCTTAACACTCAGCAATATAAGGTACGTATCAAAGGTAAAGTGGAGCAATCCAGGGAAAGGAGTAGTGCCCTCCCCAATGCCTCGGTGTGGTAGCTATTGAAAAGGGAACCTTCTGGTCGCCCTTGACTATGGTTGCCAACTTTACTTTTACTTACATTCACAATTGAGCACAAGGCCCTGATAGGATAGATATAGATAAATATGTTTAGCCATGAGATGCCCGAGAAGAAGGAGGTGGAATTGAAAAATTGCTGAGTTTATTCTGTTATTCTCTTCAGTGTGCAAGAAGACCTAATATGGTAAGCAGAAACTATTTATAATAAACACATTTTTGCCCAGCAAACAATCTTTTAGGATCAGTTTTTCCTACTTTAAGGATGAAATGAGTAATGACTGATTGAGCTTGTTTACTTATAACTTTGGTATGAAAAGGTTAATCTAAGGTGAATGTCTTCAGAAATAAAACACCAGTTAAATAAACTATGGTTGAAGAATGGATCCAAATTAAATGGTATGGGAGCAATGCTCTGATTCCAGACAAAAATGCCAAGGAGAAACTGTTAGCAGGGTACACAGATACTACAATCTCATCTTGGCCAAAGTTACAGCTAAGCAAACAGGGGCAGAGTCCTTGCAGTGTATTGGTTAAAGCACTGGACTGTGGAATCGTAGAAAACCAATTTGAACTCCAGTTGCACTATTAAATTCACTTTCAGACAAATACCTTTGGGAAAGGCTTGAACCCCCTTATCCTCCCAGCTATTGGTTAAATAGCACCACTACTGTTCTCCTAGAAAGATGGCTTTGACATTAAATAACCTATGAAGGTTGATATGCCATTAAACAAAGAAACCAAACCAAACAAACAGATGGATTGATTTTGATGGTATATCAACCTGTCTAGGGTTTATTTCATGTCTAGAGGTGAGAGAATTACCTTTATTGTTTTTACATTTTTAGTGTAGTTGTTTTTCATGAATTTTTTTTTTACATATGGTCCACTTGAATATGAATAATTTTTAAACAAATCTATTTGACCTCTTGATGAGACTATAACTGGTAGTACCGTTCCAAGTCAAACTAGATCCAGGGACAAAGGTAAAAAAAGAGTAGTCCACACTCCCCAGGTCTCCAGGAGTGGAGCCTCATCATCAGATACTTTTTAGTGCCATAACCAGGACATCAAAAAGACAAAAACAGTCAAATAATATATATATATATATATATATATATATATATATATATATATATATATATATATATATATATATATATCCAACTTATATAGCATTTGGTTCGCCACAAACCCTAAAAGTGAATTAGTGACAACCAACACTGTTACAATATATATATATATATATATATATATATATATATATATATATATATTTACTAGTATTTCTTTTGTTTAAAATCTGTTGATTTTTAATCATAACTCCTTGACTGTCATTCTATGGCTAAAAACTAAACCGTATGTATCATAGATAATGAAGACTGCATCAAAATTTGAAATCATATCCCTTGTTTTAGAGCCAGTTCACTTCTTGTCATATCACATCCCAATGCCACCTGGCATTCATGATATAAAATAACTGCTCAATCCCAAGGGCCCTTCCCCTTAAGCAGTAACTTCCTCTTCATCTAAAAGGGGTTAAGGCTGGGTTTATTGCCCAGTGCCTGAGGTGCCACGTAAGGCGAATGTTCCAGTGACATGAGAAATTTTTGTGCGTGTCCATTCAGAGAATTGCTTCAGGCCAAGCACCTCACATTAAACTGACTTTGTGTCACATTCCAACACTGTGGGGGTCAAAGCAATAAAATAAATAGAAAAAAAGACAAAATATTCACTATCTAGATAGTGTTATGTAATATATTGCCACTACCACCACCAACAATAACCTATGAGTGGAAGTGTTGATGGATTTGATGGATAGATGATAGGTTACAGGTTAGCATGATTGTAACAGGCTTGAGAAAGTTTGTGTTTTGAGTTTAGTAGTGGCAGTCAAGCAGTATGACTGAATGTTTTTTTTTGGTATCTGGGGAGGTCTTAATTTTTTAGATGCCCCTTTTTAGGGTTTTCAATGGAGACTTAGACGATGCAAAGACCAGTGAGAAATTGTTTGGAGATTATTTGAGATGGCTATCCTGAATTATTAAAACTTTAATAGATGTGGAAACCTGGCCTAGTCAGCTGGGACTGTAGAATACACTAATTGCTTCTCTGCAGAGGGCAAGACCCTGCCCAACAAGTGTCCTGATATGATACTAAAGAATCTAATGGTGAGGCTTCAGTAATGCAGGTCCTCTCTGGCCAGGAGTGGTAGAACCTGATAGGCTCCTATTTATGGGTCAAATAGAACTTTGTAATTACACTAAACCGAATTGTTTGAAATTAACTGTTTTTACATTTAACAGTGTGCAAACAAAAAACTGTGTACTTATGCTAAACTGATTTGTTTGAAATAGAACTGTTTGATCATTTAACTGTGTGTAAACAAATGACTGATGTTTAATTAAATTGTTAGTAATACATAGCAATACTTGGAACCATATAACTTTATTGACATGCTAAAGTGAATTGTTTCAAATAAAGCTGTTTTTACATTTAACTGTGTGTAAATAAAACACTGTATTTAAACCAATGACTAACCATGTGTAAACAAGAGATGGTATGTAATAATATCTATTGCAAATAGAATTGTTTGAAATTAAGTGAAACTATTTAACTGCAAGCAAAAAAAAGAGCTCAGGCTTGTTTAAAAATGTTATCTTCAAAATGTGTTTAGGAATCATATATTTAATATATGTATAAAAAAGATTTGTCATTAAATGACCTACAATGGTCAATACCAAAGCAAAGTTGTTGTAAACCAAACTGTAAATGACTGTCCATTTCTTTTATCAGTTGGAATCAAGGGATAACTTTTATATCTAATTGCAACATTACAATAAATTTTAGTTTGGATTTACTGAAAAATCCTACAGTTTTTCAGATTGTTCAATGTTTATTCTATTGTTTGTTTGCTTTTGTATTTAAACAATATAAATCACACAAATCAATGCTTGTATTTAGTACATAGATTTTCCTGAACCTGATTATGAACTTTATTAATTGTCTCTTCAGACCTTGATATTGCAGCTAAGTATGAGGTATTTCCTGTTTAAAATGGTTGTGAAGATACAGTTTTGGACCATATATAATCAATTAATTATTTATAATTATTTTATTGCTTGAAATACTTGAAACTATACAATTGTGTGAAAATTATTTGTAGTTGATAGGAATACTTGATGTCACATAACTATGAGTGAACAAATTATTATTATTATTATTGAATGTAAATCATAACTTGAAACAATATAATTTTGTATAAATTATCAATATTTGTTAAGAATACTTGAAATCCTTATAACTGTGTGCAAACAAATTATTATCATTATTTAATATGAATAGTAATATGAAACCATAAAATGGTGTTTAACTTTTTAGTATTAGATAGGAATGCTTGAAATCATATGAGTAAATTATTTGAAATAAGAATAGTTACCTGAAATTGTTTACAAATGATTATTACCATTTTTGACTTGAAATTATTTAATTGGTTGCAAAAAAATGACTTTAGCATAAAATAACCCAATAGGTGTTGACATGCCCCAAATCCAACCAACCAACCAACCAACCAACCAACCAACCAACCAATGACCCAATGAACAAAACCAATAAACAAATAAAAAAATTCATACTGCTCATCTATATGTCACTCAAATTTTCATTAACTTTGTGTCTAACAGTAACCCAACAAAAAACAGAACATCATAGTGAGGTTTCTATTGGTGCAATACTCTAAAAATGTTTAGATAATAAAACAATTTCCAATACAATTTGCTACTGAATAAAAATTTGAAGTGGATTGCATCATATTGAACATAATTTTTTTCAATCATCCAAATTCTCAATATAATGGAAATAACACCGAAATACTAATTATAATCTTTCACTTCTTCCTAAATAGAGGCATTAACATTATTATGAACAACTTTTAGAATGGCAATTAAACAGGTTCATGGGTCATCTAATTATATAGATCTATTTTAGCTTGGATTTGCCACAAAAGTCTCAAGTTTTCAGATTATTGTATACTTCTACTTTATGTGTTGTTAGTGTAATTTTGTATTTGAATGATATAAAGGCACTCAAATCAATACTTGTATTTACTACATAAATTGTTGTAATGCTTGGCAGCATGAAGTGATAGAATGCAAGAAGAGTAAAAAAAAAAAACCAAGGGAAATTGAAAAATACACAAGTTTATTGCACAGTTTACTCAGCTTAGAAAGACTACCTTTTATGGTAACCACAAACTGTTTATAGCAAACACAGATTTTTACAGAGTAAACAATTTTCTAGATGCAGTTTTTCATACTTCCAGAAAATTCTTTAAGGCCAAAATGGGCTGGTAGAGTTTGTTTATTTATTAGATTTGGATGAAAAGGTAAATCTAAGGTGAATGTCTGTGAAAATGAAACACTGATTAAATGATATAGGGTTGAAGATTGTCCCAAGATGCCAAGGAAAAGAAATTTAGTCTAGGTCCAACAAAGGTAGTAATCTAATTCTAGAATTTTTCAAGAAGTGTAATAGTAAAAGCTAAATTTACAATAATAAACATAATGATTTTTAATTTTATTTTGGTTGGGGAGTAAATTATAATGATATAAGTTAGAAGGTAGGAATTAAAGTCAGTATTACTTATGGACAGAATAGTAGAATAGAGCTATATATATATATATATATATATATATATATATATATATATATATATATATATATATATATATATATATATATATATTTATGTAGCCTTGATCCAGCAAAAACATCAGAGCAAGATTTCTATGAGAGTAATGCATATAAAAGGCACATAGATAATAAAGCAATTTCCAGTCCAATTTGTAGCTGAATGATAATTCTATGGACTCTGTGTTTTTGCTGGATATCATTTTCTTAGATCACACAAATTCTCCTGCCTAAATAGAAGCATCGATATAATCATGGACTGCAATTAGAATAGGAACCCAACAAGTTTCCAGTTGTTTAATACTGTAGATAGTCTGGATAATGATATCCAAGAATGTGGTTAAGAAATATGACTGAAAAATAAAAACCAACTTGTTGAATAAATTTATGAATTTTTACAATGAGGTTTTCATTTTTTGGTTGTATTTCTTAAATAGATTTTCTGCATTATAGTTATCATTTTATGACAGTTTTTTCAATCAGTATTCATTAATGGGCTTTATATGTCATTGGGATATGATATTGATGAACCAACACATAGGAATGGATACTTGAATAAGGTTAGTGCATGATACAATCAATTAAACTGCTAAGTATTGTTGTCTCTGAGTTGGTGGTCGCCAAGTAGCATAAAATTCATATGAACATGAATTCTACCATATTATCTTTAGTTGGTTCTTGGTTTTATGACAGGTTAACTCTTTCAGGGCTATTTTTTGCTGAAGTCAGTTTAATGATTATTGTCTTTGATAATATACAATCCACAAATGTATCTTCACAACTATTTTAAACACTTCATACCTTGTTTCAAATCAATGCTTTAAGAGAAAATCTTGTTCAAAATTACTTTAAACAGTATCTAAAACAAATCTATTTGATCCATTGAAAGAATCCTAACAAGTATTATCACTTCAGTTTAGAGTGGACCTGGGATTAATGGTAATGAAGGAGTCACTCTCGACTCCCTGTAACTCCAGAACTAAAGTCTAATCCCTGGATGTTGTTTCGTGTCATAGCAAAGATCTAACTTTAATTAGTTTTTGCCTGGCAAACAGGCTTCTGTTTCAGTAAAGCAAACTCTTTCTATTTAAAAATAAGTTGCATTTTTTATAAAATACATTGTATATATAAATGGAATCTGTCAGTCTTTTGAGACACTAGATTTGCTCCAAACTTTGCTCCAATCTTTGCTCTGAGATTTACTCCAAGATTTGCTCTGAGAAAGATTTGCTTCAGACTGAGTTTATTGGAGTATTCATTTATTTCTATTTTAACATTTCACCCTCTATAGGCTTCATCAGCTAATAATTTAAAATTTTTCCTAAATATTAAATCTAAAACTTTCCAGAATTATATCTGATAGTCCATAGAGGCTGAAACATTATAATGAATAAATACATATTCATACCAAATTCATATAATATTTTTTCCAATCGATCAATCTGTCTATCTACTTATCTATTAGATAAAATATCATTGAGTAAAATCTTTTCAATTCATGAAATGATATGAAAATAATGTATGCAAACATTTTTTCTCAAAACTTATATATATATATATATATATTGGGCAGGTGCTAGGATATTATGCCCCCTACCCTGAATCTATGATACAGAGGCAACTACTCTACAACATGTTAATTTTCCTAAAGTAGTATTATTAGAAAATATATGGAATCTACTCTTCCAGGCCTCTAAGTCCATGGAGTGGAAACACACAAACTCTCCAATAAAGAAAAAGTTCTAGGCAAAGTAGTCAGTAAAGAAGGTCATGCTGGCAGTGTCCCGGGATATGAAAGGACCCATCACTATTGATTTCCTTGAAAATGAGCCACAGTAAACAGTACTTCCTAGTGCCAACTCCTAAGGAAAAATTCATCTTATTTATTGAATAACCGTCGTGTGTATATATATATATAAGGAACTATCTTTTTTGGCAAACAATTGTTCTTTAAATCAATATGTATGTGTTCAGGTTTTTGTGCATGGAGATTTCATATAACCTTGGTAATAACTACCTAAGGGAACTAATTACTTTTTGGAAGAGAGAAAAATGTAAAATAAATGTCTTTATAAAATAATTATTGAATTATAAGCATAAATGTTTCCATATGATTTGGTGTCCAGATACACTTTAAGCTGCATTCAGTCATAAACGAGTGACCATAGCAAGGAATAGCAGGTATTGTAAGCAATTTCAGGCCTGCTTGTCAGATTAAGCAAATCTTTCTAAATTTGATAAATGTTTCTGTAGAAGAACATTTTTTGCTGTCATAACTATGGTTTGTTGCATTCTAAGTAAAAATATTTTTAAAAAATGTATGGCAATATATAGTTTCCTGGAAGCTGAACTCCACTAAACATCTGTACAGCCACTTACCTCCCATCTCACAAATCATCCAAGTCAGACATAAAAGATATGCTGGGTACTTCTGAAGAAGCTGTGACAGATTCATAAGCGACATTCTCTTGTGGGCTCCTACACATGGACATGCTAGTGTTGGCTAACCAGCAAAGACATACATTCATTGGCTCTGTGCAGGCACTGGAAGAGTTGCCAAGAGTAATGGCTGATAGAGATGGGTGGTAAGAGATAGTCAAGGGACTCTGTGCAATCAGCAAGTTCTGAGGATGATGATGACGATGATAACAACATATAGTTTGCCCTACCAAGTAAGTAAAGTTGGCGACCTTAGTCAAGGGTGACCCAAAAACTTCCTTTTCAATAGCTACTATACTGAGGTGTAGGGGAGGGTGCTACTCCCTTCCCTGAATTGCTCCACTTTACCCATGATCCTTACCTTATAATGCTGAGTGTTAAGCAAGGTGGCATCAAGCACTATTTTTTGAGTCTTTAGTATGACCTGACCTGGGATTGAACCCCGGTCTCACCGAACATTGGCAAACACTTTACTCATTAGACCAATAGCCCATACTCATAACTGAGGGAGAATTGGAGTGATGTTTTTTCCAAGAGAATTAGCAAAAGTACAAAACTAGAACTCAGCTCACCAATTCTATTTTCCATGCCAATAACTATTATTTTATAGCTAAACATCAAAGCAGTTCTATTTCAAACAATTCAGTTTAGCATAAATACACAGTTTAGTTGTATTCAACCTATACATAAGGCCCTATCAGGTGCTACCACACCTGGCCAGAGTGGACCTGGGAGCAATGGCAGTAAAGGGGTGTTCTGCATTCCCTAAAGCTCCAGCATCACTGGAACCTCATCATCAGATTGTGTAGTGTCATATCCAGGACACTCGTTGGAGGTGTCTTACCCCTCTACAGAGTAGCAGTTGGTGTATTCCACAGCCCTAGTTGACTGGGCAATAACTATTATGTCACTTATTCCTATTCCTATTCCTATATATATATATATATATATATATATATATATATATATATATATATTTCTGTTTGATGATTGTGTGATCTAGATAAAATCTTATGAGTACAGAATTTGTATATTTTCATTTTAAAACCACCCCAGTCATAGTACATCAAGCACTATTTCTGTAGAATTTTATCATTTGCATTTAATCTCTCTTTCTCTCTCTCTCTCTCTCTATATATATATATATATGGTTTGGAGTTGCTTGTGGTGTAATGGTTACCTTCATAAGAAATGGACATGGTCATTTGGAGTTCAAATCCTGGACAAGGTTGTTTGTGTTTCACAAAGTGCTAATACTCTTGGGAAAGGTATGAATCCAACTATTATCCTCCAGCTATAAGAAAAATAATAAGGAAGATAAGGCTCTTTAACTTTAGTATGTTAACTTGTCTAGGAGAATGAAAACTCTGACTTCAACCTGGTAAACTGAGCTTTAAAATTGACCTTATATTACATCCTACTTATGTGGCAGGGTTGGTAAATGCACATATATATTTTGTTTGGTTTGTGTTGGTTTCTTTGTTTAAAGGCATATCAAACTGTGAGGGTTATCTAATGTCAAAGCAATCTTTGTAGAAGGACAGTAGTGATACAATTTAATCCATACCTCTGGGGGATAAGAGAGTTCAATATATATATATATATATATATATATATATATATATATATTATATATATAAACCACATATATAGATATACATAAATCTACAACAAATCAAAGTGTAATAGCAAAAATATTATTTATCTTTTAGAATGTGTCCATTGTTCTATACAGTATGTAAGGAAATTCAAATGTTCTTTCTGTTTTAGAATTAACAACTACAGATACAGAATAAGATCTTGAAACCATAAAAAATTACTCCCGGTGTGAACAATATTTACACTTACTATAAACAGATATGATAATTCTCTATCAAAGAGAAGACTGAAAAAAACTTATCAAACATCACCTCAATGTGAGAAAGCCATGAAGATAGAAAGATATGTCTAGAAACTTTAATCCCAATAGAACTTATCAAGAATTAAAACATCCAAACAATGTTACATTTTAATCCACAAACCTTTACACTCTTGGCTTTCCTACTTAATACATCTTCAGAAAGAAAAAAATTCAAGATCCTTTTCAAATTTGTAAATATTTAAAAAATAACCAAGCTTCTCATTATCAAATGAAATGACTTAAAAAAGATTTGAATTTCATGAACAGTAATCTGGAATCATATATTTATAAAACTTAGTCTTGATATGTAAACTGTCTTAAAATATACTCTCCTTGGTGAAGATTCAGGATTCGTAATTTATCAACATTATTGCATTGATTTTTTCATTCACACACAGACACACACACATACACACACACGCACACAAAGGCTGCAATTTTTGATTGATTGATTTTAACAACATATCAAACTGTCTAAAGTTATTTTATGCTCAGAAGTTAGCGAATTATGTTCATTTTTACATTTTTTTGTGCTGTTGTTTCTTAAGAGGTTTTTTGTACAGTCCTAATGACTATGAATAATCTTCAAACAGATCTATTTGGTCCATATATGGGCCACTAACAGGTACTACCACTTCAGGTCAGACTGGACATGAGAGTAAGGGCAATAAAGGGATACTTCACATACCCAGATCTCTATAACAGGAGCTTCACCATTAGAAGCAGTTTAGTTTCATAAAAAGGACACTTCCTTTTGGGTGGGTCTTACCCTCTGCAAAGGATACAATCAGAGTATTCTAAGCCTTCCTGATAAGGCAAGCAGCAATTATTCATTCATACAAGTTTGGTAAAAGGCCATAGGGCAAGGAATGTTTTGTATAAATTTTTCTTTAAACCATTCTTGTTTTGTACTGGTACACACTCACACACGACATCCCTATGTAAGGCACATAGACAAATTAAGCCTATAGACAAATTTGGTTGTCAGGTAGATGAATCTCTGAGGAGAGAGAGAAGAAGAAAGATTGGGGGAGAGAGAGAGAGAAGGGAGATGAAGAAGACCATTGAATACCATCTTGAGATTTTGAAAGTAGATGAAAGAAGACAGCTGAGGAGAAAAAGATTTTCTAAGATGGCAGGGAGGGTGAATGAGAAGTAATGATAAGAGCAGGCTTTTGCCTGCTTGGGAGTCAAATATTTCCTGTGGAGGCCTCAGGAAAAAGATCTGTTAATATATGAAAGAGAATCTGGCTTTTATTGTACTTGGGGCTATTTATTACTTATTTCTAAATGGGCTCAAGGAATGGTTTCTTTCCTTCAATTATTTGTAATAAAACATCACTTTGATGGTCAGCCTAATACCTGAAATACTTCCTTTATTATATGTATTTTTCTAGTCTTTGAATTATGTATGGTTTTTATCTATAGATTGGAAATCTGTTTAAGGTATCTAAAGAGATACATTCTTTTTAGCTCTGAGAATAGACTTTTAGAAGAAAATTTCTCAGACATAGAAACCAAGGTTAGCACTGTAGACATTCTTTAAAAAGGCAGCAGTAAACAAAACAACTTTTAAGAAAAGCTGGAGTTTTCTAGGAAATAATGTTGGAGGTAATAGTCTGAAATAGGCATGAAGTTTGATCAAAAAGTATTAAGACTGAATCTTTGAACTTTAAAAATTTTAAGAGTTAAAAGTTTGAAATTTAAATGAAGACATGTGCATGGCAGAGTAACTTATATAATAAATCAATGATACCTAGATGTCTAGATGAAGGCTAGACATTGATGCTTTTCAAACAGAACTTTTTGTAAAATACAGGATTATGAAAATTCAGCACCTTCTTACTATCCAGATTTGGTTCAGTGCAAACTTTTCTAATTTCTTTCCAAAACTGAAACTTCCTTTTGAGGATTAGATTTGATGATATGGAGGCCACTAAAAAATACCTTGAAAGAACTTCATGCTATAAGAGAAGTTTTAGAGGTACTTCAACCAATAAATAACTTACTGGAATAAGTGTATTGAATTCTAAGGAACTCTTTAGAAGAAAAATAATATTTTAAACTTTTATTCATTAACTGGCCATTAGCCTAATTAGTAGAGGGTTCGCTAATGGTCCAGAAGACCGGAGTTCAGTCACAGGTCGAGTCATGCCAAAGACTCAAAAAATGGTACTTGATGCCACCTTGCTTAGCACTCACCACTATAAGGTAAGGATCAAGGGTAAAGTGAAGAAATCCAGGGAAGGGAGTAGTGCCCACCCCTACACCTTGGTGTAGTAGCTATTGAAAAAGGAGCCTTCGGGTCACCCTCGATTAAGGTCACCAACTTTACTCACTTATTTCTGTCTTGGTGAATGCAACTTCAATTTCCATACTTTTTGAACACACCTCATAGAATACCAAAGAAGAATTGTTCAAAAAGAAAGAAGTGCCATTGCTGATTATTTTTATCATAGCAACACACTACGACTTCTTATGAAATTCAAAAACTAATCCAGGTATACATTTTAATTTCTGTATAGGTGAGGCCCATAAAAAAAGTGAGAGGTGTGTGACAAATCTAAAATCTGGATGAGGCTGAAAACATTTTGAATGACCTTTGTATCAATATGAGCTTGATAGACATTCTTTAATTGTGATCTAAAAGAAATGAAGAGGATTCATATCAATAAGTGACAGAAAATTTTGAGACTCACTGTTATATCCTCCAAGCAGTTGATAGCGTGACTCATATAATGTTATGTAGAGTTCAGATAAAATTCAAAAAGAAACAGTTTACTAAAAATTAATTTGTATTATAGTATATAGTGTTATCCAATTGAAAGAGTTGTTCTAGAAATGAAATGGTTAATACTGTGTCTCTCATCTGTAAGCATTATCATTGAGCATTGATGATAAATTATTGGATAGATGGATAGATAAATAGATGTGAAGAAGCTGAAATAGATTGATAAGTTGATAGATAAAAATGTTGAGTTTGTAAGATAGCTAGCTTGAAAGATGTAAAAAAGCTGAATGAATTGATAGATAAATAGATAGATAAACAGGTAATTAGATAATTATCTAGTCCCTGAGATAGATAGATAGATAGATAGATAGATAGATAGATAGATAGATAGATTTTGAGGTACTGAAGGACAGATTCCTAATAGGCCTCAAGGCAGATTTCAAAAGCAAGAGAAATTCAATATGAGAAATTTCCTGCTGAAAGGCTTTGGATTAATGAATTAATGATCTTGAAAGAGTAATCAGAGACCACTGTGCATACAGAGGGCAGTAATAATATGTCCACTGAGTATTAGAGTGCACACACTCACACACACCACACACACACACACACACACACACACACACACACACACACACACACACACACACACACACACATTCTTGTACAAATCCAATCATATATTCTTAAACTATCCTGGGTAGGATACTAAACTACATCCGGGGGTGAAGCTCTAATTCTATATCTTTGGATAATGTCAAGTTATGCTTCATTGTGATTACTCCAGGTCCACACTGTCTTAGATCAGAAGTACATGTTATATTCTATCTTTCAATGTACCACATTTACATCTCCCTTGTAGGTCTGCAATTCTTCAGAATGCAGTGGTGTCAGATAATAGTGAAAACATGAAGCTACTAGTAAGTTAATATAGATCTAATTTACTCTACTTTGGAATTTCTCAGTTTTATATATATACATATATATATATATATATATATAGTTGTAGTAGTCGGCCGATCATAGTCAAGGGTGATCTGGAAGCTCTCTTTTTGACAGTTATGACACTGAGGTGTAGAGAAGGGCGCAACTCCTTTCTCTGGATTGCTCCACTTACCCTTGATTAATACTTTATAATGCTGAGTGATTAGCAAGAAGGCATTAAATACTTTTTTTTTACTTTTTGGTATGACTCGACTTGCGATTGAACCCCATTTTCCTGGACCATTGGTGAAACCAGTGATATTAGAGGTTTAGATATAACAAGGAAATCTACAGATAATAAGGGATATTCATATATAAAAAATATCAAAACGCATACACATATCTATCTATCTATCTATCTATCTATCTATCTATGTCTTGGTCTCTGTCTGTATTAGATAGAAAAGTGAATTTTGTCTCTTGGTTTCAAAAAAGACCACTGGAATCTTCTGCACACACCCAATGTATTCTTGTTAATCTGTACACAGTCTTATGTGTGTGTGTGTGTGTGTGTGTGTGTGTGTGTGTGTGTGTGTGTGTGTGTGTGTGTGTGTAAATACACACATATATATATTCATATATATTTATATATATATATATATATATACATCATATAGAAAAATATATGTGTACATGTATATACACATGTATATGTATATTTATACACACACACACACACACGCACAAACACACATATATATATGTGTGTGTGAGCGTATGTGAGTGCATGTGAATAGATATACATATACATGTGTATATATATATACATATATTTGTATAAATGATATATATATATTAATACATATATATATACAAATATATATACATACATATGTATTAGTTGGAGACTGTAGTCGTGGGTAACCCAAAGGCTCCCTTTTCAATATCTACAACACCAAGGTGTAGGGAAGGGTGCTATTCCTTTTCTTGGATTGCTCAACTTTACACTTGATACCTTATAATACAGAGTGTTAAGCAAGGAGATATCAAGTACCATTTTTTGAGTCTTTGATATAACTCAACCTGGGATTAAAGTCGAGTCTCCCAGGCCATTGGCGAACACTACAAACGCACATATATATATATATATATATATATATATATGGGTAGGTGGGAGTGTTTATATATATGTGTGTGAATAGATATACATATATAACTGTATATATATATATATATATATGTGAATATATGATAGATAGATAGATATCTCATATATATGCTTTATCAAATATGTCCTTTATACATACAAAATACCTAAAAAAACAGCAGCTGTATTGTCACTTGCCTTCCTTCTTACAAACTATCCAAGATGAACAAGACATGTGGGGCACTGCTGGGGAAGCGAGAATGAAGTCATAAGCAACGTTCTTTTATGGACTCCTACACATGGATGTGTGAATGTTGATAGACCAACAAAGACTTACTTACATCAGCTCTGTACGAACACAAGATGCAGCCAAGAGGACCTACCAGGAGTGATGGATGATAGGGATGGATGGTGAGAGAGAGTCAGGTAACTCTGTGCTGCCAGTGTGCTTTAATGATGATGATGATGATGATATATATATATATATGTGTGTGTGTGTGTGTGTGTGTGTATATATATATATATATATTTACACATGCATATATATATATATATATATATATATATATATATATGTATGTCTGTATATGTGTGTGAATGTGTGTTATTATTGATTATATGTAAAAATTTTAGAATGTTTTTAACTGTTTATTCAGACTCTAATTTTACATACATAGAAACAGGACTATTTAGCATTTGGTTTGACATGAGATGATTGATAACTAAAAAGCATTTGAATTTCCATATTTATGTCATTGCAGGCATTTACACTGTCAACAGTAAATTCACATCAGAGAACAAAGGTTGAAATCAGGAGAAACTATTACCAAAACATTATAAAGAAATAACTTCAGAATAGAGAAAAATTGTCCCATCATAATAAAGTAGTACAAATAACAAAAGAAGTAACAATATAACCATTCATATATATTTTGAATTAAAGCAAATAAACTAAATAGTCAGAATACATCGATTCCTGAAGAAATAAAGTCTTTATTTTTCTTGACAGATTATAGTCATCTGAAATTTATTTAATGGGGACAGATAACTATAAAAAAACAAAATGTTTGCCATTTTCTTCTTTTTTCTGACAAAAACTGACAGTTTCAAATTCAAAACTCAATTACAACTATGCAATTACAGCTTAAATTTTTGTCTTGAAATCAAATTTTCTTTGCAATTATCAAAAATAATAGAATTTCCATTCTTTTTTTAATGTATTATAAGGAATTCATGAAAATGAATGAGACAAACTCAGTCTCAAAAAGAACTATGAACACTCAAGTTTTCAAATTGATTTATAATTTATATATTAAAAAAAGTAAAGTTGGCAACCTTAGTTGAAGGTGACCCGAAGGCTCCTTTTTCAAGAGCTACAACACCAAGATGTAGGGGAAGGCGCTACTCTATTACCTGGATTGCTCCACTTTACTTTTTATCCTTACCTTATAGTGCTGAGTGCTAAGCAAGGTGACATTAAGTGCCATTTTTTGAGTCTTTGGTAAGACGACCTGGGACTGAACCCCAGTCATCAGGACCATTGGCGAACACTCTTATAGTATTTTGTGTGATATTACTCATATTTTAAAAAAATGTGAAAAGAAATATTGAAAGTATTAACTGAATTAGTTGAATTAGAACTGTTTGACTAAACTGAATAGCTTGAAATAGAAATGTTTTTGACTAACTGTGTACTCATGCTAAGCTGAATTGTTTGAAATAGAACTGATTATTTGTATAAAAATGTATTTGGCATTAAATAACTTACAAATGTTGATATGCCATAAAATCCAACCAACCAACCAACTAATCATAAGTATTAGATGAATCATTTTCAGTTGGAATATTTACTTTTTAAACATTATACATTGTTTAGCAATTACTGAAGCTGATGTTTCACTCCTTGTCCTGAGCCACTCCTTTCTCCTGGATCTATAAGATATGAAGAGGCTGGGTCAGGACCTGTGCAAACCCTTACTCATCTAAATCAACTCAGTCATACACTGTTGTTTCTCCTTCTCCTATATATACATAGATTTAAACATAACTTCACTTATATTGTTTCTAAAAGGTTACAATGAAAGACTGGTTTTTAAGTCTCTAGTTTCCAAAAATAAGTGCTGAGAAATCTTATATAAATCTAATATATTTGTGCATGTATATACACATTCTTAGATGGACACACACACACACACACACACACACACACACATATATATATATAAATATATATATATATACACACACATTTACACATGCATATATATATGTATATATAGGTAAGGTTTGAAATAAAAACTGACAGTATGAAAAAAGGAAGACAATAGGGAAAATTAAATTGACATGTTTTACTATAATAACAGCTGCATCAGAAGGGAAATTTTATTTTGGAAAAACAGTCTATTTATGACAAGAGGTAAAGAAATGTGTAGCTCTTTTTTCATTTTAGATATATATCCAGGATTTGTTAAGTTTAGGACCTAATTATATGTGTTATTTTGTTTCATTTGTTGTTGCTTCTGTCTTTTAGTATGCAAGATTCCTGAAGTATCAATTTGGTGAGGACAGGGGATATATTGTAGAAATCCATTTGTAAATCAATTGTAGTTGTCTCACAAATTAGTACAATTTTTATGCACCTTCACCATGATGAATTTTTATCACTTTAAATATTCAGACTATTGTCTTCATTTTCATTGTTATACTCATAATGTTTCGGCTGATATGCCCTTCAGCTTTCTTCAGGCGTTTCATGACAAACTCATATGTATAACAATAAAAATAAAGACAATTGTCTGAATATTCTAAATTATAAAAATTATCAAGTTTCATTTCAGAAATTTAGACAAATAATGATGGATTTTGTTCCTTTTTTTACTTTATGTATTTTTCAAAGACACAATAATTAAATTGCAGTTGCAGTCATATATATTTCTGTGTTGTACCATAACATTAAGAGTGGTGTTCATTTTTATGTCCTTTCTTTTTATTTTTGTGAAATACAATATCATTTCAGAAGAAACTGTTTTTATAGTGAAACATAGCAATTTAATTTTCTGTATTGTCTTCATTTTCTCTCTCACTCTCTCTCTCTCTCTCTCTCTCTCTCTCTCTCTCTCTCTCTCTCATGCACATACATACATGTCTAATATACAGAAAATATACAACTAAAGGTTGTCTAGCTGTCTTACCTGTGACAATGCTTAATAACCAACATAGAGCTATTTGTGTATCAAATATTTAAAATGAAAACAAATTAATTTAAACTGTCAAATCTATATTTTTACATGAAAACATTACTGAAAATTGTAATCAATACACTTGTTTTTTACATATTTTATGTGTGTATATATATCTTCATATGCATGTGCTTATTTGTGTGTGTGTGTGTGTGTGTGTGTGTGTGTGTGTGTGTGTGCTTGAATTTATGCATATATGCATTTATATATTTGTATATATATATATATATATATATATACATGTGCATGCACACACGCACACGCACATGTATATATATGTATGTTGTACATATTTACATGTTGATATATATATATATATATATATATATATATATATATATATATATATATATATATATATATATATAAATAAATATATATATATATATATATATATATATATATATATATATATACAGTTGTATGTTTATGCATATATGAATATATCATACAATGCTCAATTGTAGTTATTTACTAAGGTTTCCTTGATTGTGACACAAGGTTTAAAAAAAACAAACAAAAGCATAGATCTGACGAGGCTCCCTCCCCCCCAAAAAAAAGCAAAGTTTAGACTTTGTATAAGGCAGCAAATATAGGGCATCCAATGAGGATAGATGTCAATTGTTAGTTGCCATTTTTCTCTGATATTAGCTTACTGATAATCAGACTACAATGCAATACAATAGTCACACACACACATATATATTACTGTTTTCATGTCTTGTCAAATTGATTAATAATTTATATATTAATTATATATTACTCATAGTATTTTGTGTCTATGTGTGTATGTGTGCGTGTTTGTGTGATAGATAGATAGATAGATAGAGAGGGAGAGAGAGAGAGAGAGAGAGAGAAAAAATGAGAAAGGGGTCAAAGATAGAATGAGAATTTAAAAAAATTTTGATACATAAAACTCAAATTACTGTAAAATCTTCGGCATTATAACAACTGCTTGTATTAATATTTCATTTGTATTGTTTAATTTGAATGTGTTTATAGTAGAATTTTTAGTCACATAAGGTTTGAAGATAATTGGAAAGCTAATTTTTTGTTTCACTACATAAGCATACATCAACAAATGATTTTATGAATTACTGAACAAATATTCCAATAAAGAAAGAAAGAAAAGCTGGTTATTTGTTAAAAGTGATTCATTTATGAAATCAAAAGGAAACTCTTATAGAATAATCCTATTTTGGAGATGCCAATTAGATAGATAGATAGATATGAATGAACTAAGATAGGTAGATGTATTGATTGGAGTTTAAGAAACATAATAAATAGTCATTTTTATAAGCTCTAAGAAAACAATGGTTTTTAATGGATGTAATCAAAATGAGATTTCAAGTCTAAGAAACAGTATAAATGGATGCCATCTTTTTGATGCCTGAAGGGAACAATGGTTTTTAATGAATGTAATCAAAATGATTTGAATTGATGGAACTCGTCAGTCTAAGAAGGCAATTGCTCTAAGAAAGTGAAACCTCTTTAGGCCATAAGCATTCATTTTGAAGATTCTAGATTAATTTGGCTACACATCAAAAGTGATTCACGAGTGAAAGCAAATAGAAATCATTCCAGAGAATTTTGATCTACTAAATCTTATTCAAACATACAAGATTCTTCTTGGACCTACTGTGAATTTCATGCAAACAGATTTTTCCTCCAGAATAGCTGCAGTATGGAATTCCTTCACCATTGATTCTCTGTTGAATAAAATCTTCCCCCTTTTTTAATGAGTTACTCTAAGCAATGGGGCTGATGCTCAACTGATGGTTATGATGATATGGCAATGAGATATTGATAATAAATAAGAAGAATGATTCGAGATTTATTTGTTTGTTTGGTTGGTTGGTTGGTATTTTATGACATATTAACCCTTGTGGGTTATTTAATACCAAATCCTGTTTATATATATATATGTATATATATATATATATACATATATATATATACATGTACACACACACACACACACACACACACATGTATAAATATATATATATATATATATATATATATATATATATATATATATATATATATATATAATTTGTAAGTGAATACTTTGCAAGTAACATTATTTTAAAATGAGTAGGAGCCCATTTGTGTGCACACAATTTAAGGATTTCAAGTTTTGCTGTCTAATGCTAATAATTCTATTTAATATTAATGATTTCTTTGAGCACAATACTTAGTAAATGATTGAACAGTTCAATTTGACCCATAGATGAAACCCTAACAGGTATGATCATTCCAGGTCAGAGTTGACCTGTAAGTAATGGCAATGAAGAGGTACTCTACACTTTCCAAACTCCAAGACCAGAGCCTCACCATCAGATGGTTTTTGTGTCATACTCTAGATATAGTTTTTTTTTCAAGCAATTATATAGTTTCAAGTAACTAATGATAATCATTTATAAAAAAAATGTGTTTCCCAAAATTCTCCCCGGGGAACTTAAATAGGGCTAGAAGTATTGGGGACTCAGTGAGAATTGAACTCATGAATTATAGTCTGCTAATCTAGCTTGCTAACCATTATGCTATGTGAGGTGAATAAGGTCAATAACAAAGGGGGATAAAGGAGTGACCACTTAGTAGTAGAAAGTATGGTTGGTTAGTTTTATGGCATGTCAATCTTGTTGAGCTATTTTAAGCTGAAGCCAGTTTAGCAAGTATGTACTCAAATTATATACAATACAAAATCTTTATTTTTACTATCATTTTGGATTGGTTTGGTTTCTTTGTTTAATGGTATATCAACCTTCATGGGTTATTTATACCAAAGCTATCCTTGTAGAAGAACAACAGGGATACTAAAAAAAAGTTGGCAACCATAGTCAAGGGTGACCCTAAGGCTCCCTTTTCAATAGCTACAACACCCAGGTGTAGGGGAGGGCGCTACTCCTTTCCCTGGATTGTTCCACTTCACCCTTGATCCTTACCTTATAATGCTGAGTGTTAAGCAAGGAGGCATCAAGCACCATGTTTTGAATCTTTGATATGACTTGACCTGGAATTGAATCCAGGTCTCCCAGGCCATTGTCGAACACTCTAACCATTATGCCAATAGCAGGGATACTATTTAACCCAAATCTGGAGGATGAGTGAGTTCACATATTTCCTATTAGTATTAGACCAAAAATGAATTCAACTGAATTATTCCTATGAGTATTAGACCAAAAGTGAATTCAACTGAATTATTCCTATGAGTATTAGACCAAAAGTGAATTCAACTGAATTATTCCTATGAGTATTAGACCAAAAGTGAATTCAACTGAATTATTCCTATGAGTATTAGACCAAAAGTGAGCACAATTGAAGTTTGAACTGACTCGCTTCAAAGCCACAGTCCAGCATTTATACCACTGGGACACTTTACAATCATTTTTAACAAGCCCACTTCATATTTTGCTACAATATCAATGTTTTAAAGGCCAGCATATTAAGAAAGTTAGCAATCATTTAAACAGGCAAACACTTCATATTTAACTGCAATATTGATGTTTTAAAGAACAAATATATAAATGTGGTTCAAAGTCATTTAAAACATAATCTCAAAGTGATTTATTTGATCTGTGCTTCCCTAACTGGGATTCACAGGAGCAAGACTGATCAGTCATTTTGTTGCTTGGTCTGTTTTATGGCATGTCAACACTTATTGGGTTATTTTATGCCAAATACAGTTCAACAATGATGATCTCCAATTATTTATTGTACAAAAATGTATCTTCACAACCATTTGAAACTTGTAAACACAGTATTATTTCAAAATGATCTGTTTGATTCTAACAGGTACTAAAGTGAGTAAAGTTGGCGACTGTTGTCGAGGGCTACCTGAAAACTCCCTTTTTAATAACTACTACACCAAGGTGTAGGGGAGGATGCTACTCCTTTCTCAGGATTGCTCCACTTTAGCCTTGAAATGTACCTTATAATGCTGAGTGTTAAGTGAGGAGGTATCAAGTACCATTTTTGAATCTTTGGTATGACTTAACCTGAGATTGAACTCCAGTCTCCCGGGCCATTGGCGAACACTCTACCCATTAGACCAGGTACTACTAGACTAGATCAGAATGAAATTGGGAATAATGGCAACAAGGGGTAACTTCACACTGTTCAACAGAAGCCTCACCACCAAATGTTGTTTTGTGTCATATACATGACACCCTTTCTAAGATGGTCTTACCCCTCTGCAGGAGAAGCAGCCTGTGTATTCTAGGTCTGGCCAAGAGGATGGGAATGAATGTGTTGATGGATATGGTGTGTCTGTCATTAATGAAAAAATTAACAAAATACTTATTGACCTTGATATTAAAGAGCTCAAGCTCATATGCTGTAGTAAAATACTCACAAGGAGTTTTGTTTTACAATTTCAGTTGTTCTTGGTAAAGCTGTTTGAATGGATAACTTACTCAGGATTCTCTTTTTGGGTCCTCTGCTATCCAAATATGTATTGTTCATTTATCTGTCTTTTGTCAGTTTTAATTAGGCTTTGTTCTTTATTTTCAAAGATGCTGTCATTGGTGATACAAAATAAAAAGACAATTCGGTTTGTCTCATTATATGTGTGCGTGTGTGTGCATGTGTGGATATGACCGTGGGTGTAATTCTGTGTGTGCATGTGTGTGGGTGTGTAACTACTACATCATCATTTTCCTCTATGGATGGCATTCATCTGCTTCTGGAGCTATTTGTTTCACTTGACAGCTTACTATGGACTCTCTGTTTTGGGCTCTCTGTCATCCAAATATATATGGTCTGTTTATCTTTCATCTGGCAATTTTATGTTTTTTTTTGTTTTTTTTAGATTCAATCATTGGCTAAACAATATGAAAAGACAGTTTTAGTCCAAAGGTTTATTTTTTACAGATTACCAAACATTTACAGATTACCAGACACTTTTGAGTTGTTTGAAAAAAAAAAAACAGATGATTATAAAATTGTATTTCAAAATATATTTACACATACAGAAGATGGGATCAAGATTCTTTGACTGATTGATTGATTGATTGATTTTAACAGCATGTCAACTTTTCTTGGGTTATTTTATTCCTAGAGGTTTGGGAATTACATTCATTGTATATTTATATTTTTGTGTAGTTTTTTCTTAAGAATCTTTGAACACAATTACATGATATCAAGTATTTCTATCTAATACAATTAATTTGCACACATTTGTATGGTTTCAAGTAATAATTTCTTAAATTGCTTTTAAGTAAACTGGCCATTGGCTTCATGAGTAGAGTGTTCACCAATGATCCAGGAGACCGAGGTTCAATTTCAGTTCGAGTCATACAAAAGACTCAAAAAATGGTACTTGATGCTGCCTTGCTTAGCACTCAGCACTATAAGGTAAGGATCAAGGGTAAAGTGGAGTAATCCAGGGAATGGAGTAGTGCTCTCCCCTACACCTCGATGTAGTAGCTATAGAAAATGGAGCCTTTGGGTCACCTTTGACTAAGGTTTCTGACTTTACTTACTTTTAAGTAACTAATAATAATCCTTTGGTTTCAAGTCTTTCAAAGATTAGTATAATTGTCTTTAATATAATAATCATTTGCTTACATAGAGCTATATGGTTTCATACATTCTTATCCAATGCTAACAATTCTCAAACAGATCTTTTTGACTCGTAGTTGAAACCCTAACTGGTGGTGTATTGGTTATCATTTAAGAAAACAGATTAAGGGATTCAAGTTCAAAACCTGGATGGGTCTGTTTGTGTTTCACTTTATGCAAAGGCTTTTTGGAAAAGCATGCATCCATCTCATCTCTTCACCAGATAGAGAAGACTCTAATCTCTAGTCTTGGTAGGACAACCAGTCATTGCCATTACTCCCAGGTTCACTCTGACTTGAAGTGGTAGTATCTGTTAGGACCCCATCTATGGATCAAATAGATCTATTAGTAATACTCTTATCAATACTTATAATTCTCAAACAGATCTATTTGACCCATAGATGAAACCCAAATGGATGAGAGTGGACCTGGGAGTAATAGCAATGAAAGCATGATCCATACTTCCCAGATCTTCAGAACTGGCACCTCACTACCAGATACAGTTTAGTGTCATAACTAGGATACCTCCTTTTATTGATGGGGTCTTATTCCTCAGCAGGTTATTCTGTTAGCATATTCTAAGGCCTACTGACAGGACATACTACTTAGGTGAGTGATCACTTTGGAACAGCAGGTACTGTAAGCAGCCTAAGGAATGTGTATGACACTAAGCAAAGCTCAGTAAATAACAGCAGCCCCTAGAATGTTTTTCAACTTTGTCAGCATACATTTTTTCAAATATGTCTCTTTGTTCTTCAGTATATCTATTAATAATGTACAGGATTTAATCATCTTAGATTATACAAACACATAGATGTATTAACAGCAAAAATCATAGAATTCAAACATCTTTCTCAAAATGTTGATGCCTGTTCCTGACCCTTAACCCTTGTCCTTACCATGTAAATATTTAGCAGAGCAAATTAGTAAAAAACATATATTAACATATTAGTGGTATTTATTTGGAGGTGCCTGTGGTGTAATGGTTATCGTCATAGGAAATGGACATGGCTACACGAGTTCAAATCCTAAACGAGACTGACTGCATTTCACATAACACTAATACCCTTGGGAAAGGTATGAATCCAATTATCCTCCCTCCAACTATGGGTAAATAGTTGGGCAGACTAGGTTCTTCAGCCTTGGTGAGGCAACTAGTCTAAGAGAAGGAAAACTCTGAATTCAAACTTGTTACTCGGCTTAAAAATTGACTCTGTGTCATATCCTACCTGAGTGGAGGGGTTGGTAAATATATATTAGCGGTATTTAATATATTTCTAGATTTCTATAATCATGTTATTTTGCTATTGGTGTAAAAGTATTAGTTATAGTTGAATCAAAGAGGTGACATTTCCACACTAAATGGTGGTTCTCTGAAGCTTGTGGACAAGTTCACCTCCCCCAGAAGCAGTATCTACACAACAGAAAATGACATCAATACATGACTAGCAAAGGTATAGACAGCAATCGATAAGTTTTCAGTCAGATGGAAATCAGACCTATCCGATAAAATAAAATGCAATTTTTTGCAAGTAATGGTCATGTCTATACTACTATATGGATGAACCACATGGATACTGACTAAACATATAGAGAAAAAGCTTGACAGCAATTGCTATGAGCTATATTGAATGAATCCTGGTAGCAACATCCCACGAAACTGCAGCTGAATGGCCATTTATCTCCCATCTCAAAAGCTATTCAAATTAGATGTATAAGACATGTGAGACACTCCTGGAGAGTAAAGACGAATTCATAATTGATGTTTTCCAATGGACTCCATTTCATACGGACAAGCGAGTGTTGGACGACCAGCTAGAACTTATCTACCACAGTTCTGTATGGACACATGATGTAGTCTGGAAGACCTGCCAGAAGCAATGGGTGATAGAGATGAATGGCAGGAGAGAGTTAGGGAAATTCATGCTAGCGGCATGATGATGATGATGATGATATCAATCCTGTATTTGTGTTCAGAATTATTCTAGCATGTCAGGATTTCGCACAATGTATAGCAAATACCAATCATACTCAACAAAAGGTTTCCTTTCCACCCCTACACATCAAACTGCTTCATGGGGAACATTGTAGAAGCAATAAAATTAGATGGTTGTGGAATCCAGAAACTAAAAGCAAAATTTGGCACCTTGATAAGAGATGCAAAACTAAGAGCAGCTGAGATTAGAGAATTGATGTCTAATAGCAAGTTCAGAAGTAAGCTGAATCCACTTGAGTTGGTTGCATGGGATTCATACATTTTAGTTGTTGTATAAAGCTTTTTTGGGTTTCATGGTGCTGAAAACTATGCCGATGGGGTTACGTTTTCATGACCTTGGTATAACACCCCAAAAATCTTATAATATAGGGTTGTGCATAAGTCATTTATCACTTAAAAAATAAAACTTTCTGAAGCTGAAAATGAACATTATTTGAAGGATATTATATTCCAGAATTAGTTCAAAATAATTTCCAAGAGTTAAAAAAATATGACTTAAAGAAAAATTTCTTTGCTTATTTATACTGAAATGTTGTTCTGTTTTTGAAATAGTAAATGACCTTTGCACCTCCCAGTTTAAAAATATCCCTATATGTTTTTCTGTTTGTTTGATTGTTTGTGATATTAATTGGGCCTTTATATTCATTGAAAAGATACAGGACTGTAACATTTTGGATTTTACAAGTCCCAAGGGTTCATACTCTACATATGCTAAGATGGTAAATTTAACATAGATCTCATAATTGTAAAACTGATTTCAGCAAAAAACAACCCGACAAGTTTTGACATACTGCAAAACCAACCAACCAACCAACCAACTGAAACAAGTTTGCAAATGATAAAAGAACTAGAAATATTGTATACAAAAAAGGTTCTTAAAAACTTCTGAAAAGTATTACTATATCTAAAACTCTTTATTTTTGAGCATTTATGTCAGGTTCCTATTTTTGTATCAGGAGATACACAGTATTGTATTTGTATTCCAAAAGTATCAGAACATGAGCTGTATTGGCCACAACAGAAATAAACAATAAATAGAGCATTAATTTTTTTGTAAATAGTCCCATTAGTATTCATGCAGAATAGTAAGTAGCTGAAGTGTTTCTGAACATTTTTTTCTTTTAATATCCTCCATATCCCTAAGAGTGCTGCTTCCAGGACTTATTCAAAACAGCACATTGCATAGATATCAAATATTCCTAATTCAAACTGTAATATGGCTTAAAACAATCATTCCTAGTTAATCATAATTATCTGTTTGCATACATTTAAAAGGTATCTAATGTCCTTATATATTACCTATAATTTTCAAGCAGATCTATTTGACCTATAGAAAGGGTTCTAACAGATACTACCACTTAAAGTAAGAGTGAACCTGGGAGTGATGACAATGATTGGTTGTCCTACCAAAACTAGAGCCTTCTCTATATGGTGAGGAGATGAGATGAGCATATGCTTTTCCAAAAAACATTAGTGTAAAGTGAAAAGTAAACAGGGCCATCCAGGATTTGAACTCAGCTCTCTTAATCTGTTTTCTTAACTGATAACCAATATGCCACCTATAACTCCATATAAATGTACCACCAGCAGAAATAATAGAATTTAGGCATCTTTCTTAAAATGTAGATGACTGCTCCGGAGTTTGAACCTGAGCCAACCATTTTAACCTACATCTTCACCATACCACCCACTTAAAAATGTGCAGATATTTAGCAAAGGAAGATAAGCAAGTCAGGTAAGCATCAACGTTTTATATATATATATATATATATATATATATATATATAGAGAGAGAGAGAGAGAGAGAGAGCATCTATGGTAATATAATTATACTGAGTTAGAAATAAACTACTGATGTAGGGTTTCATAAATCTCAGGTTACATCAAAAGCACTTACAAGTGTTCTCCTGGCCTGGCTTTCTAATTTGCAAAGCCTTTTGTTCTTTCACCTGTCATGGCAGTCAAACAGCTGTTATTGAAGTTAGGGAACTGAAGTACACATCTCAAATAAACATAAATGTTTCAGTCAGCGGGGAGTGGGTTAATAGAACTGGTGAGGTAAATTTTATATCTTAGCTATGTAAGTGAAAGAGACACACACTCGACAATATGATTCTTATGATTTACTAGTTATTACTCATCAGGGGCCCTACTGACTGTGATCTGGGCCCCTGGGGCAAAAAGCTTTATCTGTCTCTTAACCGATCCCACTCTACCATCTATTCCATACCGATATGTATAATCTTAATCAGGTATTTGTTTCTAAAGTTCCATGTCTCTGAAAATAGAGAAATCTATAGCAGTACTTATTTCGAGTGTCATGGAGTACTGTTACAGACATATCTATCGGAACATATTAATAGAACAGCAGGGATCTGTAGTGTTATAACATGTAGCTGTGACACATTGATTCATTTGCGGCCTTATGAGACTCTTGCAATTTTGGAATCTTGGAGCTTTGGGATTCTTGAGTGTTGCTTGATTGGTTGAATGCTCAGTATGTCTGTTACTTCTTAAGAAATTCTAAGATATATTTGAACTCCAATGAGATGATTTTTAAGACCATTTAATGCAATAGTTCCCAAACTATCTGATATGGCACACCTGTGTTCAATGTGCATCATGAAAAAATAAGTACAAAAGCCACTTAAAAGAAATGACTCTCATTTCAGTAGAACATCTGACAACTTTGAAGGTAAAATACTACCTATCAGGTTAGATCCAAGTATTTTTGGGAATCTCTGGGTGAAGAGGCTAACATCTCCAACTGCAACATAGTAAGAGATTTCAAACTCAACATAATGACTGTACATAATTATAAACTAGACATATGATTGAGAACAAAGCTTTTGAGCCTTGTGCTTAATCATATATATAGTTTATGCTTATGTATAATCATTATGTGTAACCTGTATTCATCAATATGGGATATATTTATGGTAAATCAAATACTTATGGCAAAAGAATAAACTCCCTTATCCCCCTAGCTATGGGTGAAATAGTACCAATACTGTTCTTTTAGAAGGGTGACTTCAGCATTAAATAACCCATGAGGGTTGATATTCGATTAAAAACAAAGAGAACCAAACCAAGTATATTTTTTACATGGCCAGTTATATGTTGGATGTTTATAACCTAAGTTGTAGTGAAACACAACACTACACATTCACAGAAGATGTGTTGGGAATAACACTAAACAACATTCAGCAGTGAAACTCCTGTTCTGGAACTCTGGGGAGTATAATGTCACTCCTCTATTACCATTACTCCTAAGTCTACTCTGACCAAAAAGTGTACGACCTGTTATGATTCCATCGATTGATAATCCTGTTGACTGCATCCCTTACAGGGAGTTAAAACCGATCCAAAAAGGTGTGTTCTGCATCAGGGGGTGAGGTACCATTTCTGAAGATCTAGGGAGTATGAAGTACTTTTTTGTGGTCATAACTTCTAGGTCCACTCTAACACTGAGTGGTTGTATGTGTTAGGGTCCCATCTATGGATCGAATTAATCTTTTCAGAAATGATTTGTATTGGATAGGAGTATTTGAGTCCATATAACTGTGAACAAATTATTTATATTAAGAATAGTTACTTAAAGCTATAATTGTTTGCAAAGGATGATTATCATTAGTTACTTGAAACCATACAATTGCTTTAAATACTCAAAACTATATAACAATGTGCAAATTATTAGTACTAGATAAAAATACTTGAAACTTGAAATGTATAAATTATCAGTTTTAGATTGGAATACTTGATGCCATATAACTGTGTTCAAATTATAAGTTTTACATAAGAATATATATATATTGTCATCCACACACACACAATGTTCCGTTGTATCACAACTCTTGAATGTGGCTGGACACGTAGGTCGCTTAAAGCTGGGATTGAAACCTGCCCAACTTTATGTTAGCCTTAGTATCATACTGCTCAAGGGAGCCTTCGGGTCACCCTTGACTTAGGTCACCAACTACTTACATAAGAATATTTGAAACCATTTGACTGTGTGCAAACTATTCATATTTGATGGGAATACTTGAAAAAATATAACTGTGTGTTAACAAATGATTATTATCATCAAATCGGAATAATTACTTGAAATCATAAAATTACTTGAAAAGACTGATTTTGGCATTAAATAACCAAACAAGGATTGTTGTACAAAAAAACAACCAACCGACCGACCAACCAACCAACCCAACAACTCTCTGTGGTTCAAATAGATCTATTTGAGATAATGTTTAAAATGATTTTGAACAGCATTATATATTGATATTGCAACTAAGTATGAAGTGCCTACCTGTTTAAAGTGATTGTAGTGACACATTTTTCTACTCTATGTAATTGAGGGTCATAAGTGTTAAACTAATCTTGGCATAAAATAACCCAACAAGAGTTGACATACAGTAATAGCAACCAAATCAGACCTATTTGCAAAAGATGAAAGAACAAGAAATATAGTATACAAAAAGGTTCCTAGAAACTACACAGAAATTATATCTAGAAGTCTTTCACGAGTCTATTCCTGTCAGGTTCATATTCTTGTATTCATAGAATTTTGCTAAGATATATATTAGAATTATTCAATTAAACTTTTATCTTTCATCATTGGAAAATCTATTACTAGGTTTGAAAACTTTTCATAAATATTTCTTTTAATATATTTCTTTTGTTTGAAACTATGTACCATATTTTTCTATTCACTGATCATAAACTTAAAATCAAGTATGAAGCACTGAAATATTTTGGGCTTCTATGAGAGAAGAGTCTCCTTCAGTAACACGAAAAAAGCTTTTACTATTTTGGTCCAATTTTCCAGTTCATATTTATGTGAACTGGGCTTTTTTTTTCTCTTATTCACATTAAATGTAAAAATAGAAAGAAATTCTTTTGTGTATTGAAGAGAAAATTAGTCTGTTTGTCTTATGTAAATCCCAATATAGAAAACTTCACTAAGAAACATCAAACCCTGTTTCTCATTAACAATCCTTATTGAATAAAAAGTATTTACTAATATTCTGAAGTTAAAATCATTTTTATAAGGTAAAATATATAAAATGTTTTTTTTTAAAAACAAAACATTCTTGAATTCATGTTCAAAGTGCAACAAAATAATCATGTTGTTTTCTAAATGTGCAAGTTTGGGAACTACTGATAGATGTAAAATCTTAATTAGAGGTCATTTTGTAAAGTTTGAATAAAGTTTATTAACTAATATATATATATATATATATATATATATATATATATATATATGCATGCAGCAGTTTTAAAATGCATCAACAATGGTAGCAGTCATGTTGCAGTGCAATTATCAAAAAGCATATCAAGAATAAAACTTCGAGTTGACCTCGTCAAAAGTGACATTATTATGGTAACTTATTCTAGCAGAAAATTGATACACACACACACGCACACGTACATATATATGTTTTTACCAATCCATCTGGATGAGATGAATATGACACAAGACCAGTCTTTAAGCAGAGCTTAACTGGTTTGAATTCAGTTTTCCATCTTCTAGACTTGTTGCCACATCTAAGTGATAGATCCCAGTCGAACTTATGATTTATCCATATCTAGAAGAGAATAGTTGGATATATACCATTCTCAAGGGTATTAGTGCTAAGTGAAATGCAAATAACCTCATTCAGGATTTGAACTCAGGTTGCAGTGTCTATTTACTACAACGATAACCATTACATCATGACCATCTCTAAGTATGTTTCTATCAATTAAATCATTCAGTTTTCTTTAGAATGAACAACCCTCAATTAGATGTACTTTAACACATCTTTGTTGGTATAGAACTGTTTAAACATCCCATATGTAAGACAATAATCGGTTCATAATTAAGTTAGTCGACCATAGTCGAGGGTGACCCGAAGGCTCCCTTTTCGATAGCTACTACACCAAGGTGTAGGGGAGGGCGCTACTCCATTCCCTGGATTGCTCCACTTTACCCTTGAACCGTACCTTATAATGCTGAGTGTTAAGCAAGGTGGTATCAAGTTCCATTTTTAAAGTCTTTGGTATGACTCGACCTGGGATTGAACCCAGGTCTCCCGGGCCATTGGCAAACACTCTAACCGCTGGGCCAATTTTGTACCAATCAGGAAATTTGACATCCATCAAATAACTATTAGGAGATTTTATAAGTATGTAAAATATAAACTGAAATGTCTTGGACAGTCGTGTACAGGGTATGATGCTTAACTTAGTCTGAAACAAGTCTTTCTCAGAGCAAATAGTCTTAAAACATTATCAGATCTCACTTATATATACAATGTATTCTTATGAAGTATGCAAACCAAAGTTGGTGACTGTAGTCAAGGGTAACCTGAAGGCTAACTTTTCTACAGCTCCTATACCGAGGTGTAGAGGAAAGTATAACTTCTTTCCCTTGATTGCTCCACTTTATCCTTGATCCATACCTTATAATGCTAAGTAATAAGCAAGGGGGTATCAAGTACCATTTTTTGAGTCATTGGTATGACTCGACCTGGGACTGAACCCCAGTCTCCGGGCCATTGGTGAAAACTCTAACGATTACGCCAATTGGTCAAATGGGTAGAGTGTTTGCCAGTGACTCAGGAGACTGGGGTTCAGTCCCAGGTCAAGTCATACCAAAGACTCAAAAATAGTACTTGATCCCTCCTTGCTTAACACTCAGCATTATAAGGTACGTATCAAGGGTAAAATGGAGCAATCCAGGAAAAGAAGTTGCGTCCTGCCCTACACCTTGGTGTAGTAGCTATTGAAAAGGGAGCCATCTGATTGCCTTTGACTACGATCACCGACTTACTTTACTTATGCAAACCAAAGAATGAGTATGATACCAAATTGCATCTGGTGGTGAGGTTTGAGTTTTGAAACCCTTTGGAGTGTGGAATTCCACCTTCATTGTTATTCTGACTTAGAATTGTCGCAACCCGTTAGGATCCTATCAATGGGTCAAACTGATATTTTAAAAAATCATTCATAGATAAACATACTTGAAATTATACAACTGTGGGTAAATTATTTGTAAATGCTTATAGATAAATAAAAAAGTGCAAATAAAAAATACAATGAAACATTGAAAATATGATTATGATTGTAATAAAATATTTAGAAATCTATCAAATTTTGGCACTAAACTATATCCGATGGTGAGGTTCCAGTTCTGGATATTTGGGGCATATGAAGACGCCCCTTCATTGCCATTATCTCCAGGTCCTATTTTTTAGGGTTCCATCATTGGGTCAAATAAATCTGTTTGAAAATTATCTGTATTAAATAGGAATACTTGCTATCATGTAACTCTATGTAAAGTATTTATATAAAGATAAGTTAATTGAAGCTATAATTGTTTACTAAGGATTATCATTAGTAATTTGAAACCATATAACTGTGTGAAAACAAATGACTATTATTAAATAGATATATAATTAATTGAAACCATATAATTGTATATAAATCATTTGTATAAAAGATGAATACTTTATATCATATAACTGTATATAAACAAATGATTATAGACAAATAAAGAACAACAAAAAATATAATGAAATATTGAAAATATAATTATGATTGCAATCAGATATTTAGAAATCTATCAAATTTTAGCATTAAATAAACAATGAGGAGTTTATATGCTGGAAATCCTCTAATTGTTATTTGCTTATATTCATTGCATAGTTATATAAATATGTATATATGCTAACAAAATCAATGTTACCTTTTTAATTCATTTTGTATTTTGATTTAAATGCATAGAGAATCATGATTCCTGGAAAGCAGGATGAAAGAACCACCACCATATAATTTGAATAATCTGCAGCACTTTTTTTACAAATATTGCAGCAATGCCTAATAATATAATTTCATGTAAAAGTACATATCAATGAAAAGAGCTCAACATATGTAATGAGAGTGATTTAGCAAAACATTATCAACATAATAATAGATTAACCTAATCTCCTTTCAAATAGTGTTCCTAAAAATGCACACACCTATGAAAATATATACCCACTCTCGGAAAAGGTGATAAAAGTCTTCAACTGAGACTAACTTCAATTAATTTGTCATTAACTGTTGCCTGTTCAGGAAAATTCCCAAATGGGAAAGCTAGGTTCTTTTTGGCCAAAACTTTGCTCACAGGTTTGATTGCATAACAACACTTGTTATGTTCAATTTTTGCGATACACTTGAGGAAATACACTTGTAATAATCCAACATGAATTCTGAGAGGCAGACATTAGCTGAATGCTTTCACATTTGCTTAAGGTCATTTCTAATCAGCTGATTTTGAATGAGGGTTGCTGATCTGAAAATTAAAAAAAAAATCTGTCTTATTACTTTTTAGATAGACTTTGTATGTTTTCCAGAAAAGATCGACCCATTCCTACATTCAGTTTTAAAGAATTAATAGAATGCTTAGAAATGACTACTGAGAAATAAATTGGAATGAAGTTTCAAAAATAGACACACACACACACACACACACACACACACACACACACACACACACACACACACACATACATACACACACACCAAATTGAGAATAGAAGTTTTAAGTAATTTTAGAATCATAAAAGTTGATTGGATTACATAGGGAACATTTTATTCCTTTATTCATGGCTTCTATGCATAAAAGAGTGCAACAAAATGTATTTTGCCGCACTCTTAATAAAGGGGGTTAGGAAAGCAATCATCAAATTTGGTATTTTACAAGTTTTTTTTAATTGTTTTATTTTGAAAATCAATAAACAAGCACTTAGACTAATAGATTTGGAAAGAACAATTTTGATTTTTATTGTGTTGATTTAACTATGACAAATTTAGGCATTTTTAATAGCCTTTAAAGATTTTAGTCAAGATAAAGATATTCCCCACACCTATACTCACATATACACAGTGCTGTCCCTAAATAAGTACACCCCTAACAATTATTTCTTTTTATCAAAAGTTGATTTTATTCTAAACCAAAGGTATTAGGATTTTATTATTTTTACTTGAATATTATACAATCAAAATGGATATTATTCGGTATTATTTATTGTGAAACTGTACAGCATTGAAACTCTGCAACCAAAAATAAAATCCAACACCTCTATAAGTAACAATAAAATTGTATAGATATATGTAAAGAGTGTACTTATTTTTGGACTGTAACATATCCATATTTTGGGTTACAGATTTTCAG
>OY757932.1:45643236-45655736 GCA_963585895.1 Sepioteuthis lessoniana | reverse complement strand
TGTTTCAGAAACCTGATCGGAAATTCATATTTTGCCTTTTACTGTTTGCCAATGGTCCGGGAGACCTGGGTTAAATCCCAGGTCAAGTCATACCAAAGACTTTAAAAATGGTACTTGATATGGTACTTAACAGTCAGCAATATAAGGTATGTATCAAGGGTTAAGGGGAGCAATCCAGGGAAAAGAGTAGCGCCCTCCCCTACACCTCGGTGTAGTAGCTATTGAAAAGGGAGCCTTCGGGTCGCTCTTGACTAAGCTTGCCAACTTTACTTATGTTACTTATACATATACCTACACAAACATGAAAATACACTATACATATAATATCCACATACACATATATACACATCTATGTACTTACATTATCAACAAGAAGGTTCATAAAACATATATACACATGTGTGTATGTGTTATATAGGTTTGGTAAGAGTCCCTGTGGAGTAGTGGTTAACTTACTGGACAGTGACATCGTAGCAAGTGAGTTTGAATGGTAGTTGTGCTATTTCATTCATTTTTAGACCAATGCCCTTGGGAAAGGTATGAACTCTTTTATACCCCTAGTTATAAATTAATAGTGCCTCTACTGTTCTTCAACACTGATGGCTTTGAGCTTAAATGACCCATGAAGGTCATTAAACAAAGAAACCAACCCAAACCTTATATATATGTATGTGTGTACGTTGTAATATATATGCATGCACATTTGCACTGCTGTAGAAGTAAGAACAAACTCATAAGTGATGTTCTTCTATGGAGCCCTTCACACGAATGTGCAAGTTTTGGATGACGAACAAGAACTTATCGATAACAGCTCTTTATGGACACAGGATATAGTCTAGAAGACCTTCTGGAAGTGATGGATGATAGAAATGGTGAGAGCGAGTTAGGGAATTCCTTGCAAGCAGCATGATACGATGATAATGATTATATATATATATATATATATATGGAAGAAAATAATGGATAGTAATCCGACAATTTGTGAAGAAAAATTGACAACAAGTAATCCAAATAGAAAGTAGGGATTTATAGAGAAACAAAGTCAGTCGACACTATTGTGTTTAGGTTCTGCTGAACCATCATCAGGACAGTCAGGGTTTTTATTAGTGATGTTAAGTGTAGATGGATGTATAAAAAGTGTAAAAATATATAAAAATTTGGAAAAGTTGTACAACAAGAAAAGTTGGCTGTTTATGACAAGAAAAATTGGCCATTTGATCAATGAATCAGCGTTCGTTTCTTTAAAATACGTCACCTGATATTAGAAACATTGTGTATAATCCACGTTCCGTTAGTTCATCGAGAACTTTTCCAAATTTTTATATATTTTTACACTTTTTATACATCCATCTACACTTAACACCATAATTCTATTTAAAATGATTGCATAAAATTAATCTTTGTTGATTTTATCAAAAATCTGATCAATCAATAACATGTACACCTCACAAAAACAGATGAACTAAAACAATACAATAATGATTTTGGTTTCTTTGTTTAATGGCATATCAACCTTTGTGAGTAATTTAATGCCAAAGACATCCTTGCTGAAAAATAGTTATGTGGTACTATTTAACCCTTAGCTGGTGGGAGAGGGAGTTAATACCTTTCCCAAGGGTATTTGTCTGAACGTGAATGCAATAGCATGATTGAAGTTTGAACTCACTGTCTATGATATCACAGTCCTATGCATTAGCAACTATGCCATGAGGACTATCTCCTTTGCAATAAAAGAAAATTAGTAAAATTTGGATTTGTGAAGCAAGCCATTCTTTTTTGTATGTAAATATATTCATCATATTTTTGAGAAAAATTTAATAAACTTTCTTGGTTGGTGGTTCAATTTACGCCACCTTGCTAGTAGGTTAAAGTTGATAACAATATTATGATAACTAATTATTATAATATCTATCAACAAAACAATTAGTTCTAAAAAAAAAAGAAAACAGGTTATTAAGAATAAAATTGTAAAATGAATGATAAAACATAGTCATTTTAGAATCTTATTTTCTCTGATAAACTATTTTTCTTTTTCTTTTTTTAAATAAGATATTTTTAAAACAAACTCTGTAAATTAGGTAACCTCATGAAGAAATTGTTACCTTTGTCAAGTTATTAAGTGGGTTCATTAAAAGCCCCTTTGAAGTTGCTGTTGACTAGCAAAGTGGAACAATACTGAATAGTGAGGTTTGTTGTAATAGATGAGATTGATTTCAGAGGATCATCTCTGCTATGTTGCATCTGGTCCCACATATAAAAGGGTTGGGGTGAGGTTTATTGCCTGATATTTGAAGAAGGGGGAAAACCAATGGAGCCATGCTATTTTTGGCAGGACCCTTGACTATGCCTGATAATTGATCACATCCTGCTTATAGCTTGGGGCTGGGTAAATTGATTTGGTTGAGATGTCCTTTTTTGTCAACACAGTCAGACAGACAGAGACACTTTATATATGCATGTTCTTGTGTGTGTGTGTATGTGTGTGTGTATGGATGTGTGTGTAATCATTTTTCTTTTGTTTACATAAATTTAGGTTCATAATGTGATTCTTTCTTATAAAAAGAATTAAACGTTTTTTCTCAAAAAAAAAAAAATCATTGTTGTTTTTCGTAGGAATTTTTTCAGTTTCCTTCATGCAATAAAAAAGGTGTACTAAAAAATTCCTAATATACCTACCTATGTACCTATATAAAACAAAATATGATTCTGTCTTTTCCTTTCTCTCTCAGTAGACTTTGTCCTTCCTTTCTCATTATAACTTTCTCTCTTCCTTTCTGTCTTCTTCACCATAAGTTTTCTATGTTTCTTTCTCATTATAATCTTGTTCTTTCTTTCTTTCTTTCTTTCTTTCTTTCTTTCTTTCCATAACTTTCGTTTTTTTCCATAACTTTCTTTCTCACCATAACTCTTTCTTTCTTTCTTTCTTTCTTTCTTTCTTTCTTTCTTTTCATATGTAAATAATCTCATAGCAAATAGTAGGAACCATGCCAAATGAGAAATGACATCCTATTTGTTCTCTCTATATTTTCATGATGTAAATGCTTCAAAAAGTCAGAGTGATAAATAAATAAATGATCTTTATGTAACACTGTCTCTTCTCGGTGACTCTACCTGTAATCATCAATCAACATAACTGATTCTGATGTTCTCACCTCCAAGTAGACAACATTAAAATAACCTAAGAAATAATTCATTCAAAATTGATGGCCTACTTTGGTCAAAGAGTAAATTTTTAAAACTTAGTTATTGGATATCTGTGCCTTCACATTCTCTAAGAGATAAATTGCTGATATTCCTTTAGAAAGAGAAATAAAAATGTTTGTTTCTGTCAATCTTTAAAGAGATTGGTAAATGTTAGTTTGTATGAATTAAATATGAGGTTGTCCTGTCAGCTTGGCTTAGAACACGCTAATATTATTCCTTGCAGAAAGATGGAAGGGGTATCCTGCATCTAATGGTGAGGCTCCACCTCTTCATTGCCCTTACTCCCAGGTTTACTCTGATCCTGGTTTGATAGTACCTGTTAGGGTCCCATCTATTTGTCAAATTGATCTGTTTGAAAATCATTAGTATTAGATATGAATTCTTGAAACCGTGTAATAATAAGTTATTTGTATTCTGAATAGTTACTTAAAGTACAATTTTTTTTACTAAAGATTATTATAATATAGCAGTGTGAAAACAAATGATTATTATTAAACAGGAATAATTACTTAAAACTACATTTGGTCTGGATTGGTTCCTTTGTTTAAAGGCATATCAATATCCATGGGTTATTTAATGCCAAAGCCATCCTTGTAGAAGAACAATAAAAAGTAAGTAAAGTTGGCAACCTTAGTCAAGGCTCCCTTTTCAACTGATGTGTAGGGGAGGGTGTTACTCCTTTCCCTGGGTTGCTCCACTTTACCCTTGATCAATACTTTATAATGCTGAGAGCTAAGCAAGGTGGCGTCAAGTACCATTTTTTGAGTCTTTGGTATGACTCGACCTGGGATTGAACCCCGGTCTCCTGGATCATTAGCAAACACTCTACTCATTAGGCCAATGGGCCAATAGAAGAACAGTAGTGGCGCCATATAACCTATAGCTGATGGGGATAAGTGAGTTCATACCTTTCTGAAGGGTATAAGTCTGAAAGTGAATGTAATAGTGTGTCTGAAATTTGAACTTGCTTACAACAGCATCATAATCCAGCACGTTAACCACAACACCATGGGGATTCCCTCCTATATAATCCAGCACGTTAACCACAACACCATGGGGATTCCCTCCTATATAATTGTAAAGGAATTGTTATTTGATCAAAATACTTGATATCATATAACTATGTGCAAAAAATTCTTTAGAAACAACTACACCAAAAATACAAATATGAATGCACAATGAATGTGATTCCCTAACCTCTAGGCATAAAATAACCATAACAGTTAGACATACCATTAAAATCAATCAATCAATCATGAATATAAGTGTTGTCAAAAAGGATAGCCATTTTATTATAGTAGATCTAATTGTAGAAACATACAAAGTGTACCAAAAAAAAAAAGTCCCAGAATTCCAAATCTAGTTCTCAACCTAGTCTTCTTTTTTTTCTTCTTGGTAGTCATCCTTTGAATCAAGTCATGTATATCTTTCTTGTACAACTTTCTTAGCTGCTTTCTTATTCATGTCCAAATTGCTTCTTTCCTTTCAACAACCTTGGAAAATTCTTGCCTCCTCAGTCAGCCCAAACATATGAAAATCTGAAGGGTGCCTAGTCAGGACTATTGGGGGGATGAAGTAGGGTTTATTTACCCAAGCTCTCTGATTGCATGTCTTGTCTTTAACCTTGCATCCTCATATTGTACCTTCAGATTTTCATTTATTTAGGTCATGAAGGAGTCCTTCAGGAGACAGCAGTTCTCCTATGATGATGAGGTGAAAGAGGCAACTTCAACATGGCTGAGAAAGAAACAAAACAATTTTCATTGAAGCAGATATACACATTCAAAGGCAGCATGCAACAATTGAGCAAAAAGGAGGCAATATGGAGGTCTAGGTTTGAAATCTTTTTACTTTTGTGTTCATTTTGTTATAGCTTGCACCGCCTTGGGTGTGTGCGAGGAAGAAGCTACCTGAATCTAAGAACGTTTATTCTAATATCCAGGTAGAATTTATTCTGAGTTCTGAGAAACTAAAGCACTTCATCTCACTATGTGGTAACATTTCATTGCTGGCTCACTCACCAGATCTGTCCCTTTGTGATTACATTCTTTGGGGATACCTGAAATCTCAAGTCTTCAAATGTAAGCTACAGACAACTGATAAATTGAAAGGTTTTATTCATCATGAAACTGGAACAATACAAGAGGCAATGATGATTTGGTTTGGTTTGGTTTTATGGCATATCAACCATTGTTGGTTATTTAATGCCAAATCCATTTTTATACATATAAGCAGTTCAATTTCAAACAATTCAGTTTAGCTAAGTAAAGTTTTTTTGTTTAAACACAGTTAAATGTAAAAAGAGTTAATTTCAAACAATTCAGTTTAGCATAAGTACACTGTTAAATTCTATTTGACCCATAGATAGGACCCTATTGGGTGCTACCAATCCAGGCCAGAGTGGATCAGTGAGTGATGGCAATAAAGGATTATTCTGCATTCCACCAAAATCTAGCATTACTGGATCCTCATTATCTGATTGTTTAGTCTCATAATCAGGACACTCATTAGTGGGAAATTACCCCTCTGCAGGGATACAGTCAGTGTATTCTACAGCCCCAGCCGACTGGGCCAGGCAATGATGAAGAGTATGCTGCAGATCCTCAGTTTGAGGTTTTTGGAGTGTACAACTAGTGAGGGAAAGTATTTAGTTGATGTAATCTTTAAGAAAAAACAAAATGGCAAATATTGTCTTTCCTTACTGTAAAACTAAATTTGAATTGGATCTTGTTTAGCTATTTTTATTTGAATTTCAAAGATTAGAAGTTATTCCACTGGATCTCTCTCTCTTTCTCTCTGTCTGTCTGTCTCTTCCCATATATATATATATATATATAATGTAGTTTACTATAGCTATCAATAAAGAGTGCTCAATATCAGTAATAGAGCATGTATATCAATGTTAAGATAGAGTAGATAATTAGACTTAGAATCAATGGCACTTGGTGACTGTCACTTTCTCTTCTATGTGATCATCAGACTCTGACTGTCGCTAAATGGTATTGACTTTGTGTCTATACTAGTCTAGTATATATATATATATATTAAATATACAGGTAATTTTGCTGGATTACAGTTAATGATTATATATACAACACAGATTACAATATAAATTTCTAATAGAAATATATAATAAATAAAGTTCTAATATAAATTCTATAAATAGCTATGTAGCTTAATAACTGTCTGAGGTGATCTTTAAATGAGTAATAGTAAAGACACTAACAAACTCAAAAAATAGGCAGTAGACATGTAAAGGCCATTTACTTTTATGAGAGTATTTTGAAACAAACACAAATTGTCAGTCAATAAAAGATACCGAGGCAGTGAGAATGTGCATGTGTTTTGTGTGTTTGTGCTTGTGTGAGTGTCAAATGGCTTGGTTGACAGCTGTATTGAGAAATAATCTATCAGAATAACGAGAGAACCTGTTCGCACAAAAGTCCAGATCAATGTATTATCTAGGTCAACAGCCAATGATCTCAAGGGAAGTATACATAATATTGGTGGTTAGTAAATTCAATTTTATGAAACTAAAAGCAGCTGGGAATAAATGATGTTCTAAGCAGAATTTTTCGTTCTCAGATGTCAATGAGACATGTTCAGTGATCTGTTAACACTGTATCTATTCATCATGAAGCTTGTAAAGCATGATTAGTGCTCACATACATTATTGTCGAAGAGTTCTAATTTTCAAAAAATTACAAGATTACTTTATGCCTATACTGATACTTCTGGATAGAATCAGTGTAGTATCTGTGCACTCAACTTAAGATCAAATTATCATTCTCAGGTCTTGTTTGGGATCAATGTATTAACTGTGCTCAAGGATCAACACACTCTGTCTAGGATCAAGTTATCACTACTAGACTCTCTGTCTAGGATCAGGGTAGTATCTGCCTTGGTTATTTCCTAGTTAGTTTTATTTCATCAACTACATCAAAATATGAATGAATATTACTATATATGAGACCATCATGAGGATCTGGTAATTTAATATGTTTGCATATCTAAAAATAAAAATGATTGGAGTTTGTTTGTCTTCCTTTAGCAACCAACTGTTTTTGATGTCGTACTAGTAAATTTTACAACATTTTTCTATTGGGAATAGGGACTTTTTGAGATTTATCTTCCTAAAAGAATTCAAGAAAAAAAATTCTAATATTGATTAAATATTTTTCTTACTTAGATAATTATTCATATTGAAAAAAAGATTAATTATATTTATATGTAATTCTTGAAACTGAAGTTGAAAAATAATCATATAGTATTATTGACCAGGCTACTGGTCTAATGAGTAGAGAGTTTACCAATTGTCCAGGAGACCAGCATTCAATCCCAGGATGAGTCATACCAAAGACTCAAAAAATTGTACTTGATACTGCCTTGCTTAGTACTCAGCACTATAAGGTGAGGATCAAGGGTAAAGTGGAGCAATCCAGCGAATGGAGTAGTGTCCTCCCCTACACCTTGGTGTAGTAGCTATTGAAAACGAGTCTTCGGGTTGCCCTTGACTAAGGCTGCCAACTTTACTTTACTTATTATTGCTTAGTTAGGACTAACAATTTAAATGAGTCAATCTACAGTGTCTCTCTCTTGAATTTGAAAAATTACAAAACTGATATTTTTTGCCGAACAATATTACATTTATAAGATAATATTAAAAAAATATGATGATTAAATTTTTTGTGAGACCAAATTTTGCTTACAGTGAATCATCAAATAAATGAATAAATAAAAAAATTTACAGTAAAAATAAACAAATTATTTAACTTATCAAAATGATAAATCAAATTTAATAAAATATTATTAATTAGGTTCATAGGGAGTTCTTCAAGTTTGAAATGCAAAATAATCTTATTGCATTATTAGTAAGTTTGGATTAACAACAAGCTAGACAAAAAATAAAAATATTTTATTCAATAAATCTTTAAAGTATCATTTGTTTAAATGAAATATTTCAACATACATATAAAAGACATAATTGTAAATTGTCTCATCTGTGATATGGATTTTTTCATAGTAACAATGACATTCTTTAATGGGTTAGGCTAAATGTTGAATCATCAAATGATTTGTAAAATAACAAGCTGTGATCCAAATCTTGACCTCTGACCTGATATAGACAGGTACTTTGTGTTATATATATATATATATATATATATATTGTAGTTGACATCATTTATTATTTTTGCTGTTTGATGATTGTAGTGTAGTATCTATCTGTTTACCTAGCTCCTTTACTACCAGCAGGATACAACTCAACATGAATTTTTGATAATTAAAAATAAAGTAAATCTGGTTTGAATTCAGACTTTTCTTCTAAACTGGTCACTTTACCAAGGTTAAAAAGTCTAGGCTACCCTACTATTTACCTATAGAATAGTTGGATTGAGGAGGTGCCCGTGGTGAAATGGTTATCGTCGCAGGATATGGACACAGCAACACGAGTTCAAATCCTGGACCTGACTGATTGCATTTCACATAGCACCAATACCCTTGGGAAAGGTACGAATCCAAATATTCTCCCTCCAGCTATGGGTAAATAGTAGGGCAGACTAGGTTCTTCAGCCTTGGTGAGGCAACTAGTCTAGGAGAAGGAAAACTCTGAATTCAAACCTGTTAAACTCCGCTTAAAATTGACCTTGTGTCATATCCTGCCTGAGCAGAGGGGTTGGTAAATATGAATAGTTGGATTCATGCCTTTCTGATGGGTATTGGCACAATGTAGAATTCAAGGCTAAAGAATCCAGATTACTCTACTGTTTACTCATTGTTGGTGGAGTGGAGAGGAAAGTGATTTATGCCTTTCCCCAAGGGCATTAGTGCATTGTGAAATCCAAACAGTCTCATCCAGGATTTGAACTCTGGTTACTGATTCCATTTCCATTGATGATAAGCATTGCACTAAGCACATCTCAATTGTACTAAGCACAAAATCAATTGCACTATGCACACATCAATTGTAGCGTACCATTTGATTGCATTTTCACACACTTTTTAGCTCAATTTTTTTATTGTTATTTGGTTGTTTTAGTTTTTGAAGCATTGTATACTTTAATCAATTGTAGATTTAATTGTGTATAGCAAATGGATTTTATGTATATAATATATATTATTATATACACGCCAAACTTAAATTGCTCTTAGTGAATCCAAGTCCAGCAGGGTCACTTAGCTTACATTGCTCTTAGCAAGCCTAGGGCTAGCATAGTCCAGTAGGGCATGAGTCTTGGCTCATGTCCTATCTCCTGCTTCCTTAAAATCCCATTATAAAAAATACCTTGTGTCAAATCCTGTCTTGGGAGCCAGAGATAATATATATATATATATATATACTCACACACACACACTCACAACACATCACATGCATACACACACACATGCACACACATGTATATATATTTCTTGTAGAAGACCATGGTAAAATGATTTTAATGACTAAAATTGATTAAAATGAATATAAAACTTAGACACTTAGACAACACTTGTTCATAAATTCAATCATTGATGTTCGCTAAAGAAGGGGATAAGGTTTTATAAAAATTATCTCAAAATTTGGATGAGACAAAGAAAAAATTCATCACACTGTATATCAAGTCAATGATTCCCCATTTGTTTTTGGGTTTTTTGTCTCTACAGAGTCAGACTTTGTGTATTACAAACAACAGCTTCGAAGATGTTAAGGTGGTGCTTACGCCGAGTTCTGGACAGAATAGAGAAGAACTCTTCTGAATAATTGATTTGGCATCTATTTGTTTTTAATAAGGTGTTCTTTAATGGTGGATTCATGTGTTTGTGAATGCTCAGATGATGTTATTGTTGCATACCAACAGATAGAACCTGGGGCATGTTGGGCACTCCACACCTTGAGTAACTGGATAGTTATATATATATAATATATATAATATATTATATATATATATATAATTATATATATATATATATATATATATATAATACTCACAATACAGATTGGGCTCATTAGTTTTGCAGGCAGACAAACTTTACAAGGAGAAAAAAAAACACTGAATTCAAAACCAGAAATTGGAGTCCTGAGGCAATCTGACATTGTCTTCAACCCTCTTTAGGCAATTCCTGTGGCCACAATGATGGCAAATTCTAATGCACCTCACCTTCAATTAGATAATATATCAATGTCATAAAGAGGGATGACCCGCAACATGGGAAACTACTGATCTTCCATAGAACCTTACTTAAATGTGTTCCATGATTCTGTCACAGGTCTATAATCTTGAGACTGATGAATACTGTAATTTATAATTATACATGTATATATCAATAATGTAGTTTGCTGCATTTATAATTAAAGATTGTTTAATATTGGTAATAGATTGATTTGGTTTGGTTTGATTTTATGGCATTTGAACCATTGTAGGTTATTTAATGCCAAATCCTGTTTATACATATATATCAAATATCTATTATATGTAAATACATTTTGTTGACAACATTTTTAAACGAGCCTGAATTCATTTTTTTTTTGCTCACAGTTAAATAGTTCCAAGTATTGCTATGTATAACAAAAAATTCAATAAAACATCAGTCATTTGTTTAATCACAGTTAAATGATCAAACAGTTCTATTTCTCACAACTAAATTTAGTATAAGTAAACAAAGTTAAATGGTTCTAAGTATTGTTATATATAACAAAAAATTCAGTTAAACATCAGTCATTAGTTTACTCACAGTTAAATGATTAAACAGTTCTATTTCAAACAATTTAATTCGGCATGAGACAATTATTTACACTCAGTCTAAATATCAAACAGTTCTATTTGACCCATAGATAGGACTCCTTCAGGTGTTACCACTCCGGGTCAGAGTGGACATGGAAGCGATGGCAGTGAAGGGGTACTGTGCATTCCCCAAAGCTCCAGTATTACAAGAGCATCACCATCAGATGATTTAGTGGCTCGTTGGTGTGTTGGGTCTTTCTCCTCTGCAGAGATGAAGTCAGTGTATTCTACAAACAATCCCCTGAACATATCTAGATTTAAGTTAGGATAACATAGACACAAAATGGTACTTGTTAACTATCAGTTTCTCACCTGTGCGACCGATATCTATATGTATATGTGGTTTGATAGGGAGGCCAATGCGTAGAAAGATTACAACTAAAACTTGTCAATGTTGACCTGAATTTTTACTTTATTTTGAATATTTCTTGGAGAAAGAAAGAATGAGAAACCGAGCTGCTTTATTTGAGATTATTTTATCCCTTCTGAATACACAGTAAAGCAGAAACAAAATCTCACATTTTCCTCGTGAATTTATCTCAATTTTATAGCAGATTGCTAGTTTATGTAACTTCATGTTTACGGCCAAATAATCAGACATACATTAATCATAGGGCTTGATTATGTGCTTATCTTTCATTTGACCATGTGTTGCTTTGATGAAGCAGTCATTATTTATTATTATTATTTACTGTTTTTCACGTCAGCGTTAGCTGATGGTCTTTCACTAGAGTTTGAATGACAGCAAGTCTCCGCATGTCTCCAATGCTCTTGTCAGTATTCTGGCCGATCTCAATGTTGTTGTTTGGATGGTCTCCACTCGTCCTCTTATTTCCAAGTCCTCCAGTCCCTTTAATAATCCTTTGATAACTGTACCGAAAGCACCAATCACAATTGGTATAATTGTCACTTTCATGTTCCACAGTTTTTTTCAGTTCTCTAGGAAGCTCGAAGTACTTATCCTTCTTTTCATATTCTTTCAATTTTACTCTAGTCAGCCGGGACAGCTAGCTTTCATTTTTTGTCGTTGTTCTCCAACTCGCAAAAGATTTTAGTATTCAACTTGGGGATATTTATTTATTTTCTTTACTATAGCTACATATCAGTTATATCCCAGGATATATATATATATATATATATATATATATATATATATATATATATATATATATATATATATATATATATAAACCACACACAGGCTTAAGTTATCAATTAACCTAAACTTAGTTTAGTACAAGGCTAGAAGTTTGGGTTACCCAATTGTAAATTAAATTCACAAACAAACCTTAAGTTGTCTGAATTTCTCAGAAGAACCATTGTCATTAAATTTTTTTGCGTTGAGGGATAGTTTGTCTTTCATCTTATTTTTGTTGTAGTTTTTTTTTCATTAACATAAAAGAAAAACTTGTCAGGAATAAACAAATCATTATTATAAGAAAAAAAAAAACAGTTTACAGGGTAGAATCCTATAGACAAGCACATGAAATCTATAAACAAAAAAAAAATTACTGGGAGAAGAACCTGGTGTTGCCC
>OY757932.1:45541953-45643036 GCA_963585895.1 Sepioteuthis lessoniana | reverse complement strand
GCAAAAATATATTGCATAATTATCTGTATGAGAGACACTTGGTAAAAATGGATTGACACGTAAATCTGTACGTACTTATATGTGTGTGTGTATGTGTGCGTGTGCGTGCGCGTGCGCGCCCGTGCGTGCGTATGCACGTGTGTGTGTGTATGTGTGTGTGTGTATGTTTGTGTGTGTGTGTGTGTGTGTGTGTGTGTGTGTGTGTGTGTGTGTGTGTGCACGCATACAATCAGACCCATTAAACCAATTCATTTATTAAAGATGAAATTATATCTATTTGGGTGATTAGCCTTAAAACGTTTAAGAATATTTTTGTAAGTTCATAGCAAGTTAAGAACATTTAATTTTTTTTCTAAATCTTAAAGAAGGACAAATGCAGGTGTGTTTTTTTTTTTGTTGTTTTTCAATATCAGAAAATGGACGTGAATATTCACACCAATTGAATCTTGGCAACTTCCACTTGAGATCAAGAGACAAAAAGACTCCAATAATATTCTCCTTATTATTATGCAAGTTTTTCAAATCAGGTTTTATCTAAGTGATAGCAAATCTCAATTCCCCAAGACTCTCCGACTTCAGTATTCTTCCAAACCTCAGCAGTGTTGTGGTCTACATCTAAGGTTACGAATTTGGGGCACTCAGTAAGTACTTGATTCATTACAGTCGTAATGGTGTGCAAGACTAGTTGTCAGCAACCATTGCTCCTTGCGACTGTTGTGGTCAACAGTTTTTGCCCTAATTGATACGCAACATTTTTAGATTATTTTCGATCATGTACAGAAAAGTGTATCTAGATAATATATTTATTGACTGCTCGGAAATTGTCAGTAAAGTAAAGGGTTAACATTTTTTTAAAATTGGAAGGAATTCGTGGAAAAAAGTGAGTTTGCTTGAAAGATATTTGATTAAATGGAGTTGTAATAATGTCTAAATTCATGAAACGAGTGTAAATAAAAGTTAGATTTAGTATTCCGACCTACCATATGTCGAATTTTACAGAACAGGTAACTGTTTAGGTTTGATAAAATGGGAGATGTCTATTTTGGGATAATTTGTAGAGTTACAATCTACCTTGAAGGAGCAAAGTAATAGAAATAGATAACCGTAGGTAAAAAAATAATGTATATGCTTTCATCTACGAAAACGAACATTTGAAAATCTATGAATATATGAAAACGAAAAAAGAACATTTATGCATTTATTTTCATCTGTGCCAAAATTGTAGTTTCTCTTTTCTTTTTTTCTTGCCTAGAAAAGAGAAATTTGTTATTTTAACAGAAACGAGGGATGAAATAGAATATATATATATATATATATATATATATATATATATATATATATATATATATATATATATATATATATATATATGGGGCGGGCGGAAAAAAGATGAGAAGACAGACGGCAGAGGGTTGATTTTCCTCTCGTAAACTAATATATAGAGTGGAAAAAAGTATACGAAGAAAACATTAGAGTCAACATCAATAAAATAAACACTTCAATTTCTACCTTATGCCAATACCTGTTGAAAATATACGCGTGTCCGATAGCTAGCAGTATTGGATTATTTTGTGTGATGTTGATATTTACCTTAAAAGGATGGTTCTTTCTTTCTTTCTTTCTTTCTTTAACCCAAAAGTTAAACTTTTAGATCTAGGAATATTAGTCAAAAGCTAGATTTTTTTCCGCGGGAAATTGACATAAACCCCCTCAAACTTGTATAAAATTGAATTAATCTGTTTTGAATTTCGCGTTATTAGCAAGAAGAAAGATTGGAGAAAAAGTTGATATAAAAATTATTTGTGCATTCTTAATAGAACAGTGTTTTTTTTGTTTTTTTTTATGTATGAAAACTAATTGTGTAAAGCGTTGTTAATATTATTAGATAGATAATGCATCGTGCGGCAGATAGATGTTGTATCTTTTAGATTTCATATTTGTGTCATTTCATATGTTAGTTAAATAAAAGTCATACGTAAGTAAAAAAAAAGAAAAAAGTTAAGGTGTAATATTGAAATGGGTTGTATGTGTTTCTATATATATTTTTTTCTGGACTTACCTCCGTCGGCATATGTCTCGCAGCCGTAGCCGTCCTGAAGTCCTGTTGTCCAGGTACCTTCGTAACGCGCTCCTGAACTGGTGCTCTTCCTAACGCCATATCGTCCCTTGAAGCCCTGGGTCCACTCTCCACGGTACACCCAGCGGCCTTTGCCCTCTACCCCCAGGCCATGCCGCTTGCCTTGAAACCACTGGCCCGTGTAGGAGTTGCCGCTGGGCCAGGTGTATACTCCGGACACCTCGAAGCCATATTGCCAAGCTCCGGAGTACTCACCCTGGCCCTTGGGTCCGGTACAGACCCCATGGCCGTGGGCTTTTCCGTCCTCCCAGCCTCCGCAGTAGGTACCCCCATCATCGAAATCAAAACGTCCTCCTCCGGAAGTCATGGGTTATTACAACACCTGTACACATAGATGCTAGACTGTACCCCGGTGCAACACCCGATTTTCTGGCGGCACTGACGCAGTCGAAAGCCGATGGAAAAGACACATGTGCAGCAGCAGCAGGAATGGTAATGGCGATAGTGGCACTGGTAGGTAGTTGTACTCTGAAAAAAGTTTGTGCTGCTAGTAGTGCTAGCAGCAGCAGCAGCAGCGATGAGGATGCTGGTGTCACGAACGACGGCGTGGCGTGGTGTGTAGTGTGAGTTGCTAAGAAGAGAGAGAGGGAGAGAGTGAGAGAGAGAGAGAGAGAGAGAGTGAAAGAAAAATCAACTAATGATTATTGAGAGGGAGAACGAGCGTGTGCCCGGGTGTAAGTGTTGCTGACTGATAGTATTGTACCAATAGGGTAGTAGTGTTGCATTATCATGTGTGTGTATAAAAGAGGGGTGAGGAAGGTTGTGTGAGAGAGAACGAACACACGGTCACGACAAGCGATTGTGTTGGAGGGGGTGGGGTTTTCAAATCGGTGATGATGTTGGATGGTAGGTACTTGTACTGCTCTTGGTAAGTAGTTTAGTACATAGCTAATAACTGTTGTTGTTGTTAACACGATAATGATGATGAGGAAGGATCTAGTTGGGAAGATAGTTTGAAACAAGACATCAACGAAGTGTAAGTTACAGAATGAAAGAAAGAAAAAAAAAGCGAAAAGAAGAAAAAATAATTGTGAGATGTAATTTAAACAACAGATTTATGAAGAAGATAAATGATGGTGACGAACCGACAATAAAAAAAAAACTATTTTATAGAAATAATTGTTAGAAATATATCTGGAAAACTTGAGCATGTGTGAATTGGATCGAAGGTAAGCAAAGAAAAAAATAGATAAATAAATATATAGATTTGAAAAAAAAAAGAAGGAAAGCAAAAACTATGAGAAATATGAGAGGGAGATTGTGTACTGCCGTTGTATGTTATCCGTGTACGCGTACATTGTGTGCGTTTTAACGTGTGTACTGCTTGAGTGTGTTTTACAAGGTGCACGTAAAATGCACCTTTAACACATTTAGACGAAGTACCACGAGAAACGAGATTCAGGAAAAAAAAGAGGATTAATTTTTTAAATATTTATTTCTGACACCACTTCTACTCTTTCTTTTTTTAAATACTTTTTTTTTTCTTTTACTGATTCTTATGTAGACCCCCTCCTTCTCTTTCCCGCATTTGTAGACGTTCTATGTACGAAATGTGTGCCATGATATAATCTCTTCATCTCTCTCTACCTGCGGTTCAAATTTTGAATCACCTTCATCATCGACAACAGCATCTTGGAATTAAAAGATAGCAGCAGGAGAGCTTATTGTGTATTGTAAATATTACGTAACCTTCTTTACTGACAGTGTATATAGTTGATTATTAGGAAGATAGATAGATAGATAGATAGATAGATAGATAGATTAAGAGGAGACAGAGAAAGAAAGAAGAGAGAGAAAAAGAAAGAGAGAGAAAGAGAGAGGGGAAGAAAGAGATAGATAGAGAGAGAAAGAGAGAGACAGAGAGAGAGAGACAGGCAGAGAGAGACAGAGAGAGAGACAGAGAGAGAGACAGAGAGAGAGAGAGAGAGGCGGAGGATCACCAAGTAATCAGAGATCACACTGGAAGGAAAGGTATGTGTTGAGATGAGACAAAACACAGAAAGTGTAGAGGGCGCTCATCCGTTTGAATCGGCATACACAGCACTACACAAACACATTGGCGTTATTAGAATCATTATAAAACTAATATGTTTAGCCCATTCTTTACACACAAACACACGCACACGCACACACGCACGCGCATACACGCGCGCACATACACACGCACACACACGCACACACACACACACACACACACGCACACGCGCGTGCCTATACACACCAATAATAGAGACACTTGTTTACACCACTTTTTTTTAGTTGTTTTTTGTTTGTTGGTTTGTTTGTTGTTTTTCTATTATTGTTGTTACAACTGCAACGATATACGTTTAACTCCACACAGCCGTTATTCGGATATGAAACCTGTTTCCCAATAGAGTAGTCACAAAAGCAAAAAAATTAACACCACGGATTACGACAATTCACAAATAAATAAATACTACTCTCACTCACTCTTTCACTCCCTCCTCTCTTTCTCTCTTTCTTTCTTTCTTTCTCCTCAAAGTTTTCCTCTCTTTTCTTAAGTTATATTAATCACAGTTGTGGTCGTGGTAGCAGTTTAAATGGATCAGATACAAAATGGGGGTAAAATCCTCAATATTGAGCAGCTGTGGCAATAAGAGCAGTAGTTTTTTTCTTCTTTTTCTTTCCAATGGAATAATATCCAATTAATGCAGGAAACAAGGAAAGTAACTAGCTTTTTTTAAAAATATATATATATTTATATATCCTTACGATTCGGCCTTTATAATTCCGTCTTGTTTTTTCCAGACTTTGAATATTATTATAATAAAATCAGATCTCACCAGTAAAAACTGTGGCGTATGTTTTAATGAAGTACACACCTACGTTTAAAATTATGTGTATACATATATACACCAATACAAAGAATACACACACGTGTATTTGTTATAACATACAATAACAATGTTGTAGATGTATAATAATTGTTATTTAATCCAATCCAACAGCTTGATGGGAGGTGTACTTCGTATTTTCAGACTGTTGACCATTGCGCTTGTGAAGGTAGATAGCTCCTCTTCCTCGATGTGTGCGTTGTTTTAACATAGGAATTTAGCAAAGAAAAAAGTTAAATTAAATTAAATTAAATACATAAGTCGTATAGATAATGACGGAAATAGCTCTCATCCGTTCGTTTGGGGAAAAAATCAGTGGCGCTTATCAGAAGCGTTCGGTTTGGTTTCGTACGAAGGTTTGCTTTAAGAATATTCAATCGATAAAAAATCCGTGGTGCCCCGGCGAGTGAGTAAAAATCGCTCGCTCACTCACTCGCGCCGGCTTCGTTCTGTTCACTGCTCTTGCCGCACCTCACCGCCCCTCTTTTGGCCGTCTACTCCCACTCTTCAACACTCTCTTTTAACTTCGTTTCCACTTCTCCTGCCGCTGCCTCTGGTGAGCAGTTTGTTTGTTGTTTTTTTCTCTTCTCGATCCGTTCACAATCTCCTCTTCCTTTCCCTCTCTGTTTTTCCTCCTCCTCCTCTTCCTCTTGATTTTGCAATTTTTAGATCTATGCAATTTCACCCCCTCCTTTTCTAATGCACTCTACCTGCTCTTACTTCTGGTCAGAGTTTGAGTGTCCTTCTCTTTCCTACTTCTGTTTTTCTCTTTCCTCACACGCCCACTCTCGTCTAGTTTCACTTTCATTTTCTTCATCCTTTCTGTTCATTTCGTCAGTCCACTCCTATTATACACTGTTGTCTTTCCGTTTTCTGATTTCTCTCATTCTAAAACTTTTATTTATCTATTTACGAAACTATTTATTTTTAAGTTAATATATCATTTTCTCCAGCATGGACATTCAGTTTTTAAAAAAGTTGCTCAGCAATAAAAGTCCAGTTTTATTTCATTATTACAACTTTTTGTAATAACTCTTTGTTGTTATTATTATTAGTACAGTTCCTATAAAAAATGACGGTGCTTTTTACGCTTGGGTTGGCAGTTCTGTTAAGGACCAGAGAGTAGTATTTGTGTGTTCTATATAGAATCACAGATTCGCACACCGGCTTTTGAAAAAATTGTTTCAAAGTGTAGTATATATGCCTGTGGAACTCTTATTATTTAAAAATAAAAACATCTATCTATCTATCTATCTATCTACCTATCTATCTATCTATCTATCTATGCGTGTATTTGGGCGTATGTGTATTTATGTGTGCGTGTGTGTGCACGTGTGTGCGCGCACGCACACGCGTGTGTATGTAGCCATAAACCAGTAAAAAATGACACGATGATAAAAAGTAAGAACTTTGATTTCTATCGAGGAAATTTTCAGTGAGATGTCTACTTTATACAGTTTAATAAAACGAGAAAGATTCAATTTAAATAACACGATGGACAAAATATGGATCCATATTTACAAGGATATACAAATAATCTATATATTGCTAAAATTCCCGTTATCCTAGTTGGTCTTTGCAATTCATCAAAAATAGCACATTATAGCGAGATTTATTACTAGAGCAGTACACTTAAAATTTAGAGAATAAAACAATTTCTCCTCTCGTTTGCAAATGAATGATCATTTTAAGAGTTCTGCTTACGTAATGAACGTTATTTTTTAATCATCCGTATTCTCGATCTTATGGAGATAGCAATGAAATGTAAATTGGGATCCTTCACTCTTTTCTTAATAGGAACATCAATATCATCATGGACCACTGATCCAATGCGATGATATTAGATATAAAATATGCCCATGAAAGCGATTGTTATATCGAGAAGTATAAAATATAATACTCTACCACAAAAAATTACTTGTTAACATGCATAATACCCGTAAAAATCAGATCTTGTACGTCCTGCCAAAAGTAAAAGTGTCGATTCACAACATTTCTGCCAATCGTAAGAGCTTTGCTTCCCAGTTTGCACCATAGAGGAAAAGTTGGAGTATTTTGACTCTTTCACGATACTGTCCACATGGGACCCTACATTAAACTGATTATTGTGTCACATCTTGCGCTTCTGCGAAATTGTTAAATATTGGATCAGATTGAAAACTCTACGCATAGAAATTTGAAGTTTAATTAAAAACTAAAATTCAAAAACGTAATTATTTCAATGAGTTTAAAATTTATTCTCTCTCTCTCTCTCTCTCTCTCTTTCTCTCTCTGTATCCTAGTTTTGGTCGTGGGTTACAACTCATATACCGTGTCTTGGGCAGGAACAGCCTGATAGAGTTAATCCCTCTCTAGTTCTACTGCTAGTTTAAATTCAAAGTTTTCTTTGTAGACCAGTTGCCATGTTATAGTTAAAGATTCTATCCTACTATTTTACTCATAACTGGAGGGAAAATTGTTGGATTCCAACCTTTCCCAAAGGTATGAATCCTATTGTTCTCTCTTCAGCTGAATCCAACTAAAATGCTAACTGCTCTTTCAGGGTTTGAACGTGGATAGCCAAGTTGACTTCTTACGGGGATAACCATTACTCCTCGAGCGTTCCTATTAATACTTTAGAATAAATACAAAATAAGAGGAAAGCAGAAATAAAACGAAAAACGAAAAAGAAAACAAACAACAATAACAGACGTATAAATTTGTTGAAAATTATTCTAATTGAGCTATATTTAGATACCTATGTGTACAGATGCTACACTCTAATCATAGTATTTAATCGCCTCCCCACAGTACACGGACCGTTTAACGTGTTTTAGGTGTGTGCCAAGACAAAATTTACCAAGTTACCGCGATCTGTATCACGAAACTGTCAGACTACTTTGACCCTTCCTTTATAGTGCAACGGATCGGTGCTGTTCCGGAGTTGGAATCCAAAGGACCTGGTTCAACACATTTTTTTTATTTTGTTTTTTTGGTGGGTTTATTTTACGTTCTATCCGACGATAATAACAGACGGTAATGAGGAACAGATATTGCCAGTGGATCCGAATTGACTTGGCTAAACTGTTAGTGAGCGATAATTTGATGCGAGGCAAAGGGCACAGATATTGCACTTTCATCCTAAGAGAAGTTACAGACAGATAAAAAAAATGAAGAATAAACTCCCACGGTTCATTATATATGAGAGACTCCAAAAGTAATACCTATTTTTAACGTGTTGTTTCGCGACATCAAAGGTAGATGTTGGTTGTACAACCAAAGAACTCAGTTTTGAGCTGAATGTCGGTTTCATTACTTTGGAAACAATGTTGACAACGTTGGTGTATTGTAAAATTTTTCTCAATGGTATTATTCCGAAAGCGAATGTTATAAAACGACTGGAGTTCGAATTCTCTTACTTCCTGGGCACAGTCTAGCACTTTCGCCATTACAGCATGGGGACAACTCCCAAGACTGAACGTAACAGTTTTCTGGACCACATCGGTCAGGAGGATTTGGGTGTACTAAATTTTGGACTGCTACATATTCATATTTTGATTTACAGAGTTTCAGTGCTGAAGAGTTTAGTAACGACAACTGAATATAATTGTTTTGATTGTATAATTTGCCACTAGGAATAATAAAATCCAAGTGACCTTGGTTTAGAAGAAAATTAACTTTTTATTAAAAAATGTTTGGGCTGTATATTTATGGTGATACTGTACCAACATAAAAAGCGACTCTTGTGCCGTAATGGTTAGCACTGTAGGAAATGGATCCGAATTCAGACCATTTCACATGGCGTTTGCACATTCGCAAAAGACATAAATCAAACTATTTTTTTCTCCAGTTATGGGTAAATACCTTATATAGCTGAGTGCTAAGCAAGGAGGTATCGAGTACCATTTTTAAAGTCTTTGGTATGACTTGACCTGGGATTGAACCCAGGTCTCCCGGAAATGTACATATATTGTACCAACTTAATGAGAATTTTTCTAATCCAAATTTTTCTGTCAAATATAATTGACATTTTTTCTCCCCAAAATGTCCCATAAAATCATCCTGAGTCTTATAAGGACAAAGGTAAGCTTTGGATTACGGATAACGAAATTATACTGCTGCAGTGGCTCTTAAACTGCAAACATCTCCGCAATTGTAAACACGACATTATTGCAGATAAAAGTCTTGAAATAACCTGATAGAGGGGAGGGATACGAATGTCAGGTGAAAACCCTTCACCAAACATCCGTAGTTTAAAGCTTTTTTTTTTATATAATAGATAGTTTTTTTTATTGCGTAATTAAAAAACGAGAACAAATCCGTTTAAGTGCCAACAATATTCTACCTCTGGAATAATATTCTTATGAACCAAAAATCTTAAAATGATATTTTTCTTTTTACATTCGACGACTTCCTATCTCGTTCCAGTTGCTTAAAAATAGAGAATTGATGAAGATGTTAACTGCTAAGTAATAGCAGGTGTAGGCAATACTATATATATATATATATATATATATATATATATATATATTTGTGTATTTACACAAACCCTTAGCTTCGCTCCTGGCAGGATGTGATACAGATAGATTTTTAAGCGGAGTACGGCTAGTTTGAATTTGGAGTTTTTCTACAATCATACCAATTTCTATTTGCTCTACTAATTACCTTTACTTGAAGAGAGAAGAGACGGATTCGTAGCATGCTTTTCTTAAGCAGTTTTTTTTTTCTTAAGTTATTACTAAAAGTCATTACTAAATAATTATTTTACTCTTTTACCGTCGTCTGAATATCGCTACAAAAAGCTTGTTGCGATATTCAGACGACGGTAAGAGAATAAAATAATTATTTATTCTCTTAACATCATTTATAAAAGAAGAAGCTGCCAATTATTGAAACGCTGACAACAATCTCGAAGCATTAGTGAAAACGTTCGAAGATCTGAAAATCAAGAATCGAGACACTACTGAAGCCAACAACACTACAAAGGAGATTACTGGTGCAGTGAAGAGATTTACTGTCACTTGATCTCCAATAGATGCCACCAATTACTACTGATGGGAAATGAGTTAAGTGGAAAGTGAAGATCCCCTTTGCCACGTGTTTTTTCTTTTGCAGGCCCTTAAGATGAATACAGAGAAGAGTGTATATATTTATCCAACCCCACAGCCACAAGCAGGATGTGACACAAGGTCATTTTTTTAAAAGAAACATATATTTACCCTATCCCTCTGCCACGGGAAGGTTGTGACACAATGTCAATTTTTAAGCAGAGTAAAGCTGGTTTGAATTCAGTGTTTTCCTTCTCCTAGACTGGCTGCCGTACCAAGGCTATAGAACCTAGTCTGTCTTACTATTTACCCATAGTTGACCAGAGAAACGCGAAAGTGTAACTGAAATTGCTTCGTCCAGGATTTGAACTCAGGTCACTGAGTCTATTTCTCAAGACGATAACCGTTACGCCACACGCTTCCATTGCAGAGGAAAGTGTAACAATCGTTATCCGGACAATGCAAGGAAAGAAATGCAATGAAATCAGAAATTAATTTGAAAGGAAATTTAAAAGAGTAGTGTCAATAGATAGGCGGATACATGAACTATTAAACATTTTACACTTTAAAATTTAAACGTACTAGTTCTGTTCTTGATGAAAAAAAAAGGTCAATCACATATGTCAGAGGACAACATGATTGACATTCGTCAAATCCTAAACGAAAGCCCATAAATGTATTTACACAAGAAGGTGGCCTTGGTGTGATAGTTATCATCGTTGGAAATAGCCATGGTGACCCGAGTTCAAATCCTTGACAAGGTTGTTAGCATTTCAAATAGCACTAATATTCTGGGGAAAAGTATAAATTCAATTATTCTCCCTCTAGCTATGGGTAAATAGTAGGGCAGCCTCAGCTCTTTAAACTTGTTATGGCTACAAGTATAGGAAAAGGAAAACTCTAAATTCAAATCTAGTAAATTCTGTTTAAAAATGACCTTGTGTCATATCCTGCTCGAGCAGAGGGGTTAGGTAAATACATATATGTATTTACATACACTCCTTCCCCACGAGCAGAATGTGATACAAGGTCAAATGTTAAGTAGTGTACTACTGGCTAGAATTTAGTTTTTCTTCTCTTAGACTGGTTGCCCTGCTATTTGCTTATTGCTATTCACATAGGCATTAGCACGAAGTGAAACGCCAACAGCCTCGTCCAGGATGTGAACTTGGGTCGTCGATTCCATTTCCAACAACAATAACCGTTACGTCAAGCGCGCTTCCTCAAATGAAAGTATTTTCTTGACTCTTTGTGCAGCAACAGCAGCAGTAGCTCAGAGATTCAGAAAAATTATTGTTATGATTGTAATCAAACATTTAGAAATGAGTCACATTTTGGCTTTAAATAGCCCATAAGGAGTTGATATGTCGTTAAATGAATAAACCAACCAAACTAAACCCGGGCATCTCGTCGTGATTTAATAGTTAGCATGCTACTCCCGCAGAATAATTAATTCTGAGTGCGATTGGTGTTCCATACTTGAGCCCTAGGGTTAAATCTAAACAGAGCTTAATTTTTAAGGGCGTCTTTCATGCTATAATGGTTAACGAGCTTGGTTCGAAGACCATTGTTAGTAAGTTTGATCCTCACTTCTCATACTTCTGGTTTGGTTCTAAACTAAGCAAGTAAATGAAACATGCTGTCTTGTCAGACGCTTTCGTAATAGTGTCACGAGGTCATTCTACATTTTTATTTCTTATTACAATGAAGACAGGTTTCGGTTTTCGGTTAATGGCATATCAACCTTTGTAGGCTATTTAATGTCAAAGCCGCCCTTCTAGAAGAACAGTAGTGGTACTATTTAACCCATAGTTAGAAGGATAAGGATGTTCATACCTTTCCCAAAGGTATTTGTCCAAAAGTGAACGCAATAGCACGACTAGAGTTCGAACCCGCCTACAACGATTCTGCCGTCCATCGCTTTAACCATTACACCAGGAGGATCAAATCAAATGTGACATGAAGTCATTTTATAGTTAGGATCACGCACAAATCGAGACTCATGCGCGGCCATTAGAAAAATGCTTGAACTCGTTGCTATTCCCCCATTTCGGGACGCCTCAGGCGCTTAGCAATGAACTCAGCCCTAAAAAACAGGTATTGCATGGGGGACGACCCCCCCTGGGACCAGGCAATTCAAACTAATAATACTCATCTGGCATGAACGCCTGGTAGGTCCCTAGAAAACAAAGTGCAGGACAAGCCTGTAGTATTGATATTTATTCTTACTTCACACGAGGTAAGATTTGACACAAGGTCTTTTTTAAAGTGGAGATTTTGGGATGGGAAGGTCGTGCATGAGCTGAGATATGCGCTGTTGGTCATAGGTTTACCAGGCCTGAAGGCCGGGAGTAAGTGGGTCATTGTTTTTCTTTGATTCTCAAACTGCAATGTGAATCTATGCTTGTCAATGCTTGTCAATGATTCACGAGGCCAAAAAAAAAAAAAACAAGTGTAATGTGAATCTTTGTTTGTCATTGATTTCACCCACCCAGCACAAATGTCAGGCATCCCCCGGAAAATTGGTGGGGGGGGGCGAGTCTGTGGTATTCATGCGTTCAAAATACTACAATGTATATTATATATCACAAAGAAATGAAAGTTTGCATAATATATGTACAGGATAATATGCAAACTGGTTTTGACAAAACTAGGTTTAATAAATAATTACTTGGTGTTATTCAATTATTGTTTTACTCTTAAACGTATTCATATATATATATATATATATATATATATATATATATATATATATATAAATTAAAATAAAATAAGTGTAATCTTTCGTTCTTATTCTTTTTTTATGATAAAATTACCTTTTTGCAGTTTCACGTGTTTTTATCAACACACATCACCTTGCGTGATACAATAAGCTCTCCTGTCCCTTGGTGCACATACTTAGGTGAAATAATACATATAAGTGCGTGTGTTTCTATATGAGTATGTATGTATAAATGTAAATGCATGAGGGTACAAGTGTAACTCTCTCTTGGTATGGGTAAGTTTCGCTTGTGTATATGTATGTATGTATGTATCTATGTGAATGTATAATAGTATCAAAAGGATAGATAAGTTAGAAGCGTTGGCAGATTTTAATCGATGATAAAATAGAAAGAGAAAGATTTCCTGATGAGGATGAAAGGGTTAGTTTTATAATAAACTCTAGATTTCGGCGCTGTAATGGTCAAAAGTTAGTAGATAAGATACCAAATTTTTAAAGTACTTTAGTTCGATAGTGGTAGGTTTCAAGCGGAAAAAGTGGAGGTTTCTGGAAGTTTCATAATTTATAAAAGCTATCAGGAGTTAAACTGGCGAGTTGTGGTTCAGAGAAGAGGGAGTTCGAACCAAGTAAACAGCAGTGAATCAACAGGAACAACTATACTAGCAGTTGATTGTTTAGACTCAGAGCGAGATAGAAAACTGCCCAGCACCCAAGTCCATGTTGAAAAATGTTACACGTATCCACTACCCGGATAAACCAGAAGAATGAACAAAAAAGTATTCTAGATTTCGTTTTTGTTTCTCTTTTTTTTTTCTTTGTGAAGCTGACCCGTTCCTCATATAGTTTCGACCAAAACCAGCAGCCGATTAATCTTGTCTTAAAAGAGCAAACACAAGTGAAGTTGAGTGGGTAAAAACTATGAGAGTGGGGATCTTAACCTTATGCCAGTGGTTCCTAACCGATTTTGGGCCATGCCCCCATTTTGGTATTTCTAAAAATCTGATGCCCTTCTGTTATAGTCAAAAGTGAATTGATAAGATTTAATTCTTACATATTCAAAATTTTACTTCGATTCACGAGAACGAAGCTTAAAAGGTCTTTTAACCAGCCCCACCAAAATATTACCATGCTCCACCGATGGGGCAACCACCCCACATTAGAAATTGCTGCCCTATGCAAAGGATGAAGTCGGCGTTCGAAGCTAATTAATCGAATTCATAATTGTTACAATAAATTAACACGTTGAAGTTTCAGGTGTTTTTATCGACACCTACCGTCGGGGTACCTCATGACCTGTTGGTGGGGCTTAGAACATAGCGATAACAACCTCTGCAAACAAATGATTATTATTAAAAATCTGTCAAGAGTTTTCTGCACACAGTTATCACGTATTCCTATCTAATACAAATAATTTGCAAACATATCTATTTGACCCTAACATCTACTACTCCTCCGGTCTAGAGTGAACCTGGGAGTAATGGTCACAAAGTGTGTTTCTACAATCTTCATAGCTCCAGAAATTGAGCCCCACCACCAGATTTAGCTTTATATCCAAGCTTCGCGAATAAAGTAATTTTTATCTCACCCTGTTGGCAGGGCTTCGAATATGCTGACTGTATTCCTTGCTGTGGGGTTAGATTCCCCTTAAAAGAGGTTTCGTGGGTATGACATTAAACAGTGTCCGATGGTGAGACTCCACTAATGAAGATCTGAGGAGGATGAAGTAGCCTTTTAGTACTATTACTGCCAGGTTCACTCTGACCCAAAATGGTAGTATCTGTTAGGTTCCAATTTATGGGTCAAATAGAACTGTTTAAAAATCATAGGACCGTGAGCAAAAAAAAAAAAAAAAAAAAAAACGCTTAAGAAACAACAACAGAAAAATGTAAATATGAACGTACAATGAACGCAATTCTCTAACCTCTTGGTTAGAGAATAGCTCTACGTGGGTTGATATGTCATTAAAATCAATTGATCAATTTTTATCGCGCATCGAACGAGTTAAAATCAGTGATGTGCCGCCACTCTCGAAGAATGTCAAAGGGTAGCGATTCCTTTCTCTGCTTCTTCTCTAGCTACGCCATTTGCTGAAAACCTTAGTTCGAGAACCATATTGCTTTAATATTTCCAATATCTCTTTCTTGGTAATATCTACGACATAAAGGCGATGTCAAATTTATTTGGGGTTTTATCAGCTACATGTATTTAGTACCTTCTACTCCGTCACGGACAGGAGGCGACACAAGATCATTTTTGAGTGGGATGTTTGGCTGTAGCTACGCAGGGGAGTATAATCTTGAGTTCAAAGATTAATTGTACGGTTCTTTGTAATCGTCTCTTGATCAGTTGATCATTCCAACGACTCGAAGAATATATATCTAAAACTATTGATTTTTCCTTAAATAAAAGTTTGCTCGTTCCATACTCTCAGCCTCAAACTTTGTATACCAATGACTTCAGATTACAAGAGTTAGAAATCGGGGCGGACTGAGAGGTCAAGGAATCGGGTAGTACCCGAGGACCCAAAGCACCGGCAGACCAAAGTATCAAAAGTGTCATTTTGGAAGTGACTCCAAATAAATCAATATATCAGAGATGAGAGTCTTAACTGCTGGAGAAGTAAGGAAAAACTCATAAGTGACGTTCTCTTATGGACTCCAACACATAGGTTCACTAGTGTTAGCTGACCAACAAAAAATTCATCAGCAGACACTGGATGCCATCTAGCGGGCCTAATACGAGTGAGGGATGATGGTGCCGGATGGCGAGGGCGGGCAAGCGAGAGAGAGAGAGAGAGAGAGAGAGAGAGAGAGATCTGTTGGCGAGCCTTGACGATGATTATATTAAATTATATTATATTCACATGTTGCTTCACAAAATAAAAACCAAAAAAAACAAAAAAACAAAAAACAAAACAAAACAACAACAAAAAAAACCCAACACTGCTATGCAGCAGATAAAGTCTTGATCAGATAATGACTCAGGAATCAGTTGTAGTTTCGGAGCCTCAGAACATCATTACTATTAATCCAGAATGCTTTGATACCACCAAACATTGTTAGTTTTAGGTCACATCGTAAGATCAAAGTGCAGCTTCTTCGTATAATCCTTTGTTGTATTCACAACTTTCAAGCAGTAAAGCATTAATTCACCAATGTAACATTTGAATAACCTGACAAGATGACATGTCAATCAATACTCGTTCAATATAGTGAAATGAAATTTCCATGAAATTCACGTGCGAAGTCAGTTTATAAAACTTCAGTAATGAACTTGTTGATTCAAATTACACAAAGGTAGTTGCTGTCTTTGTTTAATGGCATAGCAATCTTTGGGGGTTATTTAATACCAAAGCCATTATTATAGAAGAACTGTAGTGATACTATTTATCCCATAGCCGAGAGAATAAAGGGGTTCATACCTTTCCCAAGGGTATTAGTCCGAAAGTGAATTTAATAGCGCGACTGGTGTTCGAACTCGCTTACGTCCAGGCTACAGTTCAGCACTTAAGCCATTAAGCTACAGTGACGCCTCCTATGAACAAATGACAACTTCAGATCCATTGGTTCAAGTTCAAACTACTGTTTTTTTTTCAACTAGTAACCTTTGCCGATAAACAAAGAAACCCCGTGTATTGTGGTGAAATCCTAATTCTGGTTCCTTGCAATCGATTAAAAATCTCAATTTGAGATTTACGCTGTTATCAACACAAGCGAGCAATTTTACTGAGATGGTTCTGCATTGTTTTATGACGTGTTAATCTTATTCATCCTCCACATCGTGGGTGAGTATCCCATTTCTTTGTGACGTAGTATATATATATATAGCAGAAAACTAATTCATGGAAGTATCCAATCAAACTTACCTTCATGTTATTCTACTGCCTCATCGTAGGGAGAATATACCATTTCTTTGTGACGTATTTATTCTACGACAATATGAACATATGGCCCTAGCGGCAATCTGTAGCACTGGAAATAAACTTTCTATCAGACTTCTCTATATTTTAAAGAATTATCGCCATAGTAACAAATGTGTGTTATATATTCATATGTCTGTAGATAGATAGATAGATAGAGAGAGAGAATATGGTAAAATAGAACGATGATCATAAAAGTTATTTTATAGGAATTTTAGCTTTATACTTATATTAATTAAATATTTCAAGTCATCAAAATAATGATCTTTTTCTCTTTTCTGTCAGTTTTACGGCATATCAACCAATACATGTTGAGTTATTCAATGTCGAAGATTTTTTGCAAAAAAAAAAAAAAAAATTTAAATTTGAACCTGGTCAGTAGCGAATACAATTGGAACGTGAAAGTCTATTTTTAGAACAAGGGTAGAATTATTTATTGACTCCCATACTAGTATCGAATATTCAGTATAAAGAAAGAAAGAGAAGAGGAGAGAAAAAAAGGCAAAGGCAGTAACAAATAAGTAGATGACCCTTTCTCCACCCACCTTCGCTAAGCAGTTGACTGGCTAAATCTATATAAATTTTCTTAAAAGTTCAAAAATTATACTAGAGAGACCAGCGCACCTCTGGTGGTGTAACGGTTAGCAAGCTAGACTAGCAAACCTACACGAGTGAGTTCGAGTCTCATTGGGCGCCCCATTCATTCGGCCTTGTGCCACATCGAAGCAAAGAACTTTGTAAATTACTACTAGAGAGACCATTTGAAAGTAAGATAGGAAATAGTAAACGCGTCCACTTCAAAACGAGAATCCAAAAACTGGTTAGTAATATATTGTCATTTAATATGCATGTATGATTTTATTAAATTTTTTCATTGTAAAATCAGTGTAGTATACTATCTGTGTCTTAAATAGATGACAATTTTACAGTAAATCCAAATTAAAATTTGAACCTGGTCAAAAGCTAACACTATTGGACTTATCATAACCCCAAAAAACAAAGTAAACGTAAGATAGAATGCCTATAAAGATGCTAAGAAGCATTTGAATAGAGGAATTGTATTATGTTAATCGAATAGAAAATCCGGCAAGCACTTTCATGCGACATACGGAACACTGGACAGCTGTTTCGACCTTATTAGATCTCATCAGTAGCGGTGGCGCATTTACCATGACTTGTTAATTTGGCGTCCCTTCTGCGCGATATGAGCCAGTGGCCCAGTGGTAGGTTTCGGGTCTGTGGTTGCTGGTTCGATCTCCAGTGGTGGAGATCACGGTTTGCACTGCTGATGAGACTTAATAAGGTCGAAACAGTTATTCAGTGTTTTGCATGGAAGTGCTTGCCGGATTTTCTATTCATGGTAATTCAATTAACATATTCGTGTATATTTATAAAATTTAGTTTTTTATATTTATAAAAATGGTGTGATCAATATAATTGATAGTGTGTATATTTTGTTTAGTTAGGATAGCATATAGTCAATCGACAGTTGCCAAACACCGCTGACTCTGAGTATAAGCTATCCTAACTTATATCTGTGTGTGTGTGTGTGTGTGTGTGTGTGTGTGTGTGCATGCGCGTGCGTGTATATTAAAAAGACTGGAACATAAATCTGATGGTTTATAGATAATAAAGGAAAAACAAAATATCCATATGATGTATTTTATATATGCTAATGTCTCGGTTCATCTGACAATCATCAGGGCTGTACTTTATTGTTTTCTATTTTACCCGAAAAAATGTTTTTAGATGAAAAGAAAAAATAACTTTTTTCCTTTCTTCATGAAAAAGGAAAATTAAAATCAAGAAAAAAACTTTTTTAATTTCTTCCTTTTCATTTGAAAATGTTTTTTTTTCGGATAAAATAAAAAACAATAAAGTACTAACCTGTTGATGGTAGGATAAACCGAAACGTTAGCATATATAAAATGCATCATATGAAAATTTCTTATTATTTACCCCTCCCCATATATATATATATAAACATTCAAATATACCTAAATATTTCCTGTATATTTCCACGAAGCCACTGCAGATACAGGATAGCACCATCAAGTATAACTAGTTTTCTGCTATAAAACACTTTATTTCCAAATGGTAACCACCACTGGCTATGCATTTTCTCCAGCGATGACCAAAAACCTGTACGTCGTACACACAAGAGAGTCGCTCCAAAAATACTACCTCTAATATTATTAAAATGTTTCACATGATCAGAGTCGGATGTTGCTGGTATGGTAGCAGAAGTTGTTCCTTCCCACCCATAATTGTTTTCCCCTGATACAAATAGCAGGTGGTTTGGCAAAATGGCGTCTGACATGAAAGCAGAAACATATCAGTGAATTACTCTATGCGGAAGAAATGAAACCCATTGATATTTATCGATGTGTGATGAACATTTACAGGGAAGGGTGTTCAAACAGTGGAGCACAATTAAACGGTCGGTAATACAGCAGTGATTTGTATATTAAGTCACGTTCTATGCAGCTGTCAATACACCACAGAAAGAGCACCCCAGTTAGCTGATAATACGAATCGAGCCATTAAAAGATGAACTACGAAGACAACATTTTCAATCGCTGGTGCAGATTTTTGCAGACGTTCATTGCTACATTTGGTTTAGTTTATTTTTCTAACGTCATATTAATCTTTATGGGTCATTTAATACCGAAATTTGATTCATTTGTTTGATTGCAATCATATCTATATATAAAGGAGTCGCGTGTGTTTTGATATGTACGTGTCGACTTATAGCCAAGAAAAGAGATGTCATTGAGCATTAAAATCGTGCATACACTTTATTGTATTTGTAATAAGGAAAAATAGAAAATTTAATTTTTTGATTTTTACTGATTAAATGATATAATTCAGTAATTAAAAACTCAGTTGATTTCTGGAACTATTCATTGTTCTTCTAAATAAGTACAGCAACAACAACAAAAAAAGAGGGAACTCTCCAGTTCTTTTTAAGACTTGCCATATCACATTGGCGAAATTTGAAATTAATGCTTTTTCGAAAATTGTTGCTTTCTAATTGTAAAATAAATAAATAAATAAATAAAATAAAAATAAAAATAAAAATAAAAAAATAAAAAATATCAACACAGGAAAATGTTTTAATCAAAAGTATACTTTTTTGTAAAATACTATTCTAATTGCAAACCAAAAAAAGAAATTGTAATACCCAAAATTTTACATCTTTATTTACCAGCTCATTGGTCTAGTGTGGAGAGTATTTGCTGATAGCCCGGGAGACCAAGGTTCAATCCCAGGTCGAGTCATACCAAAGACTAAAAAAATGGTACTTGATATCGCTTTGCTTAGCACTCAGCATTGTAAGGTATTGTAAAGGGCAAGTGGAGCAATCCAGGTAAAGGAGTAGCGCCCTCCCCTACACCTTAGTGTAAAAGCTATTGAAAAAAGTGCCTTCGGGTCGCCCTCGACCCTGGTCGCCAACTTGACCTACATAATGTTATATTTCTAGAGGATCATCATCATCATCATGTCGTGCCGCTAGCACCGATATCCCTGACCCTCTCTCGCCACTTCTCCCTATCGTCCATCGCCTCTGGTATGTCTTCTGGGATACATGCCGTATCTTCACATCGCTGCTGTATGTATGTTCTTGCTGGGCGTCCTGCTTTTGCTCGGCCATATGTGGGGGTCCATAGGAGTACATCACTTATGAGATCGTCCCTGGTCCTCCAGCAGTGTCCTGCGTGCCTGGTTCGTCTAACTTTGATAGTTTTCGTGATGGAAGGCAGGTGGCCGTATAGTCGGTGTTTTGTGGGGTGTTGCCGCCAGGACTTGTTTAATATTGCTCGCAAGATTCTTGTGTAGTTGCCGTTAAAGAGTAAAAAGTAATAAAAATTAAACGAAAGCGTTGTTTATCGATAACTGAAAAACTGATTTTTTAAACGAACATTTTTTATATTTTTATATTTTTTAATATATTAATTTTTTTTATCACTCTGACTCAAAAACTAAAAAATAGATTTAAAAAAAAAAAGAAGAAAGAAACTATTCATTTTATAAACGAATACTTTTTATTTGAATTGATACGCTTATTTTTCCAACTAAAAATGACACATTTCAAATTTTTAGCTTCTTTTTATGGTTATATTTTTTATTGTTGTAAATTTACTCAATATGGCCATCATTTTTTCAATTATTTTATCAATACGCCTTCGAAAAGAATTGCATGTCTTCAAAAATAAATTCTTCGGATGTTTTATTCTATTTATCCTCAATAGCAGTCTTAAGCGAACCAATATTTGGATGGGAAATTGTATTTCTTGTGCTTTCTAAAATGCTCCATTTAACGTAATCAAATGGGTTAGGGTCTTGGCTTAAATCTTTATTTGCTGTCCTCACAGTTTTCTCGTGGACTTTCAATTCATTAGCGTGCTTTCTTGTTGGGTCCTTATTAATCACCGTAACGAGAGCAGTTAAAAAGTCTTTTTTTCGTTTTTTGTTCAATTCTCCACTCTCCTTTTTCTGTAAATTTTTTTTATTTGTTTTGTATATGGTAGACAAAGAAATTTTGACTTGGTTTCAGCGTTAAACAAATCATAGATTCTTTGTCGTTTCTTTTCTTGTTCACACATATAGGGCTGAATTATAATTTAAAAAAGTACTTGAGTTAATCATGAAAATTTAGATTTATTGCATTTTTTCAAAAATTGGACGAATCAGACTAAAAAAAACTTTAAAAAATATTCCATATTTTGCTTATGCACCTCGTATAGTTTCAAGTAAATATGCCTAAAAGAAATAATTTATTAGTTATATGGTATCAGGTATTCCTGTCTAACATCAATAATTCACAAGCAATTATATAGTTTCAAGTAAATACTGCTAATAATCATCCTTAGAAAGCAATTATAGTTTAAAGTAAAGTTGACGACCGTAGTCAAGGGCGACCCGAAGGCTCTCTTTTCAATAGCTACTACACTGAGGTGTAAGGAAGGGAGCTAATTCTTTGACTGGTTGCTCCTCTTTACCTTTGATCCTAACCTTATTGCGCTGCGTTTTAATCAAGTGCCATTTTTTGAGTCTTTGGTATGACTCGACCTGGGATTGAACCCCAGTCTCCCGGGCCATTGGCGAACACTCGACCCACCAGGCTAATGGACCGGTTTAAAGTAATTATTATACCAAAATTTGCACACTGTTATATGGTATCAATTATTTCTATCTAAGACAAATAATTTGACCCTCAGATGGGACTCTAACTGGTACTATCACTCCGGTTTAGAGTGAACCTGGGAGTAATAACAATGAAGATTTGACTCCGATGCACTTTATAAAGTTAGAGAATAGAAAATGGTATCAATTATTCCTATCTAAGACAAATAATTTGACCCTCAGATGGGACTCTAACTGGTACTACTACTTTGGTTTAGAGTGAACCTGGGAGTAATAGCAATGAAGATTTGACTCCGATGCACTTTATAAAGATGGAGAATAGAAAATGGTATCAATTATTCCTATCTAAGACAAATAATTTGACCCTCAGATGGGACTCTAACTGGTACTACCACTCCGGTTTAGAGTGAATCTGGGAGTAATAGCAATGAAGACTTGACTCCGATGCACTTTATAAAGTTGGAGAATAGAAAAGAAAAGGAAAATTGCTAGTCCGAAAATTTATCGTCGCAATTAAAAAAAAATTATTAATGAAACGAATGAAATGGTCAACCTACTTGTGTGAGTCAAAAGTTTTGCAATATTTTAGTAATGTGGGGCTCAATTCGGCGGCTGCGAATGCTTTTGCCGAGGTTGTGAAGATGACGAACCACACTGGATTGTGAAATGTAGAGCTCAAGAGATACTCTCGTATGGATTTGTCTCTATGGCATTCCGACATTGGAATCTACGGTTTTAGGCCTACCTTACATTGCCTGATCGTTAAAGTTCTTTCAAACCTTGCAAAATGTCTTGAACCATCGGGTTACAGTTCTGTAATCAACTACACCTTCACCTTTCGCACAAAAAATGATTTTCGTTGTCTCCATGGCGTTATGGCCCGTTTCGAGCTCGATAAATCATAAGTCCCACAGGAAGTAAAGCAATGCACAACGCATCAGCGCACCAGCTACCGTGATACTACCAACTACGACCGATACCTTTTACGGCTGGAACTAGTTCGGCTACGTTATATATGCACTGCAAACTAGTACGTACCAAAATATTACAAAACTTTTGACTCGCCCGAAAAATATCTGAATTTTGCGACCAGCATTTAAAACTCATTTCAATTTCGATCTCGAATACCTGCATCTAAGGAATTCAGTCTATTTCTTTTAGAAAAGTTGACAATATGACGTAGAGATTTACTGAACACTGGTAAAAAAAACGGATTAAGACCTTGTAGGCTTCAAGGCTACAGGTATGTTTAGGACTAAGGATAGAGAGAAATTCAATTTATTTTTATAAGTCTGACCATAATTAAAATTCAAACATTTGCTTTGCGTTACTTCTGGAAAAAAAATTTCTCCAAAACTAAGTAAATTATAAATTATTGAGAACATCATTTTCAGTTACCCTGAAAGGGAGTCTTAATTTTTTTTGTGCTATTGTCAATCTGTATACATTCTTTAAAAGATTTATCGTCAGTCGCATTAGTTAACATCAAATACGAATAAATTCATAGTGTTATTTCAACAACAGAGATCTATCTATCTATCTATCTATCTATCTATCTCAGGTATGAACTTTTCTATCCTCCATGAATAGGTTAAAACAACGCAGTCGTTATACAAAAATGGCTTTGGCTTTAAATAACCAACGAAGGTTGATATGCCATTAAAAAAACCAAGAAACCCAACTATCTCAGCCTGTTAAAATCTATCTATCTATCTATCTATCTATCTATCTATCTATCTATCTATCTATCTAATTCTGTGTTTCAATTCATTCATATATATATACCCCTGCACAAAAATATAAAACCATCCTCAAAGATGAAGAAAAATATATTGTTTACAATTTTTAAATTATGAAAATCAGATATATGATAGACAAGGTAAGAGACATTTAAATTTAAAATAAGAAATTTCAGTTTATTTTATGCATATTAGCATTTTTGCTAAATTAAAGACCACCAATAAAAACTAAAGAAAAAAGGACTTAATTTAATTGAAAAATTTATTATATATAGTCTACATAGAGTAAAAGCGATTAAAACTGTAATACTTAAAATACTAAAAACATAAATGGCTAAAGGAACTAAATTATCTGAATTTGAGATATGTGAGATTACTGCTATGAAAAGAGTTGGAAAATCTCAGAAAGAAATTTCGAAGGCCTTAGGACGCAGTAAAACCGTTATATGCAATTACTTGGAAAGTCCAAATAAGAATGGAACAAGAAAACCGACCGGCTGGTCAGAAAAATTATCACCACAATTCAAGAGAAGAGTTGTTTGCAAAGTAAAAAAGAAAACTTCGTCAAAATAAAAAAATATTGAAATCTCTAGTGGATGCTCCTTGCAGTACTAGAACAATCAGAAAGCATTTAAACAACGAAAAAATTAAGCATAAGAAAAGAATTCATCATCCAAGGTTAACAATGAAGCACAAAGAGAAACAACTGGAATACGTCGTCAGTATCAAACCATGAGTGTTAAAGGGAATTACTCAACAAGGCATAGTGGAGGAGGATCTCTTATGATCTGGTGGGGGGGTTCTCATCTTCAGGAAAACTTAAACTACATTTTGTTAGTGGTCAACAAAATGCTACAGATTATGTGAAGATGCTAAATGATTTATCTCTCATACAAGGGCGTTGTCTACATGGAGAAGAGTGGATTTTTCACCAAGATAATGCTGCTATCCATAATGCATCAATAACAAAGAAGTACTTGCTTGAACAAAAAATAAGACTTTTTGACCACCCAGCGTGCTCTCCAGAAAACTTGTGGAGACTGATTGTTTCAAAAGTTTATGAAGGAGGTCGACAGTACTCAGCAATTTCTGAATTCAAAAACGCAATCTTAGACGCATGGGAAAAATACCTTTGGTTCAACTTCAGAAACTAGTTGATAGTATGCCTAGCCGAATTTTTGAGGTTATCAAAGCTAACGTCGGATCTACAAAATAGATTCCATTCACAGAGGGAAGATGGAACAAATCCTACTAGCATACGGCCAACCAAAAGAAACCATAGCAGCAATAACGATTCTCTACAAAAACACCAAAGTGAAAGTACGTTCACCGGATGGAGACACAGAATACTTCGACATTGTAGCAGGAATACTGCAAGGGGACACGCTAGCCCCATACCTCTTTATCATCCGTCTAGACTACGTGCTTAGAACATCGATTGATAAAATCAGAGAAAACGGCTTCGAGCTGACAAAGAAAAGAAGCAGAAGGTACCACGCAAAACAATTACCGACGCTGACTACGCGGATGACATAGCGATACTGGCGAATACACCCAACCAGGCCGAAACACTACTGCATAGTTTGGAACGAGCCACTGCAGGCATTGGCCTCCATGTCACTTTAAGGTAAGTAAACATTATTTTTAAACCAATGTATTTATTTAAAATTTTATGAAAATTATTAATAAAATATTTGTGTAATTTAATTTCTGATAGTACATATTTTTTGTTTTCTGTTATTTTATTTAAAATGGCCGGAAAATCTGCATTGTCAACTCGCAGTAAAAATGTAATGAAATTTTCTGGTCCACCTTCACCATTAAATAAAACGGAGTCCCCAATTTACCTAAAAATCATCCAATATAGTTATTATTTAATAAATACTTATCCCCACCTTTCAAATTTTGCTATTTCCAAATTATTAGCAAAGGAAGTTCAGCGAGAGAATGTGTTGTTATTACTTTTAGCGTAGGAATGTTGTAACGTGCGTGTGTGTGTTATTCCCTTGCTAAGTGTTGTTGGAAAATAAAGGAGGAGGATGAAGAAGTAAGAAGAAGATGCCGTAAGGTTTTATAGGAAGGTTTTTAATGGCAGCATGGAATAAAGGGTTTATGTTTATGCTGCAAGTCTCGTAGGAAGGAAAGAAGTAAGGAAACGAAATGAAGTTATGATAAAGTTGAGAAAGCATTTTAGCAGCTAAATGCCTGGGCGAAAAGTGCATCGTTAGGTTAAGGCATTGTTGAATGTGTGAAGGGGATATGTTCACCATAGTGTCGCAAAAGCCGTGTTTGCTGTTTGAAGACAGAAACTATTGTAGTCACCGTGAGTTTGTGGTTCTGGTTGTTTCGGGGAGAAGCGTGAATGTCTCCAGAAAATGTTGCCCAGAGATGAAGTAGCTAGGTGTCGGAGCAATATTTTTGTATCGCATCTACATAGCCAATACTGGAGGAGACGAAAAGTTGTTCCTGTGTGTGGCGTATTGAATTCATCTAATTCATATTTAACTGGGAACCCTTGGTCTAAGAGAATAGACGCAAGGGGTCCATAAATTAGACTGCTTCCCTCATGGTAGTGTGATGCTGCTGCTATTGAAGAGCAGACAGTAAGACGTCTGTCCTGAACGAAGAAATTCTAAGAAAAAAAGGGTGTTTGACGGCTTCCCCAATTTCTGCTGCCCGGAAAGATGGTCCGGAGAAAAGGAAAACTCATCCTGATTGGGTGAAATTATGCGTCGACCCTAACGGTCGAATTAAATTACGCACCAAACAAAAATACGAAATTCTTTCTGCAACAAAAGTAATGGATATTTGGAAAGCGGTTAACCCACGTTTACCTTTATTAAATGAAATAACTATTTAAAAAAAGGTGAATATACTATGCTTCAAGAAAGCAAAGCAAATAGATATGAAATCTCTCCCTACTGCCCAAAAGAAATTCTGGATGGAAAAACTGGATTCATTATTTGATGTTTCATCCTGTTCTTGCAAACTACCAGTTCTATGTTGTAAGGACTATCGTGTAAAATGCAATCAAGAAAATTGCCAGACTAAGCACATCATTTGCACTTGTCCTCTTCAACAAAAAGTAAGTTATTTTCTATTATGGTTTTTGCAATGTTTTGTGAGACAACCATATATCAAAATCAATTTCCATATCTTAATATTATTTAAATATATAAACCATTTTTTCCATTTTATTTTTCATGTAGATTAATTTTTATATTAATCTGTTCAGTTGTATTTTTAATATAAATAAAATCTGATTTTTCAGGTTCCAGTTGAGGACCGTGAATACCTAAAGGATCAGAGGGGCAAAATAGGACCAAAGGGCACTTTTCAGCTTGGCCCGGTAGATAAAAGTGCTATAAAAAAAAGTAAAAAGGAAAGAGAGGGGTCAAGAAAAAATTTACATTCATCACCAAAAGCTTCAACATCAAATCTCCAGGGTAATGTTTCTCCCCCTCTCCTACTCATCTCCTCCAAGTGAAGAACCAGAAGAATATTTGCAGATAAAGAGTCATCCAAAAAGCCTTATAGCCTTATCAAATTTCCAAGATACGCTCTCGAGTTAGTCAGGGGAGATATATATTCTAATCTTGGGGCCAGCCTTGCCAATGCTTTGCTCTTGGATTTGAAGGCTATGGGCCTTCTTATACCCAATATTAATATAAACAATATCATTCTTGATAAATGTAAAGTTGACAGGGCAAATACTAAAGTGAAAACAACTGTCCAACAAAAACATGATCAAAGTATGGAAAATCTTATATGTATTGGAGTTGATGGGAGAATGGATAAGGACACATTGCTGTATAAGGAAATTGTGTTGGAAAATGGATAGAAATCTATGAAAAAAACTTAGGGACCAGAAGGTCATTTAACTTTTACAAAGGAGACACCATATGAAAGTAAATATCTGACACACAGAGTTCTTCCTAATATTGGTGCAACAGGTGCTGTTCATGCAGAGCAAGTGATAGATGTTTTGCATGAATTCAACAGTAAGAACACTATCAAGGCTATCCTTGTTGACAACACTAATGCCAACACAGGTTATGAAGGTGGAATGGTTGCAATTTTAGAAAAAAAGTTAAAAAAACAACTTCACACAATTGGTTGCTCTCTGCACCATAATGAACTACCTTTCAGAGCCCTTTTTAAAAATATAGATGGTTGCGCAAAAGGCCCTACAGCATTCAGTGGCCCTCTGGGGAAATTATGCTCAAAGGATTGTCATGATTTACCCCAAATATCATTTCCCACTATTAGCAGTCCTCTGGATTCAATTTTGAAAATCGATGAAATACATGATCTCAGTTGTGACCAAAGACTCCTGTATGAATACGCAGTAGGTATTTCTAGAGGTAAGGTTGACTCTAGATTAGCCGCCTGGAAAATTGGTCCTTTAAACCAGGCAAGATGGTTAAATTTGGCCATCAGACTCATGTGTTTATGGACTCATGGTGCATACCCGCAAAGGCTCACAACAAAACTCCACAGTTTGATAAATTTTATCATAAATGTGTATGCCACTTGTTGGTGTGAAATTAAAAGAAATAATAAATTCCACAATCAGCAAATGATCCAGAGGATTAAGGAGCAGCCTCATGAAATCCAACAGATTGCAAGAAATATACAAGGTAATAAATTTTGTTTACTGCCAGAAAACCTTCTATATTCCATGGTCAAATCTGAGGCAGTTGAAGTAAGAGAAGAAGCTTTAAAAGAATTTTGGCCATTAGGTAAGTAAATATTTATTCATATATCACTGCCTCAATTATTTTAATTTATAGAATAATTTTTAAAGATTTTATCTAATTTCACCATAATTATTAAAGCAGTAAAGATTGGAATTTTTTAATAATTCAATTAATTAATTTTTATATTCTTTCAGGAGTGAGGAGTCAACCAGGAAAAGGTTAAAAAGAATACCAACAATTAATTTTAATGCCACACATTGGACACAATTAATATATTTAACATTATGTGGTATTTTTGAACCACCAATGACGGAAGATTATTCTGAATCTGAACTTCGAGAATCTTTGTTCAATAGAACCAAGCTTGACTTGCCAGATTTGCCCTCGCATTCTCAGGCCGTGGAACGGGCAGTCAAGTTAACAACGGAAGCTTCACAAACTGTAGATGGTTTTGAAGCAAGGCATCAACACATAACAGCCAAAGTTTTGAGTCAGAAATTGAGAACAGCATTTTTGTCTAAGGGCTCTTATATGGAGCAATATGACTCAATATATTCTCTATTAAGATAGTGGTTCTTTTTCCTTATCTGTTTGTTATATTTTCACTTATAACAGGAAAAAAAATCAATTTTTAAGGTATTCAAATATTAATACTTAACTCAAAACGTTAAAAGGCAGTTTATAGAAGATACTGAAAATGGAGAGGGGGGCAGATATTCAATTTGAAGATTAGTCATCATTTCTTTAATCAATATCATTTTTATAAAATAAAAGGACATTCCCTGATTTAGATACTTACATTATTTGGTTTTCACACTAATATTCAAGCCAAATCATGCAAAAACGAGGAATTATCAGTATATTTTTGTCTACGATCTTTGATACCAAATGCTCAAAAAACCGTTGAACCATTTGATCTAATTTTTTGTATGAGTCCTTAAGTAAAGTTGGCGACCATAGTTGACTTTACTTATACAAAAAATTAGATCAAATGGTTCAACGGTTTTTTGAGCATTTGGTATGAGGACTTAATAGGTCCAAATACAACTTTCGGTAAGTGAGATTTTTCATTATTTAAAAAAAAGTGAAAAATCAACCTACCCTAATATATATATATATATATATATATATATATATATATATATATATATATATATATTGTCATCTACAGACAGATATATATATATATATATATATATATATATATATATATATATATATATATATAAAGTGCGGGAAATAATGAAAGCCCACTCTACAAATCTGAATATAACTTTTACACCACCTTTTCAAATTTAGTGAAATATTGACTGAAGAAATTCAAAATGGAATTCAGTAAATTTTCAAAAACTACTGCAACTTTATTTATTTCAAAAAGCATTTGAAAAAAGTTCAATTTTAGGTTAACATTTTACGGAAATAAAGATTGCACTCTCTACTAAATTTTTATTTCATTTCCTTATTACTCAAAATAACATTATAGATACAGATCAAAACAGGACACATGTGCAATATTTTTACATCTAAATTAAAAATTACAAAGTTTTCACAATAGGAAGAAGGTGTGCCTTGTCAAAACGAAAAAGCTCAAATAAAAGTATTAAGTAACAAAGGATTTTCATTTTCGGTTATTGCTAGGCATATAAAAAGGTCTAGAAAGATGATAAGCAACCTTTTGCAAGACCCAAAAGCGTATAGAACCAAGGAATCAACCGGACGTCCACTGAAGCAGAGCCCAATCGCCCGCCAAAGAGTGCTATGAGAAACTTCAAAAAAGGAATAAGCTCAAGAAACCTTCAAACGTCCTTAGATTTAAACGTAACATCCAGGAGAGTTCGACAGATTTTAAATTCCTCAAAAGACTTTGTATATAAGAGAATAACAACACCAGCACTTACGAAGATGCACAAGAAAAGGCGAGAGAAGTGGGTGCGGGAGAAGGTACAATGGAATGCTGAGAATTGGTCAAAAGTCATCTTTTCAGATGAAAAAAAAAAGTTAGATGGACCGGATGGATTTCGGTTGTATTGGCACGACTTACGAAAAGTGGAACAAATTTTCAGCAAGAGCCCGTTTGGAGGAGGATCTTTGATATGGGGAGCCATTTTCTATTAAAGGTAAGGCAAGTTTGATTAAAATGGAGGGAAAGTAGAATGCACAGAAATATACTGGAGTCTTAGAAAAATGTCTACTTCCATTTTTGGCCAATAATTTTCGGAATGATGCCATATCCCAGCAAGATAACACTGCGATTCACACGGTGAAGTTTGCTACTAAATGGCTCCAAGATCACAATATTGCTACTTTGAGTTGGCCAGCAAATCTCCTGACCTGAATCCCATTGAAAATCTCTGGGGTAAATTAGCAAGACAGGTTTACGCTGATGGGAGACGGTTTGAAGATAACGAAACCCTTTGGTGCGTCATTAAGGAATGCTGGGAAGCAATATCCAATGATACGCTCTTAAATCTGATCAATTCGATGAATAACCGGTACGTAGATGTTCTACAAGGTAAAGGAAGTGTATATAAATATTAATCAGCTTATTTGCTTGTTTTGTAATTTATTTTTGCTTTGTAAAATGCAATTTTGGCAATGTGTGCTATCTTTATTTCCACTTTCTGTTACCATAAAATCCTTTAATTTTGTAATTACTTTTACGAATGTAAATGGAAATAAAAATATCCTTCTGTTCTTACTTTTAATTTCAATATCTTCCTTTGGTCACTATTTCACGAATTTTGACTCTATATTAAAAAAGTTATTTTGGAATTTGTAGGGCGGGCTATCATTATTTTCTCTACTACAGTATACACACACACACACACACACACACACACACACACACACACACACATATATATATATATATATATATATATACATTCTTGAATAGAGGAGTTATATATCATAAAATAAATTACCATGACAAGAAAACTCGCAAGCACTCTGTGCGACACACAGAACACTGGACAGCTGTTTCGACCTTATTAGGTCTCATCAACAGCGTACACCGTGATCTACGCCATAGGAGATCAAGCCAACGACCTCAGAATGCAGAGCCAAAACTCTACCACTGACCATCAGACCAAATCACACACAAGCGATGCCAAATTAACTAGTCCTCGTAAATACGCGACCACTAAACCAGATGTGTCTTGTATGTACATTTGACCCATACAAAGGGCACGATCACCTCCAAGGTCACGTCTTTCCTTGCGCATCCACGTAATCTTAATCTCACGGACTAGGAAATAGATATAGATTTTTGAATAGAGGAATTATATATTATAAATTGAATTACCATGACTAGAAAATCTGGCAAGCAATCCGTACGACATTCGGAACACTGGACAGCTGTTTTGATATTGTTAGGTCACATCAGCAACGTATACCGTAATCTCCACCACTGAATATATATATACATATATATATATATATATATATATATATATATATATATATATATATATATATATATATATGTGTGTGTGTATATTTTGGCAGAAAGTTTTTTTCAAGCAAATTTTGTTAAAGACGATGAAACACTGTTTATTATTTTTAATTTTTTTTTCAAGACTTCTTGTTATTTATTAGTAAACCTTTTTCCAACCAAAAGTTTTAAAACAAAACGCTGAAAACGTTCCAACCGACAACTTCAAAATAAAACGCTACAAATTATTAAAACAGTAAAAACTCAAATCAACTCAAAACTACACTACCCCTGATGACGAGCAAAAGTATAGTCGAAAGCGTTTGGGCAGAAGATATGGGACAATTCCTTTACTATCTAGATCCCAACACTAGAAAATTAACAAGGAGACTTGAAAAAATAAAATTAAAAATGATAAACAGTGTTCCATCATCTTTAACAAAGCTTGCTTGAATACATATATATATATATACCTGATGCCTCCTTACTTAACACTCAGCATTATAAGGTATGGATAAAGAGTATGTGGAGTAATCTAGAGAAAGGTGTAGAGCCCTTCCCGACACCAGTTGTAACTACTGAAAAGGAACCCTTCGAGTCGCCTTTGAATCCGGTCTCCATTTTAATGATCTCTCTCTCTCTTTCTCTCTCTCTCTCTCTCTATATATATATATATATATATAAAGAAGATAAAATGCAAATAAGAAAAGTGCATCAAAAGGTGCTCGATGTTTCTATGGGAGAGCACGTCTAAGACCTATAATATTCAAATTATGCACGCTTAAAGACCAGCAAAGTTTTATGAGCCACCCACAATCGTCATACGGAAATAGGGAAAAAGGGGGATACTCAACTATTACAATGAATTTGTCATGTGGCATAATGTTTGTTCCCTGTCACACACGGGAAAATTCTAATTTATCGATTTTATAAATCTAGACAGTCCAAGCACAGGTAAAATACATTTTGTAATCAATCAAGTGGTAAGTTACACAAAGTAAATTTTTTGATATGTCTACAATTAGAAATCAATTCACTTTTCTTATTCAGCAATTCATTACTTTCGTTATATATATATATATATATATATATATACACACACACAACCGTAAGTGCTATTATTCAATAAGTTATTTAATTATATATATATATATATATATATATATAAGATGAACAGAAGTGCTTAGACAAGTAGGTATATTACTTTGTTGGTATTTATTTTTCAAAATTGATCTTAAGTAGTTTAGAACTTGGGTTATTGTCTGATGAAATGTTTTTATGAATAAAATTAAGAAAAACAAAGATTTGATATGCCACAAAAGAAGTGGCGTTGCATAGCCATTCGCTGAATGGGAATTATTCTTTGGTATCCAAGTATAATGACCATTTTATGAACTCTGCAATCATGAACACTTGACAGTGAGATCTTCACTTGGAAGACATTTGTTAGATCTAGGTTAGGAATATTTCAAATTAGTTGTTACTGTATTGGTAAGATATTTAACTCATATTTTTGTTTATTATGATGTTCATGACGCTACCCATATCTGCCCATCTTACTTCAATATATATATATATATATATATATGCGTGTGTGTGTGTGTGTGTGTGTGTGTGTGTGTGTATGTGTGTGCATGTGAAATATAAACAAGTACAAATATCACTTAACGCTCAACTTAAAGTTATATGGCATCAATCGTCAGGTGAGATTCAGAGATACACCACAAACGAAGGCTCAAAATTTAGCAAAGATTAAATTACGTGTCATTAATCTGCAACAGCTGACACAATAAATACTTGTTCCGATGGCGGATCAAGGGTAAAGTGTAGTAATCCATTGAAAGGAGTAGCGCCTCCCCGTACACATTGGTGTAGTAGCTATTGAAAAGAGAGCCTTAGGGTCACCCTCGTCTATGGTCACCAACTTTATGTATGTAAAGAAAAGTCTAGAAATTGCAGACTCTGTCTGATTGAAAAATTCAATATTATCAGATGAAAATCAAGTACAAACATTAAAAAGTTTGTACTTGATTTTCATTTGATAATATTGAATTTTCGGAAAGATCCGAATTGGTATCCAAGTATCGCCCATAAATGAATACACCTCTGTTAGTTAAAAAATAAAAGTTTTCTTCTAAACCAAAAATATTAGGATTTTATAATTTCTTGTGGAATATTATACAATCAAAATAAATATAATTAGATACAGTATCACCAATAAACAAGTAATAATTCTTTTTATAATAAGTTTATTATGTTAATCAAAGAAATAAGAATTTCATTATTTCCTGTGAAACATTCTATGAATACTCATACTTATCCACAAGCAAACTTCATGGCTTTAAAACTCAGTAACCAAAATTTTCAGTCTAAAAATAAATACACTCTGAATATATTTGAATTTTAGTTTTGATTTCAAAATGCTGCAATTTTATTTTTAATCACGTTCTGTCGAATTTGTAACATACCCATACATGAATATGGGAAACGTACATAGAATGTTCAGAACATATATACATAGAACATAGGAATCCCGAAACACGAAAAACACATAACGACTTCTTAGTTAAGGTGCGAAACCTTTTATTACATTTGAATTAAAGGTTTCGACATAAGGAAGAGAGATGCACAATCTTTCTATGCTGGCTTTTCCATTTGCCCCCATCACGTGCGGCGCCCGTAACGCACAAATTCGTCTCGCCTCAACGAGCCCCGAAAGTCGACCCTTCTCGTTCGGTGTCTAGTTCTCAACTAACTCACTTTTTTCAAAATCCCCCAAATCCTCCGCGCGCGCTTCCGGTGCATGGCGTCATTCACATCTCCAGGTCAAATTTTCTCTCTGGGATTTTTATTTTGACATCTGTGAACGACACATCCTCCCCGCACGCGCGTCAACACTTGTGCTCAAGTTTGCACCTAACTAACCCATTTGCTGAGCCGAAAGGTTCTCAGCCTAACTAAGTCCAAAAGCATAAAACGAAATCCCTCGGCCAAATTGGGTAATAGATAATACTTTATAATACCTGTTTTGAGACTTGAATTAATAAAATTCTGGTATCATTGCTTTTGAAAAAAATTAATTTTTAATAAAAAATGTTGTGGGTGTACAAATTTTATGGTGATACTGTACAAACATAATGATAATTTTTGAATAGACTATTAGTTCTTTAGAGTAATTTAAAAAAAAAAAAACGACGACGGCGTTATCGTTAGCGCCAAAGATATTCCATCTCTGTGGTTCTTGTGACAAATCTATTTTTATTTCGCAGCACGAGTCGATTATTCTGGAATCTTAAAAGAATATTTTTCCTTTGTGCACTCAATAACTTTGTTACTCGTTCCCCCCAAAAATATAAATAAAGAAGTGAAACGATTAACTGCTTTGCAACACCCATTGTCTGCATTTCTCTTTCAATAGAGCAATATTCACTTATGGTGAATATTCACTGATACATGCATATATATATATATATATAGAGAGAGAGAGAGAGAGAGAGAATGAGAGAAAGAGAGAGAAGCAGACTTGGCTTGATGGTTACCGTCCTTGGAAATGGATATGGTGATCCGAGTTCAAATACTGGGTGAGTCTACTTACTTAAATAGTCTACTAACCTAAATACCCTTGGGAAAGGTATGAATCCAACTATTCTCTCTCCAGCTATAGGTAAATAGTTGGGCAGACTCGGTCTAGGAAAAGGAAAATTTTAAATTCAAACCTAGAAAAGCTCGCTAAAAAATCGACCATATGTCGCGTCCTGCACGTGCGGAGAAGTTATATATATATATATATATATATATATATATATATATATATATATATATATATATATATATATATATATATATATAACTGTGTGTGTATGTGTGTGTGTGTAATTCGAACGATACTGTAAATGCCCCCCCAAAATACCTGAAAAATACCTTTACTCTTTAAACTATAAACCGATTTTCTATGGTATGCAGTTGAACAAATTTCGTGAATATTTTTCTGAAATTTAGAGATTTTTCCCCCACCCCGGATGACGTTTCTCTTCAGCGAAGGGTAGAATGTACTTTAATATTTCAGTTGCATTTACTTGAAGATCAAACGCTGAAAAGTAGAATAATTTAATTTTAAATACATTTAAAATGAAATATTTTTGATAAGAACGTTAGCGAAATTTACACCGACTGATTTCGTGGACATATTGTGGTGGAACGATAATTGAGATTATAAAAATTTAACTCACGCAACAAAATAGGAGGATTTTTGTTTTGTTTTATAACATGAGAAGGAGGTAAATTTGATAACTCATTTTGGTACGGAGTGTGTACTTAAGATGATAGCCAACTAACACGCAAAACAGATCACGCGAGAAATAGTTTTGTTTCATAACGTAACAAGAAACAGATTCTTCAACTTATATTGGCGTGAGATACAAATAGAAAATTATAAAAAATGCTTGAGAACGGATAGTTGAATAAAAAGAAATTATATCTGCTATTTCTTCAAATGTGAGGAGAGTCTCCATGGTGTAGTGGCTAACGTGCTGGTCTGCGACGTCGCAGTGAGCGAGTTCGAGCTTCAGTCGTACTATTACGTTCACTTTCGGACTAAAGCCCTTAAGAAAGTTTTGAATCCTCCCTGATAAATAGTACCATTACTTTTCTTCCACAAGGATGGCTTTAACATTAAATAACACACTACGGTTGATATGCCATTAAAAAAAGAAACGAAAGCAAGTAGGGAGCACCCAGTGAAAATCGAACTCACAATCTATAATCTGCCTGCCTAGTTCTTTAAAACTTTCGGTACTCAAAGCGCCGCTCGCTTATTAAGCTTTAGCTTAGTTTAGCACAAGGTCAAACGAATGGAGAACTCCATGAGAATCGAACTCACAAATAAAAAAATCTGTCAAAAACCAAAATCAACATGGCGTCGAAAACAAAGTCACCAGTCAAGTTATAAAATAGTTTTCTATGTAAATGTCTCAGCTCAGAAATGAAATGGTTAGTCAGTGGTTATAAATCTGTAATGAGAGTTATAATAGTTACGCATAATATTTAAATACTTTGTTATGATAGTCAAAAGCATAATCTATTATTTCTAATAGTTAAAATATGCTCTATTAATATTTTTAGTAGTTTTACTATATAATTTATTATAATTTTTAGTTGTTATAATAAAAACTCCTAAAAACTCCATTAATGTTTAAAGTCATTCAATAAATTAGGGGAAATTTTTGAAAAAAACAAAAAGAAATTTTTCAGATTCTTTTTTTACATAAATCTAAACTCTGGATTATTTGCAATTGGTGTAAAGCAAAAAAAGATTTTAATCACGCAGAATATTTGTGTTGAAGCTATTTGAAAGGGTGAAAAACAAGCAGAGTGCTTCAAGCTTAAACAGAGGTCTCTCATCAAATATTTGGTGGCTGAGAAGTGCAAACCATGTGTGATGTGCACAGAGAAGAAAGTTTTAGTAAAATAAATGTTTACAAATAGATTAAAAAGGGGTTTTCCACTACGAGCTTGAATGGAAAAGACAGTCAATGGTATGAAAACACACTAACTTTCCGATGAAGAAAAAAGTTTCGGGCGCAGCGATCAGTGAAGAAGGCGATTCTGACAGTCTTCTGCGACATCACTATTGATTTCCTTAAAAAAGATGCTTGATACAGCCAAACCCCAATGCAATATTTCACCTTATTAATTAAGTAACTTTATATAGTCTATTACTCGTCGTCAGTATCAGGTCCTGTCTTACTTTTCAGTAATTAATTAAAACCATATATAGCAATTAATCGTCTTGTTGCATATTGACCTTTGATCGAGCCGTCAATCAGACACGAACCTGTGTAAATAAGCGGAAGAAGATCACGTGATCTAATCGGAAGTTGTAAGCGTTATGAAATACTTTATGCCTGCTGGTCAGTTGGAGTTTGTGAGAACCGAGTCAGAACCAGCTTGCAGTCACTGACAGCGACCCGCTGGGGCCTGTGGCCTACTCCGGGTTTCCGGTTGAGTACCCTTGGGCAAGAATCGGAAGTGCTTAGTGGGGTCTTGAAGATAACACAGCGTGCTATGATCAAGAGAAGAAGTTATGGGTCAATATAGCAATCTGTCTTTGTCTGTCCCTATCTCCGTCCGTCTATTACACACCACAGAAGCTTCATCTTTTTTCGAGAATAAGAAGTGTTATGGTCATTCTTCATCTATGTATATTCTTTCATTATGAGTATAAAACAGTTTTATGCTTTCGAGAACATTAACCAATACGACACCCTGAAGAATTGCAAGTATTTAGGAGAAGATAGTATATGGAGAGGACGGAATACAAAACAGAATCAGACTTATATTACAGAAGATCCGAGAAGTCAGTAAACCGATAGACTTAACTTGCGTGATACTTCAAATGCTTTGGTGGTGTCCCCGTGGCGTAATGGCTACTGTACTGGACTATGTCATTGGAGCCAGAGAGTTCGAAGTCCAGCCTTGTTATTACGTTCTCTTTTGGACAAATATTTTTGAGAAAGGTATGAAATCATTTATCTCCACAGTTATGGGTTAGCTATGGGTTTGATAGTACTACTATTTTTCAACAAGAATAACTTTAAAATCAAATGACTTACGAAGGTTGTTATGCTATAAAAACAAAGAAACCAAATATTTTTTAATGAAAGATTGTCAAATGATCGCGATAGCTTGAAATTTTACATGGAATTTCTGTGGTAAATCTTACTTCAATTTCTATTATACCACACACACACACACACACATATGTATATATGTAATCCCGTTATGTTGTGTCTTTATATACGTTTGTAAATTGGACGGGGAATTTGCTTTTTTTCTTTAAGACTTTTTTAAGTGTAGTGCTCTAATCAAAATATTACTTGATGTGCCGTTTTTTCTTTAATTTTTTTTTTTACTTACAGTTAAAGACATGCTAAATACATGTAAAGTTGCAGTAGCGTTTCACTTCGCGTTAATGCCTCCAACCTTGGTAAGGCAATAGTCTTGGAGAAGATAGTAAGACGCGTATCATCCGAGAAAGAACGAATAACACAAAGATACATATCAGACAATCAAGGCCAGAAGACCAGATGTAGTTATTATTTAGAAAGAAAAGAAAACTGTCAATTGGTAGATTACACGATTCCAAGTGATATGATTACCCGTAAGCATATTAACGAACACAAATATCATCGGAGACAGATGAAAGCCGATGTGTAATTTGATGACCTGGGAATATCCACAATGTCATTGGGTGTAGGTTGAGGAAGTGCAAGTGTCGTTAGAGATGTCTGATCGATGTTGTTGTGTAAACGATGAGTTCAGTACTCCTAGTCAGTGTGGCTTAGAATACGCAAATTGTATCCCCTTGAGAAAGGAACCCAATTAAAAAAAAAGAAGTCCCGAGTATGACTCCTAGCTATACCTGGTGGAGACGCTCCAGTTCTGGAGATCTGAAGGCTATGGAGTACCCCTTCATCAACATTACTCCCAGGTCCACTGTCACCCAGAGTAAAAGTACCTGTTAGAGTCCCATCTATGATTCAAATAGAACTGTTTCAAAATTTTTTCATTAAGGGTTTTTGGACTATTGTTTTAATCTTTATTGTTATTTCCACAACGTTTCGGCCGATATGACCCTGGCCTTCTTCAGGTGTTTATCGAACTCGGGAACCTACACGGAACTTCGAACTACGTCCTTTACCGTGTTCAAAATTATCTTAAGAAACAACATAAAAATGTAAATTTGAAAGTACAATAATGCGATTCCCTAACCTCTTTTCATAAAATAACCCAAAGCCGGTTAACGCGCCGTTAAAATCAATTATTCAATCAATTAATCAATCAATGTACCAAGAAACATTCACTGACAGACCAGCAGAGAAAGCCACCCGAAGAAAAACGGATAACTCAAAGATACAGGACAAAAGAAGTTCTTCCCGATGTCAAAATAATCAGTCAACTGAGACTTCCTCTTATCTAAATAAGATCCGAATCTTCAACTGGTAAAATAATTAAGTCGGTTTCTACAATTATTCAGAAGACTTTTGTGTACAGTATTTTTCCAACACAAGACCATCATGGACAACGCAACAATTATTTGCGACTTTAGCTTGCTAACCATTGTTTGTCTGCAGTTAAGTGCTGTTGAAATATGAGAAGGTGGGTGCTTTCTGGAAAGACCAGCGCACACCTGAAAAGGATAATTCCTTATCCAAACATGCAAAATGAAATTTCAGAGCAATTCAGCATGGACGGAAATCGATGTTGAAAGGTCTCTGCGGGGATGTTCGACTGGTTTAATAAGTTGTTTACCGGGTTTCAGAAGTAATGAGTGAGCAAAAAACACCCACCTGCAATAAAACCCCCCTCTCTCTTTCTATATATCTCTCTCTCTCTCTCTCTCTCTCTCTCACACACACACACACACACACACACATCTATATATATACATCTGAGACTTGAATGACTTACGACATTATTTAAATTGTAAGTACTTTTATTCAAGACACAAATAATTCTATCGAAAGCTCACTCACCCGTAAGTAAAGAACAATAAATAACGAACAAGAATCAATTAGTACGTAACAGAAAAAGACAATTAAGACATTAATAACTTGCTGAATTCGAGGAAAGTCCAATCGGCAGGTGCTGTAGGATACGCTAACTGTATTTCTGCAGCGGGTTAGGACCTATCTCTCGACGAGTGTCCTGATAATATGACACTAAACTAATGATGAGTACCTCTTTATTGTCATTATTTCCAGGTCCACTCTGATCCAGAGAGGTAGTACCTGTTAGAGTCTCATCCATAGGTCAAATAGAAGTATTTATCAATATCAAGTAGAGTGTTCGCTAATGGTCTGGGAGACCGGGGTTCAATCCCGGGTCGAGTCATACCGAAGACTCAAAAATGATACTTCATACCGCCTTGTTTAACACTCAGCACTATAAAGTAAATATCTAGGATAAAGTGAAACAATCCAGGGAATGGAGTAGCGCCCTCTGCTACACTTTGGTGTAGTAGCTATTGAAAAGGGACTCTTCGAGTCACCCTCGACAAAGATCGCCAACATAATTTAGTATTAGATAGCAATACTTGAAATCATTTGACTGTGTGCAAACAAATAAGCTTTGGCTCGTTTGAAAATTTTTACTTACAAACTATTCACTTAAAAATCATATATGTAAGCATGGTTTGGCATTAAATAACTATCAAGAGTTGATATACCATTAAACCAAACAGCCTAACCAAACCTTATCCCATATACATAGATAATACAAACTAATTATCTGCTTTACTTTCATTCGACTAAGTTTAATACTGATATCTTCCTTTGAAGCTAGAATTATATATGATCAACCCATTCTGTTGAATATATTAAGATATTGCAGATTCAAAATTAGAAAATCTCTTCCGAATAATCCCAAATGCTTCTGTTCTGTCCCTTTATCCGTATCTTTCCCTCTCTACCCTATCCCTTAAATTTTCACAGCTTGTCAATGGTTTTATCGAAATTCTATGGTTTGGTTTGGTTTCTTTGTTTAATGGCATATAAACCTTTGTAGGTTATTTAATGCCAAAGCCATTCTCCTAGAAGAACAATAGTGGTACTATTTAACCCATAGCTTGGAGGATAAGGGGGTTCATACCTTTCCCAAGGGCATTTGCCCGAAAGTGAACGTAATAGTGCGACTGGAGTACAAACTCGCGTACTACGATTCCGCAGTCCATCGCTTTAACCATTACACGACGAGGACACACCTCGAAATTCTATAAACCCATGTCTGTTTCATTGACAAAAAAGAAAAAGAAATGCAAAAATATTTCATATTGTGTCCACTCTTATTTTTCTTTCATAGATTTGCTAATTAACCCTAACTCTAACACTACTCCTAATTGATCCACCATTTGAAGCATTAAAAAAATCACTACTTTCTGGTTGAGGGATAGGGGATTGTTTTGCCTCTTGAAAAATCAGCATGTCCGCCTTTTAAGATTCGGTTTCTATGTTTAATGGCATATCAACCATTGCGGGTTATTTGATGTGAAAGCCATTCTTTTGGAAGAACAGCAGTGATGCTATTTAATCCATAGCTAGGAGGTTCAGGACTTTCCCAAGGTTATTTGTCCGAAAGTGAACATAATAGTTCGGCTGGAGTTCGAACTCGCTTACTACGATTCCGCAGTCCAGCGCTTTAACCATTACACCACGAGGACCAGACAGATACTATACACTGATCCTAAAATGAAAAATGTAACGGTCATGCTTACAAATGATTATAACCATGGTATACATGTTCAAAAATAGTTTATGAAAAGTTTTGTTTTTTTTCATTTAACGAGATCTCATTCTTTGAGGATTTGTTTTAGCTTAGACTTTTTTTTATCAAAGGATCAAAAGGATCAAAGTTTTTCTCTTCAGAGTCAATTGGCTGTCTTTAAACCACTCCCGCAACCTTCCATCCTTTTGTGATCCACTTTCGTTTTTTCTGGACAAATAATCATCAAAATCATTTCTTATCAATCGGTCAACTTTTACTGTTTTAATTGTTTCATTTAAGTGCATTTATTTATATTCATAGGGTCATTGTGGAACATTTTTGTTGTGGTAATACTCCTATTTCTTATAAAACTAGAAAAACTAATTCCGATTTCGGATTTAATTTTTGTCCAGATGAAAGGTGTGCGATAAATCTAAAAATGGACAAAACAGAGGCCTGAGCAGTCATAAAGTGTCTACAAAACAAACGTATGACACTCCAGAATATTCATGTGGACATGATACAGATACTTGTTGAAGATTCCTTTTCTTATGCAGCTCTGAAGAAATGGCCTACAAATTTCAAGCGAATGGTTTTGGATGACAGACGTCTTACTGTCGAGCAGCTACTTAAGTCCATTAGTTCTGGTTCGGTCCACACAGTTTTAGCTAAGATTTTAGGAATGTGCAAGCTGTCTGCAAGATAGGTCCCAAGAATGCTTACACCAGAACACAAGTTGAAAACGGTTGACATTTCTGGAACACTTCTGACTCACTTCTTGTATAACTGTAAGAAATGTCTACGGCAGATCTACCACACCGAACGTGAATTAGAGATTCAAAGCTAACTATGGAAACACTCTTGTTCTTCTCTCACGAAGAATTTCAACCGAACAACGTCTGTTGGTAAGGTAATGGATTTTTAAGGAAATTCTGAGGACGTAATTATGATAGACTACCTGAAAAATGGAAAAACTGTTAATAGACATTCAGCAAAATTAAAACAACTGAAGGAAGTAATCAAGTTGAAAGGCTGAGGGAAACTGAGAGTTAATGTCCTCTTGCTCAAGGATAGTGCACCCGTTCAGGTTGCAGCAGATGAATAACCTAACTGTGGCTTTGAATTGTTACTCCAGCCTCCTTACTCACCAGATTTAGCTCCATCTGACTTTTTCCTGTATCATAAATTTAAATTCCACCTGCGTAGTCTCCATTTTGGAAACAATACCGAAGTCATATATGCTACTGAGGATTTTTTGGAGGATGAAGATGCCACCTTCTTCCATAACGGGATTGCAATATTTGAATATCGTTGGACAAAGTGCATTGATGTCAAAGAGGACGATATTGAATAATAGTGAAAAACGAATTTGTTCCTCCGACTTCTAGATGGGGGTTTAGAACTTTTTGAACGACCCTCGTATATATGATGTTGACTGCCACATCTTGACAGATGATAGCTGTCTTTACCACCAAAATTATTACTCAAACATCCTGATAGGTAAGTAATTGACTTTTAAATCCAGCTGCTGACTTAAAAGATTTTAGGCAAATATGACAAACATGATTTAAATTCTTTACAGGGTTAATGAAATCCACCTGTGGAATATCATGTTCATGAATCTTCATGTCTTTTTAATTCAGGACGTGATTTGCACACTGTACTACAACCAACACATGTATCATAAGAACGAGGTGGTAGGGAAAGTTTCTTGATTTTTTTATGTTACTATGAGATTTGACATAGTTAATATATCCAACTTTTGATTACTGATGACAACGGCAAAATTTGCGTTAACAATTAGCAGAACCAGCAGGCAGATTCACAAAAATCACGCATGAGTTATGCATGTTGTATCTTCTTTTTAGTCTCAGTACAACAACTCGAAATAATTCGGCACCAATTATTTCTATCTAATGTTTTCCTTTTTTATTCTTTGATAACTATTTCCAAAACTACAAGTTATATATATATATATATATATATATATATATATATATATATATATATATATATATATAAAATTAGGTGTGTTATTTGTATAATCTTAAAGATTATTTCATAGTTTAGTAAATACGATCAAACACTCTGTTTTCATGACCTGGTAAAAGACAAAGCTCAAATAAGTTGATACTGATATATCCATGTTTATGCATGTATATAATAATATCAAAATATTACTTATACTTGTTGCAACAGAAACACAAACAAAAACAACTGTGCAGCTAACAAAGCCTTCATCAGATGATCATTATGTAGTCGATCAGGATTTCAACTCCAGAATCGTCATTATCTGATATACATATATATATATATAACTAGGAAATTTTTCTCCCACTTAATATGAAAGTAAAAATACATGCATTTCTTTCTGCACCTTTTTTTCTAATGTAGATTATGTTAGCATCATATATATATATATGTGTGTGTGTGTGTGTGTGTGTGTGTGTGTGTGTGTGTGTGCGTGCGTGCCAGAGAGAGAGAGAGAAAGAGAGAGAGAGAGAGAGGGGGGGATTAAGAAACATGTCTTAAGAAATTAAAATCGTGTTGATGAAAACAAAAACTAATAAGTATATGTTTCGCTTCTAGATTTTCATCGAAATTTTTCATTTAATTTTTTTAAATTAAGAGTTTGGGTAATAGTAATGGATATCGTTGTGAATATATGTATATATAATTCGATTTTAATTTTATTTGAATATATATATATATATATATATATATATATATATTGAAAGTTAGGTTATATATATATATATATATATATATATATATATATATATATATATATATATAACCTAACTTTCAAGAAATTGATCAATATTTTGTCTATGGAAGTGTCAGCATTAATTCTATATATCGTCTCTCGAAAATTCAAGACAAATATTTTCAGTAGTTAGAATTTAATGTATTATTGAAAGAATAATCCTAAAATATGTAGAGTTTTCTACTTTATCATTACTTTCAATTAATGCGAGTTCTTAATATCAATTTTAATACGTGGTTTTTCCCCGAAGTCTAATTGACCGTAAAATTCTGCTGATCTTCAGGACTCTCCTCAGTATTCTAACAGCTTTTTATATATCTGGAATGGCAAAATCCACTGGTTGAAAAGTTCTTTTCCTCTTGTTAACAGTAGGTCTGGTTTTCTTTCCCGGATGAAGTGATCTATTTGTATTTCAAAATTTCAGAGAATTTTATCCATCACATTTTCATGGACAGATTTTGGTTTGTGCATCTACCAATTGTCAGTATGGCTAAATTTTAATTACTTGCGCAATTCCCAATGAGATACTTTTCCCATCCAGCCGTATTTCTTTTGTGAAATTTTGCTGCAGTCACTTATTTTTCTTATCTTGATACATAAATTTCCAAATATTTTTAATGTATCAGCAGCGAAAATTCTATAAAGATTGAATAATTTGCTGACTTTTTAAAGAATTTATCATTTTTGAAATATCACGTAATTGTTTTGGTTTAAAAATCAAATTTGAAAAGAAGTTTTCAAAATAAATTTCTTTCTTTTATTCAATTCTCTCTCCTCCCTAATTCTCCTTCTCTCTCTCTCTCTCTCTCTCTCATTTCCATTTCTTTCTCTATCTCCCCGTCCTTTTTTACCATTTTTTCCTTTTTTTTCTTTCTTTCCGTATATATATAATGGAGGTATGTATTTTTTGACTGCTATATATATTTTTGTTGATAGAGTTTAAAGCTTTCGTGTTGTTAAATAATAGATGGCGTAATCTATTAATTGGTCTGAAGGCTGTTAGTTTGAAGTGGTAGTGGAAAAAACCGTTGGATTTAAATGATATGTGGTGACCCCGTAATAAAAGCTTGGATCTCACTGGAAGCGAGTAATCATATGATCCTGGAAAGTTTAGAATTTAGATAGAAACTTCAATTAGTGAGAAGCGCTTAACTGGAGCAGTTGAATATTCCATATCAGCTCGCTAATTCCCTTTAGGCAGCAACGCGTGATGAAGAAGTGTTGTCGATACGATAAAACTTGCGCATGAAAATTATGATCGAATTGTAATACCAGCATTGAAGAGCTAAAAAGATTTGGGGTTGCATCAACGAACAGACAGAGGGACACAGAGACGACAAAATGGCGGACGATAAGAAGATACAACCAAAGCGACACGACGAAAGATCAAGGTGAAAGTTAGGCGCTGACTCACTAGACGATCGAAATGAAAAAGTAAGAATTAGTACGTAACATATACCCTGAAGAGGTATGCCACAGAGTTGGTAATAAATAATACCTAATAATATCCATTCTAGTTGTATTTTGTATTAAAATCCTAGCATCTTTGCCTTAACAGAAAATAAACTTTTATAAAAATTTGGTAGTTTGTATTTATCAATTGGTGATAATTTTAGTAATATATCGATAGATCTTTGGAGTAATTAGAAAAAAAAAACTGCATTTCCATTAGCGCAAAAGATATTCTATCTCTGTGGTTCTTGTGAAAATTCTGTTTTTTTATAAAGCAGCACAACTCGATTATTCAGGAATCTTAAAAGAATATCTTTCCTTTGTACACTCAATAACTTTGTTTTTTGTTTTAATTGCTAAAAATCAAGAACAAAACTGAGAACTGCAACCATTCATTGCTTAGCAACAAACATAGTCTGTATGCTTTCATTTAAGCTACACAAATAGTCGTCGACCTTCGACCTATGTGACTTACGACGATCCGCACTTGCAACTTCTATCAAAAGGCACGATTGAAAACCAAAATTTGAAAAATTAAACAAAAGATAAGAAATTTTGGACGATAGCCAACACGAACAAGTGATGGCTGCGGCGTGCTGTACGATGGGAGCTGTCATGGGCAATAGATTATAGATATATTTTATTAGGGTGCCAGATAAAGCGCATTCAGTTTACATGGCGAGATTTTGAACTTGGTCCTCTCGTCTCTCTTCCGATTGAATACGACTTCTTTCGCTCGTATTCTCAGCCTCAAAAGCGAGTGGAACAAAAAATCCAGTTTCTTTTATTGGGTTCTCAGAGCACAGAACTTGCCACCTTTGTGTAGGCAGCATGCCAAAGAAACTACGGCGACCACTTAGATTGTTGTTGGAATCTCGTGACTTAAATTGCTGTTTTCATGTTGGGGTGCAAGAAAAGCAAATCTTATTTCACCTAGCCTATCGGACGAGATTGAACTTTATCATTTCGTCTCTCTTTCGGCAGCTTGCTTTTAAAAATAATATCAATAGTCACTCAGTGATTATCCGCTTAAGATATTACACTATAATAACAAAATGATTAAATGATAACCATGAAAGAGAGTCCCTACGACCTAATAGCTACTTTGTTGAACTGCAACATCGAAGTTAGCGAGTTCGAATTCAAGTCGTGCTATTACATTCACTTTTGATAGGTTGGTTGGCTGGCTGGTAATTTTTAATGGCATATTAACCCTTGTGAGCTATTTATTGCTTCATCTTTTTTTGCTGTTGTATATAGGATTTCATGAGTATTAATATACTATTCGAAATAATCTTCTTTAATTTCATGTATATCAATGGGTATTGATAAACTTGTAGAAATAATTATCATTAACTATTTCTCCAGATGCAGTTGACATTCAGCCACTGCTTTTTAGAACCTTTTAGAGCAATTTGAAGAATATCGATGGGACTTTATTATATAGATGCTAGAGCTTGACACGACCAAACCGCTCAGCCATTAGGATCTCGTTCTCAAGCATTACAGGTTACCATCCAGGGCCAACTGGTGGACCCAGTGGAAAGGGTCTCAACTCCTCAGCAGAAATTCAGTGAGCGTATTCTACAGCCTCAGTCGAAAAGGCGGGTTCAGTTTTGAACTAATACCCTTGGAAAAGTAACGGGTTAAATAGTACCATTATTGTCCTAAAAAATGGCTTTCCTATTATTATCGATGAAAGTTAATATCCCAATTAAGAAACCAAACCATGATAACCATTATGGAAACAAAGACTTAAAAGGACTGAGCGGTCGGTATGATTTATTTGGGGTATAGAGTTTATAGTATAGATATCAGTGTGATTTAAAACTGAATCGACTGACGACCATTTGGTCAGAATCTGACCCAGTCGTAAGTTAGCAACTATCTTTATAAGCGTTATAATTCAATTTTTTTCTTTCATTATAAAAGTTTATATCTTAAATTTTGTATGATTTTAAAATGTCTTGCATTGTCTATTTTTGTTATTTTTTCATCAAGTAAACCTACAAATAAACAATATCAGAGCTATACTGTTACTATGTAATAAAGGACCAAATTATTTTTATTGTTTTTAATATACCTGACTTTGATTAACATAATAACAAACATCCTGAGTATAACACGAAACTGCATCCGGTGGTGAGGCTCCATTTCTCAAGATCTGTGAAGTCTGGAGTTGACCCTTTGTTGCCATTACTCCCAGGTTCACTCAGATTTGAAGTGGAAGGGTCCTATAGATTATTACGCCACGGAGGCTACCCCGCTCTAACTGATGGTCTACACTGAAATTTGACTAACAACAAGTCTCCTAAACTCTTCTAAGAATTTATCTGATCTTAACATTGCTGTAGTCTGGGTGTTCTTGGTTCTTCCTCTGAACCCCAGCTCACCCAGCTTCTTCAGGTTCAATGGATTCCAACAATCACAATCACCTTTTTGTTCCACAACCTTTCCTGCTCCCTTACATGGTCCAGGTTTTCACTTTCTTTTTCTCTTCGAGGTCTGATGGAACGGCAAAATCCACAAGATGACAAGTTCTTTTTTTTTTTTTGTTAATTAAAACTAAGCTTGGTCTTCTGGCTAGAATTGGGTGATCCATTTGTATCTCAAAATTCCAAAGAATTTTGTGTCTCATTTTTCCGGGCAGATTTTTGTCTGTGCATATAACATTTGTATGGTCAATGTTTATTCGTTTGCAAAATTCCCGGTGAAATACATTCTCTACTCGGTCTAGTAGCCTATCTCTATCACCCATTAGATAGATAACTGTTTAATCTCTCTTTGTCTACATAATAACACTTGGTATTATTATTTTACATTTGCGAGTTTTTCACAGAATTTCTAACTGTTGTTTTTTCTTTGAAGCCTGAGTGACAGCAAGTTTCATCAGATCTCCAGGAATCTTCTAACAGTGATGTGGTCAAGATGGTCTCAGTTCTCTCATCTGGTCTCCATTTCGATCAGTCTTTTTTCCAAACCCTTGAGGATAATTCCAAGAGCTCCAACTACTATTCGTATCACTCCTAGCTTCATGTTCCGCGTTTCTTCAGGTCTCTTGAGAGATCCAAGTATCTGTCCAACTTTTCATTTTCTTTTATCTTCACTCTCTTGTCTGCTGGAATGGAAAAGTCCACTAGATGACAAGTTCTTTTCTTCTTGTTAGATAAAACTAGGTCTGATCATCTGGCCCGGATTGGTCGTTTGTATCTGAGTCCCTGAGAATTTTATGTCTCATTTTGTAAGACAGATTCTAGTTTGTACATATGCCATTTGTCAGCATGGCCAAACTTTGGTCTATTGCACAATTTCAAGTGGATCCCTTTTCTCACCCAGTCATTCTTACTTTTTTATTCTTTTTGTGCCAGTTTGCTTCATTCGCTTATTATGTGATTGACAGTTTCAGATCTATCACCACATAACCCACACTTGCTATTCTGTGTATTACCACTTCTTGCTTTAACACAGTTCTTGTGGCATTATCATTATCATTATTCAATTTTAAGTTTTACTTTTGGTTTCTTACAATTATTCACCAGGTCTATTTATTACTGGCACAGTTGTAGTTTAAGGTGCTACATTTTCTCAATTTCTATTTCCAGGTCTTTGGATTTACTTATTATATTCTTTGTCTAATATGTTATCTGTTGACATTACTATATCATTTAGAAGGTATGTTTTTCTTTTATCGTCCTCAACCACTATATCCGGTCTATTCCTCTTTGTTTTTCTATCAGTTTGGATTGCAAAGTCCCAAACAATAGTCATTTTTTTTTCTGTTATTGCGTCTGGTTGGTGTTTATACAATTTTTTCCAATCCAATATTCCATAGTATTTATATACTGCCCAAGAAATGTAATGTTCTATTCTATCATTTCTTTATATTCTATTGGTTTTAGGATTGACAACCAGACGCGAAGAGGACAATTAATTCAGTTTTTTGTTCGCACAATCCACATGCCTGATACTTTATAGTTAGTAGGCTCTGCTCTTATGCTACTATTATTAACCCCTTTGTCTCCGCCTTGAGTCCAACATTTTTTAGCCATCGGTGAGTTGTTACTATATCGATATCAGCATTTCTAATACTTTGTGAGTATCGTCAATGTAGAAATTTTTGTTCCTAGACATTTTTCAAAGGTAATTTCGTCCTTGTGTTTTTGCTTCTATTTTTCATTTTTTTTTCTACCTCTGCTAGTTTATCTTTTATGTCTATTTCTTTCGGAGTGAGGTCGAGTTGTTAAGCAAATTTATTGCTTTCTTTACTAATTGAATATTTCTTCTTTTGTTTCTCATGTCTGCTTAGTGACTATAGCATCCAGTTTGTTGCAGTATTTCTTTTATCCTACGGTGGTTGTTTTGAAGGTCAATTATATTAGGGTTAATCCTCTTTTACCATTTTCTCTCTTGATATTGAGACATTCTATATCTGCTCCTGAGTGATGCATTCTAAGGCAGGTTATTAGTGTCCTAATTTTTGTATCGATCTTTTTTTTTATTTCAACTAACATCCAGTTTATTCTATCAAAACTGTATGACTTTACTGGTATTGCCAAGGTGTTAACAGCTACAACTTTATTTTTTGCATTCAATCCTGTTTTTAATATGGCTCTTGATATGTTATAGAATTCTTTTCTTATTTTTTCTTTATCTAAAATACAATTAATAGCATTTGCCTCATTAATTCCTAATTATTTATAGATTTTATTGTTCTAACTCCGTCTTTATATCTAGAGTGATGTTTTTAGACTTTACTACCGATTCTTTTCTAAAGATGACATTCGCACATTTATCCAGACCAAATTGAATCCCTATGTCGTCATTATATCTTTTCACAGTGCTTTGTTGACCATTTGAATCGTCATCATTTTTTACATATAACTTTAAATGGTAAACCAAACCAAACCAAACCAAACCTCTCTGGCAAGATCCAAGTATTTGCCTCTCTTTCTGCTTTCTCTTATCTTTATTCTGAGGTCCGTTGGAACAGCAAAATCTGCTAGATGGTAAGTTCTTTTTTTTCTTGATACTAGGTCTGGTTCGGGATTAGGTGATCCATTTGTATCACAAAATCCCAGAGAATTTTATGCGTCTCTTTCTCTAGGACGGATTCTGGTTTGTGCAGTAGAGTGATGTTTTTAGACTTTACTACCGATTCTTTTCTAAAGATGACATTCGCACATTTATCCAGACCAAATTGAATCCCTATGTCGTCATTAAATCTTTTCATAGTGCTTTGTAGACCATTTAAATCGTCACTTTTTTAAAAATATATAATTTTAAATGGTCCATACAGAATAGGTGGTTTGTTTTTTAATGGAAGTTTTTTATATCCGTTGTCTGTGTTTTTAAGTTTTATAGAAAGTATTATAAAAACGATACGAATAAGAAGAGGAAAAAGGGAATCTCCACGGAATATTCCATTGTTAATGTTCTCGTTATAAGTTTTGAGCATGCGTTTTTAATGGATTAATCTGACGTTAGTATGCCACCTTTCCATATTATTATTATTATTATTGAGTTTTTCACGCCAGCGTTAGCTGGAGGTCTTTCCCTGGCGTCTGAGTGACAGTAAGTCTCCTTAAGTCACCAGGACTCTTCTGAGTATTTTATTCTTAAAAATCCGGTGGTCTGGATGGTCTCGATTCTTGTTCAGATTTCCAATTCCTTCAGTCTCTTTTACAAGACGTTGGAGTCTGTTCCTTTTGCATCAACTACATTAGATATTACCCTCACTTTCATATTCCGCGAGTTTTTCAGCTTTCTGGCAAGGGCCCATGCCGGCTGGGGTAATAGTATACATCTCTGCAGAGGGGTAAGATTCCCCCAACAAGTGTCCTAAAATGCCACAAAACAATCTGATTAATAGTAAATAGAATTATTCGTATTAGAAATAAATAAATGAAACCATTTAATTGTGTGAAAAATGTTATCGACAAAACGTGTTTAGAAATCATATATTTAATATATATGTATAAAAGGGATTTGGCATCAAATAACCCACAGTGTTCGATATGCCATAAAACCTAACTAAACCAAACCAAACCTCTCTGGCAAGATACAAGTATTTGCCTCTCTTTTTGCTTTCTGTTATCTTTATTCTGAGGTCCGTTGGAACAGCAAAATCTGCTAGATGGTAAGTTCTTTTTTTTTCTTGATAATTGACACTAGGCCTGGTTCGGGATTAGGTGATCCATTTGTATCACAAAATCCCAGAGAATTTTATGCGTCTCTTAGGACGGATTCTGGTTTGTGCATATACCACTTGGTATTATTATTATTATTATTATTGTGTTTCCCATAATATGACAGTGTTGTATTTTTGGGAACATACTTTTGGCATTGCGTATAATTCAGTAATGATTCTGGATTGTCAATATCACGAATTATTAGAGAGAGAGAGAGAGAGAGAGAGAGAGAGAGAGAGAGAGAGAGAATGTGTGTGTGTGTGTCTGTGTGTGTGTGTGTGTGTGTGTGTGTGTGTGTGAGGCTCTTGTGTGTGTACGTGAGAGAGAGAGAGAAAGAGAGAGAGAGAGAGAGTGTGTGTGTGTGTGTGAGAGAGAGAGAGAGAGAGAGCGAGAGAGAGAGATGAAAAGAAATGTGTGTAAACTTATATTTCCCTTAAAATTTTTTTAGTCTCTCACTACAACTTTCTGTAGTTCCGTCTTCTTCCTTCAAAGCCGGCTGGGGTTGCAGAATACGCCGGATGCATTTCTGCAGACGTGTAACACCCCCTTCCCTCAACGAGGGTTCTAGATAAGACACTTAACTGTATCTGATGGTGAGGCTTTAGTCTAGGAGCTTTATGGAATATGGAGTACTTCATAATTGCCTTCACTCTTTGCTCCACTCTGACTCGGAGTGGTAGTACCTATTAGGGTCCTATGTATTGATCAAATAGAACTATTTAATCAGTTACTGTACTTAATATCATTTAACAATGGGTGAACAAATGAGCTCTAACTCGTTTAAAAATAAAGTTACCAACAAACTATTCAATTACAAATCACATATATGTATAAACAGAAATCGGCTTTGACTAACCGTCAAGAGTTAAAATGCCATTAAACTAAGTAACCTAATCTAAGCTATTTTCTTCCTTCTTTGAGTCACTTCGTCTTCTTTCTCATTCAATTTGTCTTTCTCTACACAATACTGTTTCTGAAGTTTTGCGTAGTTGGACTCACTGAGTTACAGTACCAGATGCTGCTTAGTGGCCACCTATCTAATTTTTGACCGGCCTTATCATTGCTTAACTTCTGTCATCTGGCGTGTAGAGTTGTTTTCAGCGTTATTTACTTTCACCTTATTGTCTCTTCCCTTTTTCACGCATTTTTTACAGTTTTCTTTCTTTCTTTTTTTCTTAATGTTTTCACTCTCGTTCAAGGCGACCATTGACTTTGCAAACAACCTGAAAAAATAAGTAAAATCAGTCTCATTACTTCTTAGACCGACCAGTTTTTACTTGGGTGCTGCTAGTTGAGTTTGCCTTCTCAGTAGCTTTCCATCCTCTGAAAATAGATATCTAAACTGTAAAATTTACTCGTCCGAGCGGTGAGGCTTTGAATATGCTGACTGTATCCCCTTAAGTGACATACTCCTGTGGAACCCTTCACATGGACGAGCAAAAGCAGGACGAACAGCAAGAACCTACGTACAGCAGTTCTGTGCCGTTACAGGATGTAACATTGAAAACTTACCGGAAGCAATGAACGATAGAGACGGATGGCAGGAGAGGGTCATGAATATTCGTGCTGATGGCGAGACATGAGGATGATGATGATGGGTCAGATCCCCCTCCAAAAAGGCGTCCTGAATATGACACGAAACTGTATCTAGCGGTGAGGGTCCCTGGTGTTGAGGCTCCTTTCTGGATATCTTGGGAGTACAGAGTACCCCTTAATTGCAATTATTCTCAGGTCCATATATATATATATATATATATATATATTTGGAGAAAATTGAAAAATAAAGCAATCAAAAGTGATGAATTTATTAAGAAGGAAAGTCGAAGTTAAAACAATGATGGATATTTTGGTATTTTACAAAACATCCATTGTTGTTCTATCAACACTTGTTTCACCATTTTAAAGTCCTGATGAAGGTTCATTAAAACTGAAAGGTTTTAACGTCGACTTTCCTTTGTGATAAATTCATCACTTTTGACTACTTTTTTTCAATTTTCTCAGTACTGTCAGATTCCTTTCGATTATTTACTTGCAGATATATATATATATATATATATATATATATATATATATATATATATATATATATTTCGTCACATCGTGGAAATGCTAGATCAATAACAACAATGAACCAAGCAATGAATGAAACAAACGTTGAAATAACGAATAAAAGTGCTCAAATGTTGGTAAAGCAGAGCAGTATGTAAACTATTGGGTTGAGTGATCAATAATTTTTATCTTAGTTGAATATAATTTATTTATGAATAATTTAACAATGAATTAACTTCAAACAATAGTATATTTTCCATTATTTTCAATTACCTCTTGCAATTTATCATTTTTTTTATTTCTCTCAAGTAAAATTTAGCTTGTCTGGAACTCTAGAAATGTTCTGCAAACATTTTCAACTGATTTTCTTGTGAAAATATTTTTGTTATTCATAGCATTTTGTAGAGAACGAAAAAGACGGAAATCACTCAGCGCAAGGTCTGACGAATATAGTGAATAAGATAAAACAGACCAGCCTAAATTCAATATTTTCTCCTGTATGTTTCTTGCTGAATGTGTCCTTGCGTTGTCAGAGGGAAGCACAACGTTTCTTATATTCACGAGAGCGGTGCGTTTTCTTGAAAGATTTTCATGCGCATGTTGTAGTTGTTGAGAGTATAAGTCTGATTACGGTTAAAAAAGCTCAAAATAAATAACCCGCGGTGATCCTACCACAAACACAACGGGACTTCCATGAAAATGTATCTTTGGGGTAGGCCTCGGATATTCATTCGTGACAATCAATTGCTTTTTGCATCGAGCATTGTCATAAAATACCCATTTTCGTCACCTAATATTCCTGAGAAACAGGTCATTTAATCTGCCTTTGAAAGAAGACTTATCACTATAGACATGTGATCTTTCCAATCCTTTTAAGAGTAGGAGGAACTCAAACTCCCAGCTTGCTCACTTTTCCTATGTTTTTAAATGTCGACAAATTGTAGATTGAGATGTGTTTTGGCCAAGAGCTGATTCGAGTCCACAAATCCTTTTAAAGCATCTTGATCAAGTTCTGATTAGAATTCTGGTCTGGGTTCATCTATTAATTATGTATCAACAGAATGAAACTTTGAAAACCAGTTTCGGACTAGGGTCATAAATACAAGTAATTTTCTTGGCTGTTTCTGTTGCGTTTTCGTTATTCTTAAACCCCGCAACATTATCTGTCGAATATGCACTTTAAGTTCCTCCATTTTAAGGGTGTGAGAGCCTAGATTAAATTATAATGGACACTCTTTCTCTCTTAGTCACAGGTACATAAAATCTGCTTTTCCGGTACTTATCTCATCGCTTGTTTGACCAATTGGTTTGTTACTTGGCTCATTATCGTTGTTATTACTATATATATATATATATATATATATATATATATAGTTAAGAAATATGCAAGCAGCCTCAACGAGGATTTGAACACGGTGACCCGAGTTCATTTCCGGTGACAATAACCGTTATGCCATGCGCACGCACGCCTGTGTGTGTGTGTATGTGTGTGTGTGTGTGTGTGTGTGTGTGTGTGTGTGTGTGTGTGTGTGTGTGTGTGTGTGATCCTATTCTGTTAGTAACGACAGCATCACCTTCCTAACATTAAAAATCCATTTTCTTCAGATTTTGAATGTACATTATATAAAGTATGCGCAAAAATTCTCAAAACACTTTTGAGTCATTATAAAATTGATGTCTAATCATCAATTTTTATCTCTATCGATAGAAATATTTACTGATCTATAGCTGAAATTGACTGAAACTGAAGAAGTAGTGGAGTAGTAGTAAAGTCAGTGGGCCGCAATAAGTAAAGTGAAAGCGTTGTTTCCATTTTCTGTATCCAAATACAATCGACACGAAAGTTTTTTGTTTCATTTTTCTCTTTTTTGTTAGAATTCGTTGTTACTGCGTTGACAGCAATGCCATATTGATTGTACCGTTGCTCATCACCGCGGGTAAGTTATGTCGAGCTCAGTTAGAATTTGGATGGGTGATTGCTTAGGAATACTTGCTGCTATAAACTAAACCCAATGGGAAATTAGAGAAGTAAAACAATATAAGAAACTACTTTGTGACATATGTTATTGTAAGCAACCTGTCAGTAAGGTTAAACAAAGCTTATTGAAAAGCTTTATTTTGTTTGTTTATTGGCATAAAATGGGTTAAATAATGACTAAGTTATCCTTGTGAAAAAACATTAGTAGATCCATTTCAAGGATATTAGTCCGAAGGTGAACATATTAAGATGACTGGAGTTCGAAATCGCTTACAATAATGTCGTTGTCAGAACGTTAGCCACTACGCTTTTTTAAAAAAGCAACCTGGAATTCAGTGGCTCGGTAGGCTGGAGATGCAGAATATACCAACTGTATTCTGCAAAGGGATAAGAATCTCCCCAAAAGCGTCCTCGATATATGACACAACAAAAACTGATAGTGAGACTCCAGTAATGCTGGAGCTTTGGGAATGTGCCGTATCCCTTTATTGCTATCGCTCCCAGGTCCACTCTGGTCTGGAGTGGTAACACCTGATAGGGTCCTATCTATAGGTCAAATAGAGCTAAACTGTGTACTTATGCTAAACTGAATTGTTTAGAATAGAACTATTTTTGACATTTAAACTGCGTACTTACGCTAAACTAAATTGTTTGAAATAAAACTGTTTTTACAATAAGTGCGTAAACAAAATGGGTACTTATGTTAAACTGAACTGTTTGAAATAGAACTGTTTTTGACATTTAAACTGCGTACTTACGCTAAACTAAATTGTTTGAAATAAAACTGTTTTTACAATAAGTGCGTAAACAAAATGGGTACTTATGTTAAACTGAACTGTTTGAAATAGAACTGTTTTTGACATTTAAACTGTGTACTTATACTCAATTGAATTGTTTGAAATAGAACTGTTCAAATGTATAAATAGCCAACAATGTCATAAACCAAAACCTAATCGAACCAAATTTGAATTCAGATCCGGATTGATGCGGTCCATTATTCTTTTAAGGTAATATTTCCCAGGTTTACTTAACCGAAAGAAAGGAAAACAAGGCGGAGGCTATTTAAAGACATTGCAGGTGTTTCCCGTCCCTCAATCATCTCGATAACGACCATTGAATTTAATCCAGGAAAGTGAAGATGATGCACTCAAGGAAAATGTGACCTTTATCGACATCTTAAACAAGTTATCATCACAGGTTTTGTTACTTACACGTCTCATCATTTTTTAAACATCCAAAATTGTCAGTATCATATATTAATTAGAATCCTTTACTTCTTCCCAAATAGAAGCATTAATATCATCATGGACTGCTCTTATCCTGGAAACCCAATAGGTTCATAGGTAACTAGTACACACACACGCACACACACACACACACACACACACACACACACACACACACACACATATATATACTTCAATACAGCCTTTCTCTTAAACACGTTTCATTAAAAACAACTGATCATTTTCTTTTTGATAATTTTTTTATTTACAAAATTTCTTAACTTTTGTTCAATTTTATTTAAAAATTGTCTCAATTTTCCTTTATAAGTGCTATCAACCATTGTTGGTCATTTTCAAGATGTTAATAAATCTTTTTCCTACCACTGTTTCTTATATGGAACGCTGTTAGCATTTATACTACTTGTTATTATTTACCTTTTTGATAGGATAATGGTTAAGAAGTTATTTTTTTCTTTAAAATCCTGGGAAATCTTTGTTTATTTTCATCTTGGTTGTTATACTCACAATGATTCAGCCGCTGTCTTTTCTGGCCTTCTTCAGATGTTTTTTGTCGTTGTCGGTAACATTTTGAGAATTTCGAACCGAGCCCTTTATTTAATCAAGAGGAATAGATTGTTCTCATTCTGCTTTCTAAGCCCTGGAATATCTCGTATGAGATATACTAAATTAACGCTTTCATGTATTCTTTTAACAAATTTTACTCATAATATAAATGACGAGTTAATAATCTCTTTAAAACTAAGACAATATAAACATAATACAATGTGTCTAAAAGAAAAAGATTTTATTGAAGAACTATAACTAATTTTACATAAAAAAAGATTGGTTCCAGATTGTTATTTTTTTTTAGAAGGAATGGACAGATTTAGCCAATCAAATACGTGCGTTTGTTTCCAAACGAATCTAATAATTCCTGAAGCAGACTGTGCAGTCGGGCAATCAGCTTGTGCCGGGATACCAAAACACCATAAGGTTTACGTCATAAAAGTCTAAGTTTTGAAGTGGCTTCGAATCAATCAGTGTCTTAAAGCTGAAATATTTTAACACTGCGAATCCTTGCCGTGCTATCAATAATGTTTCTAGCAACTAAAAGTGCAAATAAGATGGTATATATTATTATCGAATTGATGTTAAGGTGAAATAGCTTAAACGGCCATTAGTACAGGGGCCCTGTCTTTCTCTCAATTTGCCCCTAAATAATACTAGTTGGTTGTAGAGGTGTATACGCTATTGAATCAACCGGAGAATCATGGTATCTTCCACGTAGAGACGCTGTGTAATGGAATGAACGATTTATCTATGATTTTTTCATCTATAGATGATCGAATTTCATTACCATGACAACCAGACATAGAATTATTTATATATACGAAACTTTCTGGACTTTGATTATGTGGTTAATGGATGGTTGGTTGGTTTATTTTATGCTCAATTCAATAATTAAGGCCTTCAATAATTAGTTGTAATATCAATATTTAAAGAGCCAATGTATTTATAGTTTACGCTTCTTTTTAAACTTCTTTTCATACTTAGTCATGATATCAATGTTTTAAGAGCCAATGTATTAATAAAGTTTACACACATTTTTAAAAAGCAAAACACTTTATAATTAGTTACAGTAGTAACATTCTAAGTGACAATGTAGCACAAAATCATTTAAAACTTTCTTTCAAACAGATCTATTTGGTCTGTTGATGAGCCACTAATAGATACTATTTTGTTTAGTTAGAATGTACCAGGGAGTATATGACAAACTCTTAGACCACCAGAACTTGAACCTCATCATCGGATATAGTTTAGTATCCTATTGTTGTATTATGATGTAATGCCTTCATGTTGTCATATGATCTCGGGTGACGAAGGAAGCTGATAAACTCATATTTCTATTCCTATAACTTTCCACTTTTATTGAGATGATTATTCATTATTAGCCTTTATTAATGAGTTTTCTGTTTTAGTACTGTCATTAGGGAGAAAACAGAAGGTTTCCGAGCCGTCTTTGTATGGTTGTCCAAACAGGCTAAAATCTCATGTCTCTATAATACTTTCTGTTCTCTTCGTATCTCAGCTTAAATTCTTACAAACCTAAAGGTAATTTAAAAAAAACACACTCAACAATCTCACTACTCAGTCAAATGACAGCTGTAATTCTCGATTGCCACATTTCTACAGGAGATCTCATTTACACCAATAACCCTTTAGCTTGTCAGTCTCATTTAGCTAGTGTTTGACCCTTGGGGTCAAACCTCGTTATCAGCCTCTGTTCTTGATGACGTATTACATGCAAGACCGAGAGAAATGGATAAATTTAGGTTTATTACAAATCTTTACAACGTCATACTAGGATTATTTTGACTATTCATCTTAATTTCAGTTGCTTTTCCTTGCAACTAATCTGATCGTCAGTCTACGACCCTTAGCTAAAAGTGTTGACCAGAAAAACAGTATATTGAGAAGTGATGAAAAGCAAATAAAACTAAGTTGAACTGAATGCCAATTACAAATCGATCGCAGCTGACAATAACTCATCAAATTATAATAAAATCAAAGATAATATATTTGTCAATTCTCTTCATTTTGACAACTAACAGGCTACAAAATCCCTTGTTTGGCACAAGGTATCAGGAACCGTTCACCCAGTAAATATCAAAACCATTGTAGTTGTAATGGCCTCCGAGTTAAGTAACCCCGACTAAAACGCTCTATGTAATGATTTGCTGTGTATATTTGGTAAGAAGGTCTAAAAGTGGAAACAACTAGTCGGAATAAAAATGAGTAGAGTACTAATTCTCTGTTCGGCTTGATTATTGATCCATGCTCGACGATAAATGATAGATTGATAGATGTTTTACATTTTTTGACTGTTTTATTACATTCGACCACAAACCAGATATTCATGAGAAAATATGTCTCTACCATATACGGTCAGTATAATTCATCTAGAATAAACACTGATGGAAGATAAAAATGGCAAAGTCCTGAATATGTTCCAACTTACTCAAGATTAAATATAGGCACCTGGTGGGTATTTACCTAAGCACTGGGTAGGGGGTGACAGGAAGTCAATTTTGAAGTAGAAAACAGCCGGTTTGAATTCAGGGTTTCCTTCTCCTCGTCTGGTTGCTGTACAAAGGCCTGAATAACACTGTTCAGCTGCTTTCCCAAGTGAATTAGCGCAAACTGAAACGTAGGCAACTACGTCTTGGATTTGAAGTAGGGTCATCAATAACCATTACGCCAAGGTGCCTCTTAGTGTTGTGTTATGGTTAACAAGTTAGAGCAGGTAGCCATTTTAAGAGAGTTCGATTCTCACTGGGTACTTCATATTTCTGATCAAAAATTATTTACTAAAGTAAACTAAATTAAGTAAATGACAACTGAAGATGAAACATACAGAGTACTAAGCCATCTGAGGTTAAGCAAAAAATAAGAAAGTAGTAAATTCTAAGTTAAGCAGCAAGGAACCTGCTCCATTCTGAGATACGTGACCACTTTTGAAAACTATTCTGAGGCCAGAGTGCCAGACTAAGGAAAGCTTAGTAAATTCTAAGTTTAGCGGTAAGGAACTTGCGCAATACTGGGATGGGTGACCATTTAGGAACAGTAATCAGAAGTTTATGTGCCAGACTAAGCAAAGCTTAGTAAATTTAGTACTCAGTCAACTCATGCATAAAACATTGGTTCCCATTAGATCACCAATATTAAGCAGCAATGAACCAATTAAATACTAAGATGAGTGACGATTTAAGAACTTCAGTCTGAGGCCGGTGTGCCAGATAAAAAAAAAACTTGATAAGTTGCAGCATTTAACGTACCGGTAATATATCTGAATTACAGTAAATGATCACGCATACAGATTAATACGAACACAAATTTCAGATAAAAGTGGTGGGTCAACTGCAATTAAACCCCATGCGCATACTGAATCTGTGATAAAATTGGCTTCGTTCTTTAGGGTGTTGGAATTTCATTTTCCTTCAGTATATACATATATATATATATATATATATATATATATATATACGAAGACTTGAACGGATCAAAGATAGAATAAGCAGACACGAAGTTTATATCCTATTTAATCAAACATATATATTATATATATATATATATTTATATATATATATATATATATATATGTTTGATTAAATAGGATATATATATATATATATATATATATATATTGGGTGATGAAAAAAATGTTAACACTCTCATGGGAGTACCTTTATTACATAATTAAAAATAATCTTCACATGTTCACCATCCCTGTCAACACATTCTGGGGATATCCTTCCAGTGACTAAAAGGTGTTAATATTTCTATGGGGGTATCTTTATTAGAAAAGCAGAACTGATATTACGGAAACCACTTGGGTAAGGTTCCAATAATATGTTGACGGGGATGGTAAACAGGCGGATACTTTAAAAACATATTATCATAGACGAACTTCCACAGGAATATTTACATTTTTTTAAAACACTGTATATTATAGAAATGTTAACTTGTATAAATAACCCCATAAAATGAATTTAAATTGACGGAACCTTAAAACTGGTAAAATTTGAAAGTAAATGCTGTCTGGTGTGTGTTATCATATTTAGTATTCTTCGATTAACAATTCTAGAACCTTATTAAATTCCTAATCTGATAAACATTCCATGAGTCGGTTTTGGTAAACTCTTTCACTTCTTTACGACTCGTTGGCTTGAAAACACGTTGTCAGACACCGTTCTGTACTTGCGTACGTGTATGTGTGTGTGTGTGTGAAACATAAAGGCAGACTCAGGCTTACGGCAGTAAAAGCTAGACCCATTCTGCTTAGGAGGCTCTATGGCACACTCCTGCTAAGAAGACGTACAGTTGGAGTAAAGCAAAGGATCAGGCAAGCAGCTATCTTCCCCGACACGAGTCTGCCTGAATAAATTATGCGAAAATGTAGTCCATGTAGCCATGGACGACTAGCTATCCATATATGGCCCGTTGGTCTAGGTAGACGTTTCTTTCACGCTGGCTCGGTGTATGTGCGCATGCGCGATAGAGTGTGCTAGTGTGTGTCTACTACGTGCGATTAAGAGAGAGAAGAAAATAAAGAAAGAGAAAAAAGAAAAAAGAGGGAAAGAGAATAAAGATGGCGAGAAACAGAATGAAAGAAGAGGCGGAAGGTATTTATCTTTCCCCGACTATCTTAGTATTTCTTAACAATCTCACACTGTCTGTATTTCGTTGACTTCAATCTATACGCACGTTTATTTATCTATTTATTTATTTCTCCGTGGCCTTCATGTGTAAGTGCGCATGCGTTAGTACGTGCGGGCGGCTGCATGAATGCATGTTGCTTCCTTTCTTTTTCTTTTTTTAACCTTTTTAATGATACTGTCAATATTATTACGAGAAATAGCAGAAGTAGTAGCAGCAGCAGCAGCAGCAGCAGTAGTAGTAGTAGTAGTATTAATAATAATAATAATAACAATAATAATAATAATTGTTACAAATAGTTGTAGTTAATGGATTGATAATGGCATAAATTCATTAAATCTCGAAACGTTTGCCGGTATCTTTCTTATCTTACACACACACACACACACACACACACACATATATATATATATATATATATATATAGAGAGAGAGAGAGAGAGAGAAAGAAAGAGAGAGAGAGAGAGAGAAAGAGAGAGAGCGAGAGAGAGAGAGAGAGAGAGAGAGAGTCTTTGGTCATTCAACCGATGTCTTATTCTATACGGACATTTCTCTTTTTACCATTTAAAAAAAAGACAGAAAAAGGAAACAATCTTTCCTTTGAAGTAATTGATTTCATTCTCCTTCAGCATTTTAAAGCCAAATATCCCCCCACCACTCTAGCTCTCTCTGTCTCTCTCTCTCTTACTCTTGAGCAGTGATTTATGGGTTTCACTTTTTGACTATAGCGTTTATCTTCCCTTTCAATTGATTATGTTCTTTCTTTCTTTTTACTTTCTTTCTTTCTTCTCATTCTGAGCAAACTCACGCTGAACGAAGAAAAAAGTAGTAATTTACTAAGCGTTTTGCTTAGGTGTGGCACAAAACCGAATTAATGAGGCATCCAATGAGTCTCGAACTCACTCTTAGAGGTTTGCTAGTCAAGCTTGCTAACCATTTTACTGAACGAAGAAAAAGTAAGAAAAAGAAGTAAGTTAGCGACCATAGTCGAGGGTGACCCGAAGGCTCCCTTTTCTATAGCTACTACACCAAGGTGTAGGGGAGGGCGCTACTCCATTCCCAGGATTGCTCCACTTTACCCTTGAACCGTACCTTATAATGCTGAGTGTTAAGCAAGGTGGTATCAAGTACCATTTTAAAAGTCTTTGGTATGACTCGACCTGGGATTGAACCCAGAACATAATTATAATAAATAAATAAATAAATAAATAACGAAAAGAAGCAAGAAAGAAAATATGAAAGAAAATAAGATAGGAAGAAGTATATTTAATGGAGAAAGAAAAGTAAAACATAATAATAAAAAAAAGAAAGAATGAAAATGAAAGAGAAAATGGAAAGAACTTAATGAAAGAAAGGAAGACAGAAAACAAAGAAGAAAGAAGGATAGAAAAATAATGAAAGTGAATGAAAGATGAAAATTAAGAAAAGGAGATGAAGGTTTACAGAAAAGAAAAAAGAAAGAATTTCGCAGTTTTCATTTCAGATTGAGCATTCACATCTGATACATGTTTTCTTAGGACGTGCACTCGAGGTAGCTTCCGTATGGAACTTATTAACAGTGTGCTTGTGTTTGCAAATATATATATACATATATATATATATATATATATATATATATATATATATATATATATGTATATATATATATATATATATTATAAAGTTTCGTGAATCCAAAGGAAGAAAAATGAAAATTTAAAAGGAAAAGTCTGCAAACGTATGAAATTTTCATAGTTCCTATTTTGGTCTTTTATGAAACGTGTTTCGGCTTTCAAAAGCTTCTTTAATAATTTTCGTTCTTCCGAGAAACTGTTGAAAGTGAATCGTTTTTGGTTCTCTTTATGTTCTTTTCTTTGACTCGACTGAACGAAACCCGGATGATTGGTCATGAAGGCAGTCAGCCAGTTGATCCATTGAATTTGGGAAGTGTCCATCTGAAGTGGTAACGTAAAAAGATTAACAGTTTGCTTCCTACAAACAGTATGTTCAAACGAAAATTTCGAAAATTTCGAAAATACTTGGCATCCAAAAAAAAAAAAAAAAAAGTGTTAGAATATTAAAATAGAATAAAATCGATCAATAAACAAAATGAAATAAATATCAAAGTTTAAAGTGTCAAAGTGTTTCTTAGTATTTCATTTTGGTGTTTCTTTTATTTGTTTCTATTCATTCAATATTCTTTAAAAATTGTCTGATACTTTCTCCCCGATCAATTTTCATTATAACTGGTCATTTTAAACATTTTTAATGGCATATCAACCTTCTTAGATTATTTAATGTCAAAGCCATCCTTCCAGAAGAACAGTAGTAGTACTATTTAACCCATAGCTGGGAGGATAAGGGGGTTCATACCTTTCCCTAGGGTATTTGTTCGAAAGTGAACGTAATAGCACGACTAGAGTTCGAACTCGCTTATTACGATTCTGCACTCCAGCCCTTTAACCATTAACTCATGAGGATATCCCTTTGTACTTTAAAAAATTGACCGAAATTTCCCCCGGCCGGTTTGTATTGGCCAAATGGAAAGCTCCCGAGGAGAAAATTTCGGACAACTTTTTTTTTTATAAAAACGGAATAGAATTTAAAACTTGTCAAACGACCTGGGAAAAAATTAAGAATTGTTAAAATGAAACTTTTAACGAAACATGCTTATGAAAATGGATGCTGCCTGAATATATTTCATCATCATCATCAAATTCTGATAGCACACTCCCTTAACTCTATCCTCCCTCTCTCTCTATCTGTCCCTAACGTTCATCGCTCCTAGCAGCTCCTCAAGTCCATAAAAGAATGTCGCTTTTGAGTTTATCTTTACTTGTTTATCTTTATCTTGTTCATCTTACTTGGATGGTTTGTGAGATGGGAGATAGGTGACCGTACAACTATTTTTGGGGGTATGGCTACGTCAAGGATTTGCTCAAAATAGCACGTACAATTCTTGTATAGTTTCCATCTAGCTTTTTCTGTAAGAGTTTCATAAGAGTCCAGGTGGTGCACCATACAGTAGTACTGATACCACCACAGCTTGAAAGAGATCCGGGTTTATTTTATCAAAGAGATCAAATTTTCTTATGATCGACAACATGTCAATGTGTATGTTGAAATCACTTTCAGTAGATAAGATACTGCTGTCGAGGTATATGAACTGGTCAATTATTTTCAGGGGCTTCCCATTTAATGTTGAAATGAAATGTCTGCATTTTGTTTAAAAACACATGAGTTCTGTTTTATCAGGGTTCATGTAGAGGCCAATGTCTCTTGCTGCTTGCTCCAGGCTACGCCGAAGGGATTCAGGTTGGGCAGGTGTATTTACGAGAAGCGCTTGATTATCTGCGTAGTCTGAATCTGTCATAGTTTCTGCAGGATATCATCTGCTCCTTGTCTTTCTTTTTAAAGTGAAACTATTTTCTTTTATTTGATTTATTGACGAACGTAGTAAGTAATCAAAGCAGAATATAAACAAATATAGTACTAATGTATCTTCTTACAAGACTCCAGTGACAATATCAAAGAAGTCGGTGTCACCGTCGGTGGGAGCGAACCATTGCTTTCGTGTGACAATAAAACTTCGATTAAACCTGAGAGATATCAAACCTCTGTGATATTAAAAAAAACTGCTTCCATAATCACTTTGTTATCCAGCCTCGGCTTTTTACTAGATGACAGATTCTGAGGAAGGAGAGTATCATACAAACTATATGTACATATTGCAATGGAAATCATATAATACAGTAATGTCGATGTGAAACAAGGCGGTTGAATCCAAAAGTGGGTGAATGGCGCGCCTTACCTGATGATAATCAGAGGAACATCATTGGTCAACGGCCAGGATAAAATAGTCTAGTCAGGAAACTATTGCTACTCATCTTTATGAGTAACGTCTATTGATGAGAAAAAACAGCTGTGGAAAATTTACCATAACTCCAATTCAAACGATACGTATAAACTGCATCGGCCTTCACGTGATAAACAAGGATCGCGTTCTGCTGAGTTAAAGTTCTGGCCCCAGTGTTATAAAAACCAGCTATAGAGCCCAAACGAAACTTACTTAGATGCAAAAGTACAGTCAACAGAGCGACTTTTAACGTTAGAACATTAATACAATAAACCAGCTATTTGAACCGAGCAGAACGTAGACATCATAAGCGTACAGGAACACAGATATTACCACGGCGAGCTAGAACTAAAATGCAATGTTCCCGGTAATGGACGAACATTTTTGTCAGCATCTGTACGGAAAAACTTCTTCAATGACATAAATGGAAGTGTAGGAACGCTTCTCAGTTTTAGTTTTGGTTTTGTTTGGTTTAGTTTTGTTTTTGTTTTTTGGCACATCAACCATTGTAAGTTATTAATGCCAAATCCATTTTTATACATGTAAAAGTAAAGTAAAGTTAGCGACCATAGTCGAGGGTGACCCGAAGGCTCCCTTTTCGATAGCTACTACACCAAGGTGTAGGGGAGGGCGCTACTCCATTCCCAGGATTGCTCCACTTTACCCTTGAACCGTACCTTATAATGCTGAGTGTTAAGCAAGGTGGTATCAAGTACCATTTTTAAAGTCTTTGGTATGACTCGACCTGGGATTGAACCCAGGTCTCCCGGGCCATTGGCGAACACTCTAACCGCTGGGCCAATGTCCCGGTCTAAAACTATTCAGTTTAGCATAAGTACACAGTTTAGTTCAATTAATCTCATTGATAGGACCCTATCAGGCGCTACCTCTCCGAGCTATTGTGGACCTAGGATCGATGGGAATAAAGGGGTACTCTGCATTCCCCAAAGCTCCAGCATTACTGGAATCTCACAATCAGATTTTTTCGGACACTCGTTGTGGGGGGGTCTTATATCGCTCTGTAGAGAAGCAGTCGGTGTATTCTACAGCCCCAGCTGATTGGGCAACTCAGTCCTCGTGCTTTAAAATCACTTAATAGCTAAATTCTACACAATGAAAGGGAATTATGGACTTACACCGACTTAACTCTAAAGCGCAGCTATATTATATATTTATAAACAAGATGTGGACAAATAACGCTTTGAACTGTGAGGTATATTCTTGTTTTGAATGTTCCGATCACTGAATCGTCTCAGCAAAGATTCACTTGACTCTACGCAGATATAAGAAACAACCAAGTAAAGCTTCACGATAGGTCTGATCATTGCTTGTCAGTATGGATATAAACAATCAATTTACGGAAACTGTAAGAAACTAATTTGATACTCTTCAGGAACATCTGGAAGCGATACTCCCAATGAGGAATATGAAAACTGTGTTACCACCCACATAGAAGCAGCAGCCGGGTGAATACCAACCAAATTAATAGCCAGCTGTAGAGTCAAAGCACTTAGGGAAAAAACTTGATAGCTTGAAAAAGACGTCCTTACTTAAAAAAGAAACCCAACCGACGCCAATTCGCAGAAACTTAAGAAAGTCCAAAAAGAAATAAAACATACCAAAAAGAACAACTCAAATACATTCAAGGCCAAATCAATAAAATCAGAAATTTTATAGAAGACAGACGATCACAATTAACATAGCAAACAGTAAATGAAAGGAGCGGTAAGAAAAGCAACTCGAGAGTAAAATTAAAAGCTGCTAGCTAAGAAGAAAGACTTCAAAAGTGGAAAGAATATTTCAAGAATCTACCCGGAAACCCTTCTGAAATTACGGATAAACCCACTAAAGAAATCATTGATATTTAACTAGACATCAAACTTGGACAGTTATCGGAGGAAGATATTAATGCATTACTGAAAAAAAAGCTAAAGGACTTGACGAAATATTTTCAATGGAAGACAAGGGATTTTGACGATATACTTCTTCGATTATACAACGCTGTGTTTTAATAAAACACAATAAACAAATGGAAGAAAGTCTGCAACTTCCTCTTCCCCAAGAAAAGCATCTTCGGAATCTTTAAGAGCTACAGAGGCAGAACTCTTATTCCCATAGCTGCCAAAGTTTATAACGCCTTGCTTTTCAATCGTATCTCATCTAAAGTTAAGAAAACTCTCTGGAAAAATCAGGACGGATTTCGGAGAAATCGATCCACAACTTTTCAGATCCTAACTATTCATCGAATTATCGAAGGAGTACGCACAAAAATCTCAAGGCAACACTATTGTTCACAGATTTCTTCTAGGTATTTGATACCAACAACATAGGATAGATGAAGGAAATACCACTGGCATGTGGTCTCCCCACCAAAAAAAGGGTTACTGCAATAATGATATATACATATATATATATATATATATATGTGTGTGTGTGTGTGTGTGTGTGCGCGCACGTGCGTTTGTGTCCTTACCCAATACTTCTGCCAAGAACAGGATATGACACGAGGTCAATTTTAAGTGGTGTACTGCTCGTTTGAATTATATATATATATATATATATATATATATACTTGTGTATATAATATGAAAAAAAACAAAATACTCTGAAGATATATTTATATATGAATAATATGCAAACATTTTATGTTCTATCTTTTTTGTAAGACCATCATCAGAGCGATGTTAGTAAGTGATATTATGTCTCATCCAAAAATAATTTACACATAAAAAAATGGAAATCAAATCAAATTAAAAAAAGAATTTTCTCAAACTCTACGTCAAATACATTTTGAAACAATGCTATCAACGATAATAGAATGCGATGAAATTTTTTGATTTTTTTTTCGTTTATTTTTCGTTTAAAAATAATTTTTCGGATGAAATATAACATCATATACTAACATCACCTTGAAGATGGTTGAACAAAAAACAAAAAAGTTAAACGTTAAACGTGACATCTTATTCATATATAAATAAATACATCTTGTTTTCTTTTTAATATTTCATATCTATGTCCTGGATTTATGTCCATTTTATCATATATATATATATATATATATATATATATATATATATATATATATATATATATATATATATATTCCTTCTTCGTGTTAGCATAGGTTTCTGTATATCAAGGAGAGGAGCATGCGCGAAATACGTGTTTAAGACCCACAAAAGCGCGAATACTACTAAATGAATATGTGAATATCTGTTTTCCTTCACGTGGAAGCGAATGCGTGCGAATATGGAAGCATCTTATTCTGTTTCTCGTCTTATTTCTTTATTCGTCTAAATTGCAAAGAATCACGTCTGAGTCTCTCCTGAATTACAACTTATTTGTCATTTCTCATTGGCGAAGATTGTCGAGCTCGTAAAGTAGAGAGATAGATGGCCATTACGAATTTCTCTATTCATACCTCCTTTACAGATTGGCGTAGCGGTTACTGGTGTGGAAAACGGAATCACTTAACCGAGTTCGAGTCTCACTTCATACTAAAACCAATGAGAAAGGCATGAAACACATCCTCCCTGATTATGTATTTATTCAACTCCTTCGACGCAGCCTGGGTGTGGCTCATGGTCAGTTTTTTAGTTGGTTTGAATTCAGAGTTTTTCTTCTTGACTGATAGACTTTCGAAAGCTAAAGAACCAAGCCTCCCCTAATATTTCCAATTGCTTGGGAGAGGAGAGGAGAACAAATGGATTCCTGCCTTTCCCGATCGTCGTTAGCGAGAAATGAAACGCAAACTACCTCGTTCAGGATTTGAACTCTGATCTCCAATTCCATTTCCTTCGACTAAACCGGCTCCCCCATCGCACTTAGCAACAGAATAAGAAATGTCTTATCAAGAAGGGGATAAATTACAAGTGTCAGCAATTAACTAAATAACGTCTCGACAAAAAAAGGTGAAGAAAGCAACAGGAAATCTCTTCCCTATTATTTCCAAGAACAACCATTTTATACACAGATAAAGGAAACTGTGGAGATCCATGTTTGCTCTCATCATCAAGTGATATAAAAGTAAAGTTGGCGACCGTAGTCGAGGGCGACCAGAAGGCTCCCTTTTCAATAGCTACTACCCCGAGGTGTAAGGGAAGGTGCTACTCTTTTCCCTGGATTGCTCCACTTTACTTTTGACACCTACCTTATATTGCTGAGTGTTAAGGAAGGAGGTATCAAGTACCATTTTATAGTCTTTGGTATGAGGCGACCTGGGATTGAACCCAGGTCTCCCGGACCATTGGCGAACACCCTACTTACTATGCCAATGAGCCGGTCCTCAGGTGATATAGCTGTCCAGTGGCCTAATGGGTAGAGTATTCGCCAATGGCCTGGGAGACCGTGGTTCAATCCCAGGTTGAGTCATACCAAAGACTCAGAAGATTGTACTTGATATCCTAACACTTAGCATTAATAGGTATATGTCAAGGGTAGTGGAGCAATCCAGGAAAAGATGTAGCGCCCTCCCCTACACCTTGGTGTAGTAACTATTGAAAAGGGACCCTTCGGGTCGTCTTCGACTAAGGTCGCTAACTTTACTTGCCCAAGTGGTATAGCACGTATAAATACAACGGTGAGTCAGAAGTTTTTCAATATGCAAGGCACAATTCAGCAGCTCCGAATGCTTTTGCCAAGATAGTGAAAGTCACGAACTTCATTGGACTGTAAGATGTACAGCTCGCCTCATACTCTCCGTGTACTACTCGCCGGATTTGCCTCTTTGACTTGGAGCACGGCGTTGGGATCCATGGCTTTAATCCTACTAGATCTTGCCTGACCATCGATGCTCTTGCAAACCTGAACGAAATTTCATGAACCATTTAGTCACTGTGCTATGATCAACTGCGCCTTTACATTTCGCACAACAAATATTTTTTTGTTACTCCACTGGCGTTATGACCCAGTTCGAACTTGTAAAACACAAGTTCCTAAATTAGACTATGTTTCACATTTATCTGTGTGACTTTCAAATCACACATATGAAGTGAAGCAATGCACGAAATGTTAGCGCACCAACTATCAATATACTATCAAACACTGCGGTTACTTTCACGGCTTGAACTTCTTCGGTCACATGATATATGCACCGGGAACGTACCAAAATATTGCAAAACTTTTGACTAAACGAGTACATAAATATAGAGAGTAGATATATTCACGCCCTTATTATTAAAGCTCATGACATAGAGCGACGATGAGTCTCACGTAGTAGTTGCCAGTGAGCTTAATCCGCACCGAGTGATCTACTGTTTTAGTTTTGTGTTTGATAAATCAAAGATAAATATCTGTATAAATATTTATGTACGCAGTTTGTCCGGAAACAATACAGCTATTTACTATCACCGGAAAAAATAGCCTACCAAGAGCAATAGCACCTTAGTCCACTTCAAAAATAGCCTACCAAAGGCAACAACACCTTAATCTACTTCAATAATAGCTTACCAAGGGCAATAGCACGTTAGTCCAATTCAAAAATAGTCTATCAAGGGCAATAGCACTATAGTCCATTTCAAAAATAGCCTACCTCGGCCAATGGCACTATTGTCCACTTCAAAAATCTACCAAAGGCAATAGCGCTTTAGTTCACTTCAAAAATAGCCTACCAAAAGCAATAGCACTATAGTCTACTTCAAAAGTACTCTCCTTATGATCTCGCTCACTCTCAGCGTTCTATCCTCTTTTTGAAGCAGTCTGTAAAGTTCTCTTTTTAGAATCACCATCCGCGTCTAAGTTGCGTTCTCTTTAATCTTGTCTGAGAACGTTCGTTCTTTTCAAAGCGATTTCAATTTTGTAAAAATTATTAGAAAGTCGCAAGGTGCTAAATATTGACTGCCTGGTGGTAAAGCTAAAAAGAGAACTAGGGGGTCAGATGAAGGGCAAAAAAATTACGAGTGGGGAGATTTGGGCTGGTTCATTGTTATAATGAAACTGCCACTCATCACTTACTCACTGTAGCAGTACCTGTTTGCAGTCCATCTAGTCTCGCCAGCTAACCAACCTTTCCTCCCGTTGTGTCTATTTTTCCAAAGAGACTTCGGTCGCCTATTTTGTTCGAGATTGTAAAAGCCACAAATCAGAACCACAATGAAAAATAAATAAAATAGGATAAAATAAATAAACGAACTCAAGAATACACAATCACTTTGACGTCTTTATTGAATGTTCTTGTTCGAAATCACGCTGGGGTCAGCGTCTGTGACACCTGGCTTTTTAGCCAAAGTCGAGTAGACCCTAACTCGCATGATACTGACTGTGGAAAAACCTAGGGCACTAGTCAGTTCTCCATCCCATTCTATGTCTAAAAGCCAACTCGTAACTGCTACTCTCTCGAACCGCTCTCTTAAATATAGGGGGTTTGACTTCCGGAAATGAAAACTGTTTTTCTTGCTTAGACCACCAAGTACTAAAATACATTATAAATGATACCCATTTCTACCGACCTCTGACCGAACTAGCATCAAAGACTCCAGTTTATTATGAGCATTAAAACTCAAGAAATCCTTTTCTTTCTATCTTATTATCTGTTAAAATCTGCCACCCTTCCAAACTTGTTAAGCTCCCCATTTGATACTACAATCAACACACATCTATATACATGCATACATACAAATACGTTACACCTGTACTCACACACATTTATATTGACATACTTGCATTTACATTCTCATACAAACTCTACGTTTATACACATGCATAATCATATAGATACGCTTGCACCAATACGCGTATGTATCATTGTACTTAGATATGTGCACCAAGGAACAGAAGAGCTTATAACGTCTCACTCACTGCTGAGATCTTTTTCTTATTAATCTCCGAATTTTGATACAAATGCTTCTTATTTATTGTCTGGTCGAACGAGGAAATATTTATTTATATTATTTAAAAAAGGCTAAATGATTTTTTTAGGTAAAAGTTGTAAGGAACAGAGTCTCTTCATGCAACGCTATTTAGTGAATTATTGTGTTTACATCGTGTTCAAATGTAAAAATATTTTAGGAAAGGATGAGAACAAGGACTGATATGATGACGGAGTGAGGGTGAATAACTCCTTCATCTGGCAAGGTTATCAAAATATTGTCTTATAATTTTTGGTGGAACAGATTTCATCATCATGTCGCGCCATCAGCACGGATATCCCTGACCCTCGCTCGCTACCCCTCCCTATCGTCTATTGCTTCCGGCAGGTCTTCGGGGCCACATCCTGTATCGGCACAGAGTTGTTGTATGTAGGTTCGGACTGGTCGTCCTGCTTTTGCTCGTCCATGTGAAGGGGTTCACAGGAGTACATCACTTATGAGCTCTACTTCTCCAGCAGTGTCCTGCATGTCTGATTCGTCTAACTTGGATAGTTTTTGTGATGGGGGTAGGTGGCCGTACAGCTGCTGCTTTATGGGGTGCTGCCTCCTGGTCTTGTTCAATATTACTCGCAGCATTCTTGTGTAGTTGCCGTCAAGCTTTTCTCCATACGTTTAGTTTGCGTCCATGTAGTGCATCCATATAGCAGTATCGACATGACCGCTGCTTGGAAAAAACTGCGTTTCATTTTTTCAGTCAGGTCTGACTTCCATATGACCGATAGCCTATTGATAGCTGACGATCGTTGAAAATAATTAGGAAGTGTTCTGATTCGTTGATAAATTGTATTTTTTTCTAAATTGTTTAGATTTTTCAAAAGGAAAATAACTCATCATAACTTTTGAGTCGTGAACATCCAGTTAAGCTAATATAAGAATGTAAGTGTGAGATTCCTTTGTTTAATGATATATCAATCTTTGTGTGTTATTCAATGTCAAAACCATCCTTGTAGAAAAACGGTAGGGGTACTATTTAGCCTATAGGTGGGGAATTAGAAGGTTAATACTTTTCCTAAGTGTATTACTCTAAAAGTGAACGTAACAGTGCGACTGGAGTTCGAACTCACTTACTACAATGTCGCAGTTCTGTACGTTAATCACTACGCTACAGAGATCCCCCCGAGGTCAAAGTAGGAGTTGTATCAACCTGTCACTTTCTGTCATTTCCTGTGTACCATTTTTTCTTTTTTCATCTACGACTCCTATGCCGATGATTCTAATCATCTAGTGAGTGAGAGGAAACACAAAAATACAACACAATAATACAACTCACCTCAAATGAGGGACCTTCTGTGGTTGTGACAGAAACGGATAACGAATACAATGTGGCCGTAAATTCGCAGGTTTTTCTTTTTCCTGTAGGAACAAACTCTTCTTAGATTTTTGTGTGGTTTTCTCTTTCTTAGTTTACGCTACGGTCTTTCTTGCTCGTGTAACCCGCCACAAAAAAGTGCGAATCGATAAACCCAGCTTCTTTTATTGTGATTCTCAGAACACCGAAACCCCACTTTTGCTTGCATGGGTGGCATGTCTCTCACGGCCACTTAGCTCATAGAATCTGGTGATTTCGGCAACTTTAGTACATCTTTGTTTTCACTCTGGGGTGTCAGAAAAGTATATCTTATCATATTTAGCCTACTGGACAAGATTTTGAACTTGGTCAACTTGTCTCTCTTCCGGAAGCTGCCTTTTTTTTTAATAACTTATCCATTTACACCCCTACATTAGTTAAAGGGATGTGCACCTATGGCTTGATTCCTACTTCTTAGTTCCAAATAGCTACCTATTTATTGGTCGAAGAATATTATTAGCGGAATGTTCATTGCTTAGGCAAAAAAATAATCCAAAAACAAATTATAATTCTACAAACATGCCACTGCTCTTCTCTCACCTTTTGAGGATTTTTTGTTGTTTCCTCTCAAGAATAGATATACGAACAATTACATACAATTAACAAAACCATATTCTATTGCCTTAAATAGAAAGAACACAAAATAATTAAATAGATGTATATATATATATATATATATATATATATATATATATATATATATGTGTGTGTGTGTGTGTGTGTGTGTGTTTGTATTGTATGAAATATGAGTATAAAGTTCCTTAGAGTTTGTGTGTGACTTACATATTTTAGAATTATTTTGCAATTGGCTGTGTGAAATTATCACATCTACCTGTGTGTAGGCAAATAGGGTATTATATGCTGTGTACTATTCTGTGGTGTCGTGTTCAATGTGACATGAGGTTCGATGGAGACGAAAAAGCCCAGCAGAGGGAAACGAGACCTGTTTCTGAGGCATCCTGAGATTTTTGTGTCTCCTTCTTATATACTATATTAGCAACGCCATCTACTGTAGAAATTCAGTAAAGACACAAGAATTCTGCAACAATGACTCTGCTCTTCCTTCACCCTTTTCCTGTATCTTCTGCTCTCATTTATCCTTTCAATCTCTGTTGTCCGTTTGTCATTTTATTTAAATGTTATACAAACAATAATTAGTTTGTTTTTTTTTTACAAAAAAAAGGAAAAAAGAATAATAATGAATGGCCAAGTATTTTCTTCTGCATCTTCTCTTTCATCTTTCTTTTGTTCTATCTCTCCTTAAAGAATTTTAACATATCTCAATTTTTGCATCTTTCAAAACCTATCTGCCATTCAATTGTTCGTTTATTGTCTCTTAATATCTAGTTAGCGAACCTGTTTCCTTAATCTACCTTTTTCTTTAGCCTCTTCATAAATTGATGTATATTCATGTTTCTTTCACTTAGTTTTCTCTTGTGTTTTTGTCTAGTTGGAAAGATTGGACGTTCTTATCTAAGACAAACTACGTAACGGTCGTACATAGAAGCAAGCATGGTAATTGTATTTAAGATATATAGCGTTCTCGGTCAGAAAGGTAACTGGTTTTCAATACACAATACTGAGCATTGGACAGACCATCATGAAGTCGTGCTGACAGCGCAGTTTCCTGATTCTCTCTCTCGCTATCCGTTTCTATCATCTATCATTCCTAAGAGGTCCTCTTGACTGCATCAAGTGTCCTCACAGAGCTGATATATGTAATTCCTTTCTGGTCACCAATCACTGGCGCATTCGATTAGAGAACATTGTTTATGTGTTCGTATTTACTTTCCTAACAATACCCAGCATGTTTTGTTCGTCTTATTTGATTGGTCGGTTGTGTTTTATGGCAAATCAACTTTTGTGGGTTATTTAATGCCAAATCCATTTTTATGTAAATAATCAGTTCTATTTCAAACAATTCAGTTTAGCATGAGTATATTTTAATTGTCAAATACATTTCTATTTCAAGCTATTCAGTTTATTCAAACAGCTCTAATTCAGTTAAAAACATTGACCTTGAATCTCCGGAGGGGCTTGTAAATGCATATAAGATATATGTAGATTTACCAGTCAGAAAAGGTAACTAATTTCAGATCATCCTGCTGGGGATTGAGCCGATACTATACTCGTATTCCAGGTAGGAAAACGTTATGTTCGTATATATTGAGTTTTCCTAAGAATAATTTCCGTTTTAGTAAAATATAATATATTCATGAATAAGTTAGCAATGAATTTCAATATTCGTCATTATTTTGAATCCCGTCTGGTCATTCATCACCTAATTTATTGATTCCTCTCAAAGTAAAATTCAACTGTTTTCGAGTTCAAGAGGTTTTCCACAAAAGTTTTCATCTGATCTTCTTGAGAAAATTTTTTGTCATTCAGAGCATTTTATAGAGAAGAAAAAAGATGAAAACCACTTGGTGCAAGGTCTGATGAGTATGGTGAAGGAGAAAGAAAAGAACTATCAAAATCCAAAATTATTTCCTGCGTGATTCTTACTGAATGTAGCTTTGCATTATCATGAAGAAGCACAACGTTTCTCATATTGACGATTACAGGGCGTTTTCTAGGAAGATTTTCATGTACACTTTGAGACTATTGAGAATATAAATCTATATTCAGTGACTGATTCCGGTTTAAAAATTCAAAATGAATAAACTGCAGTGATTCCACAATATACACAGCATAATGTTATCCATAAAGTTCTGCTCTTAGGGTAGGCTGCAACCATTCAGTCTTGACCCTTTTGCATTGAACATTGTCATAAAATACCTATTTTTTGTCACCTGTAATGATATTCTAGTGAAACGGATAATTTCCCGGCCTTTAAAGAAGACTTGTCTCTATTAATATGCAATCTTCCTAATTCTTCTTACTTAGAGTATGAGGAAGCCAAACTTCTAGTTTGCTCACGTTTCCTATGATTTTTAAGTATCGGCAGATTCAGGTATTCAGTTCAAGGGCTAATTCTCGAGTATTTTTGCTCGGATTTCATTCCACCAATTTTCTTAAAGCATCTTGATCGAGCTTTGAGGAGCGTCCAGATCTGGGTTCATCTCTCAACGAAACTTTGAAAACCAGTTTCGGACTTTGCGATCAGTAATGACACCTTGGTCATAAACAATATGAATCTTCTTAGATGTCTCTCTGACCTTTTTGTTATTCCTAAACACCCACAACATTACAGGTTAAATATACACTTTCAATTTCTCTATTTTTGGGGTGTGAGACCATAGATTAACTCATGGTGCGCACTTTTTTTCTACCAAAATAAGAATGTCCAGGGAAGGCACTCTTTAATCCAAACCAAATCCAGTTGTGTTTAAAACATTGGAAATTTGGTTTAGTTTGGTTTGGTTTTATGGCACATCAACCATTGTAGGTTATTAATACCAAACCCCTCTTTATACATATAAACAGTTCTATTTTAAACAATTCAGTTTAGAATAGATATAATTTTTTAATTCACACTCAGTTAAATCTCAAAACAGTTCTATTTCAAACAACTCAGTTTAGTATAAGTACACAGTTTAGTTCTATTTGACCCATAGATAGGAACCTATCAGATGCTACCATTCTGGGCCAGAGTAGACCTGGGAGCGATAGCAATGAAGGGGTACTCCGCATTCCCCAAAGCTCCAGCATTATTCACGATCAGATTGTTTAGTATCATATATCAAGGACACTCATAAGAGGAATCTTACCCCTCCGCAGAAGAGCAGTCGGTGAATTCTATTGCTTCAGCTGACTGGGCAATTGGAAATTTGAATTGCGTAGTTACAACTTGCTTTTAAAAACGGAAATTATTTACGACTCAGTGTAATATAAATAAGCAGTACAATAGTTTGTATTGACATGTCACCGACCTTTTACAAATGGATATCTGTTTGGCTGGTTATCAAGAAGATGCTTTTTCTATTGTTAAGAAACTACTTATTCCTCCGCCTTACAAAATATAACCGAAAGCTACACTAGAAACTGTCTCAATGAAGAACAATAGTAATTGCAATTATGTACTGTTCCACTTCGTAACAACCTAATAAATAGGAAGAACGTTCCGGAAGTAATGCCTCCTATTTATTTCCACGAACACAACAAAATACAGGGAGCACAAAACTGCCATTGCATATTCGAGGGTCATTCAATGAATAAGGGGAATTTTTTTTTAAAAAGCAAAATGTTTTTTTTCAGAATTTCTTTTGGAATTGGGTTATAGCAAAAATTATTTGAATCTCTCAAAAATATTTGTTTTGAGCCTATTAAAAATGGCGACAAATCAAACAGAGTGTTCCAAGTTTGAACTGAGGTCTGTTATCAAATTTTGGGTGGCTAAGAACTGAAAATCATATGAAATTTACAGAACAATGAGTTGGTAAGTTGGTTGGTTGGTTGGTTTTAGGCATATCAACCCTTTTAGGGTGATTTAATGCCGAATCAAGCCATTTTGGTAAAAAGTTTTAAGATTTTAATATCTTTGTTTTCACAATTGTCATATAAAAAATAGACTTTTAGTGCTTTTAGGAAGGATGCTATAGCGTCTACTTTAGCATTTTTATACAGTTCTTTCATATTGCTTGCGCTATAAAATATTTCCATTGTAGGGGCCGGATCAATGCATTCGGTGAGAACATGTTTTATTGTGTATGCAGGTTGGCATATATGACACATTGTTTGCACTTCTCCCTTAAGCAAGTAGGAATGCGTAATCCTTGAGTGACCTCTACGAATCCTGGAGAGTACAACTTCTTCCTTTCTTCTGAAGTTTTCTTTCCATTCTCCTAATGTAGGTTTAATTGTTAGAAGTTTTTTTTTTATGTTTATTGCTCCTGCGATGTTATCATTGTTGTTATATATATTCATTTATTTGCCTGATTTAAAGTCTCTTCTGTGTTCATTGATTTATTTTGGTAAATTTCAACTTGTTTCTCCTATATAAGATTTTACAAGTGTGGCTTTGACATTAAATAACCCACAAAAGTTGATATGCAATTAAACAAAGAAGTAGCCAACATGACACGCATTTTAAAAATCTGTACCAGCAAAGCCGATCCACTTTTTTTTTCACTGTAAATTTTGGTAAATTTCAACTTGTTTCTCCTATTTAAGATCTGGGACAGGCCTGGCAAATCTTATTCCTGCGTCAGAATAAGATTTTGTTTAGTTGTTATTATTGTTTCTTAACAAATTGTTTGATTGTTTTGGAAGTTCGTGTGATCGTCTTTATACCGAGACGGTTTAAATTCTTTTCAATTATAGAGATTGTTGGATTCTGAGGCAGAACTATATATTTTTCTTTTACTAAGTTGGAAGTCCTTAGTCTTATTTAAATATAGTGCATTTGTGGATATTTGTGACCTTTAGTTTTGCATGGCGTAAGAACGAATCTGGGTATTTGAGTTTGGAGAAAGATTGTGATATAATCAAATTCGTTGTTTACGTGGTTGGGAGAACAAATTCATAGGACTCTTAGTGAAAAGCCTATTCGAACACTTCTTTTTATTTTTTCACTGTGTTTCGAAAAATAGTGGATATAATCATTTCTACTGTTGGTTTTGTGGTGGACTTTGAATTGCTAGGAAAAGCTTGCCTACTTAGTCCCTCTTTCATTGGCCCAATTTCGCGTGAATGAGCGGGTCGAGTCGCTCTTCATTTCGTTCGTTGACAACTGTAGCTTGTCATTCACATTGCTGTCCATACTGCTGAAATGCACTACCCACCATCTTATTGTCCCCATATCTACTGTTTGGATTTCTCCTCCAAGCTATGGGTAAATAGTTGGACAGACTGGGATCTTTTGCCTTGGTACGACAACCAATTAAGGAGAAGGAAATATCTGAAAATTGCCACCAGCTGTACTCTACTTAAAAATTTATCTCGTGTTGCATCTTGCCCGTGCGAGAAGGGTGGAACAAATATATGCATTATTATTATCGGCTCTTTTTGTATTCGAGCAATATCCACAGATTTTCGTCTGTCATGGATAATTCGATGAACAAAGAAACTAAGATGTCCATGGAACTTCCGTGGGCACAGAGACCACTGAAAAATTTGTAGTTTATGTCACTCAGCAATTCTTTTCTACCATATTCAACTTCCGTCTCATCGTAGCGACGCTGTTGATTTTCACGAAGAGTTTCAAATATACATACCCATAAATATCTTGCTGCTTACATGCATAAAAAAAGGACGAGAAAAACCCCGTGACGTAAGGGATAAAGTGTTGGAATGCATCCTCGTAGTAAACGATTTCGAACTCCAGTCACGCTATTACGTTCTCTTTCGGCCTAATACCTCCTTATCCTCTCTGCTATGGGTTAAATAGTACCACTACTGTTCTTCTACAAGGATGATTTTGGCATTAGATAACCCAAAAAGGCTGATATACCATCCAAGAAATCAAGAAAGAAACCGCGCCCGAGGTAAAGACTATCTTGGTAGAAAATGAAGATCAATGCTATGGGATTTTTATTTGGCGTTTGAATTCAAACCAGCTGCGCTCTGCTGAAAAATATGACTTTGAGTTGCATTCTGTTCGTGACAGAGGGCTTGATGGTTTGGTTTGGTTTGGTTTCTTTGTTTAATGGCATATCAACTCTTTTTAGGTTATTTAATGCCAAAGCCATTCTCCAAGAAGAACAGTAGAGGTACTATTTAACCCATAGCTGGGAGGATAAGGGGGTTCATACCTTTCCCAAGGGTATTTGCCCGAAAGTGAACGTAATAGCGCGAATGGAGTACGAACTCGCGTACTACAATTCCACATTCCATCGCTTTAACCATTACACCACGAGGACACCCCCAGAGGGCTTGAGTAAATGCATACATATATTGTGTTTTTAAAAAGTATCAAAACTGGAATTATATTTACCAAAACAGAAATCAACACTGGACGAAACGTTAATTTTCTTCAAAATAGTTCCTTTGTCATTCAACACTTTTATTCCTGCGAGTTTTACATTGGTCGAAGCATCTCTGAAATGGTGCGAAGCTGCACTGTTAGGTTTCTTTTGATACTCAGCACGTCCTCAAATCTAAAATCTAACCGTTAAGATTAATCTTCATTTCAGAAAACGAAAAACAATCCCTATGTACTAGATTTGATGAGTTTCGATGGTGTTGCACTTGCACAAACCAGTCTTTCGCCAAACATTGCTGATCATAAACTATCGGGAATTAGTGTTTACTTATCGAGACTAAGTGTCGATGTCTAGATGAACTCTCACTGTCTAGACTGCAGTGTAGACAACATCCCTTTATTGTATAAGTTGCTTCGCTGTGCACACATCTTCATTCAAATTTAGAAAATTAAAGATGCAATCTCGGTACTTTTCTTTATCACACCTCATACATACCCAGATATATACTGGGTGGAATGATAAAATTGTCGCCCTAGAAAAGACGACATGATTCCATTTCCGTTTAATGAAAACCGATTTTCTTTTTTTTTTGTTGCAGACCATCTACTTGTTGGCCAGTTATGTACAAAGCCCAAGAGAGATAGGAGCTTTCTATCATGTCTGAAAGTGACACAATGTTCAACGAGCGAGATCGGAGATGCGTCGCTGTACAACTCATGCACTCTACCGATCCAAGTTATGACAACAGGACCATTGCCAGCACCCTTAAAATGCAAATCTGGACGTGCCCAGGGTGATGAAAACTATGGTTATGGTCTTTGGTGTGGTTTCAAGTGAGGGCCATATCATGCCACCTCACATCTTCGAAGTCGGCTTGAAAGTCAACACCAAAGTGTACCTGGATGTGCTGAAGAGTGTGGTGATCCCCAGGTGCAACCAGGTGGCCGGTGGCAGACCCTGGGTGTGGCAGCAGGACTCGGCGCCGGCCCACAAGTCCAAAGAGACCTAGGCTTGACTTCAGAAGGAGTGCTACGACTTTCTACCCTTCTCTCACTGGCCCCCCTCCACCCTCAACCTGAACCCGCTGGACTACTTCGTTTGGTCATACGTCGAGAACATCACCAACATGACCTCCCACAAACCAAAGCCTGCCAGATCGCCGCCATCCGCTGAGTATTCGCCGAGCTCCTGCCGGCGCTTGTGGAAAAGGCATGGTCCCAGTTCCCGATCCGTATCGAGGTAGTGATCAATCACATTGGTTTGGCTGAAGTCGGCTACACTGAATAGATGTCAGCTCTACTACATAATCAAGTTAGCTGAATAGATTTTGTCAATAAAAGTTTTAAAATAAAGCTGTAGTGTTGTTTTCTTTTGGACGACAATTTTATCGTTCCACCCTGTACATACATGGAGACGCTCACGGTGTAATGGTTATCGTCGTAGGAAATGGACACTTGACCCGAGTTCAAATCCTGGATGAGACTTTTTCCATTTCACATAGCGCATATACCTTTGAGAAAGCTAAGAACCCAACTAGACTGGGCTCTCTAACCTTGGTATGGTAACCAGTCTAGGAGAACGAAAACTGAATTCAAACCGGTTAAACTCCACTTAGAATTGACTTTGTATCACATCCTGCTCGTATGGACGTATTGGGTTTAGGTTTAGGTTATTTTGTTGAATGGCATATGAACTCTTGATGGTTACCTAATGCCAAATTCAGTTTATATATTATATATGGTTTTTAGGTGAATATTTTGTCGGTAACATTTTTTAAACAAGTGAGGACTCATTTATTTGCTCACAATTAAATGGTTTCAAGTATTGCTATTTGTTTTTTTGCACACAGTTAAATGGTTTCAAGTATTTGAGTTTATTGTTTTATTTCCACACAGTTAAATGGTTTCAATTATTCCTATCTAATACTAATAATTAAATTTAATATAAATAATTTTTGCTCCCAGTTAAATAGTTTCAAGTATAGTAAATGATTAAATATATTTCTATTTGACATAGATAGGACCTTAGGTATTACCACTCCGAGTCAGAGTGGACTTGGTAATGAAAAGGTAATCTACATTCTCCAAAGCACTATGACTGGAGCCTCACGATCAGCTACAATTTAGTGTCATACCCAAGACACTTGTTAGGGGTGGGGTCTTACTCCTTTGACTGGGACGAAGGGGTTAGGTAAATATATATATGTACTTGGAGGTGCATGTGGTGTAACAGTTATCGTCTAGGGAAATAGGCAAATGGACTAGACGAACTGAATTCAAACCCAACACGGTACTGTTTCTTTTCGTACTAGTGGCGTTGGGAAAGGAGACATCTCTTCTCTTCCCACCAAACTATGGGTAAATAATAGGAAAGACTAGCCTCTTAGCCTTGGTACACAACTTGTTTAGGAGAAGGAAAACTTTGAATTCAAAGTAGCTGCGTTGCCTCATGACTATGACAGAGGGGTTGGGTCAATAAGTACATGATAGATGCCGCCACGAGTTTTAGTATGGCAATCGCATAATATTTTGTAAATGAATAATTAACCATGTTACAGATGGATGTAGCTTTTTTACCTGCGAGACTTTTAAAGTCTCCGGCACCAATTTAACACAGAAGATTTAATCTTATGAGAAACTCTCGTAACACAATTTCTTTACATTTTAATAAACCTTTTTAAGTCTTCCTGTTGGCTTGTATTCTTTTCCACAGGTATGACAGGTGTTCTTTGTAATTGGTAGCTATTATATAATCCACATGTGAACTTCTTTCATGTGTATGTAAATGGCTCTTTACTCCAGCTTTACTTAGGTAGTTCTCTTTACAGACAGACTTTGCTAGTTGGCTTTTGGCGGCCATCTTTCAGCGGATAAAGCTCTAATTTAAGGTCTTTCAGAACATTTCTTTTAAGTTTTTCATTTTCGCTCCGAGATTTTTCAAAAGCAATTTTCTCCTGATACACCAGCTCACTCAAATGACCGCAATTACTTGCCTGAAGGTCCTTGTAATCTGGTGAGATATTTGCCGCTTTATGTAAGACTTTTAGATAGTCCTTATACCTCATTTTTGGCTTATACATTCATGAATACACACATTCATACATGGATATATATCGTCGAGAGATAGATATCTGTAATAATAGAGGATATATCTGTAATAAACGAAATGATAGCGTGGGCTCGAGCCACACAGACTCACACACACCACCCTCTAAGTATCAATAGATATAGTCCAGTAACAAGCATAAGAAAGATACCTGGCTGTATATGTTGTTATAACGGAAATTATTTTGAGACTTAAAAGGCGCGAAGAGTTAAAGGAAAATTTCCAATTGGTTCCGTTGCGTTTTCTAGAAGTCTGTTGCAGAGTTTGATCTTGGGTTTCATTTTTATGGCACACTTAATCAAAGACACAAATAATAATCGACGTTTACTGGGCGTATTCAAAAATACGCATCTGCTAAAAGCAACCCCTTTTTCAAAAATTCAAACTTCCCTCAAATCTCCTGATTATCGGATTTTAATGGAATTTTCAGTAATCAAAGATGAATTTTATTACTCGAAATTTTTGAAGAAAAAAATTTTTTTTATTCATTTATTTATTTATTTGTTTATTTATGTTTCTTGTCACCCATTAGACTTCATTAATTTAGTTGATAAGGATTAATTATAAAGATGAGAGTGAATGATTTTTGTAGTTTTGAAAAGTTAATTCCATCATGAAATACATTTTTATGGTGCCTATAGAAAAGTCTTTGTATAGACGCCTTACTTATTGGTAATTTAAAAACGGTGAAATCGAGTGGAAAAAAACATTACTATTCTTCAAGGCAATTTTTTAATTCATTTTCAAAGATACAGACAGTAAAAGAGAAAACATATTCACGTCAATCTTTACTTTTTTTAATTTTTTAATTTTCAGATATGACCATCGTAGATTAAATTCTCTCATTTAACGTAATGTACTGATTTGGTTTGGTTTCTTTGTTTTAATGGCATATCAACCTTTGTGGGTTATTCAATTTCAAAGCCATCCTTGGAAAAAAACAATACTGGTGGTATTTACTGCATAGCTGGGAGGATAAGGGGGTTCATATCTCTTCGAAGGGTATGAGTCTGAAAGTGAACGTAATAGCTCGACTGGAGATCGAACGCATTTATTACGATGTCACAGTTCAGTACGTTTGAAACTACGCCATGAACGCGCCCTCCTGATGGACTGGGGTTTTGTTATTTGATGTAAAACCTCTGAATAAATAAATATGACTGATATGGTGAAAAATCATAGTTTGTATCTGGTAAACCATACGAGTATGAAGATGAAAATTTTGGGCACTCCTAGCAAGGTAACGACAAATTCATAAGCGACGTTTTCCCATGGACTACTACTCATGGACACACCAGTGTTGGCCGACCAGTAAAACATATGTTCATCAGCTCTGTGTAGATACTAGATGGTGTATAGAGGACTTACCAAGAACGAGGATCGAGAGGGATGGATAGAGAGAGAGAGAGAGAGAGAGAGAGAAAGGAATCTGTCCTGAATAACCGTGCGACTGTTGTTTTGTGTTGTGGCCCCGGAAAGGGTCACTAATGAAAACGCAAACACGAATATTAGATAACATTATATTACACAAGAAAGACAAAGTTACATAGAAAAGGTAAGAAGTCTCGTACTGTTCAGATAACACCGATATTAATCTGCCGCTTTATTTCTTTGAAATTTACAAAGAAGGCACAAGGCCTTGAGGTTTGGGGGGGGGAAGGGAGCGGTCTTGCATTAACTATATATTCTAAGGGGACCTAGCTAGCCACATTCGCCGACCCATTCAACAGTACAATATATAACCATTCATCCATCGCCATGCGCGCTGCAACCACCACATTTGCTCTATGAAAAAGGCTACTTAAAACTTCGAATGAAATGAGTGATTTGATTCACAATTGATGATTTATATGATGGGAATGGGAGAAAAACCCCGAAATATACAAAAATACAAAAACGAAAACAAAGGAAAAAATTCCCCGTTTGGTGGCCCTCCCATCCCCCATCTACAAAAATGTCCGAAAACACCGAAAACAAGCCGGACCTACCCTAGGTGGGGCGGGGATCCTAGTCTAGTAGGGCAAAGAAATACAAGGTTGGGTGCGGAATGGGCAGGTAAAAGCAGGTAATGTGATTTTTATACATGTGAACTTTCAAGATCTTCAAGAAAAGCAGGCTGGGGTACGGGTTGAGGTACAAAAATAATGGGGATCGGGGAAGATCTTGAGAACTAACAACTAGATAACGGGGACGATGACTCACAACATACTGCTAACAAGGTTTTAAGGGGGAAAACAATGCCTACTTACCCGGGATGAGATCCCGATGGACCCGTACCGAAGACGCCATGGGCCGGCAGAGGAGGGAAGGATGACTCCAACATTGCCCCCTTTCTTACGACCAGGCTCGCTGCATTCACCCACCTTTTGTTGAATGTTATGCAATCCAAGCGTTTTTTATCGCATCTGATTTTGACCCTAAGCTGATGCCTAAAATACAAAACCAGATCACGATGAGAAAAAGTTTGCATCGTCATACAATCCCTTCTTTCGCGTCGTCCAAATCACCATTCGAGCCACAGCTAGGATCGCGAGAAACACCACACGCTTCTCACCCTGAAACGGAGGAAGAACGTTGTCGACGACGTAACCAACGAGCAGCACAAGCTGCTTGGGTTCGATGCGAGCCGTCCACTCCTCGACGTGATCCCAGAACGGGCGAACTCGCTCGCAGTAGTAGAAGGCGTGCTCAGCCGTTTCTTCCAAGCCACTGCCGTAGCAAGCGCAATCGGGCATGTCTGCCAGGCCCGCTCTGAAGTTCAAGCCGAGAAGGTGTAATGCATTCTGTGCAAGTCGCCAGGTGAGCGAGAACTCGGAGTTGTTCAAGAAGCTCGTTCCTGGCGCCCAATTCCAGTGGGAGCGGATCTTGTCTGCCGTCCAGCCGCGCCGCTCGCTAAGAGGGTCCGAAGCGGAACCCACAACTAGCTCCCGATATAGCTCTTTCCGAGGCCGTGAAAGGTCACTGGACCCAAGAAGGTTACGAAGAGCCGTTCAGCACTCCCGGACAAACAGTGCTTCGCCCAAAGGCTTACGTTGCTGTTTCTGTGTTTAAGTAAATTGTCTTTGTTGTAGAGGTAGTTGTTGCTGCAGTAGTAGTAGTAGTAGTAGTAGTTGTATCAGTGGTAGCAGTGGTGACGATTGCTTTGTTAGTGATGGTTCTTTGAGGGCAGGAGCGTGAAAAATGGTCTAACTGCTTTCAGTGCCAACAAAGCGGTTTCCGGCCCTCGACGATTATTGTTATTGTCGTGTCGCGATAAGAGATGATATGTGGAATCGAGTTAAACCCTCCTCTATCTAGGACCATTATAAATGAATAATCTCTGTATGCCGTCCCATGCGCTGATGCAATTAATGTGTAATCTTCTACGCCGCCATAGGAACTTAGATAGGCGGTGAGAACTTCTCCATTCAGCTGCATGGACACGTTACATACGGTGACTTTGATTCTTCTTTTGCCACGGTATTCTGGCTGAAGCCGGAAATGCTTAGTTGTGATATTTTTTGTGGCCAGCTTCTTTGCAATTTTTTCCGATGGTAGTAGGACACCCCAGGTGGCAAAACTCCTTCGATAAAAGTACTAACCTGGGATGCCTGCGGTTTTGATGACTTCTTCAAATGTTTCCTTTTTCAATCCTGTCAGTCTCCTGGTCTTTATGTCCGCGACCAGAGTCTTAGGTTCGACGGCTTCAACAAGTTCCGGAATTGGGAGTATTTCATTCTCCTTGAAATATTTGGCATATTTTGTGACTGTTGTTCTCGTGGTCCGTGGGTGATTTTTTTGTTTTTTGTTGCTGAGACGACCAGGGGACTGTCGTTTCCGGTGGTCTTTGTGCTGGTGGGATAGTGCTGGCCGATGAAAATGATAAGTCTTCCGGCTTTGGGGCGGGTTCTATGTCGTTAAATATGTCCTGTGATGTATTCGTTGGTGAATTTATCGTAGGTGAATTAAGCGTCCGTTCCTCCATAGTTGCGTTTTAAAAGCAACGAGGAAGAAGAGTGTCCGGATGTAGTTTTTAAAATGGATGTATGACAAGCAGTGCGAAAAAAGCCAACGAATGAAAAGATGAAAAAATGGCGGCCGTTTTTTCAAAATAAAAAAAAAATATATACAAGAAATTAGTCGAGGTTTGACCCTCCTCAAACGCAAACAACAATAACAATTGTTTGAAGGGGGTCACGAAGCAATAACAAAAATATTAATCAATCCAACGATAACAATAACAATGATTTAAAAAAAAATTACTTTGTCAAAGTGCCGGAGGTTCAGGAAATAAAATAACCCGAGCTCAGCGTACTGACCGATAGTGATCTGCGGTATTTGATGTCCGCCCCACCCAACGGGCATATGTGGCACAAGGCCTTTTTTTGGTGGGTCTGGGTGCAGGGCCTGAGCCCACACGCGCCCAGCATTTCCAAAAATGCCGACGGCCCCTTTTCGGCATTCCCCTTATTAGGGGCACCTCAGGCGCCGGGCAATAAACCCAACCCCCCAGAAGTGGGTAAAAGCCTTGGGGGAAGATCCCCTGAGGCCGAAGGTAATCTCCAGGTACCGAGACACACTCGGCCAGATCCGTGCTGCAGATAACACGGTCGGCCACAGTGCTACAGACTGATATTAATCTGCCTCTCAGGCAGCGAAATCTCTCAGTACTAATAACGGTAAGAAGAGTCCATTATGGGGAGATGGGTAAGGTTCCCACAACAATTTGTAAGGTGCTGCTCCTGGAATTGTTTCTGATAATCACATAGGATTCTTGCCCAATTACCATTGAGCTTTTTCTCCTAGCATATCTTCAGAGTCTAAGTGGTGCAACCATACAGTAGTACTGACACAGCTACAGGCTGGAAAAATAGTTGAAAATCCCGTACCCCCCTACCAAACATTTGCGTATTTTGGCAAGCCCAGAGATTACTCAACTGAACTTAAAGTCAGAAAGTAAAGATAAATTGGATGTTTTCATATGTGTTCGAAGTCAACATTGATAAAAATAATGTTCAGCCAGAGTTGCCAACCGGAAAAATAAATAAAAATCAGTCTTATTATTTTCTCGACCGATCTCATGTATCTATTTTAAATTGCACTGGCCAGGTGATCATTTTGAAAACTTGGCTCACAGTTCCTAATTTTGGGTGATTTTAATCATAGCCACGAACACTGAAAGATAAAGACGATATTTTGTAAAAGGAAGAATTGAGCGGGTATTTATGAAATGAAGTTCAGTGATACCCAAATACGAAACAGGTTTTCAAAAATGCATCAATTATATTTTGTGTTGGCCAAAAACTTTACTCTATTGGCGCCGGGTTTTATCTTTGTCGCTTATTCAAATAATCTTTCAAAACAAATAAAACATTATATGTATTTACTCTATCGATTTCTATTGAAGGGACCAAGAGCTCATGGACTTGGCGCCTATCTTTATCATCAATATACTTATAATTTCATATATGTTCATAGTTATATACATCAATAATATTAATATAATTATTCTATTATTATTATTGTGAAAACGTAAATTTGATTCGTTGATTGGTTTTACATCATGTCATCCCTTGTTGGGTTATTTAAAGTCAATTTTTTTCATGAAATTATATGGTTTAAAGCTACTAATATAATGATAATTTATTTATTTAATCATTTATTAAAATTGACATGAGAAGATAGTAAAAGTGATCAAGGAAGCAAAGCAAGCAAATAACTAATCCCAGCCAGAAGTCCATACGTTGTATTGATTAACAAGAAAAAATAATTCAACTGGTGGATTTTGCCGTGCCGGCGGACGAAAGAGTAAAAATAAAAGAACGTGAAATGATAGAAAAATACTTGAACCTTGCTAGAGAGGTAGAAAGATGTGAAACATGGAAGTGACGGTAATACCAATTTCAGTTTGTGTGCTTTGTACGGTCACCAAAGGCTTGGAAAAAAAGACTGGAGAAATTGGAAATATGAAGAATTGAGATTATACACACCAGAACGTTGCTTCCATTGGGTAGAATACTGAGAAGAGTCCTAAATACCAGAGGAGACTTGCTGCCACTAAAAATTCAGTGAAAGACCATCAGCTAACGCCGGTGAAAAAAAAATTTGCAAGGAGTGAAATAATGAAATAATGGATTTTGCCGTCCTTGTGAACGAAAGAGTGAAAATCAAAGGAAACGACAAGAGCGATAAGTACTTGAACCTCATCTGAGAACTAAAAAAGCTATGTAACATGAAGGTGTGGTGATACTAATTGTAATTGGGGCGCTCGGAAGAGTAAGAAATCGGAGGACGAGAAGAGATCATTCATACTACAGCATTGTTAAGATCGGCCGGAATACTGAGAAGAGTCCTGGAGAATTGAGGAGACTTGCTGTGATTCAGACTCCCGTAAAATAACATCACATTACGCAGGTGTGAAAAACTCACAAGGAATAATAATAATGATAGTAATATTGTAAATGGTGCACTGGGAACGATCCCCTAAGGCTTCGTAAGGAGTCTGAAAGAGTTAGAAATAATAGGACAAGCCGAGACCGTCCAAACTACAGCATTGTTGAGGTCGGCCATAATACTGAGAAGAGTCCTGGAAACCTGAGGAGATTTGCTGTCGCTCCGTCTTCAGTGAAAGACTATCAGCTAACGCTGGTATGAAAAACTTTCAAGGAGTGAAATAATAATAATAATAATAAGTGACAAACAAGTGAAATCTCTCGCGAGAAAACATGGCCATGACTAAGAAAGGGAAGTTTTAAGAGAAAAACTGAATCTCTTCTGATAGCAGCACGAAACAATGCCATAAGGACTAAATCAAATCAAGAATAGACAAGACGCAACAAAATAGCCGATGTAGTTTATGTTGTAATAGAGACGAAACGATCAACGATATAATAAGTGAATGCAGTAAATTTGCACAAATAGAGTATGCGACAAGACACGTCTGGGTAGGGAAAGTGATCCGCTGGGAATTGTGCAAGAAGTTTAAATTTGACCATACGAAAAAATGGTATATGCACAACCTAGAAATCAATATTGGAAAATGAGATGCACGAAATTCTCAGGGATTTTGAGATACAAACGGTTCACTTTATCTCGGCCAGACGACCAAACCTAGTGATCGTCAACAAATGAAATAAAAAAAAAAAGAAAAAGAGAACCTGCTAAATAGTTGTCTTTGACGTTCCGGCTGATCACAGGGTAAAACTGAAGGAAGGCGAAAAAAGAGATGTGTACCTACACCTTGCTAGAAAACCGAAAAACAAACAAACTATGAAATATGAAAGAGGCGGTGATACCAATTGTAATTGGTGCACTTGGTACAGTCACACAAGGATTGGTACAGGGACTGGAAGACTTGGAACTAAGAAGACATGTAGAGACTATTTAGACAAAAGTATTATTAAGATCGGACAGAATACTGAGAAGAGTCCTGGAGACTTGAGAAGACTTGCTGTCTCTCAGACTCCCGTGAAAACCATCAGCTAACGCTGGTGTGAAAAACTCACAAAAGAGAAAAATAAAACAAAAATCTGTCTTAGAAAACGAGGCGCATGAAAATTCACAGGTATTTTGAGATGCAAACAGACCCCTTCACCGAAAAGAACTTGTCATCTGGTGGTTTTGCTGTTTCAGCAAACCATAGAGTAAAAATATAAGTAAACCAAAAGAAAATCAAATACATTAATGTTGCAAAAGAGCCGAAGGAACTGTTGAACATGAAAGGTACAGTGATACCAATTGTAGTTAGTGCCTTTGGTGCCCAAAAGACCTGGTTAAAGAGACTCGGACAGCTTGATATTAGACGACAGCACTTTTAAACTCTGCTTGAATACTTAGATGAGTCCGGGAAACCTTATGAGACTTGCTGCTACTCAGACTTTAGGTAAAAACCATTAGTTAAAACTGATGCAAAAAAAAATGAAAATACTCGGATACAACGAAAATAATGATAATTTGTAAACAATTAGAATTCAAGTAACTATTCTTAATATAAATTGAAACATGATGCATTTGAAATTTGTTTAGCGTATAAAAAAAGGCAAGAAAAACCCATTCATAAAATGCAGCACAATGATAAAAAAGGAGGCTAAACCTCGGGGGAAAATTGTACCCAAAGTATGGAAGAAGAATTTTGTGCAATTTAATCCAAAAACAATAACGAATTACTGAACAAAATTACTTTAAAATGTAGATATGAAAACAAATTCCTATTTATAAAAGTAAGAAAAAAACGTAAATCAAACAAAGCGAAACGAAACAAAACAACAAGACATCAACGTTGAGAAAGAAAACGAATCAACACAAATGAAAGAACTGTGGTGTGAAAAAAAATCTAAAAATCGTTCAGTAAAAAAAAAAAGAAAAACCTTCTCTCATTTGTAAATCGCAAACGGCGTGAAACTGACTGTTATAAATCAAACTAGTTTGATATCATTTGAAATATACAATGTGTTCCAGAATTTAAAAAAAAATGTTACTGTGTGTTTCAGGAAAGAAAATTGATATAATTTCGTTATAATAACTTGACTAGTTCTTCTTCAAATGAAACAACTAAAAATATGGTTTAAAATTTAAGCGCTTTTTATTTTACAGCGAATGGTGTTTTTATATCTGAAGAAAAAAAAAGCATAAAACATTAAACAGAATCTTACTTTATTTCTACTCATGTTGTTAAAAGCTGAGATCATTAGAACGAGAACTGGTCAAATGATATCGATTTGTCTTAAACACATTCTGTATATATATATATATATATATATATATATATATATACTATTTTGTGTGTGTGTATATATATATATGTATATATTGTCATCCAAAGACAGACTGTTCCCTTGCATCATAACTCTTCAGTGTGGCGAGACCAACCAGATACTTCAAGCTGGGATCAAAACCCAGGTAACTTTAACTTATTCAGACGTGCTATATATATATATATATATATGTATATATATATATATATATATATATATATATTGTACTTTATGTATGTATATTGTTCTAAGTGCTCCGATAATGATTGCTATTACTGTCACTTTCATATTCCACAATTTTTTGTTCTCTGGAAAGGTTCTAGTATTTATTAAGTTTTTCACTTTCCTTTAACTCTTTGTTTGGCTAGAACGATGAAGTCCACAATCTGACATCTTCGTTTGTTCTTGTTTGTTACAACTTGGTCTGAAAGCATCAGAATATTAGTCCAAACGTTGTCATGGCTGTGTCACTGTTGTGATTTTAACGATAGCAGCGTGCTCCACATTTGTATCCTTGTGCCAAACATGCTTACGCTTGCTAAATGTAACGTAACCAATATTTAGTATAATAAATCTAACGTTAGTTTTTCAAAAGTCAAAACACTGTAATAACAAACGGAAAAGAATCAAGACAGGAATAAATAAATGTTTTTTACTAGTTCTTGGCTAAAATCAATAATGGCAGGTTTTCTGTTTTCACGAAGCGTATATAAAACCGAGAATAAATTCAAGTTAAAGACTTTTTTTAATGGTTAGTTGGTTAGTTTTATGGCATGTCAACCCTTGATGGGTTATCTTATACCGAAGTCAGTTTAACAAATACGTATCTTCTCAATCATTTTAAACGAGTAAACACTTTTTAGTAAGTTTCAATATCAATATTGTGTGTGCAGACGAAGTGCAAAATCCTTTTAAACATAATCGTAACAAAATCTATTTGAGCGATAGATGGAAACTTAATAAGTGTAGCCACACCGGGTCAGAGTAGACCTGGGAGTAATGTCAATTAAAAAATAACTCTACATGACCCAAAACTCCATAACTGGAGCCTCACTACCAGAGGCAATCTAGTATCGTGTTGTTGCGTTGTCGTCTGATCTAATTATAAACAGTACCAAACTGTCTCTTCACAATTATTTTAAACAGGTAAATACTTAATCTCTAACAGATTTATCTAACCGTTGATGAGACTCTAACGAATACTACTACAGCTAGGAATAATCTCACCAAGATTCATTTTAGTTTGTTATGTTTGGGTTTTATGGTATATCAACCTTTGCAGGTTATTTAAAGCCAAATCCATTTTAAACAAATTGACAGTTCTATCTCAAACAATTCAGGTTAGCATAATTACACAGATTAATTGTCAAAAAAATTTCCATTTCAAGCTATTCATTCTAGTCTAACAGTTTAATTCAAACAATCCCGTTCAGTATAAATATGGATTTTGTTTACACTCAGTAAAATGTCAAAATAATTCTATTTTAATCAATTCACTTTAGCGTAAGTACAGTATCAATGTCAAGAACAGTTTTATTTGAACCAATTCAGTTTAGCATACAAAAGTGGTTCCATTTCAAATAATTCAGTTTAGCCTAAGTGTGCAGTTTAGTTCTATTTGACCCATAGATAGGACCCTATCAGGTGCCAACACTCTTGGTCAGAATGGACCTGGGAGCAATGGCAATGAAGGGGTACTCCGCATTCCTCAAAACTGTAACCTCACCATCAAATTGTTTAGTGTCATACCAGGACGCTCGTTGGGAGGTGTCTTACTCCTCTGCAGTGAAAGAGTCGACTGGGCAAATGATCGATTTTATTGTGAAAGCGTTAACTTGTATCATAAAATCTGACAACGTAGTTGTGAAATGAAGATATAAACAAACTGAAGTTGCTATGAAAGGACTGAAATGAATTTAGAGAGAGAGAGAGAGAGAGAGAGGGGTGGGGAGGCAGAGGTCAATAGTTAAGACCATACTGACATAAAAAGTAAATTGAAATTAAAAACAGATATTTGATAGATATAAACATAAGATGGTCGGCTGATCAAGATACCCTCATGGAATGAGACCAAATGAGGTTTATTTTTCGAAACAATCCCCCTTGCAGTCCACTAACCTCTGATATTGGTGTTGCAGTGCTTGGAACTCATTGGTCAAAAAGTCATCAACAGCAGGTATGACGTCATCATGAACTTTTCAGTCTATGAACATTTCAGACCAGCCGTGTGGATAGAGAGATAGATAGATTTTAAGCCTGAATACATTTTGAGTCGTAATTATTTATGTGGGTGGTTCAATTTTCATTAAGGCTAGTGATGCAGGTTAGCATGAAGATCGAGTTTGATAAAACTATCGCAGCTGAGAATAAAAATTTTATATAAATTCGGTGTGTGCAGAACTTCCCAAAAGCCTAAAAAAAACTAGCTATTAAAAAATACATAAATGCATAGATACGGCTGTAAACTTTTGCACATGTACTTTAAAATCCCCTAATATATATATATATATATACACAATCTATCAATCTATCTGTCTATCGGTGTTTGTGCGTGTGTGGTTTAGCAGGAGTCCATCTTTTAAGCCTGTTTGATTAAATAATGACACATTTTGTCTATATAATTTTATTAGAATCCTTTCAAATTTCCTGATAAGTGTTTTGGTTTTAGGTTGGAGTTGGTAGATGAGTGTACCGAAATTGTCCCGAGCACTTTTTGACCTTTCATAGGCCATCATCAGGGGTTGTTTGCAAGTGTAAAGTTGTTTATTTTTTAAATTTTAAAGTTTATTTATAACATTGCAATATTAGGAAACTGTGTCTCCAACGAAAATAATACGTACGTTAGTCTGACTACTACAACTCTTTCAAGACGTCTTACTATGCACTTTAATGATTCTAGCTTTATAGCCCTACGTTTTAGAAGCCATTCTCTTCTCAAATCTAAATTTCGAAAAATTCTTATTGAAAACACTACTTTAATTGCACACGAAATTAATAAGTCACGACTACAAATCCTAGAAGCCATACATATAAAAACCACGCACACAGAAAAAAAAAAAGAATTAATAGAATTAACTTGAAAATGTTTGAAATGCCTTTAGTTTTTTTAAAAGTTATTAACGAAAGGGAAACAAATTAAATATTCAATTTCTCTTGATAATATTCTATTTCCGTTGATAGCGTACTGTTTTAAATTCATTCGATATCATCAGCACCTCAGTTTAATCCTACAATACGTTCACACAATTTTTACAATTTTATAAAAAAACTTTCAAACCTAAAAAGAAACAATCTTTACACTTACAAACAACCGCTGATGATGGCCTGTGAAAGATCAGAAAGCGCTCGGGACAATTTCGGTAAGTTCATCTACTAACTCCAACCAAAACACTTGTCAGGAAACTTGAAAGGATTCTAATAAAATAATGTTGACGAAATGTGTCTTTATCATTTAACCAAACATGCATATATATATATATATATATATAATCTGAGGAAAAACCCAAGGGGTAGGAGTATCCAATTTGAGTGGTCAATCCCAACAGCTATCGATTGTATAATTAATTTGGGATTAAAAATTCATCAAAACTCACGCGAAGAGCAAAAATATTTTTAATATAAAAATAAGAAAATCAATTCTTTGGTATCATTATGAATTTATTTCAGGTGGAAGATGATCCTCTTCAGATGGCGAAAGAAAAATACTGTTTTTTTAAAATGTTGAGTATCATTTAGGTATGTTTATATTGCTTCTGGTGAGAAGAGAATTTATATTTAAATCAGAGGTAAGGGTTTTTTAAGAGAAATGTACCATAAAAATATATAATATTTCCACAGTTGGATAAAAAAAAATTAATTATAAAAAAGAAAAAAATTCTTTAAAATTCTCTTCTTGCTGGAAGCAAGATAAATATTGAATTTTTTTATTTCTATTTGCATATAAGATTTTATATATATATATATATATATATATATATATATAAATTTGTTTGTTTGGTTGGGTTTTATGGCATATCAACCATTGTAGGTTATCTAATGCCAAATTCAAATAATCAGTTCCATTTAAAACAATTCAGTTTAGCATGAGTACACAGTTTAATTGTCAAAAACATTTCTATTTCAAACTATTCAAGCAGTTATATATAACAATTCAGTTTAGTGTAAGTACAGTTTCAATGTCAAAAATAGTTCAATTTCAAATAATTCAGTTTAGCACACAGTTTAAATCTAAGTACGGTTTAATTGTCAAAAAACATTTCGATTTCAAGCTATTCAATTTCATCAAACAATTCAGTTTAGCATAAGTATGCTGTTAGTTCTATTTAACCAATAGATAGGGCCCTATCGGGTGCTACCACGCCGGGCCAGAGTGGACCAGGGAGCGATGGCAATAAAGGGGTACTCCGCATTTCCCAAAGCTCCAGCATGACTGGAACCTCACCATCAGATTGTTTAGTGTCATATCCAGGACACTGTATTCTACAGCCCCAACCAACTGGGCAATATATATATATATATATATATATATATATATAGTATCGGTTTAGTGTAACATATGCATTGGTCTAATGATGTTACACCAACAGTACATTATATATGCCTTTTCATATACTTTATCAACCCCTTTTAAAGAAAACTAATCTTTAAAAACTTTCTTAAAGAAAGCTTCCTTTTTATCTACATAAAAGCTAGAATGCAGCTCACTTTGTCTATTTCCTACGACAGTAACCATTTCACCACAAGTGCCTTCCATATATATATATATATATATATATATATATATATATATATATATATATAAGTAAAATTAGCGACAGCAGTCGAGGTTAACCCGAAGGCTTCCTTTTCAATAGCTACTAGACCGAGGTGTAGGAGAGGGCGTGACTCCATTTCTTGGATTGCTCCACTTTACCTTTGATCCCTACCTTATAATGCTGAGTGTTAAGCAAGGCGGCATCAAGAACCATTTTTTGAATCTTTCGTATGACTCTTCCAGGGATTGAACCCCGGTCTCCTGGACCATTATCAAACACTATACTCATTAGGTCAATGGCCCAGTTTATATATGTATGTGTGTATATATATATATATATATATATATATATATATATATATATAACCGGACATTTTACACTTTTCTCAAAATCAATCCTAAATGGAACAAAGGATCTCGTTTTTTATTAAATTCTTTCTCTTGCCCGGTCAGTGAGGCTAACATCACACCGAGAGAATTCCCTGCAGTCAAGTAAGACTCCTTCCACCAACAAAAGGGTTTCCTGGATGGTTGGTTTGCTGGTTGTTTGGGTTTTATGGCATATCAAACTTTGTAGGTTATTTAACGCCAAATCCATTTTTATGCAAACAGTCAGTTCTATTTCAAACAATTCAGTTTAGCATGAGTACACAGTTTAATTGTCAAAAACATTTCTATTTAAAGCTATTCAGTTTATTCAAACAGTTCTAATTCAGCTAATTCAGTTTTGTATAAGTACTGATTTTGTTTACACACAGTTAAATGTCAAAACAGTTCTATATTAAAAAAATCAGTTTTGTGTCAGTACAGTTTCAATGTCAAAATCAGTTCCATTTCCAACAATTCAGTTTAGTATAAGCACGCAGTTTAAATGTAAGTACAGTTGAATTGTCAAAAACATTTCTATTTCAAGCTATTCAATTTAGTCAAACAGTTCTAATTCAAACAATTCAGTTTAGCATAAAAATGCAGTTCTATTTAACCCAGTCGGTGTATTCTACAGCCCCAGCCCACTGGACAATACACGGAGATAATGTCAAAACAATTTTTTTTCTGATAATTCAGTTTAGCATAATTACTCAGTTTAGATGTCAAAAACAGTTCTATTTCGAGCAATTCAGTTTAGCATAAATACACAGTTTAAATGCAAAAAAGCATAAAGTCAAACCACGGTTTAGTTCTATTTAACCCATAGATAGGGCCCTTATCAGGTGCCACCACTCCGGACCTAACTTGACCTGGGAGCGATGGCAATGAAGGGGTACTCCGCGTTCCTCAAAGATCCAATTTTACTGGAACCTCACCATCAGATTGTTTAGTGTTATATCCAGGACACTCGTTGTGGGGGGGGTCTTACCCCTCTGCTGAGAAGCAGTCGGTGTATTCTACAGCCCCAGCCGACTGGGCAAGGGTTTCCCGGTAATAAAACTAAACTGTATCTTGTGGTTAGGCTCCAGTTCTTCGGATCTGGGGAATGTGGAGTGCCGTTTGATTGCTATTACTCTCAGGTCCTCTCTAACCTGGAGTGGTAGTCCCATTTATGGGTCAAATAGATCTGTTTTAAAATTATTTGCATTAGATGGGAATACTTGATGCCATATAACTGTGTTTAGATTACATGTATTAAGAATTATAAATGGAAACAATAATCGTTTTATTATCATTATTATTATTAGTTACTTGAAACCATATAAATTTCCTTGAATTATTTGATAGAAATACTTGATATCATATAGCAAAGTGCAAATAAATGATTATAGACAAAAAAGTGTAATTAAAAATTGGAAATATAATTATAATAGAATATTTAGAAGTGAAGCAAATCTCGGCATTAATTAACCTATTATGAATTGATATACCGTTAAACAAATAAACCAAACCAAAACAAAACAAATTCTTTCTTTAAGGAATACATTTCGCACTTGAAGTTCCCAGAATTTTGGATTGCGGTTCATCTGTAAACTCTCGCTATAACGAAATTTGGTTTCAATGATCTCGTTATTCCGTCTTCACTTCGGATTTACCGAAGCCAAATCGATAAATGCTTGAATCCAAACGAACTTTCTTCTTATCTACCGACGTGCGGTCGATAAGGCTGATGAATTACATTTGTCCGAGTACCGAGGTCGCCAGTGTTTATTTGACCTTAATATAAAATGAAATCGACCTAGATACAGCTCAGATTTGTCTCGTGAAATATTTGTAAAAATAAAGTTTATTTGTATACCAGTTTTATGAATGAAATTCAGACTGATGTCAGTGTACTGGTTAAAAGACATATGTTATCAACAATCTATACAACAAGAGAACGAAGGTAAAAAAAATCTGAGAGAAAAAAGTCCTTGTTTAAAATTGGGATGGTTGACATAATAGTCCAAGAACCGAGATTGTCTGATTGATTGATTTTAACGGCATGTCATTCCGTATAGGGTTGTTTTTTTAGGTTGATTCCCAGTGTGTGTTCTATACTTCAAGCCTTGTGCCAAATCAAACTAAGCCTTGTAAATGGTTCATTGTACGTTCATATTTACATTTTTTGTATAGGTGTTTCTTAAGAGGCTTTTTTTTTTTGCACTCACTCCTCTAGAATAAGAATGATTTTTAAATAGATCTATTTGACTCATAGATAGGTTTGGTTTGGTTTGGTTTGGTATGGTTTGGTTTGGTATGGTTTCTTTGTTTTAATGGCATAACCATCGGTATGGGTTATTTAATGCAAAACTCACCTTGAAGAAGAACAGTAGTGGTACTCTCTAGCTTGGTG